>OW052043.1:54974190-56202065 GCA_932526495.1 Bombylius major
CTAACATTGAATGATATCCTTTATTATAATACCAAACAATTGCATAACTATTATTAAATGTTAAACCACCATAACGATTTATTGGATAATCATCATTTGTATCTAGAATCCATCTAAATACTTTTTCAGATTTTTCAAATATCATACAATTTTCACAATCTTTATGTAATAAATTATATGTTTCATTAATAAAATTTGTTCCATTCTCTTTTGAAAGAAATTCAATTGTATTTGGATATAATTCATATTTTGATAAATTTAAACTATGATCATATTCACCACCTGGTCGTAATTGCATAAAACCCATTGCAATTATTTCAAATATTACTGGTAATATAAGAATACATAATAATAAACGATAATTACGTTTAAAATGTAAAATACGTTTCCATAATAAATTTTTAATTATATCAAACCGTGTTAATGGTGGTGATATTGATAAATTTAATTGTTCCTCTTGTTGTTGTTGTTGTTCTTTATTATTACATTCTAAATCAATTTTTTCATATTTATTTGTATCAAATTTACCATGTTCAAATTTTTCATTTAAATTATTAAATATTTCTTCTAAATTTTTACTACTTATTGTTATATCATGAATTTTATGATCATTTTCATATTTTTCAAGCCATTCAATAAAATTGACTGATTTATTATTATTACCTTCATATGGTATTGATAATTTAAAATTTGTATTTGAATGTTCAATAATATTATAATTATCAAGATATTTATTTAAATTTGATCTTATCTCATGAATTGTATCATTTTTATTTAATTTTGGTGTAATACTAATTTCATATGATTTAGTAAAAAGTATTTTTAATGTATCTGGTGAATGTTGTGCAATTATTTTACCATCATTTAATATAATTACAGAATCACTTAAATATTCAGCTTCATCTAAATAATGTGTTGCTAAAATTACAGCACGATTTTTTTTTAATGTTTCAATTAATTCCCATACACATTTTCTAGCTTTTGTATCAACACCACTACATGGTTCATCCAAAATAACAACATTTGGTGATCCAATAAATGCAATTGCAACACAAAGTCTTCTTTGATAACCACCAGATAATTTATATGCTTCATAATTTTCATATTTACCAAAATTTAAACTTTTTAATGTTTTCATAACTTCTAAATTTATGCTATGTTTTAATTTTATTCTAGCATACATTTCAAGATGTTCACGTGCCGTTAAATTTGGTATAAGAATATTATCTTGTGAACATAAACCAATTTTATCTGATTGATTTTCATCAGCTAATGCTTGTGATAAAATTACTTTTCCACTTGTTGGTTGAATTTGACCAGTTAACATTTTACTAAAGAATTAAAAAAAAAAGAGAAAATTATTAATTTTTTTTCTTAAACAAAACAAAAAATTGAACTCTTACATGATTGTACTTTTTCCAGCTCCATTTCGTCCTAAAAGACATGTTATTTGATTTCTTGGAAATGCTAAAGATATATTGCTTACAGCTATTTTCATATCATTATTATCATAAATTTTTGATGCATTTTTTATTGTAGCACCCATATTTATATCGAGATCTTCACGAGGTACCGAATGAAATTTATATTCATCTAAAAAAAGAAAGAAGGTAGATTTTAACAATTTATTTAAGTTCGGTGAACAGATGAAAGGATTCTTTTATTTTTCCCGCTTAAATTATAGAAAGAAAAATCTTTCTACGTAGAAAACTACTTACTAAAAAACTAGAAATATAATCCACTTACCATTTTTCATTTTTTCAATTATATAACCAATAATTGAATATAAAAATAAATCTAATATAATCATTACAGCAGCATATGTAAATTCACTATCAAAACCATCATTAAATGCTTGTGAAAATGTCTGTCCAGTACCTTGTAATTCTAAACGCATAATATTATCCCATGCATAACAGAATGCTGTTGAAAATGATAAATTCACAATGAACATTACAGTTCCAGATATTTTTGTATCTAAACAAATTATTATTATATAAGGCATAAAAGTCATTAGGAAAAGGATAACGGATGAAACTGATCCAGTGCTAGCTGATGAAAATACTGTTGAACAGAGGAAACTAAAAAAACAAAAAAAATTTGGTTGTTGTTTCAATTGAAGAAAGAAAAGAAAAACTTACCAAAATGATATCATACAAAGTCCAAATAATATTAAAAACATAAATAGGAAAATAAATCCTGTGTAATGAACTATTCCTCCGCTATATAAAATTATACAAGCAATTAAGAAAACAATTATAGCTTCAATGAATGTCGTTATAATCCATGCCATAATTTCTGATGAAGTTTTTAAGCCCATTGCTTTCATTAACTACAAAAACAAACAAAAAACAGCTAATTAGTAAAATGTAAAATTCATTTTTCAAGATTCCAATAAACCAAAGAAAAAAGTGGTGGGTATTTTCTTTATGAAAAACTTAAATAACGGAAACGGAAATACTTTATTATCGATTGCGCCTTTTTGAAAAATTCAAGAATGCAAAACGAGACTCGTATTGCTTTGGTCGATTCATAAGTTTAATCGAGACTCTATACAGAAAGAAAATATTTGAGTGACAATTGTCATGTCAGTAGCAAATTGGCGCAAATCTAGTGCTTACTGCTTACTCGGTTGATGTTTAACAGACAATTTGTGGTGTGATATTTTTTTCTATTAAAATTTTGTAGTTTTTCTCTAATTTTTAATTCGATTTAATAAGCAAAAAGTGATTATTAAGTTTTGTTTAATTAATTAGGTACATATCCCGTAAGTGTTGTGGTGTTATTATGTATGTACTTCGTTTTTTTGTGTTACAAAAAGTGAACGCGAAAGAATGAGCATCAACAATGTTTTCAGAAGTTAAAGGTAAGAATTTTTTCTTTCAATTTTAACAAAATATTATTTAATTTGTCTTACCATGGTGTTTTTGCTTTCCTTCATCCAAATTCTGTAGCGTATACAAGTTGCAATTTGTATGAGTAAAGCAACAAAGAATGACATTTGAACAGCTTGTGCTAAGTACAAGCCTTTTTTGAAGCTAAAACAAAAATGGATAGATTGAAAAAAATTGTGAAATGTACTTCGAAAATATTAGAAACCAATTAACTTACTCATCTTTTATGTAACTTGGATATGGAAATTGTTTTGTATAAACTTGAACATCATTAACTTCAATTTTAGCTTCGGTAGTCTTTTTGTTATTGCCTCCACCAAAAAGTAATCCTAAAAGACCTTCAAATTGTGGTGCACGTTTTTCTCTATGTAATAAAATTTCATCATTTGAATCTGTTGTTAAATTTGTTTCAGATATTTTATCATTTTTATTGATTTCTGTTTGTTCTTCAAACATTTCATCAGTTGTTGGATTTTCATATTCAATATCAAATGGTTCAGTTGACGATGATACATATAAAATTGTTGTTGAATCATCTTTTGTGGTGGTTCTATAACGATTTAATGATGGTGTTACATTTAATATTGTATCATTATTTTCTTTATCATCATCATCATCATCATCATCAAAATCTAACCACCAACTATTTTTATCATTATCTTTTTCAGTTTCATTAACAATTTTCATTGCTTCTTCCATATCAAATTTAATTTTTTTTTTATATTTAATTATTCCCATATCTAATGAATGTTTCATTTGTACAAAACCACGATGATATTTTAAATCTAATTCCATACTTGCATCTGGTCCAGGAAACCAAAAACGATTTTTAGCCTCTAATGTTACTGGTGTATTATCTGGTTGAACTTTTATTTTATATATAATATCTTTATCTGATGTTTTATTAAAATAAATTGCTGAATAAAATAGATTTTTTTTTTGTAAATCACGTGCTAAATCTTGCATTTCAATTTCATTTTCAACTGGTATAAAACGATTAACAGAAAAACATTGTAATATATTATAAACAGTTTCAACAATATCAAATATTGTTTGATCAGTCATTAAACGTGTCATTATTGCATCAATCATTTCAATATCAACTGAACCACCAAATGCCATTTTTATAGCTGGACTTCTAGCCATATCAAGTAATTTCATAAAACCAGATTTAAATTTTTCATCAGAACGTAATTTTATTAAAATTGTATTTAATGATTGTGCAAAATCTTGTAAACGTCTCATATCATTGTATGTTGTATTTGCCTTTTGTTTTTTTTTGAAAATATGCACACATTAATTTTTTATTTATTGAAAATTTGAAAAAAATAAAAAAAAACGATTGATCATCGAATAATACTTACAAATTTCATAATTTCCATAGTTTCATCATTTTTTGGACCATAAATAATTTTACCCTGAAGTATTGGTTTAAGTACATACCATGTAATTTTACCATTATTTGTTTTTGTAATATCAAGATACAGTCTTTTACAATACTTTGCTTAAATAAAAATTACTTATTGATTAATAATAAATTTTGAAAAAAATTCTTCAGAAAAATTGCAATATAATCATTTTTTCTTTTCTTTTGTATACTACATCGACCTTTTATTAAAATTAAATATCATTTTCTAAGAAAATTGCATTGAATTGCAAAAACAGAAATCGTCGGCCTAACTCGCAAACCTCGTAAGTGAATTTTTGTAAATTTTGCAGTAGACAGAAAAAACTGGTTTACTTTAGACATATACGTACATACAAACAAGCATTTCTTTTTTTTTTTTAAATTACTCAATAAATAGAAAGTAATAGGAAGGCCTGATATTTCAAAAAGCTGCGTAAACTTATAATTCACCGAATAAAACCAAAAACGTTATTTTTAAAAAAATCAAACTTACGAGGTTTGCGAATTAGGCCGACGAAATGCAATTTTCTTTCTTGTATGACTCGTTCTACTTTAAGTGACTTGTTGATAATTTCTTTTTTTATCTTTTAACATTTAACTTCAAGTTTGTTTTTTTTGTTGTTTTAATTTCAATTTTTTTTTTTTCAGATTTAGTTTTAACATTTTAAAAGTTTTTATTCGAAATAAGAAACAGGAAATTGATATATGATTTTAACATTCCAAGGTAGATATACTCGTATAAAAATAAAAAAAATGGTAAAATTGTAAAAAAGAAGCAAAAAAAAAAATTAATTAAAAAATTCTTACTTGGCATAGCCTCTAATTCATCATCATTGACATTACTAAAATCCTCAGTATCAAGGATATCATTAACAAATCTTAAATTACCATCATTATTTGGAAATGGTCTTCCACACATAATATTTCCTGATTTTGAAAATGTTTTTGGATCTAAAAAAAAAATTTTTTTTGTGTTCTTAAAAAATTAAAATAGAAAAAAAACTACTTTTTTTTGTAATTAAATTTTTGGGTATTACGTCTACAAATAAAATTCAAATTGATAAACAGATACTTTTGATATTTTAATTGCGGTTCTTCATAGTAAAATTAATTGTGTGCAAAAAAAAAAAAACACAAACACACACTTAATTATTATTTTGATGAAATACTAAATTGCAAGTATGAAAATTTGCATAAAGTATACTTATTAGCTAATTTATATTATGATATTTGCTTTTTTTTTGTTGTTTTTGTTATCTTCTCAAACAATAGTTAATTAAATATTGCTTAAGATACCTGTTTTATTGGTTATTTCATTTGTAATGATGATTTAATAAAATAAATAATAAGATAGTTGAAGGTTTTTGAAAATTATGTTTTAAAATCTCAGTTATTTTTTTTTTTATGATATATTATGATATGAACGAGACAATGCAATTTGTTAAAAAAAAAGTATTTTTTTTAGCTTAAATTTCTCGTGAAGAATAACCTAGAATTTTATTGTATTTATAAAAAATAAAGAGGTTGCAAAATACAAGATAACTGAAAGATATAGATCGACATACATACGTGTATTTTGTATACATATTGTGTTTATGATTGTCATACGGAAATCCGTTCACACGTGATTACCTAAATATGTCTCCCATAATATTAATGCATTGTAATATACAAATTTTTTACTGTACGATTTTAAAATACATTTGTACTTGGGAATTTTATCTTGTAATTTTACAGTTTTCTTAAAGATTTCTGTTTTTTTTTTTTTTTTCACTAAAGTACAAAATCCTTTTTAATTACTATTATTACATTTTATTTCATGTTTAATTTTTGCATGTTATAACCTGTTTTTTTACAGTGATGTTGGGAAAAATAAAATCTTGAAAGGGAATTACAAAAATAAATAATTATTAAAAAATTTAATACAATACAATAATTGTTCAGACGTAAAAAAAAAATGATGCACTTAAATTACAGAAAAATTACATAACAGCAAGTTTGAATTACTGATTCTATAATATGATGTATGTATGTATGTATGTACGTAATTATTATTAAAATAAAATGATTGGCATAATTTTAAACATAAATTGATCGTTACAAAGATCAATTTTTTCAAATAAAAATAATAAAATTAGCATTTTATAATACCTGTCCATGACCAGGTAAAAAGTCAGTATCATATCTATTGAAAATATGTACTTCAATTGTAATTTTATTTATTGTCTGACAATCAGAACAATAATAAAAATAATGAAATATAATAAATATGATTTGAAAAAAAAAAACGAAAAAGAAAATCACCACTTAATCAGACAATATAAAAACGCATACGTAATGTAATTATTATTTACAATTTTTTTTTTTAAATGCAAGAATTTGTTGTAACGATAAAAGGTTAAAATACTTATTATTGTTTTTTCTTTTATTATTTGTATATCATACATTTTTTCAATTAATCATTCTATTTAGATAGGAAAAAAAAATTATAATCATGATGACTTTTAATACATTTTTTTTCTTTTTTTTATGTTTTAATCTGTGGGAGTTTAGAAAAAAAAAAACAAAAACAAAGAAGAAATTTAAAATTCTAATATTTTATTATAATATGACGTACCTGCAAAAAGTTTTTTAATATCAAAATTAGATCCAATCATTTTTTCAACTTCTGGAACACGCCTTATAATATCTTGTATGTTACCTGTAAAATGATTAATTTTCATTGATTTAATGATATCACATGTATACTCCCACGTATGTATACTTGAAATTTACATACATAAATCAAATTACATTATTTTTAAACTTACTTTCCATATAACTAAATTTTGAATGAGTTGCTATTGTTGCAATGGCTGTTATAAAATTCATTTTTGTTGGTAATTCATAAATAGCATTATAAAGGGCATCTTCATTTAAAAATGTTTGTACAATATTAAGGATGGGTTTAAGACTAAATTTGAAGAAAAAGAAAAAAAGATATTTGGAATTATTTGTATAAATAAAAAACAAAGTGTAAAATAAAAGATACAAAAAAAAACTAAAAAACGATATCCGCTTAGCGCGTTTAAGCTTAAAAGTTGAAGGTCAAAAGGAAATCTGGCGAAAAAAAATTATCTTAAAACAAAACTAAGAGGATACAGTTTTTTTTATCTTTCTTTCAAACCAAATGGTATATACGAGTATGTAAATATAAAATAAAAAGTATACTTACGGTGCTTCATTGAATGTTGTATAATCTTCATATTTATCAACGCTAAGACATTGATTTTCAATTGTACAAATGTAAGAATGAAAAAATGGTAAAAGATTATTATTATTAGGAAGTAAACGTGTTGGAAATTGACAGTCTGGCATAATTTTTGATTGAAAACGATATCGGAATGTATATAATGCAAGAAATATGGCAATTGGCCATACTATTTGTAATGCGATCATCCACTGCAAATTTAAAAAAAAAAAACGATAATAATAAATTATTAGTAAAAAACATAAAATTTATTTATTTCCTCTTTTTCGTGTTTTTTTTAAAAGTTAAAACGAAAATATAATAAGAAAAAGAAAATAGGTTTATTAATTATATATTACTTACTGGCTGTCTGAATCTAATAATCAAATCTTTCCTTAACAAAGATTTTATTTGTCTTCCATTAAATGAATGCTTTAAGAAATTCATGATGAACAATATATCATTGTCTTTTTATCTGAAAAAAAAAAAAATTAAAAATACAATAACGATAAAAGTAATAATAATAATTAGATATATGTACATATGTAGCTAAGTAAGTGTGTTGTTAGAGAAAAAAATTTATTATGTATTTTCAGAAAAGGAAAAGGATTTATGGTGAAATTGAAAGCAGTTAAAAGAGGTGAAAGGGATTTTTTTAAATACGTATTTTATTATTCCGCTGGGAAATTTTCGGATCTCATCCCTATTTTTAAAACTAAAAAAGAATTCATTTTTTTTCGAAGTTTTCGTGTTTTTTTTTGCATGAATAAAAAAATTATATAGAATGAAAAATTGCCATAGGATCATTTTATTTGTGGTTTACATTCCTTTTAAAATTGTAGGTGCAGGCACGACAAAAAAAAAAATATGCCCCTGTGTGGACTGTAGTACATATGTAGGTACCATGAAGTGAGTGAGTGAATTATTATATAATTGTTTTTAAATCCAGTCATGACCACCTCTTATTACAATAATGCCATTGAATAAAGGTCCTTTTTTGCACTGTTACTTAGTTACATCTTGACTTAATAAGCTTTTTGATATTCGAAAAAGAATAATTTATTAAAATTTTGAAAAGTATAAAATATGATCCTTCAATCTTGTCAAAAACTACAAGAATATTGGGAAAAGAAATTAGTAGGTTTGATGGTATTTTTGGATGATTACTCTAAAAGACAGGAAATGAATATTATTCTCTAAAAAGTTAAAAAATCAAAAGAAAAAACGAATGTGACGTCCCATCAGTAATCAGTATTAAAAACGTTACATAGAAAAAAAATGTGTAGCACTCCGAATTTTCATGAATATTTTCACCTATGTTTTTTCATTGTGTGATTTTTTCTTTAAATTCTCCTGAACCGAAAAAGAAATTATGTTTTTTTCTCTATTTTCCGGGTAATTTAGAATTAAGTACATAATATTTTCTAATTTTTCTCGAATATTAAAACCAAATGAACGTTAAAATTGCACATTGAATGTTAATAATATTTTTTTTTTAAATTTTATTTAAAAAAAAAATTGCTTGAAAATAACGATAATTTGTGTGTAGAAAATTACTTAATAGCATTTATCTGATGTTTAAATACAATTTTGAATTGATGAGGCTTTTTTCAAAAATTAAAAATAAAAAACAAATAAAACAAAATTTTAATCACAAATTAAACAATATTTTTTTTTGATTGACAATCACGAGAAAATTTATAGATTTAACACAATGTTCATTAGAATTGATGAAATCTTTAAAGTATACTGAAAATATTGTATTCACTTTTAACAGCTTCAAAATAGTGGTAAAAGTGTTGTTTTTACATAACTACATATACTTTTACCTATATAAGTTATATTTATTGTATATTTTCTACGTCATTTTTTCTCTCTTCTGTTTCTGATAGAAGGTCTGTATATTTTAATTATCTAAATGTGGTAACAATTAAATTATTTATTTATTTTTTTATATTGTGTATTTTTTTCAATTTGTCTTTCAAATATTATTTATACGTAAAAAAAATAAAGAAAAAAAAAACAGAAAAATAAGTTAAAAGTTATACACGAACACTTCGTCTGTTTCTGTTTTATTTTGATTAAAACAATTGATTAAATAAAAATAAAATAAACAGCGTGCAATTACTTAAATATTAAATAAAAAAAACACCAATTATGTTCTTAATATGAAATAAAGAAAGAAAAATTAATAAATCTTGAATAATTTATCATTTGAAAAAAAAATGTATGTAGAAAATTTTTTCTTGATAACTTATAATTATTCGCACTCGTGAAATATTTTTTTATTTAAAAAAAAAAAAAAAATTAGAAATAATATTGCACTTGATAACCTTTAATTATAAATTTTTTATTACATTTTCTAAGTTTTTTCTAATAAAAATTTTATTAATGAGAAAAAATTATTAAGATAATTAAAATATGAAACTTGACTTTTATAATGGTGTAGCTTCTAGTCTAGACCAATTGAAATGATTTTTCTTAATGATTCAACTAACATTGTAATCACATTTGAATCATAATTAATAATTTTATCTCTTCGATTAAAATCACGCTTTAAAATAAAAACTATATAAAAAGAGATATGAAAATCATCTCATTTTTATAGAAAAAAGAAAAAAAAAATACAAAAAATTACAGATAATATTTGTTTCTATAAAATTAGAATATATTTTTTAAATTTAAGTAAAAACTTGTGTTTCTATATGTTTCAATATTATTCTTCGAATAAGTTTAAAATAACAATTTAAATAATTCTCATTACACACGTGTATACATATATGTACTGTATTTATTCAACTATTTCATATCAGATTGGAGAATTTATCGAATAAAACGTTAAACGAGTAACTGAAAAAAAAAAACACGAATAGTAATTAAATGGATTTTTTTCCAGACTTTTATTAATTACTTATAATTTTTGAAATATTGAAAAATTCCATTGTAGAATTTAAAACAACAAAAATTTGTATTTACGTTTATCTTACGTATTATTTAGATATTTCTTTATTTTTCAATCTTAAGCAAAGTCAAATGACGTTTTTCCCAATACAAATTCAGAAATACTTGTAGAGAAAAAAAATTAAATATAAGAAAACAAATGTATAAATATTTAAATATATTATCGTGAATTTAAATATCTCATTAAATTATATTTTGATTGCCGTCATCTTATTTATGTGATAAAAGACTCAATTGAAATATGTACGATAGTTATTATTTACTTAACCCTTATCGGTCCATTGATTTCGTTTTAATTTTATTTTATACCCATGAACAAGGATATGAGAAGGATAAAGCTTTTTCCATAAGCTATGTAGACAATCAAATGAAGTATAATATGTTCAGTGGAATAAGGACATAGACAATGGACTTAATCATGAACCACAATGGATTTCAATGTTAGAATGCTTATTAACCCTTTAATTTTTCAAAGAAGTTTCTGACTATTGAGAATATAATGTCATTGTTATTTACCATTAAACATCATTGAAATTCTAACACAAAATTTGTTAAAAATTCGTTTTTTCGCCAAAAGTGTTAACTTTATGTGTTTTTTGAAAAAAGTGAAAGCCGATAATAATAAGAAGAAGAAAAAGTATTTAAAAAAATCTTATGTTCTTTTTAGCATTTGATTTTTTTTTTTCTAAAACCCTCAATTTGCATCAAGTGAATTTCATTGAAAAAGTTGTGAAAAAATATCTGACCTTGTCATTAAAAAAAAAAAAAAATTATTAACATAAACGAGTTTTCAATATTAGTGGCATTCACAACACTTAACAAATTCTCAAACTTGAAACATTTGAAAAAAAAAAACAAGCAAAAAGCAAAAAGATTTATCGTATATGTGCAATCAAATTGATTTCGATAATAATTTATGATGAACAATTAAAGTAATTGTGATTGGTAATCATCTTCTGGGTAATTTTTTACCTTAAATTTTAAAATTAGCTGTATTCAAAATATCAAACTTCTTAGTCATTAAAAAATTCAAATTTCTACATGAATTTTTTTGTATACATGACATTTTCAAGGTTTCCAAAATATTTTTAAAATTTTTGCATTTTAGCACATAATTTTTCTATGGTTTAGAAAATAAAAAAAATTTATGTATGTAGATGTACTCAGTCAATACATGCTATTAATATGAGTTCTATTTTTTTATTATTATTCTGAGAAAAAGAAAAAAAAATAAAATAGAACAAAATTTAATGTTATTATTTTAATTTATTCAAAAATAATGACCTCAGCATCATTTGATACTTTAGAAGATAAATATATACGGACGATATGTAGATACAAACATGTATTATGATCTATCTATCTATATTTTATAACTACTTACAAACCTATATTTCAATTCAAATGAAGTACAATGACGACTCATAATAATTATAATATTTAATTTCATGTGAAAATAATTCGAGGTTAATATACATATTTTCTATACAAACATATGTACCTATATGTACATTATGTAGGTATATACAACAAAAATCAAAACAAAATATATGTAAAAAAAAATAAAATCAAAAATCTATGCCATATTATTATTTTTTTTTTTCTTTCTTACTATTAAATTCTCATTTTTGTATTAAAAAAAAAATAAATTTATGATTTTAATAGTCTAAAAATTAAATAAACGTAATTCAGTGATTTAAAGTGAATATCTTAATAACGTATGTATCATACATATGTATGTACATACGTACGAGTATATTACATATTCAAAAACTTAGTACCGGAACAATCGTTTGCGATTTGATTACATTTTTTTTTCTTCTCTCTTTTCGATGATTTTTAATGTTAATCATAATTATAATATTGTACCCTTTTTTTTATTTTGCTTTACATACATAGTTACATTTTTGTGATGCTGATTTACTGATTGAAATTTTATTTGAATTTGAAAAAAAAAAGTAAAACAGAGATTAGATACTTTTTTCTGTTTGTTTTTGTTATGAAAAAAAATGGTAACGATTGATGAAAATGTTGATACTGTTTGCGTATGTGAATTATATTGAGAAAGATTTAAAACAATAAACAACAACAAGATTTTGTATAGGTCACAAAATATTATTTAAAAAAAAAAAAGAAAATTATTCTGATAATTTAATATTATTCATCAACATCATACCATATTATATTTTGTGATAACATAATTTATAGAAAATTACTTATATGAAAAAAAATATTAAATTTTTGTTGTTGTTGTTGTTTTAATTATATGAAAAAAATAATGATGTATGTATTTTTAAAGTATACGAAGAGAAATTTTTGAATAATTTAAAAAGATTTAAAAAAGGATTCATATAATTTAATTCTAATGGAAATTTTTTGTGTAAATAAGATATTATTTTCAAGTAGAAAAGAAAATTGTTTTTAAATGTTAATTAAGTAATGTCCATATACATATGTAGTTATGACCAATATGTATATGTAATTTGATTGATACATGAAGTGTGGAATTTGCGTGTAAGTTATTTATTATTGCATGTTTTTCTTCATTTGATTATTGTTTTGTTATCTTTTTTGTTTTTTTGTCGAAAATTTTAAATATCATCTTGTTGTCTACAAAACTAAGTATTTATAATGAATGATTTATTGAAAGAAAAATAAATTCAAGTAATGCAATAGTTTAGCAAGTAAACAAAATTTTAGTATACAACACGATCACACTATTGAGAAAATGAAAAAAAAAACGGGATCCATGGACCATCAGATCAACATTGAGACGTCTATCAGTTTTAAAGTTTTAAAAAAAGGTGCTAATTAACATTGTAAAAGCTAAAATTTGTTTGGTACTTTTTCATTAATTTTCAACTATAGGTAATCGAGTAAAATATTCTATTGAATTGAGTACCAGCTGAATTAATCGAGCCAAACTATACTTGTTGTTCCTAGCGATCCACTGTTAGAAATCAAGACAAAAATTTAAAATGTCTCGACAAAAAATTGTAGGATTTTTCAGTTATTACTTCTGACCATAAAAATTAATCTAGAAGGGGTAAAGGGTAACAACAGAGAGGTAAAGTGAAGTTTATCGAAACATATTGAACTTTTACGGAAATCAAAAATATAATTTTAATGTAAAAATTTCAGAACTTTCGTATCCGAAATGTTGAATTCATCGATTGCAAAATGTAGTAGTCAAGAACAGAAAAAACGACATTCGATGCGGCTGGGAATCGAACCACAGTCCTCTGTCTTGCCGGGACGGTGCGCTTACCAATGCGCTACCGAATGTCATATGTCGCTCACTGTTCTCAGTTACTATGTACCTAAACATCGTTGATATTCAAATCTCCTACAAAAACATGGATGCTATTCACTTTAGAATTGTGCTGATAATCTACTTTAAGTGGTCTTAAATTTATAGAAAATATTGCAGATATAATTTATTTTCTAAATTTCCTGTTTCTCTCTTATAATTGATTTTTAAAAGAATACTTTAAACATGATTTTAATTTTACACACAATTATGCGGTGAATTTATAAGACCAAAATTTTGGTTAATAAAAACAATAAAAAAAAACAACTTCATTATTTGAACTTTGGCTATGTGCCACAATAAAATTGGTCAGAATGTGTGTATATAGTGTTTGCATAATAGTTTAACCATTGAGTAAAGTTGATGATGTAAGCTTTCAGTTGGCATCACATTACGAGCAGATTGTTAAAGAAAGTCTTTGGTTTTATCACATTTTAAAGTTAAATTTTTGAGAAAGAAATCAAGAATAAAATCAAGAAATCATCACAAAAATCTTATAATCCAAAAAATTCCCGTGAGTAACTGGAAATAAATGGTTTACCTAATGATCATACTAATTTGACTCATAAAAAATTAGGAAGAAAAAATAGAGATAAATAAAAAAAATAGTAATCCACTTTTTAATTAAAGAAAGAAAGAAAATTGGTTAAAAAAGGTCTAAAGATCAAGAACCCGTTGGTTAGAACAGTTGTTAATTAGTTAATTATCTTAATTTTGACTTTAATAAATAAAAAAAAAAACACTTAAGACTTTTAAGATAAGTATATTAGTATTAATCTGTATCTTTTGAAAAAAGAAAAGTTCTAAGTAAGTTTTTTCAACTTAATATACTTTCACTTGTTTTATAGAAATTCATAAATATTTAAATTTTAGAATGTTATAATTTTTTATTTTCCTTAAAAACTACCAAAATCTAAAACTAGAAAATCAAGTTTAAATTGTGCATGGTGCTTTCCGTATTAAATTATAGGTATTTTTTTCTTCTTCTTCAGAATATAAATTTAATTTATATATAGAATTTATCATTCTTAGAATATACCTACCTACATAAATTTTATTAAATTTGATAAATCATATAGTGAAACCACTATATGAATAAAACATAATTCTATACTTAATTTAAATTCATTTCCAAAAATAAAAATTAAGCATTATTATTTTTATTTTTCTGTTTTTTATTTGTTTCTTTCAATAACAAATTCATATCGCAATTTGCAACCTTTAAAATTTATTCAAATTGTATCTTTTTGTTTTTCGACTATTCTTTTAGTATGCATATAATTTTATTTTTCGTATTTTGTTTCCATCCATATAAGAAGTCAACGTCATCTGTTTATACAAATATATTCTTGCATTTTTCAATCACGTACTTGTCAACAATATTTTTTTTCTTTTCTTTTTATCTTCAACATAAATAATTCATATTTACATATTTTTTTTTGTTGTTCTTTGAAATTTAATACTATAAAAATTCTTTGTGGTTTCTATGAAAGATACTACATACTTGAAAAATTTGTTTAAATAAAATAAAAAAATGAATTGTTAACTTTTTGCAAGTCGAAAGGTAAAGTTAAACATTATTTTTTCGCACATGACACTTCACGAGTACAGTAGACTCGCGGTAACGTGAACTTACTAATCAGACAAGCAGAGTTCATGTTTACGAGATTGTTCATGTGATTGTGAAATTTTAAAAAATTAAATAAAAAAACATATGTGTTCCTAGACGTGATTTAAATAATTATGAAACAAATTTCCGTTGGTAAAATATCGTGTAATTTTAATTTGTTTTTGCTTCTCTTCAAGTAATTTTAGTACAGCTCATTCACTAAGTCGTTTCAAGCAGCAAATGTCGACATAATCAGCCAGATTATTTTCAGCCAGGCTATAGCTCGATTAAAAATATCAAGAACTTCAGAATTTTTGGTTTATTGTCTTCTAAACCAAGCATGTTTTGTTGATCATTTAAATCAAAAATTTGTTCTTCTTCATTAGTCCTTTCTTCATAATTTCCTTTATTCTCATATATATATGTATGTATAACAAACAACTGAAACCTAACTGCATTAAACCAAGTATTATGTATATTCCTTTATAAGAAAATTTTCGGTCATGCTACCGGGCAGTTTTTTTTTGTCCACATTATAAGGAATACAAATGGCCAACATTTTTGGTTCACGTTACCGCGAGTCTACTGTACTTTAATTAATTCTCATGAAAATTTATTTATTAATTATTAATAATTTTTTTTTGTTTGTTTCAAATTATTACATTGTTTAATTTTTAAATGGTAATTTAAAAAAAATCACAATATCACTTTATAATATATGAGAAGAAGAAAAAAAAACTTTCTAAGATCACAATATTTAAATAAAAACTTAATTATCCGTAAAGAAACATGCGTCAATGATATAAAATTATATACTATCGTTTTATTATCAACAATTTTTAATAAAAAAATAAATACATGTATATGTATGTACGAGTATAACATTTTTAGAACAAAAAAAAATTGAAGAAGAAAATATGTACATAAATGTATATTTAGAAAGCGGTTATCATTTAACATATGACAGAATTTTTTATATAATGTAAAGTTTGTTGTTTGTTATTTTTTAAGAAAGCTGAAATTGTCAATATTTTGCATTTTGCAGGTCTAGAATTAAGAAAATGATAATAAATATCAATAATATTTAATTTGTACATACATACATAATTACATATACATGCATATGTATGTAATTCAATATTTTTTTTTCTACGTGAAATTTTAATTACAATTTATCAATTTTTGTGTATGAAATGTCATTAGGGTTCAGACATAAAAATAAAAATAAAACACACACAAACACACGAGTTCATAAAATTGTCCTATATTTCGGTGTAATTTTGTAAAAAAATATTTTTAAAATGGAATTGTATGAATTGTGATTAATTTGAACAGAAAAGTAAAGCAGAAAGTGGATTTGTAAAAAAAGCTTTAACGAAAGCCTCAATTAATTCATTTAAAAGCTATGAACATCGAACGCCTAGAATAGATATGGTTATTAAATGTTATTGCAGTTCACTTTAGAATACAGGTCTGAGGTCTGGTTCAAAAAGGATAAGAATTTGTTAGCAAGCCTGTGGAAGGACATAACATAACACAATAACTATAAACATGTGAGCATCAGTTCAAATTTTATTGAATAGGTTTTCGAATATGAACTCTTTTTATATTCCATTCCATCAGGTTAATAATAAAAGATATTTATATTCGAAACTATGCATAGAGTTTATTAACTTCTGCTTCCGAAGGTTTATGGGTGTCAAACTGTACGTATAAGAATATCAGCTGTTAAATGCACAACGTTTAAAAAAAGGAATGTAGATCACGATTTGATCATAAGATGAATATTTACATTATAATTTAGGAACTAAGCAGATTGACTAGAGGGCTAAGAAATATCATATTTCGTTATCAAAAAGCATGATATGTATTTATGGTTTCCAGAGAATATTATGAAAGTGTCTGAGGTAAGTATACAAGAAACCAACGTTTCGATATTTTCAAAGAAGTTGTCAATTTTTCGTTAACACCCTTTTGAAATAATTCAATCTTGAATTCAATGTATCATCTAAAAGTTTCAAAGAAGTCGAATATAAACTCTTCAACTAATAACAAAATAATGAAAAGTATTTAATTAATCACCTGAGGTACATAGATATCTAAAATATCTTGAAGCTCTTTATTAGTGTCAAGGATATGAATATCCTAACAAATAACAATATTAATTTTCTGAAGCTATGGACTTTTGTAAAAAATAAAAATAAAGTGTTTATGATGTGCAACAAAATTGCAAATATTATTTTTATTGATATTTTTAATAAAATTTGTTTTTTAATGGCTAATCAAAATATTACAAAAAAAAATTTTTATTTTTATACATATAACACACATGTTAGAGAATTTTTTTTTCTATCAAGAATAAATCAATTATTAATTTATAATTTTTTCTTTTCTAATTTTTCATTGTTAAAAGTGAAAAAATAATAATTTAAAAAATAATTCTTACTGATCAGAGGATAAATGTATATAACCATAAAAATTTCTATTAAAATGATTCAAAACTTTTTTTTTCTTGTTCATAATAATAATATTGTTTTTCACATGTGGTTTTTTTTCTCTCGACACATAAAGATATAGATACATCATACATATATGTAGGTACATATACATATGTAAATTATTACATTTTATACCTATAAATATTTTATAATATAAGAAACCTGTTTAAAGTGAGAAAAAAAACCACAATAATAGGTACATAAGTTATTTGATAATAAACAAGTATAATATATACGACATTATTGCAAAATAATTAAAAAAAAAAAAAAGAGAAGAAGAAACAAAAAAAATCTTCAAAGGTAGTAAAGTAATACATATGTGATTATATGAAGGTATACAAGTAAATAATAAAATAATAAAAACTTCTTTTTTTTTTTTTATTTCATATAATGACATTCAATTATTGAATACCAAGGTCATTTTCTTGTAGATTACATTGACATGATGCGTACGAAGCAAATGTACAATTTTAATTAAACTTCACCTTCAATATACATATTTTACCAAATGTATCTTGTATCTGTTAAAAATGGATTTACTTTGCTTTTTTCTCATTTTATATTTTTTTTTTTACCATGGAGTTTTGAAAAAAGCATACTCACAACAAAGATGAAAATTTAAACCACAAAATGATCGTATGATTATTATCATTTCATAAAAAACGTGATGTACTTTATATGTATCTCTAGTCTCTACCTATGTAACATGTACATACCTACATAAGTTTACTTAGTTTTATTTTTTCAGATTGATTGATGCTTCAAAAAACAAAACAAAACAAAAAAAAAAAACGCTATTATGAAACAAGTATTAAAAATTTTAGAACCTGAATTCATATTATAATTGAAGTGCAAAGTTTACATACAATTTTTATCTTTGGAAAAACAATAATTTTCCTATAATATCTCGTTACAAAATTAATAATATGCTTTTAAAAATTTTGTTTCGGTGCTAAAGTTCAAGGTTTTTTTTTTTTTTTAAATAAAGAAAGGTTCTTGTACCTAATTAGAAAAAAAATTTATGGAGATAAAATTCATGTTTTTTTATTTAAAAATGAATATTACTTTTGAAAAAGATAAAATTAAAATTAAAGAAAAATACGATAGTTTTTAAATTCTTGTATAGAGATAGAAAATTAATAAAGATATTTTGTACATACATATACATATTGATAAAAACAAGATTTTTTCGTAAGTAATGAGAAAATGCTGTGCATTGAAATTGCTTACGAGGATAATAAATTGTATTGTTGTTAGTGCTACTACCATATGACACCGGTGCTGCAAGAACTAAGGCCTTGGAACTTCTTTAACCGGCAGTGACTTTTCTCTTTTGTTCCATAGTCTTCCTTATTTTTTTCTTTAAATAAGTATTACTTATAAATTAACAATACCTAGACTATATTATTTTTTTAACTGAACATATAATAAACATGGTAAATAAAGGTAATCAATAACGATAACAAAAACTACAATATAGCAACAAATAATTGAACAAAAGGTAGAAAAATCTGCAAAAATAAAAAACTAAATTAAAGTAAAGATCAGTTCGAAAAAAATTATTTACTTCGCTTTTAATACAAGATCTGTGACTGTTCTGCTCAGCGGCATATTAAAAAAGTATCTGAGCATTTGATGTTCTAAAAAAACATTCATAGTAAAATTAATGTGGGTTCAATTTACAACAAATATGTATCCTTTTAAATCCTGCACTGGAATGTGTAACATATTTGTAAATATGACTTGAAGTACATTCTTACAAGTTAAAGCAAGCAATTAAATTTAGCTTTAACGTAAGTCTAAAAATAGTCTGTAGAATTTAAATTCAGGTGGTGATATATCTAAAACAGGCCAAAAATTTTAATGACATGAAAAAAAATTCATAGGTTTTTTCACTTTTAAACAGGTTTAAATTTTTACAACAGAATATAATTGTAGTAAAATGCTAAAAAAAGAAGCTGTTTTTGGCTCTGTGTGATTTACAGTTTACTCCTTAGCACCTTAGATTTATTTTATATTTTTTATTTGAGTACGTGTCACATTATTATTGTACTTTAAATATTTATTAATAAAAAAAAATATTAAATAAACATTTAACAGATGTTCTCCATGTTAATTATTATTATTAATTATTTTTCTCAATTTGCTACAATGAATCATTTAAATTTTATTTTTTTACAGATACAGGTTTATATTACACATGGCAGATATTTTAACAAAACAAAAAAAAAATATTTTGTTTTTGCAATACTAAATAAATGATTACATAATTATATACTGAAAAAAAACGTCAGAAATCTTTTCCTTTAAAATAAACATTTGGAGGACAAACAAAAGTAAATTTTTAAATTTATAAAAAATAACTTAAAAAAAAAACAATAAAAAAAATTATGGTAAAATTAAAATAAAAAAAACAATAAAAATTATGAATAAAATTGTACGATAAAAATTCTTTAATTTTAACATTAGTTTTTTTTTTTTTGACGATCTTCGATCTTTTTAACATCAGATAAAAACATAAAATTATTTTTTTGGCACTAAAAGAACCTTCAAATTCAATCAAGGATGAAAGTAACAAACATCCAAAAAAAAGTTGAAAAAGAGGAAGAAAAACAAAAAAGATACACAAGATATGAGTATCTAATTATTTTATCTAAATTATTTTTCTCAAATTGAAAATTTGTTAAAAAGATGCTTAAATGAGATGTTTACAATGTAAAAAAAATAAAAAATAATTTACTTCTTCTGCATAACTTCCGCATATTTAATTACAAAAAAATAACCTAAGGTAGATATTTTATTTTTACAATAATAAAAAACAAAATATCTAATGTTTTTTTTTTCGTCGTTTTGCCTTTTTTTTTTTCTTTAATGATAATGAAAATGGTGTAATTGACCGTTGATTACTAATTAACTTAAATTTAAAAAAAAGAAGAAAAAAAATTTGTAATTGTTGATTTGCATGAAATTTGTATAACTGTACAAAGTTGTACCTTTTTTTTGTTTTTTACCTACATACATATTATCACATATTTATATTTTGTGTATAGTTATACATACATACGTCCATACAATGATCATAGCACATCATTACAAAATATAGTGTACCCTATTATTTGTACATATTTCAATCAAGGTGTATGTACTGATGAATTTTACCACAATCTCTCCATAGGTAACATAGGTAATACATACTATATGAATGTATCTACAAATTAAAAAGTGAAATTTTTGTTTTGATAATTCTTCTATCTATTCACGTGCTTTTTCTAATTACTTTTATTTTTTTATACATACATATTGTACATAAATATATTTTTTTCCGTTTTTTGTTTTGTTTTTATTATTTTCTTTGTTTTAAATACATTTTAATAAAGTTTATTTTTATTTTTTTTATATACATATTTCTAATAAAAATTCAAAACATTATTATACACATAATCGCAAAATGTGTAATAAAAAAAACAACACAATTTTGTTTTTATTTTAAAATTAGAGGAAGTTCGAGTATTGTGAACCACTACTTTTATTTTCTAGTGTAGTTCCTAAATTAGCAGCGTTAATTTCCCAAAATTTTCATAGAAACTTCATTAAAGCATGCTATACATTGTTACAAGAACTCAAAAGGTGTATAACAATTAAAAGGAAAAAGCAAAAATTATTTGAAACACAAAGGCTGTGTTTCGAAACGTCGAAAAATGTGTATCGAATATCGAATACAGTATTGATACAAATGTGTTACATAGCAATGATACAACATTATTTGTGTATACGAAAAAATGTGGATGCGCTATAGTTGCTTAAAGGATGAGTCAAATATACATTTCGATACATTATGAAACTTATGACAATGTAACCGTTTTACTTTTGACGTTTTGAAACTTGTGACATTGTATTAATACGGTATTAATACGTTTCGAAACACAGCCAAAGTGTCGATTTTACTATTTTCGAAAAGTGGCGGGTAATGTGGCATATAGTAGAGGCAAAAGTGGACAAAATATCCCTCTTTTTTCGGAATACAGTCTTGATGAGCCCAAATTACATCACATTGGATATACTGGATCCACTTCATTGTAGAAATGTCTTCTTTTGCAGGTTTTTCACAAAAATTACATTTATTATATGGAGGCGGAATATCTGAGTCATAAGAATTTATTTTCTCAACTAAAAAAAAGTTCGATATGAACGCAAAATATAAAATAAAAAAATTCAGAGAACTGAAAGCATTTTCAAACATGACTTCACATGGACTATACATATTTTAAACATGGTCATGTTAAAAAAAAATGTATAATGAATGTTTTATTACTACCCATTTTAAAGAAAATATTATAATGATCCACAATATCCGACCAGTCCACAATACCCGAACTTCCTCTACTTTTATTTTTTATTTTTCGATTTAAATTGAAATATTTTCACTGTTGGAGTCCACATACTTTAATGTATATAGCATTCATATCCGAGTATATTATAATTTATCTATTATTTAGCATATAGATGTATAGAGTGTAAAAATATCTTTTATTTTATTATTATTATTTTTTTAAAAATTTGTATACATACTTTTTTTTCTTCTTCTATATCATAAAAATTATGTTTATAAAAGATGAAAAATAAATTAAGTTTTTTTTTTTAAATGTAGGTACATATAACATAATTATGACTTAATGTGTATTTACTACAGGTATGTGCACACCTGCATTACAACAACAATAACAACAAAATTAAATGAACTTATTTTTTTTTTAGTTCAACATATTCGAATTACATACATGTTCTTTATTGTACAATAAAATGAGGTCTCAAAATAGGAGTAATAATATTATTTTTTGTTTTGTTTATAATTTTTAGTGTAGGAAGATGATAGATAGTTTGGGTTAGGCATGAATAATCAACATTAAAAACATAATTATTATATTATATTGCATTATATACACATAATGATTACATACCTTTTAAATTTGTAATTTTTTTTTTTTTAATTGTTGTGGGCCAATAAAACTGATGATGAGATGCTGCTTTTTTTTCTTTCTTTTGTTTCTTTCTTATTTTTTTGTAACTCTATTATTTTGTATTTTATAAAAGTGTAACCCCTGTGACCTGGTACGTTTATTTTTACTGACACTGTTGATTAATTATATGGTTGAACTTTTGCAGATATTATGTAGTGTTTTTTTATTTTTTTATTATATAGGTATTTCTGTTTTTATTATTATTTGTTTTAATTTTAATTGTTTTTTTGTATTTATTTCAGATGAGATCGAAAGTGTCTAACATACGGTTAAATCTTCCTTGTAATTGTATGTATGTACATATTGGAGTTTATAAAAAAATACATATAATGCGGCTAAAAACTAATATTACTTGTTTTGTTTCGTATATTGTATACAAAAATGTGATGTACAAGGTATGATGTAAACTTACATATCACTGCGTAACATATATGTAAAAAATAAAAATAAAAATTCAACAAAAATAAGTAAAAAAAAAACTAAGAAAAAAACATGTATAAGTATGATTAAAAGTAAGTACACACACACACACTCAAAGTAATTAAATAATAAATGTTAAATGATTTAATAATAAAAAAAAAAAAGCAGAAAAAGGTAAATGAATATTTTTAACAAATACTTTTTCTCTCATTTAAAAATTTAATTTAAAAAAAAAAAAAAACAAAAACTTGATTTCAATTTTATTATGTCAATTGATTGCTTGATATATACTTTATAGGAATTTGCTCTCATTTTTCATTTTCCACAATAAATTAATTATTTTTTTCTTCTGTTGTGTTATGCTTTTAATTTTCGATCGCGCATTAATTATACTGGTGTAAAAATGGCAAATTAAAAATTAATATATTCAAAAAAAGACGATTTTTTGTTTTTCCTCTTTTGCTTTGTCTGTTAAGCGGTTTTTTTTCTTCTCTCTAAAAGTTTATTTTTTTTTCTATAAACGATAAAACGATAATTTTCACCTGTTTTCTATGAGAATGAACTCAACAACAAAAAAATAATTAAACTGATTTTTTTTCTTCTCTTTTTAAATCAAAAAAATTTGATGATTATAAATTATTCATTTAGGAAAAAAAAAAAGAAATACATAAATCTATAAAAATAGATCACACAATATTGTACAATTTTATTTTTACAATAATTCACTAAATCACTTGTATGTATGTTTTTTTTTTCTATGCAAATTTTCTTTTTTTTTATTTAAGTTTTTTTTTCTTTTGCTGAATTTACAGAATGTGGCTATTTTTTTAATTAATTTCGAATTGAGTTTTTTAAAGAGAGAGAAAAAAATGCAGTATGAGTTTTTTTTTTAATTTTAATTTTTGGAATTATAAAATATTGCAATTATTATGAAAATTTAAAAAAAGAAAAAAAGTTAAAGGTTATCTAATTTTTGTTTTTTATTTAAAAAAAAAAAATTTTAAAAAAGCAGATGTAATATTTTTTTTTTTTAATGATAATTTTAATTGAGTCTCGCGATTATATTTATTATATTTTTGTCTAACTTTTTCAACCTTTCTTATCTTGTTAAAGAAAGATCTAAATTTTATTTTTAATGCACTTATTTTTTTTTTTTAATTATACAAAAAAGAATGCAATGCAACAAAAAAAAAAAAAACAAATTAAGAAAAGCACATAATCCAGAGGAAATTTTTAAAAAGAACAAACAAAATGATTATTATTTCTTAAGAAACGTTATCACTCCACAATATAATTTAAAATGTTATTCGTTTTATTTTTTTGTTTTTTGCTAATTTCTAAATTAAAACAATAAAATCGATTCACACAAAACTGAATGTTTTCTTTTTAACTTTTTTATGTAATTTTTTTTTTTTTTGCTCTATTTAATTTTGAGTTAGATGAACGAAGAAACTTCTCATCATTTAATTTTTATCAATGAAATTTTATAACAATTTTTTTTTTTTTTTTAAATTATAAAAAAGAAGCGGAAAATGTAAATTTTAAATTTTTTTTTTAAATTATAATCATGACTCTACCTGGATAGTGATGAGACTCACCTGTTGATGAAACTGATCTTTTAATGCTTTTGTGTTGCTGATTTTGCTAAATAAAAATTTTTCTACAATAAATAGCTTTTTTTTTTTTTTAATTTTTCACTTTTTTTTTTTTTTTTTTTTTTTCAAATCAATTTGTTGTAACTGCTAACTGACAAAGCTGAAAGCGCCTAAACTCTATAGAACAAGTCTGCTACGTTAGTGGATTAACTGGTATGATCACAATTCACATTCACATAACAATGATAATAATAAGAAGAGAAAAATAATATTATGTTGGTTATGTACGTTATATAAAATTATTATACAGGGAGTGTTTTAAAAATAATCAGATTGTTTTTGTTAGTTTTTTTTGTTTTTTGTGTTAAGTAAAAGATCCCCAAAAAATTTACATAAATATGAGGGATATTCATAAACGACGTATGATGTATGTATAGATTTTTAGAGACATTATGGAGAATTCAAAATCATCAAATGATCGTCATTTGCGAATATTCAGCGTACTAAACCATGAAGCTGAATACTTGCATTGCAATTGATGATCATTTGATGTGTTTGAATTCTCCTAAAAATTTTCCATACATTTTTTTTAAAGTTTAAATGAGTACTGCCGCCTAAATAACAAAAATTTATAAATTTTAATGTTTGTTTTGTTCCAAAAACATGTATGGGTGGTTCATGGGAATTCAACACGTTGATTCTAACAGCCAATTCACCAACAGGTAATAAGTCGGTAATAACAATTTGACGGTAATAAACTAGTCATAACTTGATTATTACAGTGTAAAACTAGTATGGTGAATAGAGTTATGACGGTCATAAAGTTATGACTTGATGGTGAATATGGCCGTAAATATAATATTAAAAAAAATTACATAAAAATCTCTTTCATAATAAATCACCTTGTATATTTTTCCTGCTTCACAACTTTCGGAAGTATTGTTAAGAAATTTTCTCCTTTTCAAAATCCCTTAACATGACCTTCTGATGGGAACCGTTCTAAAGATAATAGCACCCTAAATTAAGACATTCTAAAACTTATAACAAATTAACTTTAACAGCTCAAGAAAATTTAAAATTAAAAAGTCACTTTGATTTTTAAAACACCCTGTTTATGAAAGGTATGTAAAATAATAAAATTTAAAATAAAATATTCTTTCTTTCTCAAGCTTTCTGTGCAATCTCTTCAATGCTTCAACTTTTATTAATGTTTATTGACTTATTGGAAGAGAATTTATGTTGATTTTGTTGTTGCATTGCATTACATTGCATTACAAAAAAAAAAAAAAAACTTAAAAAAAAATAAAATAAAAAAAAAACATATTGGAATTTAGTCATTTTATATTTATATGTATGTATTTTAAAATATTACAACAACTAGGTTTTCTTTAAAAAAAAAATAGTTATGGTAGTCTACCATTTGGTATATACATATGTGTACATGTGTATGTGCACCTAGCCAAATATGCATACCTTTATTTTTAATCGAATGCATCAGTAGCAGCATTATGTATATTATGTACAATTGTACATGCAACGGACTTTATAGATATATAGATAGAGCTGTGTTATTTTATTTGTACCTACAAAGTTAATTTTTTACACTTTTTCCACGTGTAGAGAAGGTATTTGAAATTAAAAAAAAAAAAAAGTTGAAGAATTTACGTTAATCGAAAGAAAGCTTTAAATAGAGGGAACAAATTTGAAATAAGAAAAAAAAAAACTTATAAAATTAATTTTGAACATTAACTTACTACTTATTTATTTAATAGCTTTTTAATGTTAAGAAGAAAAAAGGTTTTTCCTCTTAGATTTTTTTTCTTTCTAATTTCTTTTATGTTTTAATATCTGTTTTTTTTAATGATAATTGATGAGATTAAGATACTTTACAATCTCATTAACTTACTTTTTTCTTCTTCTTCTTTTTTTTTAAGTAGGTATTGTTTTGTTTTGATTTTTTTTATCGTGCAATCGGTTTTTATTTTTTTTTTAAATTTCAATTTTGTTGTTTTTTTTTTTTTTCTTTTTAATAAAATTTATTACATTACAGTTACAAATTTTAGTCTTTTTTTATGTTTATTTATTATTATTTATTTTTTTATTTATGTTTTGTTAAAAATGAGACTTTTAAGAGTATTTGAACGCATGGGTTTTTGGGAAGTACAAAAAGATCGCTCATAATCTTTTATTGAAAAGAAAAACTTCAAAACCTAAGAGATTTTATTTATAAATGCAAATCCTTGAGAAATCTTTAGTCTTAAGCACAAGGATTTCGGAACAGATGTTTTTATTCAATTAAAAATGGCAAGTTTTTTATGATATGATTTAAACTTAACACTGATGGTGACGTCTGAAACATGAACTTGGAACTCTACTCGTATAGTTCGTTTTTTTTTCCGAGGAAGTTTATCGACATCTTGCAACTTCGCAGAACAGCCAGTATGACGAGTGACGACAGATGTTTTTAAAAAAAAAAAAAAACAAGTAACATACCAACCCATATTATATTAGTATTTTCACATTGAACAAGAAATTTTCCTAAATCCCACAAATTCTATATGAAGCGATCGATCTTACAATAGAATATATGGGCAATATTCTCCTTCTTCTTATAATCTAAAAAAGTTCAAGAGTTCATCAGTATTAGTTTCTTTTTCCCTTGATATTTCCACTCATTTTCCTTTTATATGTATGACCTAGTGCTGAACAATAAAAAGATAACCCTAGGTCTTGACGCAAAAAAAAAAAAAGTGGTTGCTAAAATTGTTACACCATTTTTAAAAATGTACAGAAAAACAACAAAAATTACTGATTTAGAAATTTAAAATTTAGTATGTTGGTGTTATTGGTTTGGATAAAAATGATTAATGTTTGCCTTTTGTTTTTTGTGTAACAGTTTAACACTCCGATCTATGTTTAATTTTACATACGGCGATCAATGTTAAGGAAATTTTTGTAGACTGAAATCGCAGACTTTAATTTTTCTGAAAAAGTGAAAAATAAGAGGGGTCGGGTCGCAGAAGAAGGGAAAAACGCTGATTTTTTGAAAAATGACGAATTTTTGCATTTTACCCTAGATATTACTTGTGCCCTAGTAAACGGATTTCAGAATCCTACTTCTCCGGGAACACTCGTTTTTTAAGGGACGAAAGTGTCTACTTAACATTGATCCGCGTAACTTTTTGCCTTGGAGGCCTAGAACTCACTCCTTGTTACAGGGATCTTTTTTGTTTAAAAGAAAATTTTGTAAAGAATGACGAAAAGAACACCGTGCAGAAATTTCAAGTTATTCGGTTCATATAGGGTCCAGAAATATTCCAATTTGAAAACTGACTTTTGACGGAATTGTGCCAAAATTGACTCGAGTGTTAAAAAAATTTCTAAAACAAAGGGTATTTAGAAAATAAAAATTTACTCTAACAGAAAAGTAATAAAAATATGAAATTTTTATAAAATAATATTACATTAATTTTTACGATCAAATGTTATTCAGTAAGTAAAATATGACAATAAAATTGAAATAAAATAGTTTAAGAAATTCTTCAGGAATAATTAATAATCATTTTTTTTTTATTGATTTTTCACGTTTTTTCGTTTATGTTGCGTGTTATTATTCAAAATATCGTTCGTATGCAGTTTTGATCACGTTTTATCGATAACATAATACAAAATTATATTAAAATTTCATAAAGAAAAATCTGGTTATTCAACGAAACATGAAAAATTCTACATAAAAAAAAAACAACAAAAAACAAAACCATATGTTTTTCACAAGAGAAAAAAAAAATAATATTTATTATTTTCTTCATATTTATAAAAAAATTTTAATTGTTTTTTAAACAAATATAATTTGTTATCAGTTCTTAAAAGTTATTTACAATTAAGAATTAGTGTAAAAATATATTCAAATTACAGGCATAATATTTATAATTGAATGATTCATTTTTTTCAAACAAAAAAAAAAAAGTATCAACTTTAATTCCGAATAAAATATAATTCACTTTGGAATATCGCTAAATTGTTTGTAAATTTTTCATTTTTTTTTCATAATTTAAACGTTTTTGATTTGTAAGTAAACTGAAATTGTTGAAAATAAACTATAACACATACGTCATACATACATGTATTTTATGCCTGAAATTTGGAAATTGTATTTACAAAATAAATCACACAAATTTCATTCCTTAAAAAAATATATAAAAAAAAAAAATTTTTTTCAATTATTTTTTCAGGGGTAATTCATATTTTTAAGGGGCTTACATATTGATAGTTGTATATTTTCAAATATTTTGTTTTCTATTACCCCTGTAATATATTTTATTTTCTATTTTATACTTAATTTTTCCTTAAAAATACAATAGTCTAAATGAGAGGTATAAAAGCAAAGTCAGCAATCTGCACTTTAATTAAATTTCAATAAACGCCACGCCAATTTTTTCTTTTTAAACGATTTTCAGTTTCTACTGTATTTGTATGTAGCGGGTTAGAAATTAGGGTTTTTTGTAACAGATTTGCCATATGAGATGTTGTTGTCATTGCATTTTAATCAATGTTCAACTAAATACTCATACATTTCTCTTGTTTTTTGCACTCTTTACTCATTTTTTATCAAAAGTAGAGATTGCTGACTTTGCTTTTATACCCCTCAAATAATAAGTTGAAGTTATGCTTCAAATATACTTTCTCTTAAAAAGCATATTTCCAAAATCGATGTAATCTACACCTTTTTCGAATTTTCCAAATTTCGATTTTTGTGTCGAATAACCCAAAAGCAGTTTCATAATTTCATCTATTAGTTTATAAATGCAAACTCTTATTCATCAATATCCCACCACATAAAACTTAGCTTCTACGTCACTGAAAGTTTCTCATAAAATTTATATTTTTCAAATATCACCGGTTATCTTGAATTTTTTTTTTTTTTTTTTTTTTTTTTTTTTTTTTAAGGAAATTGTAAAAGAGTTAAATTTTAGACCGAATCTATATGTAAGCCCTTAAGTAGAAATATTTTTATTTATTATTTTTTTCTTTTTATTGTTCTAAAAGACGTTTATATTCACAAAGAATATTCTCTTCTTGAACTAATGGAAGATCTAAATATTCATCATCTTCATTTGACATATCTTCAGCAAAACGTTCATATGCTTTTAATGCTTCCATTTCATTTTTAATTTTCTTTTTAATATCAGTCATAACTTTTTTCTTAACACAACCACTTGATGGTCCTGGTTGATCAGAAGGAACTGTTGTCTGTTCATTATTAATTGAATCTGTTAATGCATTCAATAGTGATGTATAATTTCCTTCATTTTGCATTCTTTGTAATAATTCAATTGCTTGATCTGAATTATTAACTGATTCAAGTGCAATACGTACCATTTCTGGATTAAAACCTAAACTTACAATCTAAATAATAAAGAACAAAACAAAGAAAAACGGGTGACATTAAGAAAAAAAAACTTTGGGAAATAAAAACTTGATTCATGCTTCAAATAAAAACTTGAAATTAAATTTTCTAATAATATATATAAATTTTTTTTTTTGTAAAAATTACCTGATCAACGATTGCATTGTTATCATCAGTATTGGTGCTTTTAGTCACCTCATTTACAATTTCATCTTGATTATTATGCAATAAATCAACCTGTAAAAAATCATATTTTATTTATTAAAAATATACATATATTTAATTTTCAATTTTCACTTACAGCAACTTGTATATTATTATCAGACATTTTTAATGCAATAAATGCCATTTCTTTTTCAAATCCCATATTAACTAATGTATTTAGAACTCTTGGATTAACCCATTTCGAATCATCATTATTATCGAATTTTTTTAATTTTCGATTTAATTTCTCTTCTTCACGATTTCTAGCACGAGCTTCATCTTTTTTATTCCTTTTATCCATTATAAAATTAATTGACTGTTCAACATTATTATCACAACTGCGTAATGCAATACGTGATTCAATTGTACCATATCCCATTTCAAGTAATGTCATAAAACATTCTTCATCAACTTTTAATGATTTCAATTCATTTTCAGCTAATGATAATTTTTCATATGCTTCATTTCTTCGATTTTGATGAAATAATAAAATACCTTCTAATAAATGTAAACGCATTATAAGTGCTCTTTCATTTTGTGAACTACCTTTTAATGCAATAACACGATCCAAATTTTGTCCATAGCTTTTTTTGAAATTTTGTTGACAAATTTTTAAACGTCGTTCAGCATCTGGTAATTGACTGAAACTCTTTATAAGATAAATAAAAATATTATTCAAATTTTAAATTCTTACAAAAATTAATGTAATTGATATTGAATACCTTTAAACAAAGATAACACCAAACAATATCTAAATTTAATAGAGCATAATTATCAACTGTTTCCAAAATTTTTGAATTACATCCAGAAAATTGTTCATCTGCTTCCAAAAATAAAACCAAAGCTTCAGAAAATTCATTTCTTTTCATAGCTGCACGACCTTTTTCATAAAGTGCTAATGCCAACATAATTGCTTTTGTCTCATTTGGTGGTAAATGTACAGCATTACCATCTTGATCTTCCATCTAAGAAAAGAAAAATCAATGATAGATAGATATTTAGAATTGGTAGGATTTGAGAGAAGTGGTACTAAGAAGAGTTTGAGCCTTTCATAACCTGAATGCAGAAATATACTTACTCTGAAGAAATTATGAGATTTTGATTTTAAAATAAGTTCAGCATCCTCTTTAGCCTTTCGTACACGATCATAAATTGCAGATTCATCACCACCTCCATTATCAGAATTTTTTTCTTCACCAATAAGTACCATAAATTGTTGATTATTCGAAACTCCTATAAAATAAAATAAAATTTGGAAAAAATAACCAAAAAATAATTAAAATACATGAAATGTTTCAAAAATAACACCACAACATTAATATGTATCTCACCTTGATCTCTCAAACTAAAATCAGATTGTATAACTTTTCCAGCACATATTATTTTCATTCTTTTGAAATCAACATTAATTTTTTTTGATAATCTCTCTTGTAATTCTTTTCCAGTATCAGTTAATGGACATTTTATAGTTGTAACACTTGATGAACCATGTGGCCTAACTGTTTTAACTTTAAAAGTTGCAACTCCTAAAAAAAAAACATTGAAAAAATAAAAAAAAATGTGAATTTCACAATATTCATAAAATAATTATATTACAAAAATTTGTTGCTTTGAAAAATAGGTGTAAAAGGTACATAAATATTAAAAACTATGAATATATCTGTATCTATTTCAATATAGTAAACCAACCTGTTGTTTCAAATTCTTCTCGTGCTTGTAATTTAGTAATTGCACCATCCTGTAATTCACTTAATGCCGACTTACAATGATTAACACTGATACCTAATGTTTGACTAAATTCCTCAGCAAGTTTCTACAGAAAAAAAAAAGATAGTAAGAAATATGATTTTTTTTATTGTTTTTTTTTTTTTAAAGAGTAACAAACCTCAATTTCAGATTCAATTGAACCGATTCCTTCGAAATAATATGGTTCTAACCATAATTTAACTTCTTTTGCTTGCAATAATGAACGAACTTGTATCAGAATATTATCAATTTGAGACATTTTTTTTTTTTTTTTTTTGGTTTTTCACAAAATAAAATTGCACTTTACATATGAATTTTTTTTTTAAATGTTTTTTTTCCTTTGTTTTCTTGACAGACAGAATTGTTTATATTCACACAGTACAAATTTGCATATCACTTTAATCACTAAATCAGACCACCCACACTCAAACTGACGTTACTTTACTGTTTTTTTTTTTATAATGGATGTCGGAAAAATAATTCCAAGATTTCCAAGAAATAAAACAGCTGTTTTTCATAATAACAAAAACAAAGAAATTTATGGCATTACCATATCATACACAAAAACAACCAAAACATGTACCATATAAATATTTTCTGTGTATATCTGGTAATTATTAAAGTCTGAATTTTTAAATATGTTATTAAAATATCACACATCTGTCGTTTTTTTATATTCTGTTTAATTTTTAATATTTAACTTTCTAGTTTTTTAAAAAATAAAAGCGAACAAAAAAAAAATATCTTTCTTATTTTATTTGTTAAAAATTTTGTGAATTGTTGTTTTTGTATTTAAAATTTTAAAAAAAATTTGTTTTTTCATGTGAATTTAAAAAAATGAATGGTGCAGATAATCCCGATCTGAAAACAATAAATCTTGAAGAAATTGCACAAATTCAAGAATCCGAATTTACAAAGTATTTTCGTGAATGGTTGCAAGAAGATGATGTTGCACGAAAATTACAAGCAAAATTACGAAAAGATTTATATGAAATTTTTAATAGGACAGCACTAGGTAATTTATTAAAACAATATTAATGAATATAGAGAATTTTGTATTATTTTGAAAAAATAGGAAAAAAAAATAAAAACAAAAGAATAATAATTAAAAATCATATGATTTGTTTTTGTATATTATGTTGTTATGGAGTTCATGTTTCTATGGAAACTAAACAACGGATGTTTGCTATGAAATTTTATTAAAATTCGTTATTTTATTTGAAAAACGGTTATTTATCATTGATTTGTTGATGGCGTTTGTGTAGTTAAAGTGAAGTTTTGGTTTCATCATTTCCGTTTTCAAATTTCAAACATTAACGGCCATATTCACCATCAAGTCATAACTTTATGACCGTCATAACTCTATTTACCATACTAGTTTTACACTGTAATAATCAAGTTATGACTAGTTTATTACCGTCAATTGTTATTACAGACTTATTACCTGTTGGTGAATATGGCTGTAACAGCCATTTTTACCAACAGGTAATTAATATGTTGGTAATAACATTATGAAGGTCATAAACTGGTCATAACTTGATTATGACTGTCATAAGTTATGACATGATGGTGAATATGGCCGTAAATAAATTTGAAAAACTAAAGTAACTAAATAGGAAATGTATTTATTTATTCCTTAAATATTCTTTTAAATAATGTTACAGCTATTTAATAAGATTCATATTTTTGCAAATTAGGTTTTTTTCTTTTTTGAAATGCCACTGTAAATAATTTATAAACTCATTTATTCCTTATTGAATAATTCTTCAATTGAGAGAACAAGGAAAAAGGAAAGAATTTTAAAATGTTCACTTTGCAATGTTTTCCAACAAAAAGGATTAGGAGAATACCACCTAAGAATACATTGTGAATGTAATTCACTGAGAAAATCCAATGTAAACCATTTAAGCCTTTCGGAGACATTCAGCTAGAAAAAAAAAAAGAAATCGAACATCCTGTTTCCTTCCTTAATCCTTGTCAACAAAGTAAAATTGATTTTAACAGTTGCACAGTATAAGGAAAATTTTTTTTTTTTTTTTTTTTAAAAATTGTTTGACTTTGTTTAGTGGTTTAGAAAAAATTTGAATGTAAAGATTATCAAAGTAGGAAATTTTGTGGACTTGAACGTAGGATAATTCTACTTTAACCTAATAAACTCATCATTATTTAAAAATTAAAACTATAAATAATTTAAAAAAAATTTTTTGTTCTTATTTTTTAATATAGGTCGTAAAATATCATCAGAATTAGAAAATAAACATCGTATTATTTTATCACCATTAATTCTTGTTTTAAATACAATTGTAGCTGAATTTTTATATGAACAAAATTATCATTATACATTATCAGTATTTTGTACAGAAATACCATATCGTCATACATTACCAAATTTTGATAAAATAAAAAAATTTCGTTTTAATGAAACAGAATTATCTGAAATTTTTGAAGCAATATCACCAAAATTTCATGATAATAATGAATTATTAAAAAATAATATTATAAATCAATATAAAAATCATAATCAAAATAATAATGATGATATAAAAAATAAAAAATCATCAGAATTATGTTCTTCATTATTATTTTATATATTTAAAAATATTTTTAAACAAACAACAACAAATAATATTGATACAGAAAATAATGAAGAAATTTATCAAGAAAAAAATATAAAATTAATTAACCATAAAAATAATAATAATGATGATGTGAATAATAAAAATAATAATTTCAATTTAGATAAATCTGAAAAAAAATCAAAATATTCATCATTATATCCTTCAACAACAACAACATCATCATATTTATCCTCATCATCATCATCATCATCATCAACAACAACACCAAAAACAAATATTAAACAACCAAAAAATTATCAATCAATCAATAATATGAATTTTTTAAATAAATATCTTGCAATACTTTCAAAAAAACTTAAACTTTTATCACGAAATATAAATGATTTACAAAAACATCATGAAAATAATAATAATGATAATAATAAATCAACAATAATTCATCATAAACAACAAACATTATTATCAAAATTATTTCATCGTAATAAAAAATTTGAAATTTTAAATCGTAATTTAGAAAATATATCAAAAAATTTAAAATATTTTTCAATAAATAGAAAATATAAAAATTATAAAATTTCAAAAATTTTAAATTCATTACAAAAGATGACACAACAATTTGAAAAATGCACCGTTAATATTGAAAATATATCGAAATTATTTACAACAGCAGCAGCAACAACAATGAAAAAATCTGATGTTTTATTACAAGATAATTTAAAAAAACATGAAAAAACATATTACGAATGGATTGATGAAATGAAAACAAGTAAAAATGGAAAAAAATTTCTATTGAAGGTTTGTTGTACATGTATACGAGTACAGCTGGGTCCATAAGTATAACGCCACCCTTCTAAAAAAAAAATAACAAAGCATTTTTCTTGAAAAAACATTTTATTATTCTTAGATTCTATAGTGAATATTATAATCCCGCTTTCTTTCATAAAAAATTTCTAATCGACGTTTTATCTCGATAACACCAACTTTTCATCCAAATCAGTGTGGGTAAAAGTCTTTCCAAAACATTGTCAATTTACGACTTCAGCAAATATTTTTGTTCTCCTGCCATTTTCATTTTCAATATTGTCCCCAAATATTCTCATTCAGATTTTAATCTCGAAAATTAAATGGCCACTACAGAACTTTAATATTGTTTACTTTCTTCCAATCTCGGCATAACGTCGACCTATGCTAAGGATCGTTGTCTTCTTGCAAATACCAATCTCTACAACTGTCTCCAAACATATTTTATTGCAGATGGTACAAGTCCGTTCTTATAAATTTTTCACATAAAATTGGCATCCAAACTTTGATTGAAATTCTGATTCTTTTTTTCAAAAAGAAACCTCATACATGAATTTTTAAGGATGTTTCACTTTTTTTATAGTATAAAACTTCCTTACTTTTTCGATCAAAACTATTTTTTGCCTATTTTCTAAAACAAAAGAGCACTCGTCACTAAAAATAACTTTTATTCCACGAAAACTCTTTATGTTCTTCTCTCCACTCACAACGTAAATAACGGTATACTAGCTTTAGTCTTTTGGATACTATATTATATTCATCAGTCATCTCCTTCAAACGCCGTTTAATTGTACTTTTCGATATTTATACACCTTTTTCTTCTAATCCTACTCTTAATTTGATCAACTGTTTCTGTTGGATATTTCAACAAAAGTTTGCGAAGTACTGTTTTTCACTAGTTTTTCTTTTGGCACCACTTTTTTTTCTACATTCTGCACATCTCCTGTTTTTTCATATCTATAGTATCTAGCCACCTCTTCCACAGTCTCTTTGTCCACTTTTACATAATCACTTATTTAGCTGTCACTTTGGTCCGTAGTTATGATGTATCAACAAAAACACAATTTCCCACAGTTTTTTTCATTGAAATCGTCACTTCGAACCAATAGTGTCTCCTCACACTTATAAGTGTCATCAATTTTAATAATGATTTTTCCACACATGCGAGGGTTTCAAGGAAATTTGTACTGATGACGCATTACTTATGGACCCAACTGTATTGCATGATGTAGGAGTTTAAAATATTTTTTGTTACTATTGAACCCCATTGTAGACACTTTTATTTTTATTTTTTGCAATTGTATTGTATTGTAAATTTAAAATGATATGATATTGATTTGATTCACTTTCAATCCTTTTTTTTATTTTCTATTTATCAAAATTTCACTTGAAAGAATTTCTTGTTCATTTTCTGTCGTTTTTTTTTTTTTTTGAATCTTTTATCATATCTGAATTTTTTTTTTCTTAGAAAGTTTTTACTTTTCTTATTTGTGAATGTTTGTTTTTTTTTGTAGATTGAATCATGTTTATTGAAAACTTTAGAAAAAGAAAAAGAAAAACTTATTGAAGAATATAAAATGGAAATGGAATTACACAAAGAATTGATTGAAACAAAATATAGAGAGAAATTGCTTCAGGTATGTTTTTTATTTTTATTTTTTATTTTTTTTAAATACAAAAGATATCATTTTTTTGTAAATAGTTGAACATTATATTTATTTATTTGTCCATTAAAAAAATAAAAGAAGAAAATTCTTTAAGTACATTTTTGAAAGAATCACACAGTACCTACTACATCCTATACAAACCATATTATGTACACTCTGTATATAAATATAATATCTCATATTGATTACATATGAGTATAGGTATCTTACATATCCAAATATCCATATGTTTATGTTTAAAAAAAAAATCTATTTTATTTATATTTTTTTAAGGATTTAAGTAAACAATCATCAAGATTTGAAAATATCGAAAAATCTAAAATGGAAAATATTGAAAAGACTATTGAAATGAAATTCAAAAAGCTTGGATTTACTGGTTCTTATATTGTTGATACATTTAATAAAAATAAAAATGAACAAGAAAATCTAAAACAAGATCAAGAAATTCAAACGGATTTTATTATCAATGAAGAAAATTTAACAAATTTAACACAAATTCTAGATACAAAAGAAACAGTTACAGAAACAGAAGAAAAACAAATAATAGCAGGAAAAAAAGATTATGGAACAAATGATGAAAATGATGATAAAAAAGTGAATGATTTGATTTCATTGCAAAAAGAAATTTTAAAGGTGATTAAAAAAGCAAACAATTTTTTTAAGTGTTCGAATTAATATTGATTTTGATATGAGAGAAGAAAAAACTTGTGGTATCTTTTTAGGTTAAAATAAGCTTCTGGTGGGTGGTAATTTTATTTTCATGAGTAATTAATTCCTGGAAGTTTTTTTTAATTTAATTTTTTTTTAGTATGAAGCGTATTTTTTGAGGAACTTTCAGATAGTAAAGCATTTTGTTGAACATTTATGAGGGATTAATTAAATGACAATTTTCAGTTTTTCTTTTGTTGTTGAAATTTTTAAATTTCGGAGAGGATTGGTTTTTTTTATTTTTATTTATGAACCACAACGTAGGATATTCTTTTACTGCACTTTTGATTAGCAGAATGCTGGTACCTAGAGATGAAAAAAAAAAGTTGAGAGGAGTTATGGAGGCATATAAATAAAGTATTGATGACCGACTTATGCTTCATTTGAACTTTTTTAGATTTTAAAAGTGGGGAAATACATAAGATGGAAAAGCGTTTAATATTGAGTTCTATTTATGAAAGATTGGTCATATTTCAATGTACGTTCAGAAAAGGGTTTCAGATGAAATTTGTGGACTTTTCTGGAACATCTTGTATTCTTGAGGGTAGGGAATACATATTTCGAATTTCATTAGAACACCTTCCATGGTAGAATTTGTAAAACAGAGCTAAAAGGTAAATTTCTACGATGTTGCAGTGATGTTGTTGAAACAAGACATCATTAATTAGTACAGGTACCAGGGATCAACCCGAGTTAACGTGAACGTTTTTTCCTAAATGCTTTAACTTTTCTTAATATACTTTTTTTTTAATTTTCAAACCGTGAAAGATTTCAATAAAAATCAATCTTTTTTAATTAAAGTTACAATTTTTTTCATTTATTATTTTGTTTACACAAAAAATATAATTTAATGGCCTAAATTCTTTTTTTTTTTTTTTAGAAATTATCAAACCAACCACAACAAATTCTTCCATCCGTTTCACAGAACATTACTTTAGAAACTCCACCATCAAATATTCAACGATTAAATAATCCGACAACAAAAACAAAGTCTACAGATATTACTACGATAAAATCTTTGGACAATGACATATTATTAAATTCACAAATGCATGAAATCACAAGAACAATTGTTCAAAAAGAACGAGATGTAGATCAGATAATATTTGAAGCTAAGTATGTTTTTGTTTTTTTTTTTTGTATTTTTAATTACATTTTTTTGTTTTTTTTGTTGTGGTTGTGTTTTTACTTTCAAGTGAAACACAAATTAAAAAATCCCTTCTCTTTTGTTTACAGATTACGAATAAAAGAACTGGAATATGAAAATAATGAATTAAATAAAGGATTTGAAGAATATTTAGAACGTAATAAAAATGATAAAAATAAAATTGATAAAAATATTGTATGTATTTGGGATAATTATAATATTGATAAAAAATTATTACAAAAAAAATGTAATGCAATAGAAACAAAAAAAAATTATGAAAATTATCAAAAACAAAAATATGATAAAACTTATCAAAAAAAAAATGATAATGATAATGATTTAAAAATTTCAACAAATTCTGATATTGATATGTTTGATGGTAAAAATCAAAATAATATATTTCAAGAAAAATCAATAAATCAAGAAAAAAATATTCAAATAATAAAATTTGAAAATCCTTTTCGACAATTGCAAAAAAATTTCAAAACATATAAGAAAAACTATGAAATAGTTGATGAAGTGGAAAATTCAAATAAAAAGGAAATTCATATTGACAATGACATGAGTAAATCAACATCAAAAATACTAAAAGGTTTTACATTATCATCATCATCATCGGCATCAGCATCATTATCATCATCATTGTCACCACAAAAACGTTTTGAAACGATTCATTCGAAATTATTTGCACTTGAAAGAGCAAATTTTAAAACAGTTGAACACAATGAAATGAATAAAGATGCAAATGATGATGATGAAATAATAGGAAAACATTGTGAAATGAATAAAACGATAAAATCATCATTTTCAACAAAAGAAAATGATGAAATTCTACAATCACAATTAAAGGTAAACGATATAACTTTTACAAAATGTTCATCTTCTGATATTATTGTTTCACCATTAAAATCATCATCATCAAAATCCTTATTAAAAAGTAATATTGGAGTTAGAAGGAAATTATTTGATTCAACAAATAATAACAATGAAAATGATGATGAAAATTTTAATCATTTTATAGATGAAAAATCAGATGATAATAACGGAAAAAATCAAACTGATTTTAATGATGAAAAATTTGAAAATTTATCAATTTAAGATCGTGCGTTGTCTTTAATGAAAAATTCTGTATAATATAAAGAAAATGAATTATGAACAAAAATGTTTTTTGAATCCTTGAAAAATTTTAAAATTACCAAAAAAATCTAATGTAAAATTAATTTTTAGTAAAAGAAAAAAAATCAGAATGGAATAGAAAATGCTTTTGATTTCACATTAAATTGCTTATACATATGTACCTAGAATCAAGGATAACATATTTCCTTAACCAAGAGACAATATAATTTAAATGCTTTTTTATTTCACAGTGACGTGTGTAGATAGATTTTAGAAAGTGATATCCTTTTTTCTTTCATTCATGAGTGAATAAGAAATGAACTAATTTGTAAATAGGAGAGTTGAAATTGAGATCTTACAAAGTTGATAAAACAAGAAGAAAGTAGATCCTAATGAATGTGGAGAGGTTATAGGCACTCAAGGAATGCACAAAATTGTCTAAAAATAATTAAAAAGTAGGAATTTGTAGGTTATTAAGAAAAAGTATAAAACAAGAATAATGTAGAAAAAAATAACGTAAATCCTGCCAAAAAAAAAAAAAGAAAATTGGTTTAAGAAAAAGAATATATGTGTACCATTTTCAAAAATGGCATGGAATGGCATATAAGTAGGTACTTACATTATAATTATTCAAATGACTTATTTATCACCTTCAATTTCAATCAAAATCAATAAAAAATTACAAAAATTTTGATTTATTACAAAAAAAAAAAATTCTGGTACTCAGGACACTGTGATGTGACACAGATTTATTTTTAAAGTCAAAATTTCTGATATTTTCATATTAAGTTGTTTGTACTGGTAAATATTTGCAGAAAACTTATGTGAAGTACAAATGAATCCTTGTGCAACCAACGTGAAGGATAAATTCCGTCAGAGGAAAATGTTTTATCTATTTAGAAAAAAAAACCATTTTCTTTGTCACCCATTTTTATAATTTTTCTGGCAGTCTCTGTTGAAATTAAATTATTGTTTTTTTTTTGTATACTGATTCATAAGTATTATTTTTTTTTATTAAATATTTTCTTTTACACAAAAAACCATTACACATTTATTCAAAACTACAAAAACAAACCACCAACATAAAAGATAATTACTGTTTTTTTTTTTTTGTTTTTCATCTTAAAATTAAAAATCTAAAAATTTTATCGTTATATAATTTTTTTTCCCTACAATCTAAAATATTAGTCTTTTTTTTATTTAACTTACGTATTTTTCTTCTATTTTTTGTTTATTTTTATTTTATTTTCTTCTTACCATTTGTATTTGAAATTGTTTATTTTACACTAAAACTAGAAACGTATACAATTCAATACAATATTTTTCTATAATAATCTTACGTACGATGTATTATGAATTATTATACTTTTACAAATATTTTCGAACCAAAAAAAAAAAAAAAAAATGTAATACATAATTGAAAATTTCTATCAATATCAGCAAAAAATTTTTTTATTATTTTTCTGAATTGTGTATTAAAAAAAAAAAATAACAAATTGCAAAAAAAAACAAAATAAAATAAATTTAAACTGCTGTCCCATTCACTAAATCATATCTGCTACCATTGAGTCTTGTAGGATTTGGTGTTGTTGATGTTGTTGCTGATGTTATTATTCCACTACTACCACCACCGATACCAATACCCAATAAACTAGCATGAGATTTTCGACGTTCTCTTTCAATTTCATCTAAATCGAATGAATCAAATATATCAGATCGTCCATCATCAAAACCATATCCTCTAGTGTATTTTAAAGGAATTGTTTTATTATAATCACAAAAAGATGAAGAACCATTATTTTTGGTATATGGAAAAGCAGATGATTTTATTGAAAAACTTGATGGTGATGTTGGTATAGCCGTTGGCCATTGTATTGTAAGATTATTATTACTTTGTTTTCTTTGTTGTTGCTGCTGCTGTTGTTGTTGTTGTTGTAAGGATATATTTTTTGTTGTTGTTAATGTTGGCTTTATTAAATTAATATCATCAAAAGATTTACGTAAATATTCTCTAGAACTATTAAACATAATTCCATCTCTTCTTATATCTGTTCTATATTGTCCTCCTCCACCACCTCCTTCTTCTCTTCCACAACCTACTCCTCTTCTTTGTCCACAAAATTCTTCATCATCAATTTTTTTATTATTATTTTCAATAAAATCAACAGAATCAAAATTTCTTTTTAAAAAGCATCTTGGTAATGTACGACTTTGATATAATGCATTATTACTATCGTCATTAAGTTCATTTTTTGTAAAATATTGATTTGTTGTTGTTAAATCATTATTCCATAATTCTTGACTACCACCACCACCACCACCACCACCATTAAATGAACGTTCCAAATCAAAAAGGCTTTTCTGATAGATTTTATCTGTTAACCTTAGGGATGATATTGAATTTCTTTTACGTGGCTCTCTGAATGAATTTCGTCTATTCTTGATTAAAGATGCATCATTACTATCAACAATAAAAATATTTTCATCATCTTGTTGCTGTTGCTGATGTTGTTGATGTTGATGATGTTGATGATGATGTTGTTGATGATGTTGTTCATCAATGTTATCTTCAATGTAATAAATATCCTTTGGTTTTGGTCTTATACCAGCTCTTTTACAAAATTCATTGAATAATTCATCTTTAGATTTTTTACCTTTTGCAAGTATACCACGAGATAGACCACAGATATCATTTAAAGTTTCTTTTGAATCATTTGTTTGATTATTTTTATTTTTCTTTTCAGTTGTTGTTGTTAATTGTTGTAGTTTCTTTTTTTGATTATTATTATTATTATTATTTGGATTTGTTATAGTTGCTGTTGTAGTATTTGTATTGTTTGTAGTGGATGTAGTATTATTGTTATATCTAGTTTTTGAGAAAATTTCTGTTGAAGTAGATACACTACGTGTTAAAGGAAACTCTTGAGGTAAATCAAATGATGAAAAATTTGGTGTTGATGATGGTTCAATGTATGTTAGTTCATTTAAACTTTTTGCAAGATTTTGTGAATTATGAATTCCGCATTTTTGCGGTTTTTCAAAATAATATCTAGTATAAATACGTAAAATATTGAAAAAAAAAAAAAAAAATAATAATGATAATGTTTTTTGCTGTTGTTTTTTGTTTTTTTCTTCAGCAATAATGAGGGAATAATAGTTTGTAACATGGGAATATAATTAACGAAAAACTTACCGATGTTCAAAAAAATAATCTGTTGGTATTGAATGTTTTCTACACATAATACGATTTAATCCTCCTTTATCATTTGAATAAATATATTTTTTATTACCATCATCCTGTCGTTTATCATTAATATATTTTACTTTTTCTTGAGAACTTAAAAATGCAAAACATGGAATTGTCTGCGAAAAAAAAAATTAATAATCCATAAAAAAAAAATATCTTAAAAATTGAAATTTAATCAAATATATTTCCGTATAATTTATTTTAAATTAAAATTTCGATTTCATAAAATTCATTTCAGCAGCCAAGCAAAATAAAAATTAAATTTTAAAATATTCCAGCAACGAAAAAAAAAAAAATGAATCAAAAATTCCGTTTATAAATCGAAATTTTATTTTATTGGTTTTTTTTCTGAAATTTTTTATTATTTGTTTATTTTTCCATTTTTTTTTTCTTTTTCAAATTTACCTTATGATGTCCCACCTGTTGTAAACTTATAAATAAAAATATATTTAAAACACCAACAAATTCTGTTGATATAAAACCAAATACATAAAGAAAAAAACTTTGTCCATAAGAATATTTAAAAAGTGGTGGTTGAAGTGTTGATTTTGGACGTAATTTTGTTCCAATTTCAGCTTTAAAAATTGAAATGTATACAATAAGTCCGATAAACATTAAAAGACCTATGAGAAAAACAATATGAAGATAAATAAAATGAAAATTTTTAAGATACAATAAGGAAAAATTTAAATTTCATGAGAAAACTTAAAAGAAAAATTTAAAATGCACAAAAAAAAAAAAAAAAAATAAAAGAAATGAAAGAAAACAGAAAATGCGTTGACGTAAACAAAAAAAAAACATATAAAAAATACTTATGAATGAATTTCATGAATACCTGATACTATAAATAAGATTCCAGATGTGAAATAGTATAGACTATTCTGATGTGTACATATGGCAATTAAGAATACAAAAAAACTGATCAATAAAAATATACCAGATACCAGAAAGAATGGTGATGAACGTGTGACAGTATCTGAAATGAGTTTTATATTAAAAAAAGAAAAAAAACAACCATAAAATACCTCCTAATAAATAAATGATGATTTTTATATAAGATAAAAGACACACATATATACACACACACACACACAAACTGACACACATTTGTGATTAAATTAAATTGAGTTTTTCTTTTGTTTTTTTTTTTCCTTCTATTTTTTTTTTTTTGTTTTTCCTTTTTAATGTAAATGTAAAATGAAAATTCTACATTATATACATTTAATTTATGGTTCAGTGAAAGTTTAAAGTAAAGGATTTTATTATGTTTATAGTGTAGAAAAAAAGAAGGGTCATATATGTATGTACGTATCATATTCATACTATGTGTGTATTGTATAGTTTTATTATCCTTTTTACTATATATAATTTGTAATCGAATCATCAAAGAGTTGACTTTTTACACAAATTTAATTTCATTTAAATTGCTCATAAAATTGAATAATTAACTTTATTGAACATTTTATCTATGTAATTACACATTATGATATATGTATGTGTAGATCTACTGTATATACTCGTACATTATAAGTGTACGTACTTATAACAATGAAAAAAAAACTACATACATAATAGTTTTTCAGAAGAAAAAAAAACGCATGATAAAAGAAAAATTAGATTTTTCACATTAAACACACATGATGAATAATATAATTTTATTGATTAAGAAACTATTATTAAAAATTAATATGCCAATTAAAATTTTTCATTTTATATATGCAAATTAATTGGTAGTTTTATGAAAATTTTAACAGTATATCAGAGAAAATTGTATGTAAATTATGCATGTACTTTTACTTGTGTGTTTACTGGAGAATTTTTACATATTCGATATATTTAGTTTTTGTTTTCACACATGTGAAATATTTAAATGCTTTTGATAAATAATTTCGTAAAAAAGTGATAAGGTTAAGAATAAGAATAAAAACAAAAAACTTAAGTTTCTATAATTATCTTAAAAAATTATTCTTAAACAAAAAATCATAACGTCTCGTATATACACGATTTTTAATATCGGATGCAAATTTACTCTCAACATACTTAGAATTGGAAATTGGAATAAAGGTCGACCTCAGTAAGAACCATTACAGGTTTCTTAACTGGACACTGTCCTCTAAATTACCATCTAAGTAGGATAGGACTATAGGAGGAAGACAAGTGCTGATTCTGGAAGGAGGTCAAAGAAACCTCAAAACACATTCTGTATGAATGCGAGGTGTTGGCCTCTAAAAGAATATGCTATACATGCATCAGCCTTTTCTCAAACCGGAAGAAATCTGGTGTGCACCTTCTAATAGAATTAATAGAATTTTAGGATTTATCAATAGCCTAAATCTATAAGAAGCACGGGCTGTACAAAAGATCTTTACTGATCGAAGTGCAATTATAGCCCATTACACATCTATCTAAAGATCGATTTACACACATCTGGCCCGGTTCAGGTCATAAATCACATACAAAGAAAAAAAAAAATTCCTGAACCTAATCGGAAGTACTTTATAGGAAAAACTAAACTTATGATGTTCTAAAAAAAATTCTATGCTAGAAAAATTTTCAAATTCATAAAGTTTATGTGAACGATTTCAGGAAAATTTTCTAATAATTTTTAAATACGAAATTTTCCAAAAATATCCTTATATTGAGTAAAGTTGAAAAGCTAAATATTTAATATTGACGCCCGAAAATTTACTTTCAACAAAGTAGGAATGATAAGTGTACCTAAACTTAAATGAGATAGAAACCTCGAAAGCCATAAATTTTTGTTTACAAGGATCAAAAAACGGTTAAGTAAACTTATTATTAGACCAACAAGTGACTTTTAAAGTACATTTTAGCGTATTGATATGATAATATGGTTTGAAAATCTTTGTTTTGTTGCGATAAACAAAAAACTTTAGAAAGCTAAAAGAGAAGGATACGGTTTTTAGACTGCCAATTAAAAAAAATGTATGTATAAAAAGAATAGTTTGGTTCGGTTTTACGTGAGTGAGTTTAAAGTGTTCTTTTTTTTTTCTTTATAATTAAGAAATTATTTTTCCATAATTAAAAAAATTTTTTTTTATTATGTTCTCTTTCACTTATTATATACTTTTTATCCACTTACTAACCCTTGGGTCCGTAAGAGTGTTCTTCGTGACGTAATTGTGAAATTTTTGGGAAGAGTTTTAGGATAGTAAACGTGAACGGATTTACATGGGGTTTTCGGATTTAGGATGAGTGAATAGAAGGCTTCCTGCCTAGAATCGATCCTTTCGTAAAAATAATTAAATATGATCGAGTGTTAGGAAAATATAAATTTAAAGAACAAGCTGTTACTGAGAAACTTCCGAAAGGTCCTCGAACAACTCTTTACTCGAATATCATCGTAGTTACAGAGGCTTTATAATCAATTTTTTACTTTTGCATTTTACAGTGCATTTTATTTATAAAAAGTATTCGTTTTAAAAGTTTTTTTTTAACATTCAAGCTTATTTCTTTCTAAATTTTAGTTTCAGACAATAGGTATTCAATTTTAAAAATATTTTTCAAATATTACGTTACTAAAAATATATATTATTAAATAATTCATTTTAAATAGAACAATTTTAATTTCAAAACAAATTATAAATTGCATTTATTATATGTACACGAAAGTAAACTCGTATTATATATGAACAAAACAATCAACGTTCTTTTATCTATTTAGAATATATTTTGAAAATATTTCATGTATAAAATGTGAAAACAAATTAATAATAAAGTTATTTTTGAAATTTATAAAATCAAAATAAGTACATATTTGTATTCTACTTCCATACATACATACGTACGAGTATATGAAATATTTTCAATTTTCAAATATAATACACTCATCATAATAATTCTTAATAAGACTTCTGAATTTCTGATGTACAATGTAAATTTTAATGAACATATAAATCATAATTCTAATGTAAATCTAATTTCCCACAAAATTTATCCACATTAAAATCATATTAACGGTTTTAATTTTATTCATAATGTATATATGTACTTAAATGTGGTATATGCCATAAACATGTTATCTACAAATGTATATCAGCAAAACTATATATGTATATACAATATGTATCTATATCTACTAATCAAATGTATGTATATTCTAAAACGGTATAACTGAACAAAAATTACTACATACATATATTCCTGTATTTTATAAATTTTCTCATACTACTTTAATATTATAAAAATTCCCACATTCATTATACGTACATATTTATACAATATACCATTTAAAGTTTTATGTACACCCTCAAAAAGCTACAACAAAATATTTTCAAATAGATTATGAACGTGTTAATTAAATCATTTGTGCAAATATTTGATTTTCTTGATACAAATCGCACAAAACTAATATTTATACTCGTAATCCTAATTGTAATTGTATACATAGAGAAAATTGTATACAGAGGGAGGAGAGAATATGTCAGAATGAATTCCTGTGTGTATAAACGAATATAAGTGTGGAAAATTAGAAGGAAAAAAATAATTAATGTATATGAATAAAGATATACATATACATATGTATGTATGTATGTACGACTGGAGTATAATATGTATACCTTTTGGCCGTTATCATTCATCCATTCATTGCACATTATACGGCCTGTATTATCCTTTCAAAAGCTGTTAGCTCATTTCTATATGTACACATGAATGTATACGTATAACGTTTATACACATATATTTCTATTCTATATTATGTAGAATATAAATAGCCTAAATTCAGCAAAAATGAAAAAAAAAAAATAGAAATAAAAACTTTCTACTTTCTATCATTTAGAAATCTGTGGGATGCATGTACATGTACATACATATGTATGTATCTAAAAAGTGATGCGACCACCTGTTTGTAGGTATAATCATACTTTTTTGTATTTTGTATGTTGTGCATGCATTTTTATCCTTGCTTTTTTTTTATTTCTCATTTTTTCTTTGCTAATCTGTTTTTTTATTTGTATTTTTTTTTTTTTTTAATTTTTACATTTAGTGAACTTTTTATATACTTTTTTTTTCTTCTTTCTTTTAAACTCTGCCTTCTCTGTACTTGAATTTTCTAGTTTTTGTGGTAAATTTATTTTATAAAATGTGAAAAATCAAAAAAAAAAAAAAAAAGGATGAGAATAAAGGTAACCACATTATTAGCAATTTTCCTGCAGTTACGTTGTACGATATATAAAAATGTATGAATGATACTAATGTACTTATGTTATACATGAAATGCAATGCTTGAAAAAAAAAATTAGAGAGAAAAAAAACGAAAAACGAATCAAAGTGCCTCTTCAAAGGATTTTCTACTTCAAAGGTTTTAAATGGTGCACATTTCAAGACTTCTGTTGTTTTTTTTTTCTTTCTTTCTTGAATTATGTTTTTTTTTTCAAATATAAATTGTATATATTCAAGTGAGTCGAATATTGCATATCGTTAAATTGAATTAGGAAATTCTTGCAAAAATGAAAAGAATACAAATTTTTTTTCTCTTTCATAAAGTGAAGAACATTTATTGAGTTTTATATACTTTTTAACTCTTATATCCTTGCAACAAAAAAGATATTTGAAAAGAATAAAAAAAAAAAGAAATTAAGTAGAATAGTAAAGTATTAAGTATTGCGTATTTAAAAGGATTTTAGTTTTTGATATGAAACATAAATTTAACAAATATATATGTACAACAATAAATAAACACTCAATTTACATAAAATCAATGAACAATGATTTAGTAAATGGATTTTTATTTTGCTGGTTTTGTTGGTATATAATTTTATTATACTACTATTACTTAGATGAGGATTTCTTATGATGTGTATTACGTAAATAATTTTTATTCATAAATATCATTTTTTTTCTTTATTAATTTGTTTTTGTATATACACTGCGCGACACATGTGATCGCAAAACAAGTGATTCCCTAAACTCCCTAAAATCCCTATGGTTGCCATTTTTTACGTCCTTTATGTTTTTTTTCGGTAGTTCTCTAGGTTCTTGAAAAGTTATTAATTACTTTAGAACTTTTCTTTTAATCTTCTTCCAATTTGTTTATTGAAATGTCCTTTTAAAGTTTTCAATTTAATGTTTCCAATTTTTCCACTTGTTAATCGTTTGCCACCACCCCGTTTTTTTAGACATTTATTTGAAAACGTTTCAAAAATACTAAAAACAACTGAAGTGAAAAAATTCACTAAAATTTACATTCTTTAAATTTGTTTTATAAATGTGAGGTCAATCAAGTGTCGCGTTTTTTTCTAGCAGTTCTCAGGTAATGAGCCCTAAACAATATGATATTGTACTAATTCTATGTGTAGTTATATCTGAAAATCCCTATATCATGAAACTAAGGCAATCATTATCCTTTTATTACAACTTTTTCGAAAAAAATATGAAAAATTTATGGGTGAGGTCAATTATATGTGTCGCACAGTGTATACATTTAATAATTTCCATTATCCTTTTTATGCATGCAAATATATTTCATATTAAGTTTATTAAGTGAAATAATGTATTCATATAATTAGGGCTAAAAGGATTATACCCTTTGCATTTTTCTGAAAAAGCAGTTAAAAAAATTAAATTTAGCTTGATATAGTGAAGAAATAAAACAATTCAATATATTCTATATCCAAATCTTATAGAGAGGATTCTGGTATAAGACTCATCTGTTTTTGAGATGTGGTTCCTCAAAGTTTTCAAATAAATTCGACATTTTTAGTGCTTAATGAGTGCAAGAGTTTTATAAAATAGTAAAATGATCTCTACTTTCCATCCATGTATTATTTATAAAACAGGATGCTGAAATTTAGTATGTACGATTGAAAATAGAATGTTCGTGATTTTCTGAATTACGCATCAAGAATGTTGCATTTATTTTTAAATTTTAAGAAGTTATACATTAAAAGCCAAGAGTACTACATTAGAATCCTTTCTGCTCAAAATATCCTAATTTTTCACACTTCATATCATTAGATCAAGCTGAATTTAAAATCGTTTTATCCAACCAAAATTATAAAATTTTGAAAATGCTCAGGAATGTTTGAAATGCTGGTTTTTCTTCCAGATTTCGACTCGAATAATGCTGAAAAAATATCCTTGTTCTGGTATTTGTAAATATTTCACGAGCTATAATAAATTTTCTACTTTGTTTGTTTATTTCCATAAGAATTTCCTGATTACATTGATTCAAAAAGGACATTTTCATATTTTGTTCTTCAAGTAAAAGACAGGATATCGCCTTGTTATTCGTGTAGTATTTGTTTTTTTTAAAAGTATGTACATCAAATCTAATGTGTAGGATTAAAAAATATTTTCCATAATTTTTGGAAAACGTACGTATGTTGAATCTCGTGTTTCAATGGTATTGCCTTTTTAAGTGGTGTTTTGTTTGTTATTTAATTGACAAGTTATTTAAAAAAAAAAAAAAAGGATTTATTTTCGAACAAAATATGATACAAAAATTTGTAGTAAATTAATTTTACAATTTTATTTTAATTTGTTCTAGGATAAGGAAAAAAATAAACTCATAGCATCTCATAGGTATTAAATATACGAATATTTGAATCAATTGTGAATAATTCAACAGAATATTACAAAAATCAATAAAAAATTAATTGAAACAACAAAACAAAAAAACTAATTGGTTAAAAAAATTGTACATATTTACATGCATATGTGCGAGTACATAATAATATAAATACTTCCTACACCTTACTGAATTGATGATATATGTTAAAAGTTTAACACATTGTTTTTTCATTCATTTTATTTTTTTTTATATATTTATTTACTTTTATTGGTGTTTTTTTTGTGTTTGTTTTTGTTCTGGGTAAAATGTATCAGAAAGATTTATTTTATTTATCAATTATTTTCCTATTCAAATAAAAAAAATGAACAAGAATATTCACAGTTAAATGGAAATCTGTGTTTTTTCTTTTGTTTTCCGCTTTTGTTTTATTATAATTTTAAATTTTCCCTTGTAAAAATAAAACAATAAAAAACTTACATAAAATATTATTATTAATTCTTTTTTTATAATAAATTTATCATTGGAATATAATTTTTTAATTATTTCGATTTATTTCTTCCAATAAATAAATAAATACATAATAAATGAAATAAATAAAATGTTGTGTCGGATATCAACGTTTTTTTTTATAATGGAACAATGTATTTTTTATTAACAGAAAAATAATTAAAATCAATAACAAAGGATATTCTCGTAATTGAATATTTAAATTTACATTAAAAACAGGATCTTTTTTCCGCATGTATACTTATTACTTGAAAAAATAAATACATACATATGAACATAATTAAAATTGACCATGTATCCATGGTAAAAAATTATAATAGATAATTTTGAGGAGCTTCATCTTGGAAACTAAAAGTCGTAGTTTCGTTCCTATTTAAAATTTCACAAAAAAAAAAAATCTGGATTTTAAACGTTAATATTTTTGTACTTGGAAAATTTAAAATTTTTTAGAAATGCCTCGAATATACTCAGGCCCGTCTTATGCTATAGACACATTAAGCACTGTGCCTAGGGCCTACGATCCTACAAGGGCCTACGAAAGTATAAAATGGAATATACTTACTTGGATTTTATGATTGACCTTTTTTTTTTTGCTCGTTATAAAATTGGTCAGACAATTGTAGGGGCTTCGCGCATAGGCAACAAATTGACTTTTTTTTTTTTAAATTCGTATACCCTTAATCAAAAGTGCCTATGGCCTACGACGATCTTAAGACGGCCCTGAATATACTGGTTACTATTTTGGAATTCGTCCTTAAAATTGCGATTTGTATTTTAATTATTTCACGAGATTTCATAAAGGTTTACTTTTAGTGAAGGAATATAAGAAGAAATAGAGAAAGAGGATACATATTCTGGAACTCCATTTTTTTAAAAAAAAACTTTAATAAACTTCCACTTCTTACTACGTAAAATAACCCTCAACTATTGCATACAAAATTAATCACATAGATAATACACGTAATAATTATTCAAACTCCTGAAACAACAATGTTAATTAATTTGTTTAAAAAAAATAAACTCTTTGTTAAATTTTACCAGACATCAGTTATAATTTAATTTGTTTTTAAACTGATAAATTCGATGTTTTTTTTTAAATTGTCATGCGCATATTAAAAAAAAATAAAAAACATTTCTGCATTTTTTCAAAAAGCAACCAGAAAACAAAGAAAAAAGAAAAAATACCAATAAAAAAAAATGTTAAATGAATTTTAAGAAAATTTTTTATGCCCCAATAATTGAATAATTGAACCGTAAATTAATGTCCACTCTTCCCAAAGTTTCTATCTAAGCATGAATAAAATCTCTTGTTTTTATATACATACACACAGACTCGTATATACATACATATATGTATATATTTAACTCCCTATTATTATATATAACATGGTCACATGAAATAGGGATTTTCTGCATTACTTAACACTCAATAGAGGCATTATACTATGCGATGATGATATTATAATGTATGCAAAGGATGTTTATTTGAAAATCTATAATATATGTACGATATATATTTATACGAGTACGTATATGATCCTTTACAATAAATATGTATAAAAGAGAATATACATATATATATTTTTATTAGATAATATTCCCTCGGGATTTTAGATCTCAAAAGAGTTAATCAGATGGCTTATAGTGTAAATTTTCTATAAACATCATACATAGGATATACATATGTATGTCGTATTTATATATAATATATGTACCTATATTTGTGTATTATATATTATACAATTTATTGTTGATGTTTTATGTACAGCAGTTTTCTTATTTGTTAAAATTGATGTCATTATTTTATAAGTAACTGAATTATCACATCTTTTTAATAATATATAGATACTTACTTATATCATAATATGATACATATATTATATAACTTTTTATCTTTTATCTATTTATTCTTAGATTTGATGTTTTGTTTCTTCCTTTTTCTGTCGTTTGATACACGTTTTATATAGACAAAGAAGGAGTAGTATTTTGAAAAGCATCAAGTTTCTAATAAATAAATATATTGTACATATATTCTTTAAAAATAAACCTTCTTATTATTATTTTTTTCTCAAGAATAAATGAACTACACATGTTAGGTTAAAAGCAAACAACAATAAGAAATATTCCATAATCTTAAAAAGACTTCAACATAGGTACTTTGTAATATGTATTATAAAATATAAAATAAATACATACAATATTTAGATATACAAGATCAAGAAAACTTAAAGTAGGTATCTTGTTTATAGTATGTAACTATTATTATTACTATATTATTATTATTTTTCTGTATATACTATGTACCGATGTATGTTTGTATAATAGGTATAAAATATAGATTTGTTTACAAAAAAGTATAGAAAATATTAACAAGATATAAAAAGATAAAGATATAAAATTCAATATATATACAAATAAATATAAGGTGTATATACTTACAAGGTATTGCAAATGTTGAATCATGATGGTCGGGACGATATTCTTCCTTTGGAAAATAGTCGATTTTTATACAATGGTAAGAATCAATTCCTAATGAGGAAAATTAAATGAAAAATACAAAAAAAATAAATATAATTGAGAATAAAATTTTAAATTTAAAAAAAATATATATGTATAACAAAAAAGAAAAAAACATTCACACGAAATATTCCAATTATATAAGTGGATACTATCTTTTGATAAATGATAAAAAAATTTTAAACGAATACTTCAAGTGTATATATGCATGAAAGAAAATACAATTTTATTACATTCCTGAATTAATTAAATTTAAATTTAAATAAAGTTTATTTTTTTTTTTTTTTTGTTACACTTGTATCTTTAATTATTTTGACCTCACACAAACACATCATTATAGGGTGTGAATGTATCAAATGAAAGTTTTCTATACAAGTCAATTCAATGCATATTGTGTAAATTTCGTTTACAAATTACATAATAATAAATGTATTTTAAATGAAAGATATATTTTAGCAAAATTAAAAAACATATATAAAATGAGTATTTTGAAGAGTCCATACTGGAACCAACAACCAAGTAAATCATACTGAGGAAAGTCTGTAGCAAACCTAGGAAATTATTTTTTACATATGAGTTCTTTGTAAACTTTAAAATTGTTGGATAATTTAAGAACGTTTAACACTGACGTTCATTCTCATTCAAAATTCCAGAGACAAAATCGATTTTAAACTTGAATATTTCCAGATCCTGAGATCCGTCAACCAATCTATTTTCTAAAATTCTTTATACAAAAAAATATTCCTATATTTAGTGGATTTTGTTTGACAAAATTTGTGCAATTTGGTCCGAGATACAATTGCTTAAAATTCGCAGCTATTCATTAGTTGAATGCTGGATTTTTGAAATTTAATTGCACTATTTCTTTAAATCATGCTTTTTTCAAATATTCTTTTGGACAATGCGTTTAAAATTAAACCATGAACTACAGGGAATATACATATTTTTATTTATCCTTTATACTCATGTATAAAGTTTTACTCTTCCCGAAAGTAATTTTCACTCCAAACAAAATAGTGTAAGATTTGAAATGCTACTTTACTCTATTCAAATTGCATTTATAAAATAAAGTTAATAGCTTCAAAAAACAAATCTTTCAAAAAAATTTTAAATTTCCTAAAGGAGTTCTCTATGCAGTACATATTTACATTTCTATTGAGAATTGATATTTGAGTAGAAAGGATTAAGTTTTGTAGAATTAAAGCGAATTTGCGAAGATCTTAAGATACTTTTTCAAATGAAAATCTATAAAAAAATCTTGAAATTTAAATAATGTAGAAAATTTCTCAATAAAGTAAATCTCTTCAATATACACTCCTGTGTTTTAAGTATTTTAAAAAAAAACGAAATAAAAAACCAAACAAAAAAGAATTATTGACATCACTTTTTGGTAACATAAATTTAAATTTTCCAGAAAATCACATTAAAAATCAAACCTTAATGGAACCACTCCTTTCAATATATTATATACGAGTACATACATGTATATAGAAAATACAGGAAAGTTAAATTTATTACTTATTTAAAAAAGATTGACTTTTATATGTATTTTCTGTGTCTATGTATAAGATACGTTGTAATGTTGTTTAACAATATAATGATGTTCATATATAAAATTTTTTTTTGTTTTTTGCTTTTCTAAATTATATTTCGTTTTTTTTGAAATAAATGTATATGGTATCATAATTTAACTTTTTCTTTTTCTTGACTTTTTCTTTTCGAACAAAAAAAAAACCGAAAATGAAAATTTTCCAAAAAGGAATCATTCCCAAAAAAGTTTTTTTTATTTTCCTTGTAAGGAGGAAAAATAAAAAAAAAAAAAAAGAGTAAAATACTTCAAACAGATAGAAAATTTATCTTCTTTTTCTTTTTGTTTTACCTACCTTATTTTATTTTCATACGTAAAAAAGAAAAAAAAAAAAGAAAATGAAGTAATGATGAAATAAAAGAAGGTCTAAAGACATTCAATTGCAATGAGAATAAATTCTTTTAAAGACAAAAAAAAAGGATGTGCATCATCATCATCATCATCACCATCATTTTTTCATGATTTTATATAAATATAGAATTTATTCTGTGCGAATTCTGTAATGTAATATTTTAAAAAGGAAGTTTACGAAAGGAATGAAAAACGGCAGAGGAAATATTCAGTTGTTGTCATCTTCATCAACAGCATAGTGGAGTTGTTTGTGTCGTATATAATGTACATACATACAGTACATATTGTATAAAAGTCTTTTATAACACGACATAACTTAATTTCATTTTCTTCTTGTATTCCTTTTGACTTTTTTTTGGAAAACATAAGGTGTTTTGGGCATTTCATTTTATATATGTATGTATGTATGTATGTATGTATGGTTTGTGTATCTAAAAATCTAGGTAATGTAAGTTCATCTTTATCTTGTTACACAAAAAAAAACGTCTTTACTCTTTAGTATAAATATGTATATATGTAAAATTGCATCAAGATGATTTTATAGATATGTACATACATATAAATGCGAAAAACATCATAAAATAAGATTGCTTCTTTTATTTTATATATATATGTTTTGTCTGATCATAATGTCGCTTTCTGTATTATATAGAATTGTAAATTTATTATATTCGTACATAGTCTCAATTAGATTTACTGAATTGAGGAAATGATTTCCAGGGATTTCAAGAAAAAGAAAAGTAGAAAAGTAAAAAACTAAAAAAAAGAAGTTTAAAAAAAAAAAAACGGAAGTGCAGTTCCTTTAGTTCTTTCAAAGATTATTTAGAATTTCATGTTTAAAATCTAATACTTATAGTATTATATACTTATGTGTATATAATAGAAGACACATAATATAAGTACATATATTAAATTTTATAATACTTGTACACTATCCACAGAGAATATACATACATATATTTGTAAAAAGATTTTCGGGGGATATTTATATGTTATTTTGGATTTTATGGGATACAAAAATAAATTATATGAAATTTAGTATCTTTAGATATTTTACATACATACATAGTACATACAAAATTACAACTTATACTGTAAGTTACTATAAGAACATTGTATTTTTCAAAAAACTTTTGATAAATGTGATGATGATAATATTGAATTTAATAATATGAAAAAAGAAGTTTTATTATAACATGAAAATGAATAAATGTTATTATGTATTAGGGAAAAATAAGAAGAAGAAGAAGAAAAAGAAGAAAGAACATAATGAACAAATTAAAATAATTTTAATTTTATAGAATTTACAAAATTACATATTTTGTCATATTATTAATTGTGCACAAGAATAATAAATTTTTGTCTTGTAAATTTATAGAGAAAATTAAAATTTCAAAGAGTTGGAAATTATTTTTTTTGTACATATTTTCAAATTAGATTTGCTCATTTTTTATAATTATTAATTAACCTTCGGCCAAAGTAGATTTTACTATCACAAAAGTGCTAATTAAGGTTTAAGTTCAAGCTGCAGAATATATTATGTGAGATTGCATTTTTCAACAAGCTTAAAACACATATCATTCCCTCAACCCTTATTTGTCAAAAAATACTAAACTTAAGCGCGATCTGACTATATATCAGTTCAAATTTTTCAGATTTTAGATATGAAAAATCGAAATTTTCTCAACGTTTCACGCTTTAATTTAAACAGTTTCAAAAGAATTCAACAGGTGTTTCATTGATTTATCGAAAATAAAGTCTAATTTAAAAAAATTTGTTCTATTTTCCATGGAACTCGCTAAAAACTAAACATTTTTCAGACGAGATTTTAATGACTATATCGAATTTTAATTGAAATCACCTATCTGATTTTTAAAATTTAATAACTATTCCAGAAAACCCAAGACTTTAATGTAGATTTTCATGACAAAAAAAAAAAAACTCCGTAGTTAGTAAATTATGTGAGACAAAAAAAAAAACTGTATCCCAAATAAAGATTTTTACTATAGGATATTAAAAATCGTATCGTATAAACGAATTTTTCATAGAATCAAGGACATTCTTTTTAAATTGATACCTTTAACATTTTTCATTTTTTAATAACCAAACTTTTTTAAAGTCCTTGCTTTCCTCTATATCTAATATTTTATTTTAATCTGTGACACCACATATTTATGGATTTTTTTTTTATATTATTTTTTTTTTAAGCTATAAGCTATAACAACTTTGTTGGTTTTGGTTTCATATAGCTTGTCTATATAGAATAAACAAACAAAAACAAAAAAATAATAATATTACAGTTTCACCGAATATACCACAAATTACACATACAAAACACAAACAATTTAAATATAATACATTGTTGTGTAAATAAAAACCATTAATCAGATTCATATCATTTTTGTAACTAATTATCAAGTAATAATTTATATTACACCATTAAATTGGGATTTTTTAAAAAAATATACAAAAAAAAAGTAAAAATAAATAATAATGAAAAATTGTCATGTTTATGTTAATTGATCAATTACACAATTTTTTTTTTCTTTTTTTCAAATATAATTTAAAAAGATTAAAAAGGACGCAAATGGTGAAAAAGTTTCATTTTAATTAAAAGAATAAAAAATAAATAAATAAAATTTGATATTAATAAATAATTTGAAAATTTGAAAATTTTTGCTATTGACAGAATTAAAAATGAGGTTTTTGTGTTTTACAAAATTTAATTAAAGAAAATTTACCTTGTAATGCTGAACATAAAATCCATAGACTTGATTTTGTATATTTTGTTATAAATACACCATCATCCTGTGCATTAAAATTTACAGTTCCATTGTAATTTGAATTTGGTAATTTCTCTTCAGTATATAACCATTGAGGTCCAGCTAATGCGGCAACTACTACTGCTAAAGATATACTGAAAATATATAACATGTTTATTTATTTATAAAATCTATTGTTGAATAAAATATGAAATTAAAATGATAAAAGGACATAATTATATAAAGCTAACATGTACAATTTATGGAAAAAAAATTATAATGAGTTAATTATAAAAATAATAAAAAATCGAATCCTTTTATGTGAATATGTAGTTTTTTAAAAATGTCCTAATGTATGTACCTACATGAAGCAGGGTGAATTATAATTTAATGGAAAATATTATTTTTCTGTGTAATACATCGTGCTGTATCCTGTTTTGATTTTCCATTATAATTTGGTCAATTAAAATCTCGTAGAAGTTTATTAGAAATAAATTGTAAATTATGTAATTGTCGTTAAAATACATTTAAAAGTAGTTTCATACTTCACAATTACCCTTAAAGTTCTTCTAGACTTTTATTTAAACTTTAAACATCCTTAAAAGTTTGAAATTTTAGTTGGTGGCACCCATATTCAAATTTTCAATGAAAACTTAAAAAAACTAACTACATACTTATACATAAAAAAAATTCAAATAGAAATTCATGTTGTATGAAGATCCTTCAAAACTAATTTTGTGCTTTTGCGAAATCGAAAAAGATAGAATGCGAGTATTGTTCAACATGAATTATTCAACGGAAATTTTCAATAGATAAATCAGGTACTACTTTTTTTGAGAAAATATCTTTTGTGAATCATCCTTAATTAATCCTATTTTTATCCTCATCTAACAGTAATTGAATATATGTACAAAAATTAACTTAAATTGTACTAAACTTCAATTAATAATTCTATAATTAACTTATAAAATACTTTTAAACATTAATTTCAAAAATATTTGACAGTTAAAATGTTATTCACAGCACAGTGCACCAGTATAATTATGGTAAAATAAAAAAAAAAACTTCTTTTTAAAAATGTTAAAGTAAAGTATTTCTTTAATTTACCGTTATGTAAGTAGTATGTGCAGTGTAATTAGAAATGTTAAAATGAAATACAAAGAACGTGAATATTCTGCAAATAATTATTATTATCACTTTTTTATTTTTTTATTATTTTTTTTTCTCTATTAATTAATTAAAATATTAAGTTTCATATTTTCATATTAAATTTAATCTTTTGATTATTTCCGGAAAATTTTTCTATCTTTGCCTTTGAGAATTGTACGATAATGAAATTCTTTTATCACACAGATAATGAACGAAGGGTTTTGGTTTTTAATTAATATTTAAAATGATTTTTTCTATGAAAAAAAAAAGAGAATTTTCATCCTTTTTCTGTATATAATGTTTGAAAGTACATACTTCAAGGAATTTTTCGTTTCTCCTCTAATAGAAAAATCATGTACTATTTCAACGGTTATCAAAGATATCATTAAAATTTTTTTTTTGTTGCATTCTACTTATTGGTGAAAGAAAAAAAAAAATATAAAATTTCATTACTCTTTTAATGATTTCCGATTTTATTCTTTTAATTATGTAATTATCATTTTATCATTATTATTTGTTTTTTTTTTATGAAGTATCTTTTTTTTCTTTTTTTCAAGAAAATAAGAAAAAAACAAAAATTTATATTAAATTTAAAGAATTTCAAATAAAATCTTCATATTTAAAAAAAAAATAAATAAAAGGGAATTTAATGCTACAATATTAAAAATTTTAATTAATTAATAGGGTAAGATGGGGTACATTTGACACGTTTTTGTTTTTCGTATATATTTCAGCGTCAATAACTCTTTTTTGAAGTTTTAAAATAGGAAATTATAAATAGTACTGTTGGCTACATTCCTGAATTTTATCACATTTTTTGCGATATTTTTTAGCATATTTTTACACGTTTTAAAAAAGTATCTCCAAATGACAAAAGTGCCCCATAGCGGGGCACATTTGACTCCTGAAGGGGTTCATTTGACACCATGAAGAAACTTTAAAGATTCAAAAATATTTTCAATATTGGGAGTATTAGAATAACAACAGAATATCAAGTAAGTTGTAAAGTCTTTATTAAATCATTAAAAAACATAAAAATGACAGAAACAAAAAATATTCTTCGTGAATAAAAAAACAACAAAGAAAAAAAATTCTATAGTTTTATCTTAATGTAGAATTTGATAAATCTACCGCAAATAATTTTTTTTTGCCGAACGGCTGGTGCTTGGAGGATGAAGTGCATATAACACACTCTTTTCACATAGAATGTGTTTCGAGGTTTTCTTGGCTTCTTTGAGGAATCTGCATTTATCATCCTCTTGCTCAAGTGGTAGTTGAGCGGACAGTGCCCAGTGGTAACGAGATTGCCCTTAGCTCGTTCCTATTGAGGTTGATTGGGTTTCTAGTAATATTAGTCAAAAGTTTAATGAGCTCCTTCGCTTGTTTGTTTCCGAAAGTCTTTTTCCAGTAAGAGGTGCATTTTTTCATCTTCCATTTTTTTATATAATTTTTTGTGTGGCTTTCAGGCAGGCCAAGTCTAATAGCATATTGAGGCACATTTGACACTGTGTCAAATGTAACCCAAAAACAGATGTCAGATGTGCCCCACAGACACCATTTTATTTCTTTTTATTACATTTCCCAAACTTTCTTTAAAAAGCTGTATTTTTATATCAAAATGTAAAATAGAATAACTATTTTTTTCATTTTTTACTGCAAGAATTTAAACATGTAAATAAAAAGTACTTTTTCACTATACTTACCAAACACAAAAATTACATCAGATGGTTCAAAAACACAAAAACACTTCTTATTTCTATGGCCGTCGATGCACAACTCACATAATTTACTGAAATGATGTACTCAGCAAGGGCAATCAGTGATATTTTTTTCGACTGAATCAGAAGCGTTTTACTATTTTTAACAGGCTTTGTCAAAAGTGCCCCTTTGTCAAATGTACCCCATCTTACCCTACATTTTTTTTTTAATTTCTTATATGTATGTATACATTAGACTATCCCTTATTTGTAAATTAACGTTTTTTCCCTTCTACTGCCAGTTGTAGCTCCCTTCCTACTGCAGGAGTCTTTTTTGTTTAAAAAAAAAATTTATAGAGAATGAGAAGAAGAACGCCCTGCAAAAATTTCAAGTTATTCGGATCACGAGGTCCAGAAATATTCAAATTTGAAATCTGATGTTTGACGAAAACCAGCTAACATACGAACTTATATTTTCAGTACATTTTCTTAGGTAAAAAGAACCCTTTGTCCGGCACGGGTAAATAACTTCCAAAAGTTATGAAATCTTAGGATTTTAATTATTTTGTAATAACTAAAAAAATTGAGGAGTAGCACACTGAGAATTTGAAAGTTGAAAAATAAGGAACACTCTAATGTACATACACGTACTGATATGGACATACATATAATGCATTATGTACAAGTATGTATAAGTATATGTACATATGTATTTTATCATGGATGTACAATTTCACAATTTTGATTTTATGTTTGTTTTATACATATTATATAAAATGCAAATTTTCATAAATCATAATGCATAAAATTCGTTAACTATTATGTTTTATAAGTGATATTCATACATAAAAGTATATGTACATATGTATATAGTCCATGCATATGAAATGAAATGTACATACGTAAATATATATAAAATTTTAAATTTTTTATTAAATGTAATTTAAATATATCTCTTTAATTGCAAATATGTTGCAAGCATACACAACAAAATAAATGAATATGTTTTTTTAAATTACATATTATATTATGTGTGTAACTGTATATAGCTACATAGATACGAAATACATATATACTCATATGTATGTGGTAATATATACTTTAAAAAATATTGCAAATTTTTGAATTTTAATCGTATATAAACAAGAATACATAATAATACGAAAATTTTTTTTCTTTAGAAAAAAAAGGACAAGAGAGAAGAAGAAAAATCTTCCATAATTTAAGATTTTTTTATCCTTGTAGGTGTGTGAATTTAATTTTTGCATATTTTATGAAAATATGATATTAAAACTAGATGTGAAAAAAAATGAATAAAATATAAGATAGCTGCTACACTTTTATAGATACTGTTTATCATCTATCTTATTAAAAGAAAATGTGTGTAATTTCTTTTTAAAAAAACAAAAAAAAATATTAAAAAATAATGAAAATTAAATTAAATTACCTTGCAGCAACAGGTGTTATAATCCATAACAAATATTGGTCATATATGTTACCTTCTTGTTGTTGTTGATGATGTTGTATTTGTTGTCTTTTTTGCATAATTGATGGATTAATTTTTCTTCTATGATGATAATTTAATGTTGATGATGATGATGGTGGTGGTGGTGGAGGTGTTGAATATTCTAATTGTTGATCATTTATAATTGTTTCATTTAGATTGTCTTCTAAATCACGTTCTAAATTATTATTACTTGTTAATGTTTTAGTTAATGTTTTTTTTGTTGTTGTTGGTAAATATTTTGTTTGAATAATATTTTTATTACTTGCATCATTAAAATGACTTTTTATATTATCATTTGTTGTATGATAATGTTGACGACGACCAACTATATCTGTAGAAAATATTCTTGGACCACAACCATTACTTATGGTTGTAATATTTTCTTGATGATGTCCTGAATATGCTGTTGTGGTATCATTACAATAATTCATTTGATGATGGAGTTCATTAGCACCATTTATATCTGCTGTTATTGTTGTTGTTGTTGTTGTCGTCGGTTTTGCTATTGTATCTGGAGCGGAGGTAATATTCTGAAAATTCATAATGCTATTGCCACTATTGGGAATATTTCGTCGTGTGCTAAGAATGCTAATGTCACCACAACCGCCACCAACACTACCACCACCACCGTTATTGCCTCTTGATGAACTACCATCAAGTAAGTTGACACCAGTTACAGATCCCATCCGGTACATTATATTACGCGTTTATATATTATAACTACATACATATGTACATATCTTAGAATTTATTAACATTTTTTTTTATAAATTGTTAATAGCGCATCATTACACCAAAGGGAATCTTATATATAGCATCCTTACAATTATATATGATATCTATAAACACCATAACTAAACAATGTCCCGTAATATACTTTTTATATACTTTATTTTTTTTTTTTACTTAGCAGGAGTTCTTGAGGCTTAAAATGAACTGTTTAAACATTACCACACGACAAGAATATTAGATTTTATTTTTCTTATAAAATTATGGCGCGAGATATTTTCTTTAATACAATCTTCTTTTACACAGAGAAACGTTGTTACGTTGTTACTAGGACGGCTGATACCGGTCGTCTGATTCTACTGAAAGGTAAAATTCAACTATTTCTTGATGATAACATTAGCTGACAACAAACTTGTAAAGATGATAACATATTATGATGATGTTGTTAAAGTCCTGTATTGACTGAGGGAATCCTGTATGAGATTCCCTTATTACTCTACTGGTGTATCAAACATACATACATACATACATACATATGATTTTTCCAAATACATTGTGTAAGTATATCTCTGGAAGAACAAAATTTATACTGGCATAAATGGACGCATGTGCTGTCAATACCTACAATACCAAAACCCCAAAAAAAAAAAAAAAAAAACGATAGATAAAAATTGTGAAATTTTCAAATACAAATAATTGAATAGGAAACAGTTATGTTGTCCGCTTGTAAAGCAATTTTATAAAATAAAAAAAGAAAACCTTTAGACTTGACTAATTGATGTCCGTTCCCTTTAACTGTATATAATAAGGTTTATACAAGCGGGTTATATAAAACTGTTAAAAGTAATTGTGGCGCCGTAAAAGAACAAAATGTACAACAATGTCCTTGACACTTTACAAAAGATGGAAAAAGGATTTCTTCTTTTTTGTGTGTACTTGTTTTTTTTTTTGTTGTTGTTGCTACTGGCTTTGTTTTCTTCTGATGTATATATAAAGTGATGCTGTTGCTATTCAATTGGATTTGGAAGGTAAATTTAATGTAGAATGAGAATAATATTCTATAAACTTTGTTACAGTACACATACGAGTATAATGCAATTTAACTAATAAAAATGATTTAAAATAGTTTCCTACAACATTAAATTTATTATGTCGATAAATGTGCTACATACACACATATGTATAGATGCATCGTTTTAAGTTAGGTAGAAAAAATAGAGATTTTTCGTGTTTATTCAGTTTTATCGAAATTGTAAACCATATATGTATAACATACCAATTCAACGGATTCCCATTGCAGTACAAAAGAATTATATTATTTATTTAGTTTTTTATTACCTAAAAGAAAAAGTAGAACAAGAAAAAATAAAAAAATAAAAAGAATTGATTAAAAAATGAGGTTTAATTTTTAATTTTTAGCCATTTTTTATTTTTATTTATTTTATTTTTTTTCAATTTTTTTAGTTTTTGAAAAAAAAAAAAACATTTTACTGTATTTACATGGTAAAAAAACAAAAAAAATATAATAATAATTTCATTTGATTAATTTCAATTTGTCATGACTTTGATTTATTAACTGGAAAAAAATATCTAAAATAAAAGTGTTAGAATAGATTTATTATAATCTTAAAGCTATTTACCAACTAAATTCATAAACTGAAAAATGGATCAAAAATTAAATTATTTATTTATTTTTTTATTATTACTGACGACTATAAGATCCATAACCTCCAGTTGCTGGTGCTTGTGTTGGATAACTTTTAGCACCTGTTGATGATGAAACCGAAGATGATGATTTAGAAGATGGATTTTCACTAAAAAGACCACCAAATTGGCGAGAACTGAAAATATCACTGAGACCACTTCCACCTCCACTATTGCTTCCATATCCACCTCCACCTCTACCGTATCCACCTGTTCCAGAACTTCCACCAGATGAAAGTAAATCTCCAAGGAAACTTAATGTAGATCCAGAACCAGTGTTTTGTTTTGGTGGTTGATTTCCGCCACTATTAGAAAGTAAACCACCCAAGAAACTTAGAGCACCACTTCCACTACTGCTACCTCCGCTTCCTCCACTGCTGCCATAACCACCACTACCGCCGGCACCGTATCCTTGATTTGGGTATTGTGGATTGTTTGTCGAGCCACTTCCACCCCCTTGAAGAGCTTTCTGAATTTGACCTTGAATAACGGTATTAATCGCTTGGCTAACAACTGGGTTTGACAAAATGTTAGACAAGAATCCACCACCTTCCTTTTCTTTTTGTGGTTGACGACCACCATATGGATTGTAACCTGCTCCTCCACTTGCTCCGCCGCCATATGCGCCAGCACCTCCTTGTGGTTGATAGCCACCGGCACCTCCTTGTGGTTGATAGCCACCGGCACCACCATGTGGTTGATAGCCACCAGCGCCGCCGTAAGGTTGATAGCCACCAGCGCCGCCGTAAGGTTGATAGCCACCAGCACCTCCTTGTGGTGGCATATATCCACCTCCTCCATATCCTCCGTACGCACCACTACCACCAGATGTTGGATAATTTGGTGCAGAAGGAGCAGGATTTACAGGTGGCAATTGAGGATAAACATGAGAAGAACCACCTCCACTTGAGTGACTGTCAAAGCCGCCAACACCACCACCACTATTTGGATTTGAATTGTATGATGGATGCGATGACGATGATGAATCTAAACGATTTTTCAACCGTTATGTTAAACATAAATACGATTTTTTTTAAAGTTTTATAACAATCAGCAAAATTTAAATATATTTTTAAACATAAATTTCAAGCAAAATTAGTAAAAAAATTGTTAATCTTTTTGTTACTTTTGTTAATCCACAAGAAACATCCTTGCTTTTTTAGTCCATCATTATTTATAAGAAATGATTGTTAGATAATAAAATTATGCATGTAATTAAAATTAAATTAAAATGCAGCATAATGAAATATAATAGAAGGGTTAAATTGCATTAATTCGCATAAATTTAATTAGAAGGTTTTATTATTATTTCATGTGTAAAAGGTTAAAAAGCATAAATGGAATTAAATACTATTAAATTAAGTGAATTATTTAACGGTAATATTATTTTAATATCTTTTTTCACTATCTATGGTTTTTGCAAAAAAAAAATAAACTAAAATTTTGAAAAATAATAATTTTCACCTTTTGTTAAATAAATAATAAAATTGAGCCATAATTCAAAATTTTAAATTGAAATTTTACCAAAAAATTAAATATTAAAATTGATTTATTTTTATTATTAATTTTGAAAAAAAAAAAATATTATTTGTCCAGGTTATTGAATTTTATATTTTCAAAAATCCAACAACATTACAAAATTCTATATTTTATGTATAATTAATGATGTTCTATTAATTCAATGGTCTTGCTTTACAGTTTTATTTCATTAAAAACAAAATAAAAATAGTTTTTAGTACAAAAGAAAACACACACACACAATTTTCTTTTTTTGAAATTCAAATTTTATCTATTATTATTTATTATTTTCAGTTATTTATGATTTTGTTTTTTTTACATTATATTTATATTTTTATTTTAAATACCTGAATTATGTGCTTGAATCTCTGAAATATGTATTTTTTGAATTTATTCAATGTTGTTGTTTGTTTTTTTTTTTCATTGATTTAGAAAATATAATTTGTAAAAGTGAAAATTCATGTACCGTTACTGCTTAATAATAATATTTTTTAAAATTCTTGTTTTAATTTTCAGTAAACAATTGTTTTTTTTTAAATATCCTATGTTGAACAAAAGAAGAATAAAGGCAAAATTATGAAAAACAAAAATCTTGTTTCTATGAAATTTTGAAGCTACACATATGAGCCGTTTAATTTAAAATTGGCATAAGTCACTTTTGAAGAAAAATTAGTGAAAATAAATTTCCGGTAAAGAATTAAGTACATATGCCCTTTCAAATATTCATCATATTAAAGTTATTAGGTAATATTATGCCTTAGGATTTCTCAGCAGAAATTAAGCTTTCACATAAAAATTGTATGGGAACTGAAACAAGAAAAACTCTTTGAATATCTCGTTTTAAAGAAAATTTGATATATGCCACTTTCAAAATAAACGGTTCATATTTGTATTAATTTTATTATTAGATATTAATTTAAAATTTTTTACATGTACGATCCTTTAAATTATATAACAACTTTTATTTTAAAACAGAAAAAAAAACAAACAAACAAAAACAATCCTTTTTTTTTTTTAATATTCTAGATGAAAACAAAAATAGTCTAAAAAAATCTACATGTACCTACTATACATACATAATTATTATACAAAATATCTACAATTTTTTTTTTATACATATTAATAAATTTAAAATTTCAGATTTATTGGTACATTGTATCCAATTATTAGCACGTTGTACGACACTAGGCTATTTTTTTTTTTTGCCCTTTTTTTGTGATGGTTTCATATTTATTGAAATTATTATGTTTTTTTTCTTGTCGTATTTTCAGAATTTTTTTTTTTATTTATTATTTGAACATAGATTCTCTTGTCTATTTTGTGTTTTTATTATCAAGGTACTTGTTTTGTTTTTTTTTTTGTATATTTTAAATTCAACAACGATCTGTGGACTAGTCTCATTTTCCTTTTAATTTATTTTTATTTTTTTTTATTAGTTTTAATTTTTTCTATTCATTTGTTTTATTTTTTTTTTTTAATTTTCATAAATTCTAGCTACACATTCTCTTTAAAAATAAAAACAAATTAAATTGCTTTCAAATTAGTTTTGAAAAAAAAATTTCTAAATTTTCAAGCATGTAATTTAATTACATATTTTTATTTGTTTTGTATTTCGTTGCAAATTTATTAAAACACAATTTTATTTAAAATTATTCACAAAATGATTTTAGTAAACAACTAATTTATATGTTATTTAGTTTTTATTATTGTTACTTTTTTATTGAAAAAAAAAATTCATGTCCTATCTAACGAGATTGATTTCAGAAATAATTAAATTGGAAATTTACTGTTTGATTATTGTGAATTTATGTTTGAATTGACTAGTTTAAAAAATATAAATTTTTTTTTTCTATGAGACTATGAAAGACACGATTAAAATTAGGCAAATAATTATTGTGTACGTTGTTATTTTCGATATATTTGTATCTGCTTTTGTATTTCGACAGACGGCAGTGTATGTTTTTCAATTACAAGGTTAATTGACTTTGCATCAGATTTTTAAATCAGATTTTAAAGTTAATGAACTCAAAGTTTAAATTATTTGAAACAAAAATTTTGTATTGAATTAATTTGAAAGAATAAACATAGAAAAGTTTTTCTATAAGATTTTATTTTTCTTTTGATGTATTTTCCTTGTGTATTATATCTTAAGTACTTTTTTTCTTTCCTACGTTCTTGTTTAATTTTAAAATGATTTTTTATTTTGATTTTCTGTTTGAAAATTTTTGTACAAAAAAGAAAAATGTACATACCTACATCCTTTATGATTTACTATTTTATTTTTATTTTTTTAAAGAAAAAAAATGTAAATCGAATTCTGATAAAATTAAAGAGAAAAGTTTGAGACATTTTTTTAAAATGAAATGTAAAAAAAATTTAATTGATGATTTATCTTGTTTGATTTGCCTACCAATTTTGAAGTGCTTCTTAATTAAAAACTTTTTCTTTATAGTTAAATAGATGATTTTCTCCTTTCTCTTAAGAAAAAAAAATCTTAATCACAAAATCTTAAGGGGGTTTATTTTTAAGTTTTTAAAAAGTTAATTTAAGTACTTGAAAATTGATATTACTATAGTATTTAATAATGTTCATTCTCATAGAATGAATAAATAATTTCCTTTTAAAAATTCAATAGCATAGAAAGTTTATTAAATTCCTTTTTTGAAGTTTTTAATTTGTATTTATGTACTACTTCCTTTTTCTTCAAATTAACGAAAAAGTGTAAGTAAATAAATGTAAGTAAATGTTTATTTACTGACTTTGGAAAATTTGTTTTCTTGAAATTTACAATTTTTTTCTATGGAATTGAATATAAAGTTTTTATTTAAATAATTATTTTTTTCAAGAAAATTAAAAGCTTATAGTTTTTGTTTTAAAAAAGTAAATTATTATAATAAAGCACACGTACAAAAACAAATTAAACATTTTTTGAAAGTACACTTTGTTTGTATCTTTTTTGAAAACTTACATCTTGGTATCTAATATTTTTCAATTAAGTTTAATAGGGAAAAAAAGTGCTTTTAATTATCAGACAGTATATACAAACTACATGGTTTATCAAATATTTTTACAGCTTATCTTTTTTAAATCTTTCTTTTTTTTACTAAATTCAGAAAATTTATTTACAGTTTCTTATTTGTTTTACAATTCTACATAATATTTACATTAAAGTTTATTGTTTGTTGTAACTACATTTAATTTTTCTAAATTGTGAATTTTAAATATGTTTTTATTTTTGTTTCTTAGATAAAAGGAAAAAAAACAGGCAGTTTTATTGTTTTATTTATTATTTTCTATTTTACAAACTGTTTTTTTTGATTAAAAAAAAAAATTATATAATTTCTCTTGAATATTTTCGTTAAAAGGAAAATTAATAAACATTAATACAATTTCATTCTTTAGAATATCATAAATATACAACAATAATGTTATAAGCAATAACTGTTTTCTTCTTCTTCTTCCTTTTATAACTTTAGATACAAGCTAGTTTTTGTTTTATTAAGGGTATTCACGATGTGGTGTACCCTTGTAAAAGGTGTACGTTTACAACACTGTAGTATTAAAAATTATGAGCGCCTTTTAAATACTGTTGTAACTGTACTGTGGTACTGTTTATTTTCTGTTGACATTTTTTAATAAATTTGTTATGAATTACATAAAATAATCACATAAAATAAACCTCTTTTGTTTTTGCTTTATTCACTCATTTGTTTTTAAGTTTGAAAACAATTTAAACACAAATCTGTCACGGCATTCACATAACAAGGCAATGTAAATATCGTAGTGACCGTTAGCATTGTGACGTCATCCTGGTCGTTTTATATGAAACAAATAAATAAAATTAAAAAAAAAAATATTAAAAAAAAATTTATATGCTCAGACGACCTGAGTGACGTCACAAAACAAATGAAAAATTTTTTTTCATTGCCTTGTAATGTGTATGCCGTGCAAATCTGTCAAATGTCAAAATTATACAACACTACTACACTTTTTAACAATAGGTGAAAGGAAAGGTGTTGTACATTTACAATAGTGTTGTACTTTGTCTGTCCATACAAAAAATTTACACCATGGTGTACTGTTGTATAATTTAACAACAGTACAACAGTACACCTAACAAATACACCACATCGTGAATACCCTAATTATATTTTACAAATTTTAACCGCCACTTTTTTTTTTTTTTTATGAAATACTCAATAAAATTTGTGCTTATGTGCAAAGCATTGCTCAAGAAAAAAAAAATTATTTAAAGAAAAATTATTACATAAAAGTTGTTTTTTTTTAATTAATTAATTAATTACTTAGTCCTTCTTTTATAACTTTTTCAATTAACTTTATTTTTTTCAAATAAAAACTTTTCAATGCAATTTAAAATTTTATTTAAAAAATAAAAATATGTTTTATGTTCTGTATAAATATTAATTAAAAAAGGATCTTTCATAATAATTTCCTTTTTTTGTTTTTAATTTATTAATAAAACGTATTTTTTGAAAAAAAAAAAAAAAAAAAAGAAAATTTGAATAAAATAAGAGGTTTCAATTAAAAATTCAAACATAATAAAAATGAATACCTGTATCTTCCATCCAGACATTAATTATACTTTAAACTTGGTTATTTATGACTTAATAAGTACATATTAAAAAAAAAAAAAACAACAAAACAGGATCTCATAATTAACACTGTAGAAATAAAACATTTTATTTACAATATTTATTTGTGAAATTAATAAAATTATAATAATTTTTTGTCATGTAAATTTTTGGTTTCATTCATATGTATTTTTTTTTAAAAAGTGATATTTTATGGTAATTATTCTTTATTTGTTTACAATTTATTATCAAAGTACAGAAAATACAATTTGAATAAAAAATATCAACAAATACAAAATTAATTTTCTTTTTTTCCTTTTTTTTTTATAATAACAAAATAACGTTTTGTTTTTGTTTTTTTCTGAATAATTAATAAAAATCATACATAATTTCGTAATGAAAAACGAAATTAAATGAAAAACAAAAAGCATTATAATTATCATATCAGCCGCAATAATGTTATTAAAAAAAAGAAAAAAAAGAAAGAAAGAAAATAATATGAAAAAGGATATTAACTCAATATATTGGTGTATCGATGATAGTTAAATGTCAAAATTAATGTAAACATGAATGATGATGTAATTGATATAATACAATTTTTTATAATATTATAATAATGATTATTTCCATTAATTTTTGTTGTTGTTGTTGTAGCTGAATTACGATATGAACGATCCTGTTTATTATATGAATAACCTAATGAACTTGGAGTCCTTGTAGTAGCCTGAGGATTATAATATGTTGGCTGATGTCCGAATATATATGGTGGATTAAATGGATTTGATGGTGTACGTGGTGCCAATTGTCCTGGATAAGGGGGATAATTTGGATTACTTGCTTGTGGAAATTGTAAAAATGATGGAGGTGATGTATGTTGAACATTTGGAAATATTGGAACATTTGGATAAATTGGTTGTTGTTGATTTCTAGGTGCACCAAATACATAATGTTGATTAACTGGTGTTGGATGTAAATTATTAAGTAGTACATTATTCAATGATGGATTATTATTAATATTATTATTATTATTATTATTGATATTTGAAGATGATGATGGTATACGTGTATTATCTGGTGCAGGATTTAAATTTAAACCTGAAAAAATATCAAGAAAACAAGAACAAGAAGAAAAAAAAGAGAAGAGAACAGAAAAAAAAGGGGAGGGGGAAAAAGAGAGAGAAAGAAAGAAAGAAAAGTGCATATTATATGAATTAAGTACACTTTGAAATTATGAAATGTTATAATATACTGATGTGATTTTTTTTTCTTTCAAAAATTTGCAAATACATAATATTCAACCGTTAGTTTTACATGCTTTATGTATTTAAAAAAAAATAATAATAAAAAAAATATTTACATTCATATTTTCTCAAAAAAAGAATCTTTGAAACAAAAATAAAACGAAAAAAAAAACAAAAAAGAAACTGATTGGAAAATATCCTTCCTGTTGGAGACTATATTTCGAGAATTTTCGAAGAAGGAAAATTAAAATTGTATTTAATTTTCGATACAAAATGAGAAATATTTAAAAAATCTCAACTAGAAAGGATAAACCTTATGAACTAATAAAAAAAATACTGAGTTTAATTTGAAAAAACTCAACATTATGAACTCAATTTTTAGAAAATTCTATTATGTGTCACGGACTGAAATTAGAGTGACAAGTAAAAAGCTTGAATAAATGAAACAAAAATTTTCATTGGAATTGTTCTTGTTCTATTTTTTGTTTTTAAACAAAACTCTTTTGAACTATAATCAAGTTCCTGGATGTCATCTGATCTGACACTATAAAGTGTCTTAAAAAAATGTTTTTAAATTTCAGATTTTTTCTTTAAGTATTTCTATAGATTCTAAAAAGAAGATTTTAGAATTAAAGAAATTGGTACTAAATAAAGAAATTTTATTTTAGAAAATAAAATAAAAGTTCTATTTACATAAATTGATCATCTTCAAAAAGCAAAAATAAAAAATAATAAAAAAAGAGTTCTAATTAAAAAAAAAATAATTTAAATATCAATAATGAACCAATTTATCCTTATGTTATTAATTTCCTCCACAAAAAAAAAAAAAAAATTAATAAATAAATAATAAATATTTGTGTCCTTTTTTTTGGTTTTTTTAAAATTTCTTATTTAAATTTTTTCCATTTTCTAATTTTTTCATTCATGCAAATATAAATATTCCAAAATCCCATTTTATAATAAGAAATATATAAAAAAAACACCATAAATTTTTTATATTCTTACCGCCATTATTTCTTGATCCAGTATTTGATGATCCAGATTTTGTACATGTTGGATAACTTCCACATTCTTTACCATCACGTTGTCCGAAATTACATGATTCATGTGCAATTGTACAAACTTCAGTTGGAAGACAACCTATATCATTACAAGATCTTCCATATTCTGAAAATGCAAAAAATTAAAAAATAAATTTAAAATTAAAAAGTAAAAAAAAATCCTTAAAGCTAAAAGTACATAAAAAATGGGATACAAAACAACAACAAAAATACAATTAATAAAAAAAAAAACATTTTTCAATTAAAACTTTTATGGTCATGAGTTATCATCCCAATCAACCATACTCTAGATTCAATTTCTTGCTGTATTTTATCTTTTTTTCTTTTTGCTATATGATATTTTTTTTTTCCTTACTTGAGTATGAATTCACATTTGTCACAAAAGCACCGATGAAGATTATTAGTAGAAATCCAATATGGGGTGTATTCTTCCCCATGTTTTTCTTAATGCTTTCTTTTTTTGTGTTTTTGTTGAAAAATATTATTTACAGGACTTTAACCTTTTTTTTTTTTTTTTGGATGCTCAAAAGAGAACGGATGGTAATAACCTGAAAAATTAAACAAAAATAAAAATCAATATTGTACTTTTTAAGTTTTTTTTTATTATTATTATTTTTTTTTTTGTAAGTGCAATGAACTGATTGAATTGAAAATATAAATTTACGAGTACAATGTAGGCTTGTAGGCTATAGAAAAATAAAAAAATAAAAAACAAGATAAATAACACAAAACAAAGAAAGAATAATGATAGAAATCTAACTAATTTTTTTTGTTTTTAACTCCCACATCTTCTAGAAAGTCGATACAATACAATATTCTTTACTTTTTTTTATATGTATGTATATTATGTTTCACTCTATTTCGCATAAAATTGGCTCGCAATTCTTCTTCGTTTTTTTTTTTTTAAATTTATTTGTATAGAAAAATCAGGCACTATGATGTAGGTTGGCATAAATTAGCAGTATATATATAACTATTTTTTCATTCATCACTTCTATAAATGGATGTCCCATTTTATTTTTATTATACACTCATATATACTATAGGAAGAAAAAAAAAATGAAGTATCATACTTAGCAGTTTTGCTGATGATCTATATTTTGACTTTTAAAAAAATTCCTATTTTTTTTTTTATTTTTTCAAAATCTCCTGTCTATTATTACCGTGGTTTAAAAAAAAGGAAAAAAAAGGCTTTTCAGTCATGATGCATGCATGCAGTATCATTGTCATCATAATCATCGTCATCATCGTACTAGTTTATCATCAACATCAGTGGTTTAAGAATTTTATATACTAAATATGTTATTTTACTCATTCCTTTTTTTCCTTTTGCATATTCTATATGATGATAAAAAAACGTATAATTGATTTAAATAAAACGCGGGGCGGGCTTTGTCACTTGTTTTTCCTAACAAAAAAATGAATCTTTTTTAACTTTCATCTAAAAAAGATATAATAGATAAATGCAGATTCTATTTAATAATGTATGAGAATTGAACTTTTTCTTCTTCTTCTTTTTTTTCAGATAAAGGTTTATTATGTTTTTCATGCAGCATAATTTTTTTTTTCTGTATTAAAATTTATCTAATATTTTTAAAAGGTGGAAATTATCGTTATTGGTAATACACATACTTAAAATGATGAATATCGTACAAAAATCATACAATTCTTTATGGTATGTTTTTTTAGGTTCATGTACCTTTCATGTGAAGTTATGTCTCAGCAGGTTGAGCAAATAAAATTATTATTTTTTTTTTTCATGAATAAAAATTGTCATATAACGAGAAAAAGAGCAAAATTTCGTATGCAAAAAAAAAAAAAAAAAGGGATAATAAAACTTTAAAAAATTGGAAAATGACGTATAGGTAGTCGTTATGTGGGATTTTTGGATATGACCAAATGTTCCTGGTATAAAACATTTTTTTTTTGTCCATTTGGTTCGACCTAAAATACACAAAATATAATAATAATTGTTTAAAAAAAATTATTCAGATTGGGATAGCAGTTATTTTTTGTTCAATATTTCTCCGCAGCAAAAAATATGAAATGTGTTTCTCTTAATTTAATTGAAATTTATTGATTGACATTTAAAAAAGATATTATATACTGAATAATACCGGAAACATTTAAAAAACACATGGATTAAAAATAAGAGATACAACAGCATTGAGAGTGAATTTAGCTTAAAGTCGAAAAATAATTTTTAGTTCATTTTTGTAAGAATTTCAATTTTCTATATAAGAAATTTTTTTTTGGGTAGTTTTAACTTTTATAAGAGAGCATAAATCTTGTCACAGGCCAAAATTGACAATAATTTCTTTTAAATATTTTTTAGTAACAAATAGATCAGAAAACAGATCAAAAAATAAAGTACATTAAACTCCACATTTCGTCAACCAACCAACCAGTATCAAAACGGTACTTTCAGTGCTAATTGGGTCTTCGAAAGATTTCGAGGGCCGCCACGTCAACCAACTCCACATCTATATACCTATGTATATTTCTACTTAGTTGCATCCCTGGATGTGAATATCCTTATTTAAGCAATCTAAAAACTATGTGTACATATACTGTACGAATAATAAATATCATTATCCTGGAAAAAGTAATTGGGACAAATGAACTCCTTCAATAAATCGTTGCATTTGTGAAAATCTGAAATATTTAAAGTCAGTTTCGTGAAATTATTTTTTTTGCATTTTCTTGCTTCTTTTTCTGTATAATATAAATTTTAGTTCTAGATGGTTCTAGTTTAGAAATTATTTACCTTTTTTATTTACATAGGTATGTATTTTTTTTTTTTAAATTTTACAAAACAACTTAAAAAACACTTTCGACATTAAAATAATTTCTTGAAAAAAAAAAAAAAACAACAAATAAACCACTTTTTCATAAATAATTTAACAATTTTAATTAAAATTTTCAAGAATAAATTAATCAAGAGTGTCTGTAAATTGTGTTTTTCTCGCATTTATACAAAAACTATATATACTCATTCATATGTATGAATGTACGATTACATAATATACACATTATTTTCATACAAAATGTCATATGAGAAAGGAAATGATATGATATTCTTCACCTAGAGACACAAACATCAAAATATGTATATCTTTAGATTTTGTAATATGAAAAATATAATCATTGTGCATATGTACGAATCGTACATAATATTGTACATACGATTATGAACATAATGCGATAATATACATAGTTATATAGTATATATTTAGTGAATAAATTCTATATTTACTTATATGAAGGATAAAATCTAGAATAAAATAATAATATGTAGAAATATGGTATGCAAGTCGAAAGTGAAATGGTAAATTTTATTGCATGATGCACTGTTAAGAATATTTCAATGAAATTTTCGACCTGTAGATTTTTGTTCTGTGGGATGGATGATACCTATACATATTCACATGCATATGAGTATTTATACATATATATATATGTATTTTTGATGTACATATATTATATTCTCGTAGATATGTATGTTATAAAGTTCATAAAGTATCACAATAGTTGTCGTACAGGATAGATACTATCAAGGCCTGATGCACAAATATATAAGTTTTTATATTAAATTTATTCGTATAGTTAAAATTCAAGTCTTATACTTTATAATTCAATTATGTATTTATTTAGAACATTTAAAAAGATAGCTAAAGTTAGTTCTATCTACAATATGATGATTACATATTAAAAGCAGCAATATTTATTATCTTTAACAAGCGAAGAGAAAAATTTAAAAAAAAAAAATAGTGCATACATTCATGTGACAATATATAATATTGCAAGAATACTTTCATATATTATGTACATACATGTATGTACATAAATATATACATAGTCACATAGATACCTACATATTTTATATGTGATATAAGTTTGTCTATTTATGATAGTCTGATGATGTGCTTTTAAATTTGTCACGTATATAAGAGTCATTCAGGTAAGTAATCAGCAAATATATACAAAAATATACCCGTACATATATGTATCTACAAACGTATGTACTATAAGTACCGTTAGTATCATATTTAATTCTGTGAATTTACATAAATAAAAAGTATACTTTTCCAAAGTAAATAATGAATTTAAAATTCTTATATATTTACTTAATATTTAGGTATTTTGTTTCATACATGTCAATACGTTCTCTTCTGGTTTTTCTTTTGTTTTACCTGTTTGAAAGGTAAATAATTAAATTTTAAAAGGTTCTTGAAAATTTTCAAGTGTAACATAAAAAATAACATTATTTTACCAAGGGAAAAAGTACCAGTTAAGAGACTTTTTTTCATGGTAATTTTTAATTACAAAATAATAATGTTCTTACACTTTTTGCTTAATTTACTTATATTTTAGAGGGACAATTTGTAAGTTCGAATTCAAATTCACAGTAAACTATCACATCACATTTTACTGTTTTTAAAAAATATATATATTTTGAGTGACTGGTTATTAGTTTCTGGTTCAGAAACTGCTAAGAAGAGTTCTTCAAATCAAAATATGTTTGCTTTTGTGAATCTGTTAAACTTTCATTATTTTAATCATATTTTATCTTGAAAACCAAGAAAACCAAAAAAATATAATAAAATAATGGACAATATTAAAGAAAACACTTTAACAGACACTTTGGTCAAAAATGGTTTGTAAACTTTTTAATTTACTGGGGAATGGGGATGCTGAGATGGAACTGTTCAAAATGTATGGAATGTCAATCCAAGGGCTAGGAAAACAAATGACGTTTAAGTTCAACTTACATTCGAATACACAACAAGTATCTTAACTATTTTTTCGAATAGAATTTCGAATTTTCGGTACCGAATTCCATGGTAATTTTAAATGAGAAAGTCGTGAGTGATAAACAAATTTGAAGATAAAATTACATACTAAAAATAAATATTATAAATAATAGAAGAAGATAAAAATTGAAAAGGATATTTACTCAACGAATCTTATAACATATACCATTAACAAGCTCCTTAAATTTTTATTATTTAATTTTTAGTCTAAAAATTCAGAAAAAACTACTGGGATCATTTAAAAATCCGAAAATAGAAAAAAAAAAGGATATTGATTGTCTGGTCTCTATAGTAAAGTTATAAAGTATATTTATTTTAAAAATAAAGTTCAGGCTGGAGGATCAATAAATAATTATTTGTATCATTCCCCTACGTAATATTTAATTTATATATCATACATAGCACATATGCATCTATAAACATTAAAAAAACATTTCGAATATTCTTTTTTTTTTCACAATTTCACAATGTTTTCTACTTTACGGACATTGAACTTGGTTTTTTTTTCTTTCATTTAAAATTCCTATCATTATTTTGTAAACTACTCTTCATATAATACTTTTCATTTTTCTACTCCTTTTGCTACCTTTTTGAATATATAAGCAATTTTTATTTGATCTTTAAGAAAATTTCGTAGATAAAGTTTATTTTTCTATATTTTTCTTTCGTAAAGTTTAAAATTATACGCTACTCGTATGTTTTTTTTTCTTTCTTTCTCTAATAAAAATTACTAACTTTTTCATATGATATATTTAGTCAATTTTTGTTTGTTTTTGTAATCGTACAATATACCTACCTATCTACTAGTTGAAATTGTTCGAATTGCTATATTGCTGCTGTTGCATTGAATTTGTTATGAAAACTTTACTAATAATGTAGAAAAATAAAAATTGTAAAACTATTCATGTGTAAAGAATCTAAGGTATATTATTGAAGAATCAGTTTTATTTAAAAAAAAAAAGTGTTCTTTGTTAAGAAAAAAAAAATTTTCTTTCTTTTTTTATTGTTTGTGATTTAAAGTTCTCTCTTTTTTGTAAAATACATATGTATATAAGATACCATACAGATACAGTACACAGTATATATTGTTACGTACATATTTCTTTGATGAAAAATCCTTTTCTTTTGTTCAAGTTTGTCTTTGTGGAAAAGTAAAATCATATATAAGTATTACAAGAACATTTTTCTTTGGTTTGTTAATAATCTAACAGAGTGAAAAGTTTTTTTTTTTTTTTTTTCAAAAGAAGTAAAGAAAGTTTTTTTTTTTAGTCTTTGTTTTTTAAAAAAGGATATTGTGAATGAACTGTAAAATTTTTTACCTTGTACTCTTTTATGTTTTTTTTCTTTTAATTTGAAATTATTTATATTTGAAACTTTAGATTTTATGTTGAAAAGTTTATGTAAAACTTTAAAAGAATTTTATTAATCGGATGTGAATTGTTTTATTGTGTTTTATTTGTTCCGGCTTTGTTTTTTGTTTTAAGTTTTTTTTATTTTTTGTTTGTACAATACAATAATTAAAACTACATTAATTTTAATTGAACATTGTAAGGAAGTGTTGTTCAAATATTTCTTCAAAATTTTTCAGTTTTAATTTAAAACTTTTAACAATTATATGGACTTTTTTTGGGTTTCTATTTTAAATTTGTAATATACATTTTTTAAATTAATAAATGATACGTAAAGACTTCTTCTAACATGATATTATGGAAGCATATAATTTCCGTGGTAATACGAGAACATTTTTCCGTAATGTGCATTAATTACTTTTGAGTTTTGCACTTAATACGGTTCCAAAAAAAAAAAGCATGGAGCACATTAAATCTTATTACATATCTAGAAGGATTTAATAGTTTTTAACTTTCAATCCTGTTTCGAATCCCTTCCAATTAATAATAATAAATAATTATTATTTGTTGCATGACATTTTTCATTTTTAGAATTATCATTTGATCTTTGATGTGTCTGGAATCTTGCTGTGGTCAGTACCGAGAAAAAAGACCAGTAGAACAAAAAATAAGTCTCCTGTCTTGGTTTTCTTAAAAACTAACCCTCACACAGACACATTACACACATTAAAAGTATCTATGTATTTAAACTCTCTTCAACCGCGAAACAGTTAATGCAGGCCTTTTTCTTGTTTCTCTCCGAAATAATTTCTGGAGGACCACCTGAATATGAAAAATTAATCTAAGGAGAAAAAAATGTGATAAAATTCAGTATGTACTTTAACATAATTGTTTTCTGTAGAAACAATTTTGGATATTTCTTTCAAAAAATAACAAATCGTACCCTTAAGGATTAAACATAATTGTTACAAATACAAGCAAGCACTCTAACCTTTAAAAAAATATTTTTCTTGTTAATTTCAAAGAACAAAAAATACAAGCTTATAAAAAGCCACATTTCACAAATTATAAATGCGTATTTTTAAGAGGAAAAAAATTCTCCCACAACTCAAGTAAAAGTCTTTAAACTGAAAAAACTTTTTGTTCTCATTTAATATAATCCTTTTGAAATATTAATAGGTACATAATTATTTTCTTATTTCAATTTTATCAAAATTAATTCATACATTAATTTAAAATTAATTAAAACAACTCTTTTTTTTCTTCTTTCTTTTATATAAAAATAAAGTCAAGAAGAAAAGAAAAAAAAAAAAAGAAAAAGAAAAACGTAAATTTATTATTTACTACCATGCAACCATGTAGAAAAATATTAACCTAGTGATAAAAACATAGAAATAAAAGGAGAAAAATTAAGGCCAATCAATAAAATCACAAAACCATAATCACTTGACGTATAATTTATACATATATAGACGTATGTATGTATGTACATATCTACATAACCGCCGTCAAGACGTCATCTTCGTTTTCTTTTCATTAAAAAAATAAAAACATTCAGAAATCAAAAGAAAAGCAAAAAAAACCAACTTCTTTATACATTTTTATATACCTACCTACATACATATTTCAAGTGAATATACAACACTACAGTGTTCTATATTCATAACTTTCTTAAAACGAAATCATATTTTATAATAATTTTATTTAATAAAGAATATTTCAACTTATTTAAATATAAAATATGCGACATAAAAATGATTTATTAAACTTAAAAGACGAGAGAGGATTTTTTTTTTCTTGACGTACATATTATAACCATGAATAGAAAATAGCAAAAAAAAATAATAATAAGTAGAGTCTATGTTGTTTTATATAAAAAAAAAAAATATATATAATATACTTATGCACACAGATACAGATGTATTATGTAGGTATATAGCCTTTGATTTAAGCAACAAATCATCATAATAAGGCATGGTTAAGTACACTTGACATAATACAATGAATATTATTAGGTATTAAAAAAAAACAAAATAATAGATGTATAATTTAAATTTACTTTTAAAATTAAAAGTGACATCTTATAATATTTTTTTGTTTTGTTTTACCGTATAATATAGACACTATAATGTAAATTGGCTTAAATGTATCTGATTGCTAATCTCTCACTTAAAGCTCATTATATGATAAAAGTCATATTGTAAATTGTAAAATTGTTCTAATAAAATCGCACAAGTTCAAAAAATTAAACATATTTTCCAATAAAAAAAAACTTTACAAAAATAAAAAAATTAAAAGAGAAAAAAATTATTTTACGATTCATTTTTCTTATTTAAAAATGTGACGACCATGGAATTTTAGTCATGAACTTTTATTATGAACCAAATAGAAAAAAAAAAGAAATATCCTTGTTCATTCATGAACACTTTAATTTTTAATTGTGTACCTGTACGTGTGAAAGTTTTACATTTCGAAATTGTAATCGATTTTGTTTATAATCTAGAAAATCTAGTAAATTCTACTTTCTTAAAGAATTAATTGCAATTTCTTTATAGTAATTTGAAATAAAGTTTAATTTAAATGAAAATAGTTTAAAAGATTATTATTATTAATTAAGAATTTTCTTTCTTTAATTTTTATGATAATTTAAGGAAATTTTATTTTGTTAGCTTTGTAAGAAATTTTTATTAAATTGTTCTTTGAAATTGTGATAATACTTTGTGTATTATTTGGTTTGAAACTTTTTATTGCAAATTTGTGTTTTGTTTTTTTGTTTTCTGGTTCTTTTATTTTCCTTCTTTTGATTGCAAAACTTTAATAATAATGAAAATTCTTAATTTTTTCTCTGTTAATTAAGTAAATTGCCACAATACACGTTATGAGCGTATTAATTCCAATGTAAAAAAAAAATAAAGGAAAGAAATTAGTGCATACTAATAGAATATCTTCAGGCTTTCATAAACTTTTAGAACTTTTCACACTTATTAATAATAACTTTTTTTTTAAATTTTGGTTCAATAACAAAAATTTTTATTTGTAAAAAATAAATTTGTGAACATTCTTTTTCGGCTTTATTACTTTAAAAAATTGTTTGAAATTCAACATTTTCAATTTTAAAGAGAAATGCATATCGTTTTGAAAACAATTTGAAGAAAAATATATAAACATGGACCTCAGAATAAAGAAAATATGACAATTAAACTAAACCAAGATCCACTCCTGAAGATATTTTCTTTAATTTTATTGAAAACTATTTAAAATCCTTAAATTTTATTGTGAAAAAATGTAGAAAGTTTTTATTATTATTATTTTTTTCGTCTATATTTAAAGGATTATCTTTTTCTTTCTTTCTTTTTTTTTTTCATATAGCTGTAGTCGAAAAATGTTTTATATAATAATGGAAACACGTGCAAATAATTTCAATGAAATCCTTAAAAATGTCCATTTTATATTTTTCTATTTTGCCAAAATAACAAATTGTCTAATAATTTTTTTTTTATTTTCTACTTTTGTTAGATTCTTTATAGATACAGATAAAAGAACAAAATATCTGAAGGAAAAATATTTTATATAAAAATATCCTTTTTGTATTAAGTTAGTAAATCATTTTCTTTTTAAGAAAGAACAACATAAAATGATAAAAATTGGATTCCATAGAAGTAAAAAAAAAATAATAATTTAGTAGTTAGAAAGGAAAACGAAAAAAAACAACACACATCAGAAAAATGGACAATGAATGGACATAACAATAGATTGGACATACAAATTTATCTATGCATTACACTTTCTACAATATAAATATAAATAAACAATAATGCTACACCAAAAGTATTTGAAAGTATAGAGAAGAAGAAAAAAATATATATACATATAGTTGCCCCGAAGGAAAATTGTGACCCAAATAAAGTCATCACAATTTCTATATCATTCTTTTAAATCTATATATACACATACATATCCATATATGTACATATGTATGTACATTTAAGAAACCACGTTTATATGTATATTTCATATGTGAAAATTCTAACTCTTCTTCTTAACTTGAATTTTGATTCACTTGAAGAGATTATGTTATATAAAAAGAAATGGAATGGAATAGAATTGAAAAAAGGAAGAAAAAAAAATGTTATACAGTAGCAAAAATATCTATTATATTATCCTCTTGATATCATTTTGTGTTGATACTTTTTGGTTTTTCTTTATTGCTTTTTTATACTTTTTCTCTGAACCATAAAAAAAAAAAAATGAAAAATAAAAATAAAAAACCAACATATAAAGAAAATACGATGAAATCTGTTTATCACAAATGGCAAAGGGACCGATGGAGACAAGATAAAAGATATATAAAAAAAAATCCAAGACAAAACTGTGGAAAAGTAGAACTAAATTTAATTTTACGCTTTCATAAATGGATATAAAGAAAAGGAAAATATAATCGTTTCTTATATTATATATACACATACTTATATATATATATGTACATACCATATATATATATTTGGAGAAAAATTTTGAAGATAAGATAGACGCCATCATCATAGCCAATATCTTCAGTAATATTCAACTATAAAGTGGGTACAAAATGATATTAAGTGTTTTGATATCGATATGATATAGTCTTCATTTTAACTTTATCATCATATCACTACCACATACACACATATTTTGGGTCATTTATATGGTATGTTAGAAGTGAATAAAAGTATAAAAGAATCAAAAATATGAAAATGAAAATCATATTATTTGAACATTAGACATATAATGAATTTTTAATAAATACTTAGATAGAGAAAAATAATAAAAAAAAAGAGTTAAGGATATTAAATTGAATTTTTCCTCTTTTCCCAAAATGAAAATCAAAAATCGTAATAAGATTTTAATAATGTTGTAAAACTATAATAATAATGATGATAAAGACTTGAAAAAAAATGTATCATTGAATTGATATAATAAAACAAATTTATTGTGAAAAATATATATCATTGGTGGTCAGTACGTACATCGACTAAATCAAGAAAAAAAATTACATTATAAACCTCCATTGAAAATTAAAAATTTTAAAAATTGGCAACGAAACAAATTTTGTTTTTGTTTTGAATGTTTTATGTTTTTTTTTTTAAATAGATACATACTTCATATCGATATTCTGATCCTGATAGAATGTGACTTGTGACATGACATACATACATATGTTATGTACATACATATATACTACATATGCAGGACTACATTTGATGGTTTTTTTTTTGCAATATAAATAAATAACTCTACAATTTTTTTAATAATTTTTTTTTATTTCCCACCTTCATAATAATATTAGGGGTTTCGAAGAAAATGACTGGTAAGTGAATTAATTCAATCAATGAATAACGTGTAATTTTTAAAAGCAATAAAGTGATTCACCTACAATAATTTCTCAAAAACAACATAAAGTACAATACTTTTAAGTACCATAAACTTCAGAATGACAGAGAATGACAATAAGGATTTCTAGGGATCCTCTTTTCTAATAAAAGAAGAACATGCCTTTTCTTTGGACAATATGTTCAAAAACTCTCAAGATAGCTTATTAGAAAATTATTGTAAAATTTTCCTTATACCCAAGTGGTTGAGGTTTTCTTACTCCTTACAAGAAACCATATTATATAATTTTTCACATTCTATAGAAAAATACCAAAACACTGACTGTTTCAATCATCACATTGACCTTCTGTTCCTGTGTTTTTTTAATCAATAAAAAAGTATCTTTTCCGTCAAATGAATTACCGCAATTATTTTTTCAAAATTTAAAAAAAAAAAACCCTAAAACGATAAATATTTTCCGCATTTTTCAATAAAATCAACCTTGTTTTTTCCAATTATCATTAATAATAACCGTGTAATTAAATTGAAAGATATGTACTCATATTTTAAATTTAATTAAAATCTAAGTAATAAAATTTATAGATAATTTTATTTTCTTTTATTATCAAATTCCCCACCTTGTTTTTGTCATTTTTAATATTTGATTAATATTTTCAACTTCTAGTTATTTTTTTTTTATATATTTAATCTTTTTTATTATTGCTCTTTCTTTGACTTTTCCATATTTAATCATTTCAATAATAATAATTGCACCATCAGAAATTAAATAATATATCATACATATATAATACTGTACATTCTATAAATACACACATACAAACATATTAATGCCACATCAGTTGCTGCTACACACAGATATTTTAATTTTATTCATTTTTGGTAGAATATATATGGTATTACCGGTTGATTCATTTTAATTAAAATGATGATGCAAATCAATTTTCAACTAAAATACTTTGGATTATATCCAAAAATTTGAATAAATTGTACAGCAGTAAAAAACACCACAAAAAAAAAACACAAAAAGTTGAAATAAAAAAATACCAAATGCACACAAACTGTAAAAGAAAATGATGATTGGCGGTAAAACAGTGAAAAGAGCCAAAAATATAATATTTAAAGTGATTTCCTCAATTTTCAATTCGATTCAATTCGACATTTTATTTTAAGGGCGAAGTTTATATGTTTATGTATTTTTTTGATATAAAATAACGAACGTATGTACATCATGGCATATGGCACATATTACATACAAATTTTACATGCATGCCATATTGCATATACACAGATAAAAAAATAACAAAGACATCATAATATAAACAAACTTGCATGTTTTCATTAATATTTTAAAAGCATATCCACCACCCTATTCATTTTGAAATATTTACTGACTGTTCAGTAATTTCAACCTCAATGACAAATGTCTATTTTAAGGATTTTATATAGAAACTTTATCAACAACATAAAACAAATTCTTCCTTTTGATCCTTGTTCAAAAATCAGACGAAACATAACAGACATTCATATATTCCACAATTGTTTGTTTTGTTGGTTAAATTTTGGGCGGAAGATGAATGACCTAATGCATTATATAGTCATTCTTTCCAACTTTACTGACTGCATATTGTTGAAAACAAAAACAACATAAAAAGGAAATCACATTCAATATGCATATTACACATTATCATATGATATATTTTATAAAACCTATGTATACGAATACATACACATTCAAAGCAAAACACGCGAAATATTTCTCTTTAATATTCAAGGATTCTCTATATTGCAATATACATTTTGTTAAACAAAATATTTATATACATACATACATATACACATAGTTATGTCAAGGATTGCGTGAGTGCTTTCAATAAATTTCATTCAAAATATTCGTGTGGAAATTCCAACTAAACTGCAAGCTTAAGTGTTTATTTTAAAATGATTATGTTGACTGTTCACTGTTTGTAGATGAAATCAATTGAAAAATATTGAAAAAAAAACGGAGAGAGAGAAAAAAAAAGGGAAACGGAAATAAACAAAGAAATACTATATGCATAAAAGTGCATTTTCTGTTATTCAACAAGTTGAATTTTACAATAAGGATTTTACATTTTTTTTAATTTCTATTCTTGAAATACTGCAGACAAATATTTATTTATTTTGTTACAAAAGTTAATAATGATTTATATTTTATTTATGGATGGAAGAAAAACTTATTTAATTTTAATACAAAAAATAAACAAAATGAAAAACTGTATTGTCCTTACAAAAAAAAAAAAAAAAAAAACTTACAATTGCCAAATAACTTTGCAGCCAAAACGAAACACAAAAATAAGAAAAATTTATTATCGACGAAGAAGACAAGTAGTACAATGAACCGCTTTTAAAAATTTTCAAAAATAATAATAAAGTTTCAAAAGTTTTATTTTATCTTTGAAAAAAAAAAAAATCACACTCATTGGCTTCACAAATCACAATACATACATATGTATATCCAAACATAGTTAACACGAATTTCAATATCAAAATCCTTTTTTTTTTTTGTGTTTTTGTTTCTTGCCAATTACAAAATAAAATTATTGAAGAAGTTCTATAAAGTGATGACAGCTATACAATTTTACAATTTTTACAATAAGATGAAAGATACAGATGTGAATTCTTATCTTATGTAAAGTCATTAAAAAGTTTGCCAAGTATAGCTACTTTTTTTTTTAAATTTCTTTTGTAAATTTAACAAGAAAAAAAAAAAGACAAACAAATTAAAATTTTGTATTATCTTTTCTGGTTAAAATTTAACAGTTCAGAGGAATTATTAAATTTGATAAGTAAACCGAAAAGTAAAACTTATTCAATGTAAATACAGGATGTTTTTAAACTTTAAAGCATTTATTATACATACCTTAAAAGTTTTCAAAATGTTATAGGGAAGCTACGATTTTGCCCCAAAAATGGGGACATCATGAACTGTTGACTTGAATATTCTAAAAATTGAAATAATTCAAAAAAAAACTATAACACAAAAGAGATCAGAGATAATTATTATGTCTGTTATTTTCTACTTTTAATCAATTATAAAAAGTTTTTTGCAGACAGAATATGAAATAAGATAAATATCAAACTATAGAAAGGATGTTTCCGATTTCAACCTAAAGCTTTTATCTGATTTATTTTTTCACTCAAATACCAAGTCTTTTCTCTTATTTTCATCAAGAGGTGCTGTGTTTCTGTTACTGTTTAATAGAAAGGATATTCCCATGACGTCACATATTTTTTGATTCACAAATACAACATTAATTCAATAACAAAATAATAAAAATATATGATTTCAACTAGAACTGGTGGAGTTTTAAGCAAAAAAAAATTGAAATACCTATACATTTTGATGCAAATTGAAAAAAGGTGAATTGAAAACTTTTTTTTTTTAAATTTCAAATTACAGAAACGCAGCACAAAAAATAATTCAAATTCATTATCAAGGATTTTTTTTTATTCTACACTATTAAGTGGCTATTAAATGAATCTTGTACAATTGTGTGATTGGACATTTGTGAAGGTGCCCTTCAGTTTTTGAAAAACATAAAAAGTACAATAATAATAATAGCCTTAACCTTGAGAACATCAAACAAATAAACTGAAATACCCTGTACAACTGCATCTAAATGTGTACCTACATATGTACTATATTCATAATCACATATGAAAAGTGTTTGTTATCTTAATTGTCTTGTGTAGGTCATGTCAAGTTTTGTGCATATTAATTTGTGGTTCTAATTTAAATATGCATGCATACATATATTTTTTTATCAAATCAGTATTATCGTCATCATTATAATTATAATACAGAGTATCCTCTTAATAACATAAAATTCAAAAAGGAAATCGTGACATTTGCAAAATTCTTTTGTAACCTCAAATTAAAAAATTTTCTCGTCCTCCTATATACATGATATTTGAACAAATAACGTTTGAAAAAAGGTGATAACCAATAAGTACTTTACATTTTAATTGATTCTACATTTGTGGAAACCGCAATTTAATGCTGTATATTGCTCTTTTTTATTAATTTGAGAGTTATCTAACACTAAATGTACGTTATATGTATGTATGCAATCTACATAAAGTGTATTTTCATGAAGAAAAAAAAATCTATATTGGATGGATACAATTATCAAATTGCATTAGAGAATAAAGAGTACATATGAGTATCATACATATACGTATTATGTACATATTATATCTATAGTGCCATGAAGATTCATATAGAATAACTACATCGAATAAAATTCTATGTGATATAGAGAAAGTGATACAGCATCGACCTAAAGTTGAAAAGTCATTTTTTTGCTTTTGCCTTTTTTTTTTGCTCTTAGCATATCATTTATCATCCACTTCCACTTTCCTTCTTTTAAAAGGTCCCTTTAGAATTTTAGGTAGGAAAAAAATTTAAAAAAAAAAATTAGAAAAAAACAAGAAAAAAAACAAGATAAATTCATTTGCAAAAATGCAAATTGCATAGTTAAATTTAGTATGTGGTAGGCAACTTTTATATACGTACATCGGTACATACATACATTGTATGTATACCTATATGCATAAATATATTATATTGTTTTAACTGCTCTTCTATAATTCTAATGTTTTAATACAGATACTTATTTTTATTCTTCTTCTTCTTCTTCTTCATTTTCTTTTTCTTTATTTTGGTAAATTGTTTCCACAAAATTTCCATATTGTACATGTAGATACCGCAAAGTAAGATGATATAGAATACGGTATTCAGGTCAAGATGCAAGGCCCCATTGTTATATACATACGTATTGTAATAACTGCGCCTGCAGTTGCATATATATGAACAAAAATACATACATATGTACAACATATTAATACATATTTATATTAATACATATTCATATATGTAAATTTATGCCTTTATAAAATATTATAATATCTCATCGTCCTTTTCTCGTTCTTTTATATGTTTATTTTTATATTCCTTTATAGCAGCATTACACTATATATTGTCCTATTATAATATTGTATAATATGCTCATATAGAGTATGTTTTCTGACCATGACAGATTTATTAGCATTCTCGTTCAGGAGCTTTCAGTAATTGACCTCGGTTTGAAAGTTTATGTCCTATAACCATGCCAAAACGTACATACATTCAGGTTATTCGACATTGTTTGACTATTTTTAATTCTTTTATATATAAAACAAAAATAATCGTATGTACTATACTATATAATATATTTACAATATCCTTAACTGTACATATGTAAATAAATAAATACTAATATTTAAAAATGCATTCAATTTACATTTATATGTATACACATATATGAGTATTTTATCTAAATATGTACAATGTACATACATATATTATCAATTAATATATAAAGTATATATATATAGATACATATGTACAGCAATTACACAACATTTATATAGTACACAGATAACATAACATAACATTGTTATGTCAGGATGACACTTTTTAGTGGTTTTGTAGTACCAGACCACAATTAAGACAAGATAAAAAATTCGGAAGGGTGCTAAAGAGGAAAATGACTAAAATCTATATATGTACCTATACGTATGTAAAAGTGCATATGTAAACGCATTCATATATAATCTGGAATACCTACGAGAGAAAAAAAATATGTACAAAAAAAAACATTATTCGAACATGATTCAAATATTCTACTGCAGAGGCATTCACCCGCATTGGATATTCATCGAAATAAATATTGCTACACATATGTACACATGTAGATACCATGTGTTTTTTTTTTTTTGCTGAAAAAATTCACTAGCTCTTTTCATTACTTGTTTTTTATCCTCTTTTATTTTTTGTTTCTATAATTTATTTCCTTTTTCATTTTTTTTTTAAATTTTTTCCACTTTTTTTTTTGCTGTTTTCCTTTCAAATCTTAAAACTCAGCATAATTTAGAAATCTTAATCCTGGGAAAAGTATAATATATGTATCTTTCGTAAAATAAAACAATCAAAAAACAAAAGGTATCTATAGCAAAAAAGAAACGATTCCATACCTGAATAATTTTCTATACACACATTTAAATATAGATACTCTTGTTAAACGTACTATAAAATCCAATCATATGTTGTTGTATCTTTTGTCAGACTTCCGCGATTTTCTTGGTAAAAATGCATGTGGAAAAAAAAACAATACAAATACATTTACCATCCACTTTTTTTTCCCCCATATGTATATTGTATCCTTCGTCTATCAGTATTATATCTATACAATTTTTTTTTTTTTTTTTGTCTTTTTAACAATTCATTTTTCAATTGCAGAGCAAGCACTTGCATTCATTTTGTGTATATTCATTTCCTCCATTGAGTTGTACATCGTTACCAAAATAAAGACGATTTTTTTTTTCATGCTTCTTTTAGAATACTTTTCTTAGCAGCTTCTCAGACCAAAATCTATAGAATATCCTAATGGAACTATTTCTTTTTTTTTTAGAGTTTGTACGTATACATAGAATTTATGCATTTTTATAGTGGAAATATCCTGTATTCCTGTATTCTTTTTTATACAATAGATTTTTGTATAATTTTGTTGTTGTTGCTGTTATTACGAAAGAACTGATGATATGCATATACCTTGTGGCAGATTTAGCAGCTCAATTACCTTAGGCTGAGGCTGATGTTGTATAGCCTAAAGAATACATAATTTTCCTTTCTATTTTTTTTTCTTTCATTTTTAAATAACGACATACAAAATTTATATATTTTTATCATATTTTTTTTTTATTTTTGCAATTCTATTTTAAAGTATGCATTGCATTGCATTTCCTGACTTTTTTCATCTCTGAAATGACATTTTAGAGTTTTAAGAAGATGAAGAAAAAAATTTTTATAAATTGAGTAGGAAAAGAATGCAATTTTTCATTTTTATTTATTTTTTTTTTCTTCTTAATTTTTCTGTATGAATAGATGATATATTACACATACATATATGCATGTGCATATGTTTGGTTCATACATATGTGTACTCAGTAAAATAATTGAAATGAAAAGGCGTCGTCGACATTTATCTTGTTTATGCTAAGCGTTACTTCGCATTAACTCACTCCGTCTTGACTTAATACGGATGCATAAACAAAATTTCAAAACGCATTAAAGCTCTACGTCGTTTTGAGTTAATACACTATTAAATCCGCATTTAAAATTTCATTTCGTTTTTAAAATGTGCATAAACACTTACTTCGTTTTAAGTGAATTGTCATATTTGACATTTCAAAATAGTGTTGGTAAGCCACAAAACATCGTTATGAGGTTTTAGAGTAGTGTTAGTAACATTACATTAAATTTTCAAATAACATTTAATGTGCGGTTATTATTAATTGTAGAACTAAGTAAACAAGTGTTTTTTAGAGGCATAAAAAGATAAAATTTAAAAAAAAAACATTTTTTTCTGTGTTTGAAAAAAAAAAAGATATTTTCAAGAAGAGAGAAGTTACTGGCATTCGAAATAAACCACAAAAATCTATGGTGATAACACTGTATGAACAACAACACCAGAACAACCAGGTGACATTACTCAAAACGTTTTGAGTAAGAACGAAATGTTGTACTATGCATAAACACCAATCAAAGTGTATTATCTCAAAACGATGTTTAAAACGTTTTAGCGTTAAAACGTTTTAACTGTTGTGCATAAACAAGATAATTGTCGTCAAATGATACTCATATATCCTTATTTTTTGTTAAGGCAAAAAAAAAAAAAAAACAAACAAGGACTTGAAATGTATATTTGGAAGCTTTGTTGTCAGAAAGAAAAGTTATCTGTCGCCAGTAATTTTTTCTTTCGTTTATCTTGTACGAAAATTGGAAAAAAATGATAAAAAAATATTTTTAAAAAATGATAAAATCGGAAAATTGGCTTTAATTTTTTTTTTGCCAGCCACAATATCTAGTAAAATGTCGCAATATTATTTTTGGTCAAAAGTTTATAATATGTATTTACCATTCTCTAAATTTGCAATGATTGTAACATTTTTTTTTATTATAAAATTATTGATTATAATTTTTTTTTCCTCTTTCTAAAAATAAACTTTTGATAGTTTTCAATTTTTCTGGACAATTTTCAATTTAAAAAAGCAGAACAAAAAAACATTTATAAGCTAAATGAAAAATGATGTAAATATGTTACGACAAAAAAATTAAAAAAGATAGCAGAAAAAATTCAATAATCGCAGTCAATAAAGTCAATAAAAAAATTTATAAAAAATAATGATAAGAGAGGGCTTCAGGGTATCTCTCTAAAATTTATTTTCCGTGTGTGTATGAGTTTAAATGGTGATAAGATTGTTTGGTCTTGAACTGTATTATAAAATTTATTTGAAGAAAAAAATTAAGATTAAAATAAAAATATTTTCACATACGTGTATTTCTTTTAGTACGTGACAGTGTTACGTATAACATATTTTTGGAACAAAAAAAATATTTTTTAAATAATTCTTTTTTTTGTACATTTTTGTTTAGCACTTGTTAAATGTATAGACCAGAAAAAATAGAGAATATCACTGTTTTATTTATTTTTAAATATATACTATAGGGTAGTCTAGAAGCAATTAAACATTATATGTGAAAAAAACTGAGTTTTATTCTCTTTTTCTATAAATCCTGGAGAATTTGTCACCATCACTTTTTGTGCCAAATTCGAAAAAAAATAAAAAAATAGAGAATTTTTATTTTGGATGTCTTTTAGCAATCAACCTAGCAAAAGTTTAAGCTTTTAAATCTCAGTATTGTCAGATTTCCATTTTGAATCCTTTTTTTTTAAATTTCTATTTCAGGACATCATGTATTGTCGGAGAATTGAAATATGTTAAGTTTTTCAACTTGTTTCACGTTTTGCAATGAAAACATAGAAAAATGAAAGGTTACTGTAGAACACAAATTTGCAAAGGATACTTTAAAAAATATTATGATCTACACACAAAAGGAGTTCTACATAAAAAAAAATCCATATAAATTGTACTGTTTGGAATGAATAAATCATCCTGTTTTCACAGAAACCTTTAAAAATCTAATACAATGAAATTTAAAGGACTTTAAAAAAGCGGTTACACTAATAATAAAGCTTAAAGAAATTCCTACTGAAAACTGTTTTCACAGAAACCTTTAAAAATCTAATACAATGAAATTTAAAGGACTTTAAAAAAGCGGTTACACTATAATAATAAAGCTTAAAGAAATTCCTACTGAAATCTACATAGAACAAAAACAGGTCCCCAAATAAAATGTTAAATGACAAAGAAGATAATTTGTAAACAGAATTAAAACTTTCTCCAAGTATGTGTTTGTTTTCACCACAATTTCGGAAGCACCATGCATTATACAAAAGCTATATTGTTTTCATGTACATACATACATATATACAATTTATATAATTTTGTTCATATTGTATACTTAGGACTTAAGTTTTTTTTTTATAATAATAATAAATACAAAAGAATTAAGTGTCATTTGTTTTCTAATAATGTCAACAACTTATAGTTAAGATGAATTTTCACACACACACACAACACATAATATTATTAAAAAGAAGCAAAAACAAACAAAAACAAAAATGTGAAAATTTAATATAATTTTGTTATTTTATCTAATATACGAGTATATGGATGGGCATTATGTCACATAAAATTTCTTATTTATATGCACTCAATGCACTAACCAAAGAGGTCAATTATAATAGAGAAATAAAAAGAAGAAGAAAAAAATCAGGACATTCTTAACCCCATATGATATGTGACTTTATGCCTTATATTGTATACAAAATTATAAAATAAATTTATTTTAAATAAAATACAAAAGAGACAATTTCCTCTTCATGACAATATAATCATTGGAATATTCTTTAAAGTCAAATTTTATTTATTGTTATGTCATACACAATCCACCACCCACCACCCACTGATCACAAAAAAAAATTAAACAGATACTTTTTATTTGTTATAAACGGTTATGAAAAGAAAACACTCAATTTAATCGATTTTAATTTCTTATTCTTGTCTGAGTTTATATTTTGAGCTATGTTGTTTGATATATTTTTTTATTTATTTACATATTTACATAAAAATATGTACATACATAATTTTCTTAAGAATGTTTTTTTTTTTCTGATTTTTGTTTAATGAATTGTTGTTGTGCACATTTAAATAGCATCATTATTATATGAAAAAGTTTACTTTAAAAATGCTAAACAGCCAGTCATCTCCATCTCTATCTTTTAGGTACAATTACTTCCCTCTTAGCGAAATCGCTCTTTTTCTCATATTTTTTTTTTTTATATAATATACATTTTTTTTCTTTCTTCAAAACATCGCATCAACAAGAAAGGAAAAAAAAAAAACAAATTAAAATAATAAACCAACAACTTCTCAACACTTACTTTATAATACTTGATGAAAATAAATTACACATCATTTAGCCTCAGTACAAATTTCTTTTCTCTATACAAACAACTTCATATTTTTCTCTTTTAGAAAGATTTTTTTTTTTGTTTTTTTTTCTTCTTTAATATATAATACATCCTTTTTACCACCCTCTTTTCACCTTTTTTGTTAGTGCTTTTTTCATTTTTCTTTTTTTTTATTTTCTGTACGTTTCAAATGTTAAGTATATATCGTTCGTAAAACTACTAAAAAAGTGTTATTATTATGTAACATAAAACAATTCACCAACCAACCACCGACATTTCATCTTGAAAAAAGAAAAATATGTAAAAAACAACAACTAAAAAAAAAACAAAATTGTGCTTAACTGAGTACGACTTGATCTTTTGTTTCTTTGCATAGAACGGATTAAAAACTTTTCCAGTATTTTTATTGTATTTTTTTCTTTTTTCTTTCGCTTTCTACAAATTTATCCATTTTTTCACATTTTTTTAGTTTTTTTTTGTTTTCATTTTTAAATTTTATTCATTTTTCTTTTATTTTTCTTCTACTTTTTCTTCTTCATCAAGAAAAATAGAACCGGATGAGTTCATTTACACATTCAAGTGCAACTATATATAAAAATACTTTTTTTTTATTGCATTCAGCATATATGAAAAGAATATACGGAAGAACTTGAAAAATTGTCGCAATAAAAAAAAATTTAAATAAAAAAAAACAAACAGGAAAAAAAAAATAATACAGAAATATTGTTCTTCAGGTGAAAAGGAATAATTGATGCGATTACAATATGACAAAAGGTGAAAAAACTATGAATTATTATTTGTTGTATGATTATATTTCGTTTGTGTGACTAATTGGAATTTTTATATGTACGATTATGTATGTATGTATTTACTTTTCCAGAAAATAAAAAACCAGACAATTTTTAAATATAAATGTGCTTCTGTGTGATTGTGTGTGTTTATAAGTTCTACTTAATGGATTTTAAACATAATTCTGTTTTGTCAAAACCCTCTATATCACAAGCCTCCCTGTGGCTTTCTGCACTAACACAATCAAACACGATAAAAGTGTTGAAACGTCAAAACGTTCAGTACTGGTAGTACAAATATTAGTGTAAAGAAATAGTGTTCTAATTAAATATTTTTGGTTTTTTTTAATAAAATATGGTTTATAAAAGTTTTGAAATATAATAAATTAACAGTGTTATAATTTTTAAAGTGCACAATAGTCAAAAAATAAAATAAAAAGGTGAAAAATATTGTGCCTTCTTACCTACTTGTAAGAGAAAAAATTAAAGTATAACTACATAGTACATACCTATGGTGAGGTTATATTATTTGTAATAAAGTGAATAAATTGATTTGATTTAATAAAATTTAATTTATAATAATTCTGATACATATACCTATGTATTTATATAAATAATTAAAGTTTGAAGAATAATAATACATATAAACTTTTTTCTTCTATACCTATATATTGACATGTGACAAATGACTACATTGGCGAGGTTATATTATAAAAGTGAATAAATTGAAATGAAATGTAAACACAAATATATGAAAAAAATAAATAAAGTGAAGGAAATACAGAACAAATTGATTTAATTTAATTATATTTTATTTATAAGTTTATATTAATTGTTAAATTATTGAATCAAATCAATTTCTCACATCATAACATAATCACAAAAATTTATATAAAAAAAGTCTATGAAAAAGTAAATAATTTGGTACATAATCTTTATTGTGTAATGAAGGCAAATAGACAATTTGTGATAACTTATAAATTAAATTCTATTAAATCAAATCAATTTATTCACTTTATTACATATAATATAACCTCATCATAGGTATAGTCATACTTCAATTTTTTCTCTTACAAGTAGGTAAGAACGCACAATATTTTCCACCTTTTTATTTTATTTTTTTGACTATTGTGCACTTTAAAAATTGTAACACTGTTAATTTATTATATTTTAAAACTTTTATAAACCATATTTTATTTAAAAAACCAAAAATATTTTATTAAAACACTATTTCTTTACACTAATATTCCACCACTCTTATTAAGAAACCCATAAGAAACTAAAATGTCAAAACAAAACATGGCACTTCTAACTAATACATACAAAACTCTTGTTCGAGGCTTTTATTGTAGTAGGTTTTGGTTTTGTATATGAAAAATGTTGCAGGAAGTAATTTCATATTAATTGAATTGTTTTAAGAAAAAAAAAAAGGGAAATTACTTTTATAAAAATTAATTAACACTCTGATGAAAGTTGAAAGACTCTTCACAGTTCCAACAACTTAGAAAGCTCAAGCATTTTAGGCTTAGAATAAGGATAAATGAAAACAAATGATAAATTTAGTGCTTGCCAAAACATAACCAGCTTCTACACTGCATTGCATTAATATTTCTCATTGACTCCAATTTCATAAAAATCGGTACGTCCCTAGTATGCAGATATAAAAGTAGCAATTGTGCTTCTTGCACTTATTCAACCCTTTTGGAGTTAAATTTCGATAAATTACTTATTAATTTCAAAATATGACAGTTTTTTGACACCAGAATTTTAAACAGTATATTTTTAAATAAAATCTCTTACAAATATCCCTGGACGTCGAATTTTAAAGAACTCTCAGATCCCATCTAATTATTACCTACAATTTGACACCAGTTCCGTCAAATTTATTTCATCCAGTACAGAGACATTTAACTACTCAAAAGTATTTTTCTTTAATTTTCCGTTACTCTTTCTTGGTGGAAGACCTGATGTTTAGCAGTTTGGCTATACTCAAACAGTCTTTAAATTTAAGCTAACGATCAAATATCTACCCTGAAAACTATAGATACTACGAAATAAATGAAAATTTGATACAACAATAAACTATCTTTTCTTAAAGTGGTCGGCTTCTAAAGATTACTATTCAAATAATTGGGTAAAACCAAGTAGTTCAATAATTGCTGGCAGCATTAAACACAATCGATACTCATAAAATTGTTAACACTTTATAAATGAAATCCTATCAAATAAAATGAATTTATTGATGTCAAACCCTTATCATATTATACATATGTATGTTTAGTTTCAGGTTACAAAATATCAATACAAATAAATTAATTTCTAATTTACATAAATATTGTTCAAAATCTAATGATAAATAATTTATCTGTTTATATTAAAGATAGATAGTCAATCATTATACTTGTTATATAGACAACAATAACCCTATAAGTACCAACATAATAATATGTCGTTTATTAATAGTATAACATCTATTTTTCCCTAATTAAATATTTCAGAAGAAAAACTAAATAATAAATTTTCATGTCAAACAATATAATCCAACTCTCATTGGGGTTTTATTTTTTTTCGTCTTTTTCCTTTTCTAATTTTCATTTAACAAACATTTAATTATTCTTGCCAATTTTACATGTTAGTTTTATTTGATTTTTTTAATTTTAAAATGTTCAATTTATTTTGTTTATACATACATATTCTAGGATATTGTTTGTATTATTCATTTTCAAATTACATTTTTAATCCTTTTTACTCGATTTTCTGCTTGAATATTACAATTTTATAATTTTACATTTCATGCATAATATATACAATTTTTTTTTTTTTTTTTGCATTTTTAAAGTGTTAAATTAAATTTTCACTATATATTCGTATATTTTTTTTTATTATTTTGCTTTTACATACAATAATCATCATCAACATCATATGGTGGGTGAGATATGGTAATGATATTGTATGCATAGTGTAAGGATAACAAAACTTTTAGATAGATGATGCACAACGATATTGTTTATTCTATGTTGATGATGATGTAGATATAGAAAATATATTATGTACTATATGTACACATATCATATACTCGTACATACATAAATATTCGTATTTTAATGAAAATATATTTTCTACACTGAATATAATATCTTCATCTTATTTGTTTTATTGAAATATGTATGTAGGTGAGATATGTACATATATGCAAATAACAAATTGTGTGCATATTCTATTGAAAGGAAAAGAAAAAAAAAACAACAAACAAAATAACCAGAATAAAATATGTTATACCACCTATATACACATTTATTTGGATTTTATATAAGTACATATATTCTATATATGTAAATAGTAGATACAGATAAGTATGTAATATGTACATGATATATAAAAAATCATATCACTGTTCTTTCTGTTCTTTACTGATATTTCCATTTATGGATATGAAGAGAAAAAAAATACATACACGTTATTTTTTTTTTTTATTATATGAAATATAATTTTTCTCTTTTTTTTTTGAATTTTCATCTTTTCTGTTGTTAGTTAGCACATATTTTATTTTTACCTAAGGCTGTTTTAGTCATCATTGTACACACCCTCCCACAGCCCACTTTATTTTCTATGGAAAATCTCAAAAAAACGAGAAAAAAAAAACACACACAATATGAATGGTAAAATCCTTTTTTGTTTTGTTTTTCGTTATTCATACTTTTTGAGTACAAAAAAAAAAAAAAGTTCTTGAATTTAAAATACACACATATAGACATAAAACAAAAAAATAAAAAGAAATATTTAAAATAAAAATATATATGAAAAGTTAGTTTCGCTTCCTGAAAAAGAAATCCAATTTTCCTCGTTTTATGCGATATTTTATTGGCTTCATTTCAAAGATGAATTTTTTATCCGTTTCATATATATTTTCTTTATATAGGTACCAGTTTTATTATTCATTCATATGTATCTATATACTCGAATATACATATATGTTTGTTTTTTTTATTATTTATATTTGATTTTTCACCCGTTTTTTAAACAAATTTATTTCAGAAAATATGTACGTTTTAATATGTTTGCAGGAAGGTAATTTGTGAATTGAAAAATTGTGAAAATATTAAAAGTCAACAAAAAAAAAAAAAAACAAACAAATAAATAAATAAACAGAAATGAAATGCAAGGAGGAAATTTATTTATTCAGAAACAAAGAAAAATAAAAAACGAAAAAACAATTTCTCATTTCATAATAATACACTTATAAATACTGATTATGCAGAATAAAATGTACATAATGTATACCACCCGCAATATTTTTCAGTATAGATATTTGTTTTTTTCGTTTGTTGTTTTATCCTTCTTATTTTTATCCGTTTTCATTGTAGCTGGTCAAGTTTGACCATCAACCATAATGACTGTATTATCGCACCACTAATATCCTAAAAATTTAGGACAATATGATGAGTTTGATTGCCAAAAAACAATATAACGTCATAATGTATTTATATATGAGAATATGGTGTTTGAATAAAATTCTATGTGTACCTGCCTACATACATAATATATGTACGTATGTGTACATGAATATTAAATATAAAATATATATTCTCCATTGAGGGCCATACATACATTTATGTACATATATAATAAAGTTTAAAGCATCAATATATTGAATTAGACCTTGAAATGGCGACAAATATCGGAAAAAATATCTTAAATCTATAAGAGAATATTAAATATTTAGAACAAGTACTTTTTATGTTTGCTCTTTTCTATTTTCTTCCGATTTAAAAAATTACAAAAATATTTAAGGAGAAAAAAAAAAGTTCAAGTAGTTTCATTAAAATTCAAATGGAGCTAAATTACGCAAGAAGGATAACAGTCAACAACAACAACAACAAAAATCGTGGCAAACAAAAATGTAGAAGAAACATTTACATATGTATTTTTGTTCTCATTTATAAAGGTCACTAAAATGAAATATGCATTGTACATGTATAGATATTTTTTTTTTTTTATCCTAAAGGCTAAAGGCAATAAAAAAATCGAATTTTATATTATTTCCAAAAATACAATAAAATGAAACACAATAAAAGGAAATAGTCAGTGTGCAAACTGTGTGTATATACACTTTACAAACATATACATACAAATATTTATATATTATGTACATAAGTACATATGTACATTACATATACGAGTACATAACATAAATAATGCATTATTCAGGTCATCAAAGATATTTTAGAATTTGAACTTTCAAAAGATGCTATATGAATTGAAACCATCAGCTTTGGTTTTTGTTTGTTTGTTTTGCTGGTCTTTGTGTATGTACATATGTGTGTATTGAATGATAACACATAAAAAGTTAAAAAAATTAGAACAATGATACAATGGAATAATAATGATATAAAAATAAAGGAATTACATACAGAATATATCTTTTTGAAAATATAATCGAAATTATCTATAACTTTTGATCATAATATGAATAACATTTTTTACCATTAAAAAGAGTACTTGAATTGAAATAGTTTTTAGCTTTTTGTTCTTTGTTTTTATCTCAAATATTACCATAAAAACAAACAAACAAACAAAAAATACAGTGGCTTTTCTGCATTTTGAAATTTTAAATAAAATTTGTACATTTATGATGATGAATTATTATTATCATAATGTATTCATCCACATGCTCTTAGTTTTATAATTTTTTTTATAATTTTAATGTGGTGAAAAAACAAAAAAAAAATTATAAAAAAAAAAAACAAAAAAAAACTTTTCTTGAAAGTTTATGAGAATTTAATTTTTAAAATACAATGCACAATGTTTTTTTTTTTACTTCCTTTTTACAAAACATAAAACTTCTACGTACAATTAATCTTTCTCAGTTGATGTCAGGACTACATTTTTTTGGTAAAGTATTGTATATACTACAAAATGTAACAATCGATTTTCTCTATGAAGTTTATAACATAAACTTAAATAAAAACAAAACTATGATGGCAAAAGAATGATTATATATTAAATTTTCTCTCGAAATATTGTCAAAGCTAAACTAGAATATTACGGTTTTATATGTTATTATCGTTCTTGCACATTTTTACCCAACAAATTTCTAAACAAGAGAAGAAAAACAAAATTTGTTAACCCTTTTCAGTCAACCTTAACTGTTTAAAAAAAAAAATACTCGATACTCCTTCTACCTAAAATTTACCTTGTTCATTTGCAAAACTTTTTTAATTATTTCTACTTTTCTAGCTAAAATGAAAAATTTTCTGTTATACTTTAAAATTTTAATATAATTACATTTTATTCAAAAATTCAAATATCTTTTATTTAATTTAAAATTGTCTCGACACATACACATACAAACAAACATTTAAATTTTCACTCTTTTTAAAACATTGTGTATTAAAAAAGATGAGAGAAAAAAATTAATTATCTGTTGGCATTACGAGATCATTAATTTGTATTTAATAACCGAAATAAATTACATACAAAAACTTTTCTCATTCAATGTATGTATGTATCTACTAAATTTCAAAAAGTAAAAGTTGAAAAAAAAAAAAATGCAACAATAATTTATGTATCTAAAATGCGCGACTTTATTACAAAAATTTTAATTATTTAAATAACAAATTATATAGTCAAAATATTAGAGTTTTCACAAAGATGTCTTATACAGGATGAGTCTGAATCAAATATGTGTAATTTATTCAAAATGTAAATAAAATATTGTCAAGAAAGGTAAAAATTCATATGAATAATGAGGAAGAAATATTGGCCTCTGGAGAGATGAATTTAATCAGAAGAGGTTTTAAGATTTTTTTAATAAGAAAGTAGTTTTAATGTATTTGAAGAAGATAGCATTTTCTACCACCCCACCACCCATAGAACACTTTCCTTATTTGCAACATTTCCAGTTTAAATTTAATGCAAATCACCATGGCACCATGTATATATACATAAATCTTATTACAAATACAATCACTTATGTTGTTTTAAAGGATATTCATCTTCTTTATTTTATTTTCTTCTGTTATTTTTGAAACTTTCTGCTGCATCAGCTTTAGCTATATACGAGTATAAATTTCATTTAAAAAAAAAGGACATAGAATAATTTATACTCAAACATTTTTAATGTGAGAACTAAATGTAAGTTTGAATGTGTGTAGTGTATAGTGGTTTTCTATGACATTAATTCATTTCGTTTAAGGTTACACACCTTTCAACTGTGCTGAAATATACTTCATGTATGTATATACCTAAACATATGAATTGGAATAATTCCATCTGTAATTATAATAACGTAGCTTTTTTCAAAGGACATTTTCCGGAAGAAAAATAAAAAAAGCACTAAAAAAACAAATTCAAAATGCATACTACTTATAGAATTTGCAATTAATGCTTACATACACATTGACTTAATTAATATGCTGTGCATGCACATTACTAATTCAATTTTAAAATGTATTTAATATAAAATCTATACATATATTATATCTCAATGTTTAAATGTTGGAGGACAGGTGCTTTTGAAAAATTAACATTTTCTCTTATTACTCGTATTACAGCGCCAACAATGTGAATTTGTCCTTTTGTTTTTATTCCTCTTTTAATGATACGATCTAGTTTACCTATATAAATACAGTTATATAGATACATGTGTATGTATATTTCCTATTCAATAAAAAACAAAGATTGTTTTATTAAGTCATTCAACACAGGGACACTGAGTGTAATGAATTCATTATTATCATCGTAGTAGTGTTTTTTATTCATTAAAATTTGTTAGCTTAAACAACTTTGTATGCATTTTATGTATTTTTTTTCTCCAGCTTATACAGTTATTATTGCAGGTTAATTATTATAGTACATATTTGTGCAATGTATATATGTATGTACATATCCTTTTGTATAGGTATTAAAATTTCATTGAATTGCCGAGATGCACAACTTGAAAGAATCCTTAAAGAATCTTAAAAAAAAAAACTTTATAAAATTTTATTTTATTTTTTGGATTGAAAAGTTTGTTTGAAAATTTAATTAAGTGAAAGAAATATTTTCTAATTCTTGTTGAAATTTTGAACAATATATTAAGAATGAAAATAATTGAATTTTTAATGATGAATCTTGTTGTTTATTTGTATGAAAAAGTTTCAAAATCTAATTAACAAGATAAAGATAAATAAAAATAAATTTAAAGAATGTGATAACCCTGTGAACGACTTTTAAAAATTCATTTGACTTCAGACTAATTGGATGTATTGACCAAACGTATTTTTGAAAATATTTTGAACTTTATCATTTTAAAGTGGGCGGACAGTGGACGAAGCGGTAGAGTGTTGGCTTCTGTCTTCTGATGCTGAAGGTTTCGTGATCGAGTACGCCTAAGTTCACTCAGCTTTGAATGTGTACTTGAATTTCATAGACTTATCTTCTATATTACATATAACGTATGTACATAAGTACAGTATGTATATAAAAATGGATGTATGTATGTGTGTATGTTCCAGAGCATAATTTTAGAGCGATTGGAGCAATTATACTACTGAACTATTAAAGGATCCTATTGACTTGAAAGATCTTTTTCTAAGGCGATAACTTTGCTAAGCTTTTGCTGGGATGCTTCTTAAAATAGGAGATACATAGATGTTAATCTACTTGAGAATAAGGTCATCTTTATATTTGGTACAGTGGTTACAGTTACATCCCATATAAGAGAACTGCTAGAAAATATCCTAAGTAATATTAAGAAGTCCATAGAATAGTTGTGTGAAAGTGCAATTTTACACTATAGATAGAATTCATTCCTTTTCGTGTCTAATAGAAGATTGACTACAAATTGATTAAATGAAAATGATCAAATTGAACACACTAGCATGCCTAAAGTTCTACATCAAACAGTTAACAATTAGCTCATACATTATATGTAGGTACTCATAAAATTGAGATATAATTACTCAAACATTTGACCTATTATAATCAAATGAACTACTATGACCTTTTTACATAAAGTAGTGAAGAAAAAAAAACATAATTTATCAATGTTATCGAATAAAGAATGAATCCTAACCATACTAACCTCTTTCATATACATACATACATTTAAAAAAAAAAATAATAATAAATGACCTAAATATAGTTAAATGCAAATTCAGTGTAACTTAAATTTTAGTTTAGAAGTTCACTTGAAAATTATGTGAAAAAAAAAATGATTTCAGAAAATGTTGAGAAAAATTTTAATATATGAAAAAATAAATAATTAGAAATTTTAGCTTTTATGAATTTTTTAAAAAGAAATAATCTTTCAAGAAAATTATGTCATTAGAAATTTTAGAATATTAGAAAAAAATGAATAGATTCTTTTGAAATTAATTTTTAAATGATTAAAATGTTTAGAAATTCTTTCAAATTCAATTGGAATTTTATTCACATTTTCTTAATGTTCATAAGTTCTTTTTAGTTAGAAAACTAGAAAATACGATTGATTATGTTTCTTATATATACATACACTAGTATGAGTTGATTTATGATAAGAATATTTTCAAATAAACGTTTTTATTATAATTTATATTTAAATTGCTGTTTTTTCCACAATCTTTTCTTATCTTTCCATTTTTTTTAATTCAAATTATCTTCCGTTAAAATTTTCTTATTTTAAATAAATATTTTTCTTTAAAAAACAATCTACACACACAATTGAATGAAAATAATCAATTCTTTTTGAATATGAAATTAATTCTTATCACTTTATTAAATAAGTATCTCGACAAGCCATACACGAAATTATACTAATTATATTGCAAAATTTTAAATATGTATCGTGTATTGTTTACATAAAATTACAGTAATAATTGTACACACATATACAGGCATTCAATTCTTTTTATGACTGTGTGGTATTTTAGAAAAAAAAAATCTAATTAGAACTTTTTTTTTGCTGTCTTTTGGAGTCGTAATAAATTTTTCAAATATGACACATAAAGTGAAAAAATTTAAAAAAAAAAGTTATTTTTAGAAATCAATCAATATAAAAATGAGGAAATATATTTAATTAAATCACATTGACAGTGAGAAAAAAAAATAATCAAGAATTTACGCATGGAAAACACAGAAAAAATTAATAAGAAATGTGTGCGTAATTATTCATTATCTAACTTTCTGAAAATAAATAATAATAAATGCGAAATACGTTTTAAAAAAGAATTTTTGTTATACTTTTTTGTTTTTTTAGATTTTATTAATACAAAAATATCACCTCATAAATATTATTTTTTCTTTCATCTTTTTTGTATTTTTTTAGAGATGTTTTTTCGGATTTATTGGCACTGAATATTAAATTCAAAACGGGTGATTATGAATTAATGGAATTTTCTTTTTCAACACCATTCGTCCAATTAAGTTTTCAGCTAATAAAAAAAAAGTATTTTTCAAAGAAAATATTCTTGAATACGTACACAGATTTGTCTTGAAATACCCAACAAAGGATCCTGGAACTCAAACATTGGATGATAGAAAAGTAGGATTGAAAAATTGAAAATTTTATTGTCATGAGCTGATTTTAAACTTGTATTAAATCCGTCGTGGTTCTAAAAGAATAAAGCTACGGACTTTCGGAGCTAAATTTTCTGACAAAACAATGGCCAAATAAACATGTTCTAAATAGACAAACACGTAAAAGAGTAAAAACTAAAGCTGTTTCTAATTTTGAAATTTTCTTTAAAGAATTTTAAAACTAAAATTAATATGTTATCTAAAAATAAAAATTAAAATTTATTTTTCTATTGTTTTAAAAATGCCATAATAAAGTTTTTATATGTTCAATAAAGTCACATTGTCTGTTTTTCTATTTAGAAGTTCTAATTTACATATAGATACTTGTATACGTATATTTATTTTTTCATATAAATGTGGGAGCTTTCTATTAGAGATAATTTAAAGTTGTTTTTTTTTTTAAATTACGCGACAAATTCTAGCAAATATACAGTTTTTCTACAAAATTACTTAAGTAATTTTCCTTACATTGAAACATATGTAACAAAACATTCCATATACATATCTATGTCTCTATAATATGTGACATACAGTGACTTATACGTACATATGTTTAATGAAACTTTGTAAAATATCATATAATAAGTAGCTAATTATTTTTAATTAAGAAGCTTAAACTGATCTGTATTTTCTTATACAACATAATTAATTACGATGACATCAAGGAAAAATATAATAATTTTTCCCTCAATATTACTGTGTTTAGTTTTACAAAATTGAAATTCTCTTCACAATTCAAGTGTTATATGTATATTTTTTTTAAAGTCTTCTCTGTTGTATTTCTTTCTCACATTTGAAATTTATTTTCAAATTAAAAAGAAAACATTTTAATTTATTATAACATTAACATTAAAATGCCAAATTCTTTGCATTAATAAATTTTCATTAAAAATTAATAATCAACATTTGAACATATGCGTTCATTATTTCGTTTTTAATTTCAAAATCGGCTGCAATTTTTAAAATTGATTTTTTACAGCTTAAATAATAAAATTTGTTTTCTTTCTTTTTTAAACAAAATAAGCTTTTATCATCGATGCATAGGTAAACAGAAAGTTAACAAATGTACATACATATATACATATGCTGTTATATATAAAAATGATATAAATAAAATTTATATTTTGCGCATAGTATGTGAATCATAAAAAAAATTTTTTTTATATGAATTGTAAAAGTTATACTGGATAATGATTTTCATGAAAAATTTAACGTTAATTAAGATAATAAGAGTCTCAGAAAAAAAGTAGAAAATACACAGAAAGAATTTGAAAACCAACTTATTAATTTTGTATCACAATTCATGAGAAAAATGATATACATATGTACATATGTACCTATACAGTATAGGTATGTAGAAAAAAAACCGGTAGACCTTGATAGTTTATACCTACATAGAAAACTACAAACACACATCTTAATTAAACATCAAATTAGAAAAATCATAGATTTTTCATGATACTCACAACCGGTATAATTAAAAATTCTCATCTCGTTACCTGTTTCGTCATATTAAACAAAATGAGCAAAAAAACATATTTGTAACACGTTTTAAAAATTTTTAAATTGTGTTTATATTAAAAATTTTTTTTTAATAATTGAAAAAATTAAAATTTTTTTTTTATAAAGAAATACTAAGTGATAATGAATAGAGAGATACAAGGCAGAATAAAAAATTTAAAAAACCCCCCGAAGATCCATCACCACTTCATTTTGTTATCCATATATTATGATGATGACGCCGCCTTTCAACTTAACAAATCTCACATTTAATCATTATAACTTTTGCTATTACAACATTTGTAGAATATTATCTGACAACATTAATGGATTACAAGCAGATTAACATCGGTTATTCATTCCCTTTTAAGTGACAGCTTTTAGGTCATCTATAAGTCATTTTGGGGTTTTTATTTTACCCATCATCATTCTTTTTTTTTTTTTTTCTTCTTCTACATTTTAATATATACCTTACATAGTATATAATATGAACGAATATAAATATAATGTATAAAATGTATTTTAACATGATACCATTCTATTTCAATTTCTAAAAGAAATAATTTAACCCAAAAATAGTTTCCCATTATGTTTCACATAAATTCGAACGTTACACGATATCTAAAATATATACATTATACATACATCATATATGTACATCAAACTGGATGGATATAAAGTAAATATAATATTTACATACTTCTACATATATATTTTCCTACGCATAGTCGGGAATATAGACCAGAAGACGATATACGCATAACAAGAAAACAATTTATGATAAACGATTTCAAAGTTTATGGAATCATGACTTTTCCCTGTTTTCCTCAAATCCGTATATGTATATATTTTTTATTTTCCTGTAAAAATATGTATCTCGTTCCAAATTCAATAAGAAAAAAATATGTAGATATACATATATGTATAATAATTTCCAATAAGTAATAATAAATTGAGGAAAAATGTTATTTGAAGTGCCAACTGGTGCTAACTTAAAGAAGAAAAAAAAGTAATAGTATTATTTTTCTGATTCTTGTTGAAGTCAACAAATCTTGATCAAAAATATAGAAAGGCATGACATAGAAGAGAAAGAAGAAGAAAAAAAAAAGATTTTAATTTAAAATTATTAACCGTGTCAATAACAGATTAACATTTTGACTTTGATGTTTTTTTCTCTATTTTTTTTTTGTTTTTCTATGGAATTACTCTATAATTTTATTATGCTAATGTTAATAAAATATTGAATAATTTTGTACACAACTTTACACGCAATTTATCCGGAAAAAAGCAAAAATAAAAATAATTATAATAGTAATAAAGAATATAAATAATAAAATAACAATATTTACATACTGCAGTAAGACTATAGTGGATTTATGATTTTTATGGCCATGTTAGGGGTCATTCTATAAAATAACGAGAGAGTTGTTGCTGTCATCGTCATCAAGTATGTAATTGTTTCAAGTGAAACTACATACATACATACATTATTTCGAGAAAGACAACGGTAACGAAAAACTTGAGACAAGTAGTATTATAGTAGTGGAATAACAACAAATAACGTACAAGGGTAATTCCATTTTTTTTTTTTTGTTTCTTTTTAAAAAAAATGACTCGTGTCATAATCATAAACGATCTCAAAACAATTCTTCATATAATACAGCAACTAAATTACATTAATTTCGAACGACTAACTAGTGCTTTTAATTTTTTTGCTGTTGTTTTTCTGCTATAATACACTTCCATAACACTTTTATTTTTATTGTTGAAAATAACCTTCATTGAATTTGATTGAATATTGTATTATTCGGAAGAAAACACAAGCTTTGATCAATGCGCTGGAAATAAAAATTACGACATCGTTTTCATATTACTAATGAAATAGCAGTTAACACAATAAACAATGACTGCTTCTACAAAAACAAGTAATATGAAAGCAACTACATATTACTAACAGCCATTATTATTATTATTATAAATAATAATGTTGTTGTTTTTTCCGATTCAACAACAATAACAGCCAGCAATCATAACTTATTTTAAATATTTTTTTTCCCGTAACGTACATATTATATTTGTTGTTTTGAATGTTTTAATTTTTGAAAATTTTAATGTTATTATTCACCTATTATTCCAATTTTTGTATTGCCTATTTCTCTACCTACCAACCCCTATCTTTCTTTATCGAAGAATCATCAATTTATGGAAATGATGCACAATAATAAATATACACCACAATAACATTGCCAAATGATTCAAGGACAAACCTGCAGTCTGTATATAGCCCTGGACTGTCATAATATACTTTTTATTTTTTTTAAATATTAACTAGGACTGACCTACTATTGTTGTAATCCAATAGTAATTCAACTGTTGTTATCCTTTCTTTGTATATGTATTAATATAAATATCCTTTCTTTTATGCAGCGAAAGTTTCTTTTATATTTATTGTCTTTTTTGTTTTGTATGTACAAAATAATGAACAACAAAAATATGATTGCAAAAAGTTGCTGTAGCACTATATCAAAAGCAGATGCAGAAAACAAAATGATACATACAAAAAAAAAAAAAAATAAGAAGTAAAATTCAAATAAACAAATTTTCGAATTACCGATACTTTTCTTTTTTCGTTTTTTTTTTAAACAAACGTGTACACACAAATATTCACTCTACTTTTAACGAAAGTCCAACACGAACTAAATTTTGAATTTACATTTGGAATGAAATCTGAATCTGAAATGAAATTTTTTTTTTTAATGAAAAAAGAAAAAAAAAATAGATGAGTTTGAGTAAGTTTGAGAAGCAGCCTACGGGCTTTAGTTATATTACAAATAATACAAACCAGCTGTTTTATATTGTGTGAGAAAATTTCTGTGGATACACCACCCATTCTCCACAATATATATGCCGGATATTATATTCATCCAAACATGGATGTTTTATTTTGTATGAAAGCTTTTACTATTTTCGTTTGCTATATAGAGTATCTGTTGTGTGTGTTGTATTATGAAAAACAAAAAAGTATATATTTGTTCTATTCTATGTGAGCATATTTCTCATCAGTTTTGAGCTTTGTGCAGTATAATAAATGAATCAAAATCGGTGATGATAATAAAAACATGGAATTTGAATTTTCTTTTTATTTTATTCGTTACTGAAAATAGAAAAAAAAAATATTAACAATGAAATTTAAAAATGAAACAGAAATACCTGAACATTTACATTTTAACATCTGCTTAGACATAGTATTTACGGTGTAATTTTTGATAATTTGTGTGCACATGAGGTTTTCTTTTTAAATTTTTAGATGCATTTTCATATCACTTAATCATTGAAGAATTTTAAAAAAAATTAACTAGTCCATGTTTTAATTCTGATTCTGTCTGATTATTCATCACAGTTTCATCTTAAACTTCTCATTCAACTCTTATCAGTTTATAGCGGGCATGCATGTGCTAAAATTTATTAAAAAATAAAAGCTATGTAAGAGTATCGTTTTAAATAGTTGTAAGAGTTAAAACTTACCAAGAAATAGGTATATGTATATTAGTAGTTAGTACCATTATTTTATATTTCCTGTGTAAATATGTTCTAACTATTTATTATCCTTTATGCAATCTATGATTGATTTACCTTATGAATAGTGAATTGCAATTTAGAACCTTAGCACTGTGTTAAATATTTGAAAACATAGTACACTTGAACAAAAACTAATTAACTGTATACATACATACAAGTACTTTTGTCCCTAAAGGATAGACAAAACTCTTACAAAATTTTCCAGGTGTTTCAATAACTTAAGTCTTGTTATCGAAACTTATAAGAATCATAAATTCATAAGAGACATGGGTATTGGGTACATAGTGCGAAATTTGTACATATCAAATGTCACCGGACTAGTTACAATGTCAATGAACTCTTAACCGGTGCGGCGGTGCCTTTAAAGTTTTTAATTTTATTCAAATTTTATATATATTTTAATCTTTTATAATTTATCTACTTTGTGGGCTAGTGTGATATTTTGACGATCTTTTTTTGTCTACTTTTTTTAAATATTTTCCTTGAAATGGTGATCTAAGATTTGGCATATACCTAGATTATACTTTCTACTTATTTTCTTTATATGGTTATTTAATATTCATGTATTTACCTTTTTCAGTTTTTCATTGAAAATATTTATTAAATAATTAAATAAAAACACTTACAACTTAGAAATATTCAACACAAATTCCAGATCCTACATATTTCTTGATTCTTAAACATTTTGTAGTCTCAAACTAAAAATAAAGAAACCCATACACAAAAGCATTTCAATTTTGGTTCTACTGATAATTACAATCAATAATCTTTAACACCACTTTACAAAAATATAAGAATTTTAATTAAATTTTAAAAATTAAATGAAAAGCAACCAAAAATCACAATTGACAACCACTTTCACTTTCTTTCTTTTTTTTTCGCGCCCTAACCGTACTAAGTGAAGTTACTAAACAATAAAATTCGATATTAGTTCGATTATTCAATTACATTAGTATTTCGATATTTCACTACTAGACTATCGATACTTAATGTCTTTCAACTTCAAATACGATTGATCTAACATTTTTTATTTCAAAAAAAGTTCCTGAATTTTAGACTCGAAACAATCGCAAATGTAGCTGAATTTTCCACAAAGTTTACAATATTGTATTCACTCGTTTCAAATGATTAAGATAAGTCCTTAAAACAATGTCCTGGTGACTGCCAATTTTTCGTTTGTATTCTAACCTCAAATCAAAAAACTTCAAATCAACTTTGAATTTCAAGGTGCGTTATGTAAACATCGTCAAAACAAAAGAAAACAATATATTTTTTGACAGCTGTCCTAAAGGCTTCTTTGTTTTTTATTTTTTCATTAAAATAATCCAAATTTATAATAAATTAATAATTTAAGTTTTTTTCTACATGCCTCGTGTTGTTTTTTGCTTGTTCCTTTAATATCTTACAGCTTGTGGGTAATTTTTAAAAAATTTAATTATAGTAACAAGCTTTGGTAAAATACAAAATAAAATGGCTGAAAAGAAGAAATATAAAAAATCTGTAAGTAAATACTTTATAATTTCTTTTATAACTTCAGAAAGTGGCTAAAAATTATTTTATTTGTAGAAAGAAGAAATCGCACGGGAGTTTGATCTTCCCGAACGTAAAAGTAAAATTGCAACAATAATGAAACAAGATGGTCAAGCATATTGTATTTGTCGATCATCAGATTGTTCAAGATTCATGATGTAAGCAATTGCATTTGATAATAATTTCATTCAAGCATAATATTAATTTTCTTATTATTTGTTTTTCAGAGGATGCGATGGTTGCGAAGAATGGTATCATGGTGATTGTATAAATATTTCAGAAAAAGAGGCAAAACATATTAAACATTATTATTGCCAGAAATGTAAAGAAGAAGATCCAACATTACAGACAGTATTTCGTGTTGTTCCAGCTGCAACTGTACCAACTCCAAATACACAACATGAAGCTCTAGCAAAAAAGAAACGTGATAAACCAATAAGTAGTAGTTCATCAACTGCAAGATGTGGTACATGTGAAGGATGTAGAACACCAAGTTGTGGTGAATGTGAAGGATGTTTATCAAGAAGACATGGTAGTGGTAGAAAGCCTCGTTGTCAAAAACGTATTTGTGTTAATCAAAAGAAAAAACAAAAAATTATTAATAAAACACGAAAACGTAAACGTTCTGTTAGTCCAGATATTTTTATAAATCCAGAATTAGAAGGTGATCGTCAATGTACTGGTCCTGGTTGTAGAATGAATGCTCGTCCACAATCAAAATATTGTTCAGATACATGTGGAATGAAATTAGCTACAAATCGAATATTTCAAGTTTTACCACAAAGAATTCAAGAATGGAATTTATCACGATGTCGTGCTGAAGAAGAAAATAAAAAAGAATTGGATCGAATACGTGCTAAACAAGCAATGGTTCGTGCTGCTTTATCGGAACTTGATAAAAGACATGCTGAATTAGATTTACTTGTTGAAAGAGCTAAACATTGTACTTTAGATCCAAAAGCAACAGATTACAGTGATATTGAAGATGAAATGTCAATGTATTGTATAACTTGTGGTCATGAAATTCATTCAAGAACGGCAATTCGTCATATGGAAAAATGTTTCAATAAATATGAAAGTCAAGCGAGTTTTGGAAGTATTTTTAAGACAAGAATCGATGGTAATTCAATGTTTTGTGATTTTTATAATCCTGCAAGTGGAACATATTGTAAAAGATTGAGAGTTCTATGTCCAGAACATAGTAAAGATCCAAAAGTTAGTGATACAGATGTTTGTGGTTGTCCATTAGTTACAAATGTATTCAATTTAACAGGAGAGTTTTGCAGGTAAGCTCAAATAATATTGAATAAGTATGATTTGTTTTTTTATATTCGTTTTTTTATTTTCTTTTCTTTTTTAAATTTAGAGCACCTAAAAAGAATTGCTTTAAACATTATGTTTGGGAAAAAATTCGACGAGCTGAAATTGATTTAGAACGTGTAAGACAATGGTTAAAAATGGATGAATTATTGGAACAAGAACGACAAGTGAGAGCAAGTATGGCATCAAGAGCTGGTGTTTTAGGCTTAATGTTACATTCAACATATAATCATGCTGTTATGGAAGAATTATGCAGACAACAACAGATGCAACAGCAGCAGCAACAACAACAACAACCGTTACCATACAGTAGCCATATTCCGTACTAAAATTGTATTATTCATGTCAATTACTTTAATTTACTTCAGTTATTAAATCAAAATTATAATTCTAATTATTCAAAAAAAAATTGAAATTTTGTTTTTTAATTTGTTAAGGAATCAATTTAATAGAGTAATTGGAAAATTTGGAAATTAATTAAATATCCTGCAATGTAAACAGGCCATAATACAAAATTCGAACACAATTTTGAATACAATAACGTCTCAAATTTTCACTATTCTACTCAAAAAAAAAAAAACTTCACAGTTACAATGTAAATTTACCATTTTATCAATAAAATTTTAAATCATAGTTAACAGCATAAAAATGTGTCAATGGCGACTTTGATAATCATTTTGAATTATATTTACACAAAGCACTTTAAAATAAATCATTTATCTTGTCTAATGTTGAAGGATTGTACAATATTTCATGCAAATGATGAATGTAAGATAAACCATCAATATTATGTATATATTTTTTTAAATACAATTATTTATTTTTAAAGATTCACCACTTTTAAAAAAGACAGGAAAAATATATTCAAGCTCATCATTAACTAAATTTCCTTTAATTCCATCAGAAGCAGATACTGAAGATGATGGTGAGGTAAATAAGAGTTTTTTGTTTATTGTAAAAAAAAAAAAGAAAATTTAAATTAAAAATTATGTAAAAAATGTAGATCGTAGAAATTGTAAATTTCTTTTAATTTCAAGTTTCTATTTTTGTTACATACAAGAGATAAATTCAATTGATTATGCAATACAAATTTATTTGTTTGTAAACATATAAGAAATTCTTATTTAAAAAAATTAAATATGTGTCTTCAGAAATAGTAATTTACAAGATGAATTACACCGGAAATATATGTATAATTTGATTGGGATAATTTATTCATAAACTACGTTCAATTATTTTGATATTGTATCTTTTGTTCATTAGAATTTTTTAAATAAAATTATGTAATCGTTTTTCATAAGTGTTGACAATGAACTTGAACTTCTTAACAACAACAAAAGTGAATTAGTTCATTATTAAACGCAAATGTAAGACATAATTAAAATTTCTAGTTTGTTAGGTTTATGAATAATTATTTTTGTTTTCCGGATGTGATCTCACTCTTCCTTTTTTTTTTCACATGAAAAATTGTTGTTTGTTTACAATTTTTGCACTCAATTTAATGTCGTTACTATTAAAATTTTCTTGATTCAAAAAAAAAAAGAAGATTCAAAAGAATTGACATTGACTATTATTCAAATTAAATCCTTCTTGTAATCTCAGTCCAGGAATTCTACAAAGGGATTTTTTTTTTCATAACTATTTTCAAATTCTTCTCTAGAGAAACTTAGTTATTTATTAACTTCCACAGCAGCCAGCTTTCTCTTCCCCCCACAACACTTTTTAAATCACTTAAGTAGCATATTCTGAATAAAAACAATTCAAAAATATAAAAGAAATCAATTATTTTAAATTATAACCGAAAAAAAATGTTGTTATCACATAACATCAGATTTTTATATGTCATCATCCAAAAACAATTGCCCTCAATTTACATAAAATTATTTTTGGGTTTGTCGCTTAATAATAAAATTTTAATCATTACAAGAAATTCATTAAATTTTATAACACCTACACTTCTTAATTATCTATAAAGTTCGTTGATGGTTTTATTTAAAATTCCATTACCATTTACCAGTAAAATGTTGCAATACAAAACTGAATACATTTGTAACAAGTAGGTGGTGTAGGTGACTTGTTTGTTACATGATACCTCTGTTTTTACACAAAACATAACATAGTATAAATTGGTAAAGCTATCAATCATTATATTTTAAACGTATACATAGACAAAAATCTTGGAGTATTTTGATGCCAATAAGCAGATAATTGATTTTTAAATTCCCCTTTGAATTAAAATAAAAATAATAAAAGCAAATTACGCTTTTTTTTCAATCATTATTTGATTAAAATTTAGTTCCACGAAATATTAAAGTGATGATCAGCCATAGATGGTCTCTATTTACCTTTGATTTTTTTCACAATCAGATCTTAGAGATTAGATTTGAATCCTTCATGTATTAAAATCTTTACACTTTCCAACTCCCCAATTGCGACCAAAAAAGAAATTGCTTCCTTATTATTCTGTTAAATTTCAAAATCCGTAATATCTCGTTGGATTTTTTTGTTAATTTTAAGAATGGTTATCGATTTTATGCTGAAAAATCAAAATTTATACGCATTTAGAGGGTTAATCTTTTACGACCACTTCCAGTGTCTGTCTATTCAATAACAATGTTTTTATTTCAGTCAAAGACGACTTGGAAAAAAAAATTAATAAGTTTTTTAATTTTTATCTATGTAGTACACATTCATTATTATACAGGTGTATTATTGTAATTACACATTAATACATACCTCCCCTCCCATAAAATTTATCGTACCTACAATACATAAACAACAATAAGTAATGTATGAAAAGATCTCATATTTTAGACTTACTGAATAGAGTGGAACATTAACCAGAAATCGAAAGCACAGCAAATTTACAACATCGTTATTTTAGGTTTTGTATTGAATTGCGCGTTTCGTGTAATTAAAAAAAAAATTTAAAAAATTTTAAAAAAGTGTAAAAACTAAATTTTTGTTGCTTTCAGTTTCCTTTTTATTTTGTTTTACTAAAAAAATTTATACTCATAATTATCTTGTAATAACCCAATTTTATTTTTTTCATTAAATTTTGTGTATTATGCATTTAATTTGTGGTATTTTTTGAATAATTAAACATTTTAATTTGCAAAAAAAAAGTATGATGATTTTATGAAATTTTTATATAAAATTCTCAATGATAAATCATACAAGTAAATGTAATCGTCAATATTTATAACGGGTTTAATAATTATTTTATAAATTATGTGATAGGAACATCAATTTTTCTTTTATCTAAATAGAAGAAAAGAATAATTCAATTTTTTAAGACTTTTACAATAATTAATATTGTGTAAAATATATTTTTAATATCGTACAAATTTATTTTTACTGTAAATGATTTAATTTTAATAAAAAAAAAAAAAGAAACTGTTTATAATTGTGCTACTACCATTTTAGTTTTACATAAATAATAATTAGAATTCCATTTAAAGTAAAACCTGTGCTGAAATCATAAAAACAATTTACTTAGTATTTGCAATTGTTTGTCTCTTAAACGCATTACAATATATAAAAATAGTTTTATGACACTACTAACTAAATTTAAAAAAAAAGATAATAATAAAAAATTTTCTTTTTACAAAAACTAACAATAATTAAATTCACGTGAAAGCATTAATTCAATTGAAAATGGTAACCGATAAGCTGGCAATTAGTGAAAAACCGGTAAGAAAATGTTTAATAGTATTGGTTTTGTTTTTTCTTTCTCTTTATAAGCACCCTATTGGATGTTTTTTATTTTTATTTTTCTTCAGGTTGTGTGGTTAATTACATTTTGTAATTTATTTTTATTTTTGTTATTGGAAAAAAAGTGTTTTTTTTCAAAGATTTTACAGAATTTAAAAGTGATTTCTTATTCACTGTTATTTTAGAAATTTCCCAAAATTCGTTAAATTTTAACAAAAGAAATTAGGATAATTTAAAATTTTTTCAATACAACAAATATAAAGTTCTTGTTTAAAAAAAATAATAATAAAAAGAAATACCAAATTGAATTTCAAGTAATTGCCTTAAACTTATACGTTAAAGGGCATATAAAACAAGTTTGAAATTTTCAAAATTAAAAAAGCATTACAGCTTCACTGCAGCTCAGTTCAGTGTAATTATTTCCATGTCTGTTTTTCTTCAAAAGAAAACAAAAAAATAACGTTAAAATTTTAAAAAAATTAAATTGAAAAGGAAATAATAAAACGATAATGGAAAAACACAAGAAAAAAAACTGTTACTTCATATCATCTTCAAGACAAACCGATTGCAATCTTATTTGTCTTAAACACCATCAAAAGAGCAAAATTTTTGCTGTTGAAGGTTTCAAAATATTTGGCAAAAAAAAAAAAAAAAAAAAAAACATGAAATGTGCAATTTTCCTTGAACACAATCAAAATGTAATCAATCAGGTGCGCACGGTAATATGAATTGATTATATACCACAATTTTTTAACCTGTAATTTATTTACTTAATTTTTCTTGAGATTTAAATCTGGGTTAGGTTTTATGGATTTCTTTCTTTTCTCGAAAATTTTTAAACGAGAAAAAAAAAGCACAAAAAGAAATTGAAAGTCATATAATAAGTTAAAAAATAAAATAAAGAAAACAAACAGTAACAGTAAAAGCATACATTAAAGGTTATTTGAACATAAAAAAAAAAATTAACATGATAATTAATTGATGTAAAATTTACTCGTATTTTCAAATTTCATGCATATTTTACTTTCATTTTAATTTTTTTTTTTCTCTTTTTACACATAACGAAAATTTGAAAATATACAAATCATAACTTTTAAATTAAAATGATGAAAAAAAAAATAAATTAAAAATTCTTTACAAAATTCAAAAGTTATTTAAAATCATTGAAGTGTAGAACAACGCTTCGTACGTAGGTTCAATGTTATTTCTTTTTTTTTTTTACTTTTTTAACTTTTTTGTAACAGTGTTTAATTTTTAAATAATAATTTGTTATTTTTACAATAAACCTTCTATTTATTTATTTTTATTTTGTCACATTTTATTAATTTTGATAAATATTCACATTTGAAGAGTCACGCTTTTTAAAATAAAATCGTCACATGATTTTTACACGTGCTATTGTTTACCGACTACCGTGGTTTAATTATCTATTCTTGCATATTTTTTTTTTTAATCATAACACACATTCTTTAATTTTTTTCTTTCTCTAAAATTCTTTGTTAATTTTTTTATTTTTCCGCTTCTAATTTCAAAGAATGCTAAAAATGTGATTATCATTCATGAAATATGATTGTTTTGTTTGAATTTTATTAAATATACATCATTGGAATTCTATTTTAAGATAAGCTTTTCTTTGAATAAAAATAGATGAAACAGCAGTTTGCAATATGTATGTGACTTTATTGACTATCAGCAGTTTTAAAGATAAATGGAGTATTCTTTTTATGAACGCACTTTAATGAATGCACTTCTGCGCATTTAAATTTTACTTTTACTGATCAATTGTTGTTGCTTTCAAGTAATGATAAAAGAATTAATTTGCCGATCAAGAGCTAAGTTTTTTCAGATCGATCCTTATCAGGTCAGGTCTAGTCTATGAATACTATTTTTTTCCTTGGAGTTCTTCAATTTCAGCTTTAAGCTTTAGTTCTTGATTACAAAGCATTACACGATTCTGCCATGCGCTTTCTCAGAAGTACAAAAATTCTTAAGATTTTGTAATTAAAATAGAACCTTTGGATGAAGAACTATACACTGAAAGGGATGAGATAATTTTAACATTGTGAGTTCTTTGACCCTTTTTAAAAAAACAAATGATCTGAATGATGAATCGAACTCTTAAATTGTAGAACAGCCTCCTGTCTTCCTGTTTCTTCTTTCTTTTATGAACTACCGGAAATTCAAATTGAATATTTATCAACACTATCTTTCTTTTCCGTATGATTTCTTTACCATTTTTATTCAATCTAGGTATACCCATATGTACAATGTACATATGTATGTATATGCGGTAGCGCTGTGCGTTTAACAAATGTGCAAGTGCAATGTCTTGAGCGTCTTGACATGCATTAAATTTCCAAAAAAATTATTTAATCCACCAAAAACTTTAAAATCATAATTTTATCACGCATTTTACACACATGTATTACAATACTACATCTGGAAAACTTTTATTTTACATATTCATTGAGTTTTTATTCATTTTTATTTCTAAAACACATAATAAAATATTCAAATACTAAGCAAATACTACTAATATTATTGGGTCAAGGTAAATAATACATATATTCAGTCAGCACTCTTTTTTAATTTCAATTTTTTGAATGCAAACAGGTAAACAGGTGCGTCAACCTCAAACAAGTTATATAACTGAGATTTTTGTTTTTCGTACACGCTTAGTAATTAAAATGATTTTTTTTCTTCTTCAAGTTAATTCAAAATTAAAATTAAAAAAAAAATTGTAAATTATCATGAAAATATTATCTATCTATTTTTTATTTTTATTGTCATTTTTTTCACATAATGCAATTAATATCCATCACCATCAATAATGCACATTTCAATTCAAATTAACACCAGACATTTCAATAGAACAAAAACAAAACAAAATTGTCAATTTTAAAATATTTTACAGTGTGTTAAATTCAATACAATCAAAAAATTTAATTATCTATAATATTTTGAAAATCTTTTCACGTATTTCAAAATACAACATGTATTTTCTGTGCGACGTGATTTTGATGATAAATAAATTTGAAATTCTTGAAAAAAATTGCAGTTTTTTTATTTTCTTTTTGTTTTTTTAATTTTATTTGTTTTATCCTTTCAGGCTCTTAAATATCCAAGATCCGTTGCTTTTATCATCAGCAATGAATTCTGTGAACGATTCAATTATTATGGAATGCGAAGTAAATATTACTCCTAGATAATTTATGATTTTTTTTTTCTTTTTCAATGTTTATAAAATTTTTATTCAATTAAATTTTAATTAAAAATTTTTAACAGCAATTTTAGTTTTATATCTAACACGAAAATTGGGATACAATGATAATACAGCAACAGTTTTATATCATATTTTTACAAGTCTTGTATATTTTTTTCCATTAATTGGTGCCATAATTGCTGACAGTTGGTTGGGACGTTTTAAAACGATTTTATATCTTTCAATTGTTTACAGTATCGGAACTATAATTATTTCTATTGGTGCAATACCTACACTTAATTTACAAGCTGAGTAAGTATTTATCGATTTATGTAAGTATATTGTATGGATAAACAAAATGCTTAGGTCTTAAAGGACTGGTCACGCTCAAAATGAATTTAAACCTAATAAAGACCATTTTAATAATGTTAAAAAAATCCTTTTCTCTTTCAGTGTCGTCACCGTTATAGGACTTCTGTTAATCGCTGTTGGAACTGGAGGTATAAAACCATGTGTTTCCGCATTCGGAGGAGATCAATTCAAAATGCCAGAACAATTAAAACAATTGGCTTCATTTTTTTCACTCTTTTATTTTACAATAAATGCTGGTTCTTTACTATCAACATCAATAACCCCCATTCTACGAGAAGATATTCATTGTTTCAATGAACATGATTGTTTCTCATTAGCATTTGGTGTACCTGCTGGATTAATGCTTTTATCTATTGTTATTTTCATATTTGGAAAGCCACTTTACGTTATTAAAAAGCCAGTTGGTAATATGATTTTATCAGTTTTTAAATGTATTACAGAGGCTGTAAAAACACGATCAAAAGAAAAGAATATTGTAAAGAAAAATCATTGGTTAGATTATGCTGAACCAAAATGTGGAAAACAACTTGTCGATGATACAAAAGCTTTACTTAAAATTTTAGTACTTTATTTACCATTACCAGTATTTTGGGCTTTATTTGATCAACAAGGATCCAGATGGACATTCCAGGCAAATCGAATGGTTGGTGATATTGCTGGAATTACAATAAAACCAGATCAAATGCAAGTCATCAATCCATTATTAATTCTTATATTCATTCCATTGTTCGATTATTGCATTTATAATATTCTTGAAAAAGTTGGCATTAAACGTCCACTTCAAAAATTGACATTAGGTGGTCTTTTAGCTGGATTCGCTTTTGTTCTTTCGGGTCTAGTAGAATTAAGTCTTGAACAAACTGATCCAATTTTACCAGGACCAAATGAGGCACAACTTCGAATTTATAATAATTTACCATGTGATTATGATTTCGTTACATCCCTGCCACAACATACAAATTTCGCTTTGCAAAATCGTTATGTATTTGAAGAGAAGTATTTTACTGTTAAAACAACTGAAATTCATTCTTACAATGCAAATCCAAGTAATAATAATTTAAATCCAATTTGCACACCATTAAGTGGTGAATTTACACTTAAACCAGGCGTAGCTATGAGTTATTCCATTGAAAGAAAAGGTGAAAAAGCAGGTGTATGGGGATTTATAGATTCACCAGAGAAACCACGTAAAGGATATCCAATGATACGATTGTTAGCCTCTATGAATGATGTTTATTCATTCACATTGAAAAATTCTGCTACAAATATCACTCATTTAACTAGTCGAACAGATTTAATAGAATTACCATCAGCTGGAGTGTATGAGATTTTTTTGAATCATAAATTTCTTAGAAAGATCGAATTTAAAATTGGTGGAGTTTATGTTTTAATGTTGGATGGATCCGAAACTGAAGGATTTGTAAGTAAAATTTTGAAATTAAATTTGTATTAATGAAATTATAATTATTTATATTTTTCTTTTTTTTTCAAGGTATTAACACCACATATTTTAACTCAGCCAAATAGTGTTCATATGCTTTGGCAATTGCCACAATATATCGTGATAACTGCTGGTGAAGTAATGTTCTCTGTTACTGGACTTGAATTTTCATTTTCACAAGCTCCTGCAAGTATGAAATCTGTTTTACAAGCATGTTGGTTACTTGCTGTCGCATTTGGAAATTTAATTGTTGTACTAATTGCTGAATTTACCATATTTCAATCTCAAGTAAGAAAATTATTTTTATTTTTTTTTTATTTAAGATTCTTTTGATAAAAGACACATTTTTTCTTTTTTTTCTTTTTTAGTCTGCAGAATTCTTTTTATTCGCTGCACTGATGATAATCGATATGGCAATATTCATATGGCTTGCAATTCGTTATAAATACGTTGAAGTACATGATGATGATGATAATGATCATCCAGCTAGTGAAAATCAAACAAAACCATCGTCACCAATACCTAGAATAGATTCTATTAAATCAGATTTAAATGTACAAAATGAAACGGATCCAAAAGGTAAAGTAAATGAAAGTTTTGAGGAAGAATAAAAGTTCAAAGAAAAAAAAACAATTTTACATATACAAAATTGGCTGTGTGTGTGTTCTATATTTATTATTTGTGTATTATACAAAACAAATGAAAAAAAAAATGTAATTTTACTTAAGTATTTTTAATGTTAATTTATCTTTTGTAAATAATTTTTATCATAATAATTTCTAATTAAAAAAAAAAGAAGAAAAAAATGTTCACAATATTAAAATGTATTGATCTTTGTAATTTCAAAATTTTTTCAACGAAATTGTTTAGTGAATAGTGAAAATCTGATTGAATGAATTTCCAGTGTAGTGAATGGCCCCAGTAGAAAGAGATCACCATTTTTTTTTATCTATTAATTGTTTTAGAAAGTGAACAAGATTGCTTTTTCATAAAATGATTTTTCTCAAAAAATTAATCACATTAATTGAATTTTTCACCGTGAAAATGCGTAAGTTTCTGTACGCGCTTTCACACTCAATGCAATTAATATTCCACTGAAATGACCCGCTATGGTTTTTTTTTCAATTCACCACATTCGTATTTTGCTGTATTCTAAATGAAAATTCATTACAGTTACATTTGTATCGTAAAAGGCAGCCAATTCGATCTAAACAGGGCCGGTTTAACCATATAACAAAGGTAGCAAATGCTACCGGCTCCGCGCATACAGAACAAATTGACCTTTTTTTTTGCTGGTTAGAATATTCGTCTGCAAAATTGGCCTTTTCTTTTTCAACGAGTTATGAAAACAGTGAGTTAACAGCCGTAAAATAATATGTATGTATTTGCTACCGACCCCTCACTGGCTTAATCCGGCACTGGATGTAAAGATTAACTTTTACTTAAGTCGTATTTTCAAATTTCAAATTAGGTTATTTTTCTCATAAGTCATGGAACGCATACATCTAAATTTTGATTGCTTATGTAAATTGTCCTCCATTTCTTCGACAAATTTAAAAATATGAAATATTCAACAACAAAAACCAAATAACCTAAATATCCTTATTTTAGATAATAATTTGCATAATCAATTTGAATAACCAAAAAATTAAAATCCATCAACAACAAAAAAAAACACAATATTTTATTATCTGTAAAAGAATATTTTTATTTTTTTATTATTTTTTTTTTAAATTTTTTCTTTTTTATTTTAAATTATGTAATACTTCACTTTTTTGTCTTTTTTTAAATTTTTTTTTCTGTTGTTTTTTTCTTTTCTTTTTAAAAAATCGTTATAAAATGCATAAAAGCCGTTCGTTTGGCAGCTTCAATTTTCACATGACATAATCCTATGTACAACCATATATGTATTATCATCGTAGGATTGTTGAAACTTAATAAAAATAAAATATAAATGCCTTAAAGTACTAAAAAAAAAGAGTAAAAGTTTTATAAAAACATAATATGTAAAATTTATAATTAAAAAAAAAAACTGCTTTAAAAAATATTGTAAATATCACAATATTCTAAAAACAAAGTACATATTTTAAAAAATATATATAAATTGGTCCTGCATACTTACTTACACATGCGGAAATGCAACCTTTATATAAAATCATCATCTTCTCACCTTAATTTTGTTTGTTTTTTTTTTTGCACAATGCAATTGACTTTTTAAGCCATCCCTTACAATGAAATTATTATTGATACCTTACCCTAATGAGATTCCACAGATGATTTATTAAATAAATTCGAATTCAAAATCAATTTGATGTTTTTTTCAACTTTCATTATCTTCTGTTATTCAGCATTTTTAAATAATATTCGCAATTTGTACAATAAACTGCCGGTGAAATAACATGCCGTTTTCTACATAAATTGCACTCTACAGCTTTTGCTGATGCCTTTATAATGGCATTGTTGTAAACTCTGGTCGGGATGGCGGCTACATTAATTGTGTTATTGCCAGGATGTTGTTGCTGCTGCTGCTGCTGTTGCTGTTGTTGTTGTTGTTGTTGTTGCTGCTGCTGCTGAAGATGTTGGGAATTGGGAGGTGCTGGCGTCGTTGTTGTTAATGATGACGACTGTAATTCAAGATCACCTTTGGTGCCAGGTTCAAAACTTACCTTTTTTGAGTTTGAAGGTTTAATGGGCACTTGAAAATAGGGTGAATGATTGTAAGGTATTTGTTGTCTTGTAGGATACTGTGTTGATTGTTGTTGTTGCTGCTGCTGCTGCTGTTGTTGTTGTTGTGGTGCTTGCATTTGCGATTCAAATGAATATCCATGAGGCATTGGCACTCTCTGATAAGGAGAAGAATTATTGGCGGTTGCTGGTGGCTGTGATTGTACTTTATCATCTGATGACGGCGAATAACCACCATTGTAACTGGTATGAACTCCATTTTGAAGGCTGTTCTGATGATGAATGGGATGTTGAAATCCATTCTGAAGTCCATTTGTCATTGATGGTGGATAATTATTATGACCTGTTTGGACAATTTGTGCATGTTGTTTCTGAGCCATTTGTCGAGCCATTACATAACTTTGACTTGTGTGCACTTGAACACGATTCGTTTGAAAATGCTGTGCTCTATTTCTATTATCCTGTTGTACTTGTATGTTTGCCTGTTGTGATGATGTAATAATACCATTTGCAGTAGTTCTAATATTTGCAGCACAAATCATTGAATTATTTGGAGGAACGTATGCATTTTGCATTTTATAAATGTCCTGAACTGGAGTGTAAATTTGAGGTCGTAGTTGATTTGGCGATGAGAATTGTGGACCAATATCTTGACCCTGCTGTTGCTGCTGTTGTTGCAAATGCATTGAAGGAGATTGCTGCATTTGATTATGTATCTGATGAACTGGTTGTGCAGTTTGTTGCTGTTGCTGCTGTTGAATAGGTGACTGCTGATTGTAATGACTATTTTCTAAATAGTTTCCATTCAATTGATTAGGTTGTGTAATTTGTTGTTGATGAGCAACAGGTGATTGTTGAGAGTAGTGATTGTTTTCTAAATGATTTCCGTTTGATTGCAGTTTAACTAAACCATTAAGTGAATGGTAAACATTGGGAGAAGAACTAATGATTTGTTGTTTGTTGTTATTCTCCGTTTCTTGTAGTTCAAGTGTCCCATTAATTTGTTTTGCGGCATTGCTAACAAATCTTTGAATATCTGATTGATGTTGTTGCTGTTGTTGAGGCTGATGAGAATCATTCTTAATTTCAACTGAAGGAATACTTTGTACATTATTTCTGGACATTGGTTCACTTTGTAATCTCAAAACATGTTGTTGTTGCTGTTGAGAGAATTGTCCTGTTGAAACAATGTTACGTTGTTCTGTTCCATCATTTGAATTAGTTGTAACTGCATTTCTTAGAACGCGTTCAAGAATTGGATTTGGAATGAAACTATCATCTTCTTCTTCATCAGCAGTTGCAACAAGTATAACTTGATCACAAAATGAAACGCTTTTCTTTTTCGTCCGTTTTTGATTTGAATTATTTAAAGTTTGTTGAACAACTGCATTTAACATTTCAACTTCTCGAAGTTCTTCAGCAATTTGAGACTGAGCGATGTCATATCGTGGTTTTGGAAGGATCTGACTTGGTGACATTTTTGACATTATCATAGGGCAATCTACTTCGTCTACATCTGCTGATTGTTGTTGTTGCTGTTGAGGCTTCACTTGATTCATTTGAAGACTACCTGGTAATCCGCTCATATGCGTTCGAATTTGAGGTTTATTTAAAATTTCTTGAGACGAATACGAACGAATTTGATTTTGATTATTAAACTCAATTGATGGTGATTGAGATTTATTTACAGGAGAAAGTTTGATATGTTCAAATCGGCTTGCCAAGTCACGTACATTTCCTGTTGATGCATTAGGTGATGACTTTGAAATAATATCATCGGGTTTTTTGTTTCTTGTTTCGACATCTCTTAGCCATTTTTCGTTATTCGACTGGATTAGCAGCTGGTTCTGTTGTGATTGTTGTGGATGTTGATACTGTTGATTTTGCTGCAATTGATGGTACTGTTGAGCTTGCTGCATTTGTTCTTGTCTCATTTTCATCAAATGTTGTCTCTGTTGCAATTGAGCCAAAATACTTGTTGTACCTTCAACAGTATCAAGAGATCGTCTCTCTGGTCGATTTGCTTCTAAAGTTTGTATTTGATTTAATTGATGATTCAATGGTTCAAGATCAATTGATGGCGGTGGTGGTGGGAAATCTTCACTGGCTTGACGGGAATGGCACGCTGACATTGGAGGACTGGGATATGGTGGCAATTCTAGGTTTGAATCGTATCTGCTATCGACTTCATCGATTCCATTATCAAAAATATTTGATGAAGATTTTAAAAGTGTTGGTAATATTTGTCGTTGCTGATATTGTGGTAATTCTTCAGGTTTAGAAGGACTTTGTTCCTGATGAACTTGGGCACATGTTGTTATAATTGTTTGGCAAGAATCTTCACTCATACTTGTATTTGAACTTACTGTTGATATAATTGACAAATTAGCCTCATGGAATGGTTTCAGCATTGGTTCCTCTTGCTGTTGTTGGAGTTCCTGTTGCGTTAAAATTGAATTGATACGTACTGGTGGAGGTGGTGGAACTTTTGCAATTACGGTCAATTGCCTTCCACTTCCATGAAAACTTTTACGCATGAGACGACTTCGTTCAAGATTTGGATTTGTATTTGTTGCTCTGTATTCTAAATGTCCTTCAGACAAATAGCCACTCATACTATTTTTTACTTCGTTTACACCCAATGAACTATCGTCAACAGAAACTTTTGATGTTGGTTGCTCCTTCGGTTGTTCTTCGCCGTTGCCTTCAGTTAAATCAGGCATGGAGCGATTTTTACGTCTTATAAGACCTCCCATTAAAAGTTTTCTTCGTATTTTATGTTGTTTTTTGCCAGTTTTTTCTTTCTCTTTTTTCTCATCCTTATCTTCTTTATGCTTTTTCAGAGTGTCCTTAGCATTAGCTAGAAGTGGTTCGGCAACAGAAAATTCTCTAGCAATTTTATTTCTGTCTTCACTACGACTTCTTTTCTCTTTGTCTTTGCTACGTCCAAATAAACTTCGACTTTCTCTTTCAGGCTTTTGTTCAATTTCAATTATATTATCATCAGCCATAATACTGGCAGTTTTAAATGGTGACTTCTTTTTAGGCAATGTGGCATAAATTTCTATATTCTTGTTGGCTTGCTTTTCAGCAGCTTTGTCTTTGCTATTTTGACGAACATGTTTCACACTGCTGTTACTTCCCTCTCTTGTATGTTTTATTTCAGGTGAATACAATTCAATTTCAGCACCCTTTTCAACAAGGATTCTGCGATGTAAACTTCTGGCACGCATTACGCAAGTGTTGTGTTTCATTCGAGCAAAAGCCATTGTGTGTGGATTACTATACGGTGCATCCATTGCAGCTCTGGCTTTACTTGCTGCAGCATTGCATAAAACTAATGCTGTCTCTAAATCATGAACTTCTTCAGTTAAACGAGATTTTTCTAAAAGTTGATCAGCTTCATGACAAAGACGTTCACAATCTCCTGTCAAAACAACAGATTCTGGAATTTTAGCCAATTGTTGATTGTGTTTTGGAGGATATGAATCAGTTGATGAAAGAGAAAATGAATCATAACCAGGATCATAAGGATGTCCATTGTTTCGTGTTGGACTCTGAGGAATGCTATTATTTCGTTTTCCAACTAAGTATATATAAGGATTATCTAATGTGGTTGATGAAGCTGAACTGGCACTATTACGATCACCACTCCAATTACCAGAATCTCGACGTCTGGGTTGATTTAAATGATCTGGAATGGATAAACCATCACTACTAATTGGAGAACCATTAGGTGGTGGAATATTTGTTGCTGATTCGGCACTTAAACTACGATGTAAACTTAATGGTTGCTTTTTTGCCAATTGTGAATTATTCACTACATTTTCCATCATTTTCCTATTAAGAGATCCATCTTTTTCTTCAACATTTCCATTCATTCCATTTGAAAATATTTTATCTTGAATAATATTTAAATTTTGATATTGTGCATTTAGAACATGTTCTACAGTCTTTCTACTGATATATCCATCAACTTCATCACCTTGAAATATTTTATTTTGTATAACACTCAAATTTTGGTAATCACAAGGAGTACGAATAGGAGTTGGTGTAATGGCACGTCTTGTTGATCCTACTGGTGGTTTTTCTGGGCTTGGTGTAACAGCTCGTCGAGCTGAATTATTACAACCACCACTATTACTAATATTATTTAATATGATATCTTGTTGAAATTGTGGTTGCATTGGACCAGAAGGTGGTTGTGGAACTGCATAAAGTAATAAAAGTGGTTGATAGCGACCACGACTGCATTTCTCAACAACTCCTTCCCAATTAGGACCGACCTTTATTTAAAAAATAAAATTTAAATGGTAATTAGTAAATGATTAAGAATCATAAAATATTTTAATAAACTTACTTCTTTAACATTTGCATCATCAAAATAAACCCAAACTTTAAGTTTTGTATGGAAAAAGAATGTTGTATAATGTTTACCATAATATGAAACGATTCCAACAAGTTCATGTTGTACAGTTTGTGCCCATCTTTGATCTGATACTTGATGAAATACATCACATAATCTTAATGTTGTACCAACTGCTTTTAATACAGCATGTACTTGATCAGCTGGTGGTCGTTCAGAATCCCAAACAATACCAATTGATACAACATCTGGTCGATTCATAAGTGCTCGACAAATTCCAATTTTAGCTCCACAAGCATTCTAAAAATTGGAAAAAAAACAACCAATAAATAACAACACAGAAATATTAATAACGATGCTAAAAATTATTTATTAATTAATGCAAACATGGAACAGCAAACATAAAAATATGATATTCGTGAAATTTAAATGAAATAACAATTTTTGCTTTTTTTTTCTTCTTTCTTATTAATTTCAGTTCATGTCTTATGTTTTGACGTACGTATGATAAATTGAATTGATTGGCTACCTATATAATGTGCAAATGTTCACATTATGTATGGATAAACAGAGAGAATGACGACGAGCAAATTGTAGGTATTTTAAATAAAAATGATTTGTTCATTTAATGTGCAAATGGTCATTAATCCAAGGTCTTGTTGCTTGTTAAACTGGTTTCATTCAATGGCTCTTTTATAGACATAATGTATTATTTATCTATTATTATTTCAAATACATACATATGTATGTGTATCTATAATTTATCATAACAATCATGTTAGATTAAAGAAAAACAAAAAAGAAAATTAAGTATGTCAGTGAAGTTTTAAACATTAAAATTTCGCATTTTATAAAATTTATGGAATTTTTTTTGTTTCAAATTTTAAAATGAAAAATTATGTTTTTATTCCAAAATTTTAGAAAAAAACCTGATGACTTTGTAGCTACTTTTTTTTTTTTTTTAAATTTAAAATAATTGTCAAAATTTTAACGACAAAAATAAGAAGAATTTCTTGTTAAACAAGTACAAAATCACGTAATTCATACAAAAATAGTATCTATTTATTCAAATTCAATTTTTTTTCATTAAAAAAAAGCGTAATAATTTTTCATGTTCTCAGTTTCTTTTTTGGTTTGAAGAACTCACTGAAACTGAAAAAAAAATGGAACTAACGATAGCCTAATTTTTTCATCATCAGAGTAATTTATTTCAATTCTCAAGCTTTTTTTTTAAAGTTTTCTTTAGAAAATTAATAAATTTTAGGGCATACAATTTTTCCAAAAGAAAAAAAAAAACCCACTTCAATCGCCTACGATGTAAAAAATTAAATAAAACAGGTAAATAGAGAGAAGAAGAAAGAAACGTGATAAATAAGTCATTAAGATATAAGTTTAATTATGATGAAATAAAGGTTACTTTATTCTATTTTTCTATGTAGCCAATAAACTTCATTTTGTACACCTATTATATCAATTTTAAATATTAAATTTCTGACTATTTTTGTTGAATTGCATTATTTTTTACACGAGAATTAAAAGATAGAAAAAACTAAACAAAACGTGTAGGTGGTATATTTTTAACAATTTTTTTTTTGTCCTCCAAAAAAATATCTAATGTTTATCAATGCACCATTTTTTATTTTTCTTCGTAATTTGATCTATGGTAACAAATTGAAAAATTTGTCTTAGTGATATACATCAATGACCAATCTGAATAAATTTAATTTATGACTTGTAAGGCTTGGAAAATTAAAAAAAACTAGGAAAATCTGATTAAAAGAGCAAAAATAAAGGCAAATAAATCTTGATAAAAAGGCAACCAATGAAGGCCAGAAAATGAAGTAAAATTTTCAGGATTTACTGGTGAATTTTTTTTTTTTTAGTTTCAAAAGACAACAAAGAGATATTTCAAGTATGTAGGTATGTAGTATAATTTGAAACATTTGTCTGAGGATCTTGTTTTCCTGGCAATGTCTACCAAAGTTTGAAAAAATAAGCCTTTGAGTTTGTTATTATAGACTATTGAAAGTCACAAAGATTCTAATGACTAACATTTAACATTTTCTACAAACAAAACACCCTGTTTACCTTTTCTTTTTTGTTTCTTTTTTTAACTTCAAATACTATATACCTACTTCGATATAAATTAATTCAATTCTTGTTCAAATGCATGCACAAATGTAGAAATCTTGCACATATAAAATGCATATCTAATCTAAAAAGACATTTCGAGGCCATCTTAAATCTTAGATGACGTCGGATATTATTTAAATCTATATGAGGAAACCAAATTCAAATTAGAGATTTAAGAATTAACTTATTATGTATGTATACATAATATGATTTAAATTATAGCAAAACCCACATTTTATTAAATATATACTTAGGTAAATATGTATATGTATAGTGTAGGTGCTTATACTACTATAATTTAGTTTACTTTCAACCTAACTCTTTCAACTTAACTTCAGCGTTAAAAGCATAAAATACGATAAACTGACCTATGCTTATACATATACAAACTCCACTTTTACATGAAAGAAAAATGAAAAAAAAAAAGTATGAACATTTTTTTAAAACTCGTATAACAGTATCGCAACGGTTTAACAAAGGTTTTTCTATTATAATTTGCTAAATAAATATATACATACATAGATACTTAATAGTTTGATTTTATTTTTAAATTTGATATCATGTTGCATAATTCTTTTAACAAAAAAACTTCAATTACATGCAGACAATGAAAATATAAAGAAAAAAAAAGTATTTAAAATCTTGCAAAATTTATCTATACAATTACGAATTTATATATTGAAGTTTACTTTTATTAAATTACATTAAAAAAATTCAATACGTAGAAGAGAAAAAAATTAAATAAAAAAAGTATATAGTAGTAAACTTACCGGACAATCTCTTATATCTCCCATATTTCCTGCAGAACGTAAAAGTTGACCAAATGTTAATATTTGATTATTTTGTATTGCAAGATTATTTTGTGATATAACTGCTGATGCTGATACATAATGGACCATCTAAATATTAGAAATAAGAAAAAAAAAACAAAATCATTTTAAATTAGTAAAATAAAGAAAAAAAATAACATAAATTTGTAAAAGTATCTTTAGCACCACATTCAAAACACTTAAAAAAAATATCCAACAAAAATAAGTATCTTAGATCCAAGAATGGGTTAAAATATAGATCCGAGAAATGGGTTTAATCGTCACGATAAAAAAAAAATAAATTCATTAAAAATTCAGCATTTTATAATTTAGGTATATAGCAGCGTTTGAACAATTAACGGTGTTTAAAAATCTATTAAGAATTATCTACACCAATACGACCTCCTCTCAATTATAAAATATCTTCTTTCTTTTATTTTTTAAACGATGTAGCTTTTTTTTAAAAAAAAAACACACAGATAAAAACTCCTACAGACCCTACAGTCCAACAGATAAATCTTCTTTTTCGATGCAATTAACTAGTAAAATAATTACCTAGTATTTTTTTTATCTTAATGTATTTTTTTTTTTTTTTAATTTTAATTTCACCAAAATAATCTTTTTCTTGTTGAAATTTAGAAAAAAAAAATAATAGAAAATTTACTAGGAAAATCTAGTAAAAAAAAGTGTTTTTTCAATTTTATCTATCAAACGGTTAAAATGTATCGATGATAATCATCATACTACAATATGTGAATCTTTTCTCATGACATCATTTTAAATTTTAATTTTGTGAACAAAAACAAAACAAGAGATTTTTTACGAGTATCTGAATATTTCGAATAAAAAAAACAAATTTAGAGACATTTTAATTATTTGAATGTTAAAGAAAAATTCTATTGAATTGAGTATTTTAATTTCCGTATGGCAATAAAAATAATTTCTTATTTTTTCTTTTTAAATTTTTATCTTTTACTTGGAAAAAATATTTTGAATAAATGCAAATTTATTTTGTGTAATTAAGCTTTCAATGTTATGTACAAAAAGAGGTGAAAAAGTATTGAAATAAATTTAAATAAATCTATGAAGAAAAAAAATTTAATTTAGAAGTTAGGAAAAGAAAAAGACATTTTTTTTTAAATAAGAGAAAAAAAAAATACTTGAACTGGGTCATTTAATGATTTAATATGTTTCAGTTTCTTTTATACTATATATCTTCATTTTCATTTCAGTTTTTTTTTTTTTTTGCTGAATTTCTTTTCTCGTTTTTATTTTTTCTGTTTTCAAATTTTTGTATAAAATTTTTTAAGTACATACAAACATAATCGCAATGATGTATACAATCGATACTTCACCTACTTTTTTCTGGTTTCAAATGAGAAAAAGAAAAAATAAACAAATGAATTGTTGAACAGATACATTGCCCAGAATTGTCAGAAACAAGTACACAATAAAAGTAATTTTTAAATCAAACACAAAGGAAAATCAGTTTTATTAAAATTTTTTGCTACATAAACCGCAATTTTTGACAGCAAAAAAAAACCTAAAAACTTGTTGAATCTAAAACAAAAAATATATTTTTTTTATTTTTGTTTTGTTTCATTTTTAAATATTTTATATTATACAGGTAAACTATAAAAGCATAAATTAGTGATATGTGTGTGGGGTATACGATATGAAACGTGTTTTTCTACAATTCCAAAGAAATAATAAAAATGATAAAGAAACAAAAAAAAAACCAACCACAGACATACATATTTTTAATTTAGATACAAAATATAGATACTTCTGAATAAAAGTTTAGGTTCTTTGTCAGAAGATTTCTATAAGAACCAGTTTTATTATTTTTGAATTTTCAATATATGCAAATATATAAAGAAATAGATAAATAATTAACGTAAACAGATATTTTTTTTTACTATACCTACCTGATTAATTTAGATTAAAATTCACGACAAAAAAAGTAATAAAAAATACGATAATATTTTTAGGAAATCTTCATTTCATTTTACCAAAATTAGCATTTTTTTTAGAAATAAAAATTTCAATGCCTTTTTCTAAAGGATATTAATCACCTATAAATTTGCCGAAATCCTCAATTAGGAACATCCTAAATGAAAGAATAGAGGTACCTATCTAAACACATTCTCAGAGTTGATAAAATTATAAAATATAGATAAATTCTTTAACATTTCTGTTAATAACTTTAAATCCCATAAAAAAGCACGTATTCACGTATTTCTTCAATAATTTTTTTTGCAAAATTCTTATTCAACGGAAAACAAAAAAAACATAAAAATTTTTTGTGGGCGCCATGTAAAAAAAAATTTACATATTTGTGAAAACTTATTTTTTGTTATTTTTTTTCTCTTGAATGTGAAATAAAAATTTGCGCGAATAAACAAACTGATGCATCATCAGCTATAGCTAAGCAATTAATAAAATCAGTAACAATAAAAAAATGTATTTTAAATAATTTTCAACAAAGAGGTGTTAATTTTTCAAATTATTATGCATAACTATCTATTTTTACTAAATATGGATTCAAAAAATGGACATTGGTCTTTTTTATATCCATATTATGTGAATTACATATCAGATTACAATAATGTTTTTTTTTCATATTATTTTACAGAAGAAAAAAAAACCGTATTTATGATTTAATCAGGGGCGGATTAATGTTTCCGGCAAACAATCAAGTGATTTAAATATCATTAAAATAACCCACTCTAATGAAATTTATTGCGGTTATAAAAAATAAAATGAGAAGAAAAAAAAAAATGTATCTTATCAAAGTTAATGAACTGGTTTTTTTTTTACTCTCACACATAAATCACTATACATACTGTACTGTACTGTGGATGTAGCTATTTTGTAGAAAGTTATCAATATCATAAATTTTGCAATTAGCAATCGATATATTTCACATTAGATATTTAAAAGATCATAAATTAACGAATTAAGAAATGTGGGATACTTTTTTTTTTGTCTTAAAATCCATTCTAAAAGCCTTTTTTTTCTGAATAAAATATTACAGCATTGCAAAACGATTAGCTACTGAACTAATTTATTTCAGAAAATTAGACAACAGTACTCTTATATGGGGGTGATAATGCCAAAACCGTATACACAAATTTTAGAAGACAACAACAATTTAACGTTATTCCTTTTAATTTACGAGAATATGTATTCGTTTGAAAAAACAAAATTAGTTTGAATTCTTTTGGTAATCCGACAAAATGGAGGGTCTTTACTTATTGAGAAACTTTTCAATCCTTGAAAGTGAATATTTCATATTTAATTTAAAGTATCTTTTTCTTCGTATCTTTTTTAACATATCTTTTTACGTTTAAATTAAGTACTACAAGATTTTTTTTAATTTCTTTAAAAAAAATGTACATGACACATTTTTAACCTTATTTTACCATTTTATCTGTATAGATATGATTTCCTATGGATTTCTTGACATTTTAAAATTACATTTATTCATAAAATATTTTAAATCATTATATTGAGCGAAAAATTTTTTATAATATCGCTGGAATTATGTAGCAATGAATTAAATATTAACGACTAATGATACAATCACACATACGTATATAGTGGAAATACCATTGTTGAATGTACGTCACATCTTCAACATCCTATATATATGGTAATCTTTAACAACAGACATATACAAAAAAACAAGATATTTAAACATTAAAATCATCATTGTTGCAATCAAGTTTAATACATTTTATTAAATCATATTCTCAACACTTTCTCTTTTTTTCTTATACTTTAGAAATCATTTTGTTTTTTTCTCGTGTTTCGTTCATCTTTTTACATTGAAAGATTTCATGACTTTATAATAAAATATGTTTTACTATAATAATGTACATGTATGTATGTACATGTATGGTACATGTATGTACCTATATACTCTTTTTGCTGATTGTACTAAAAAGATATTCGATCGCGAGGTTACCTTTGACATAAATACTACTTTTTATTTTAATCGTTTCGTTACTGATGATGATGATACATAGGCCACATGAATCAATAAAAATGAAGATTCAAAACATACGATTGCGTAACAATATTGTTTCACATTCAAATTTTTTTTTTATTCCGTTTTCATTATTATGTATCGTTACTGCATAAAATATTGTATAGATACTTTTGTTTTTGTACATACATACATAGTATGTATCTATTGTTTGTATCTAAATATTTAAAACACGTTAAAAGTACGAGGTAAACATATTTCTTTTTATCTTCACATAGAATTATATGTAGTTTCTAACATTATTAACCAACCATACAAGTGATATGTGTTTTGTAATATATACATATTTTGTTTTTTAATATTCAATAATTACCATAGCATTTTATTAACTAACTATCATACATTATATAACTCACCTGAGTAAATGGTAATTGTTCTGAATTAGCTCCACATTTACACACACTTTGTTCAATGACACGCATAGCAAAACGTCTATGTGCTACACATGTTGATGTTTCACATGAATCACTATCATCTGATGATAAATGTGAATGTACACGATGTAATAATAATTCAAAACATTCAGCTGCATCACCTAAACATCCTAATGGAAATCTACGTCCAGCTAATGGACCACTAGCTAATGCACGACGTAATGGTTCAGGACATAATGCTGGCTCAGAACTTGTTTGTAATTGTTGAAATAATTCCTGAAAAACAGAAAAAAAACAAAATATAATTAAAATCATTTCAAAACTTTAATTTGAAAAATAAATCAATTAATTGTCAATTTGGATAGATTTAATAATCATTTTGCATTTTGTTAGAATGAAGAAGAAAAAAAAAAGTTGTTTATATAATTATTCAAATTATTTTTTTTTGTGTGTGTGTGTGCAGAAAAACCGCATTTTTTTGTTTTTTTTTAAATTTTAAAATTATAAACTTACAACAACAGCTTTTATGCAATCATTTTGTTGTTGTTGTTGTTGATTATGATAATTCTGTGTTTCTTTGAATGTACTTAATCCATTTCTTGTTAATGTTGAAGTTTTATTTATATTTTGTAATGATGCTGATTTTTTTGTTATCCTACGATCAAGACTTCCATGCATAAGGACATGTTTATTATTATTTTGTTTATCTAAGCCACTATTTAAGGTACAATTATTGATTTTAATATTATTATTATTATTATTATTTGTTGTTGCTGTTGCTGTTGTTGTTTTAGTTGATGTTGTACTATTATTTGAAGATTCTTTACGTTTATAACGAAACTTAATCATATTGTCTATGTTTTTTTTTTTTAATTTTAAATATTTTTCACATAAAAATTAATTTTCATTTCACTTAAAAATTTAAAAAAAATTATACTGAAATTCATTAGAGAAAAAAAATACATAATTACAAAAATTTTATGTTTTATGAATTTGCACTGGAAAATTATGTATATTTTTCAAATTATGAAAGAATCTTTAAAAAAAAAAAATTTTTAAAGAGAGGAAAAATAACTTCAACCTTGTCTTGGATCATATTTCAAATTTTCTGTATGACTTGAACATTATCATTAATTATTTAAATTCGAAAGAAAATATGTAATGTAAAGGTTAACTGAAAAAGCAAAAATTATTTATACTTGATGGAAAAATGTAAAAAAAAAAAAAAAACAAAACCATTAACAAAATATATCAAGGGCAATTAATTAAAAAGTTACTGTTTTTAGGGTTTTTTGTTTTTTTTTTTCATGCATGTAAAATGTAATAATTCACAATCATACGAATATTTTATGGTAAATTAATTATCACAATTTGTTATTTTAATTATTTTCCATGTAAAAATTAAAACATTAAGAAGTATTGAATTAAAAATTCATAACAATGTACAAAAATTATGAATGAATCCTTAAACAATAAGCCTAATTAGTATACGTAGACGTGCAGTTTTGATTTATTCACAACGTTTTTAACATAACTTTTTTAAAAAGTAAAAATATCTCAATTAATAATTTTTTTTTCTCTCTATTCAATTCAATTACAATTGTTATCGTGATTTAAGTTGTTAATAAATTTAAAAAAAAAAAAAAACGCTTTGTTTCGTGAATTATGTTCAATTTAATTTTGTTGTCGTGTGAAGGGCAATAACATGAATGAAAATAAAAATTTATATCATAGCTATAAAGTTCGATGACAGTGAAGCTTCAGGAAAAAGAAAATACATTTTCGGGGATTTCGGGGATAAAATTAAAATTTTCATGATGATAATCTAACCACAATGATGCACAGCTTCAAAGAATTGAACGATTATCATAAATGATATCATAAAATCAAATTTAATTTGTGTATATTTTTCATCTTAATGTTCCACTTTCGCTCAATTTAACATTAAGAGTCTTAAAAAAAAATGTTTAAAAGAAAAAATCGGTCAACACCTCTTTTTTTAATTAGAAGAGAAAAAAAATGATAATATGATGGCATCATTAAACCTCAAATTTAATCTAATTTAGTGATTAAAAGATATCAAAAATACAGGGTGGAATACTTAATATTTTGGTTGATTTGTTGTTATTTTTGGATTCTAAAACTCTTTATTATATAAATTTTGTAGCTTCAAAATAAAATTCACCTATGATTATATTAATTCAAAGACTTTAAAGCCTAAATTTTGAACATAAACCAAAAACACTATAAATAAACAGACATAAAAGCGTTCGGTTGTTTTCCGACACCCTGTCTGTACCTATACCTCACTAATAAATAATACATGAAGTTTTCGAAATATTAATATGAAATATGATAACCGTTGTTAACCACATACTAATAAACCGCAAAAAAAAAAATATATATATAATTCTCTACCATATGTGTGTGGCTTCAATATAACAGAATTTCGAATTATTGCTGTTCTGATTATTAAAAAAAAAAAAAAATAATAAATAAATAATTTTCCATTTTAAAACTGTTTTTACAATAAATTTAATTTTTATAATGTTTCATGTTGACCATAATATAATAATTTCGTATAACTTAGAAACCAATTAAACATATTGTGTGTGAATATATCCCTTTATAATATATCCTTGAGGTTTAAACTCTATTATGTGGTTATAATAACAAACTAAATGCACCTGCATCTGCCTCCAGGATTATGATTCTCAGATCAATTGAAAACATCTTTTTTTCTTTTTCTTTTTTTCTTCTCAAAAAAATTCACTTTTATACAAAACTTGTACCTACCTAATATATAATTTATATCCCACACCGTATACAGCTTTTAAATAAACAGGAAGAGCACATAAAACGGGGAGAAAAAAACAATTGCGCCAAAGGATAAAATTTACACAAAAAAAAAAAAAAAAAGGAAATAATACAAATACATACATTATAAAAATGTACACCCTGCTGCCTACATAAAATTGGATAACAATGAGAAAATTTTGCAATTGTGCTATTTTATTTATGAAGAAGGATGATTCTTTCAGAAAAAGACAATCTTCTTGCTTGTTTGTTGATTTTTGTTTTTGTTTTTATTTTTAACAGCAGTCAAAGAACTTTCTAAAAAACTAAACTAACCAGTATTTTTGTTTTTTTTACATCGGGACAACAAGTTTTAGTTTAAAGCCCATATTTCAGGGAATAATAAGTTTAAATTGAAAAAATGAAAATAAAACAGTGACTCTACATTATATTGCTGCAGAAAAGAAGATATTCAAAATGTTTTCTCTTGTAGTATTAAAATGAAATGAAGAATATTATATCGTTTGAATTGTCTTGTTCTTGTATCTTGTATCTGCTGAAGTTAAATTGAAAACGGGAACTTATTGTGTGTATCACCTGAGAGCAAAGAAAATGCTTCACAAGCATTAAGACATTTCCTGTCTGTTATTATATGTTATGCATAATATATACAAGTAAAATTCGTACTCTATCATGACTCATATTATCAACTCATCGTCGTCCTATCACAAGAAAATTATAATTTAGTTTTTACTTTTTTTTTTCTTCATTTCAATTTTTTAACGGACATAATAAATAAAGAACATAAACATTGGCATAAATGTTGATAATAATGAAAAATAAAAATAAGAACTGGGGTTATATTTATATGGCGGTGATCTCTGAAGCGTTACACAGCAAGCGACAAGAAGTTACCATAAAAATGAAAAATAAAAAAAAAAATTAAAATAATTAAAAAAAAAACAACTAATTTTGTACCTATTTTATTTTTTATGATTATTTAAATAATGAGATCTTATAGATTAATCAGACCATTTAATGACGTCACACAAAAACAGATCTTGAATTTAATATGCAAGAATTAATTTAGAATTAAAATGCAAATTTCTAAGATACATAAAATCTAAATTACATATTTTATTCAAAAAATTTAATTCTGGAAATGAATTGAAATTTTAAAACAACACAAATTTATTTATTTTGTAAAATTTCTGTGGAAAAAAATGAAATAAATCTTTGGAAAATTGTGAGAAAATAATTTGTACAAAATTTTGCACAAACATACAATGTTTATAAATCTTAAAGTTTGTACAACCAAAAACTCCTCAACAGGTACAGTAACAGTACATGTGGTTTCAAAGGTTTACACCTACAAAATACACAATTTCAAAAAAAAAAATATATATCCATGTAGGTACCTAACTTCTATTTATTATTGTTTTTTTTCTCGTCGAAGTAATAAATCAAAAATGAATAAAAAATAAAAAGAAAATCCTGTTTTACTCAGAAGATGACTGACTACACCTGAACAACTTATGTAAGAATACAAAAAAAAAAACCAATTTTAAAAAGAAAAGAAAAACAAAATTTAAAAATATAAAAAGGTATATTATTTTGGACCCCTAAAGTTATTTCCAATAACAAAAAATCACCTATGATTCAGTTTACAGGTATGAAATGGATGAACGATGACTATGACGATTATAAGAAGAATTTCCTTCTTATTTTATTTTTATTATTTTAATTTTTTTTTTTAATTTTCATAAAACTGGTCTTAGGATCAGGTAAAAATGCATTTATGATGATTTTTTGATGGTAAATGATATGGGAAAATTTGATCTTTAGTATAAACAAGAATAATAGCCTTTATTAGAAAAAAAAGTGGACCTTTTCTATCGATCTATAACCTTTTCATAGATCCAAATTGGTCTTCAAATTCTAATGGCTTTTTTTTCCATCGTTAAGATTTTTTTTTTAACTGATTATTCAAAGATAACAGAAAAAAAAATGTTAAATTGAATCTTAATTCAACAGATTGAGTAGATAGATTTGATAAACAAAAATTTGAAAAATGAACGATTAATAACAAAATTAATTTTTTGTCTCCATTAAAAGTTCAGATTACATTTATGAAAAAAAAATAAAAAATCTGTTAAATAAATTTTAAAAATATTATTCTACAATTTAAATAATATTTCATACATGGTGTAAGGTAACATCTAAATTCTAAATTAACTTATTGTACAGTTGCATACATTGCACTCATATAACAAATGTAGACGATATTCTTGTCTACTCAGCAACAATTTTTCAAAGATAAAAGAATACCTTTTGCATATAGATTCTAGTCACGGATTAAAATAAAGATATCATTTTATATTGTCTTTTTTTTCACATATCACAAATTAAAATATATCTTTATCTATGTATTTGGTAAAAAATATATATATTGTGAAGGTGTATTAGATGTCGCCTTATATGGAAATTTCATTACACTTTAAAATGCATTGAAATAGAAAAGATTATAAATATGTAAACTTATTTCCTTATGGTCTGTTTTTTCATTCATTCTTCTTCTTTTTTTTTTCAAAATATTTAGAAACTAAGTATTTCTTAGAACTTAGTTTAGTTACAATAATTATGTAAATTTTTGTTGTATTTTTAAAGTTAATTTGAATTCTTGAGAAGTTGCGAGTATATAAAAATATACATACATAATGTATGTACATAAACATGTGAACAATAAAAAAAACAACAAAGACATGAAAGAGAAGAAGAAGAGAAAAAATTTGCATATCATGCGACGAAGTCTTCATATACATGTTAATTTTTTGTAATTTTAATAAAATGAATGGTAGGTAATATTTAAAATCATCAGGTGTGGTGTGGGTATCACATATAGAATTAACGGAAAACAAGTATTTGAAAGGAATAAAATAAGTATGTACATATATGCATAATATTGAAAATTCAAAGCCTTTGTATGAAGAATTTTTGATTATTTTTTTAAATCAAAAGAACGATACATTAAATAAGAATACAAAATAATTATTGTGATATGAACGTGCCTTGATTTGTTGATTATTAATGAGACAGGATATTAAAATGTAAAAGAAAAAATATGTTTTATTCCTTTCAATCAAAAATAATATGTATAAAAAATAATACAGAAGGAATCGCAAAAGACAAAGGATAAGGATGTAGAAAAAAAATAGGTACACACAAATGGAATATGACTTTTAAATGTTTCGTGTAGATTTATAGGCATTTTAATGGCAATATACGTGACATTATTTATGATTATTAATTTTGTTTATCTTCGCTAGATAATTTCTTATTGTCTTCAAAAGCGTCTTGTTTGAATTTTTGGCTTTTTTTTTTGTAAATTCGACAGAAAGGATCATTAATAGACATACATACTTCTAGATTTGACAGAATCCTTCAAAAACCTCTAAAATTGAAATAAACAGCTTGAAATTACGAATTTAGAAAGGCTACATTTTCGACAATTCAAAAATGAGATCATATAACTCCAACGTACGTGATTTCTTGCAGATTTCTAGAGTAACCTTCAATTTAAAAAAAAAAAGTGAGACACCAAAGTATAAAAATTCTAATAAAATAAATATCTTTTTTTTTTAGAAAATTAGAAACCAAAACCAAATCTAAAATTCTATCAGTTATTTTTCCACAGTTAATTTTATCCAATCATAATGATATTTCAGGTTCAATTTTAATCCAAAATTTTGTTGTTTCAGGTGCAAATTCATAATTCAAGTTTAAAGTCTGAATATTATTATTATAAATTTTTAATCACTGAACGACTTTTTTTTTTCTTTCATTTTTAATAAAACTTGAAACAAATAAAATAAATAAAAAAAAAAAATTTGCATATTTCTGTTTCTACCCACATAAATTGATATTTTGAATAAACATCACGCAACTACAATCGTTGTTAACAAATTGTTTACGCGTATTAAACAACAATTTTTTTTAAAATATTGAAAAATTGAATAATAAACAAGATGTTATATTGTTTTGTGTGGGATACTTTTTTTTTTAATTCTTTTCCAAACAATAACCTGATATCAAAATATTAAAATAAAATTCACTTCACTTTTTAAATGAAAACTATCTTTTTTTTTTTTAAATTTTGTATTATTGTTTTTTTGTCCACTTCATCAAAAAATCATTTTTAATGTATGTCAACGTTGACTATTTGGGTTTTTTTTTATTTTTCAAAATAAATTATTTACTAATAAAATTCAATTTTAATGATTTAAACCGTTTAAACTGGCAGACAAAATTATATTATACGCCCTCTTTTCAATAGTTTCACGGACAGACTAAAAAAAACCGTTTATAAGCGCAGCATAGAACGAATCATACAACTAAAAACCATACAAAAAAATTTGTTGTTTGTACAAAATATATTTAAATTGTACAACAAAAATTCACCACACCTAAACGATACCTGTGTTTGTATTATTTATCTTCAGAAAACAAATGGTAGATAATATTTACCTGGTGGCTGGTGGAAAGGTAACTAAATAAGCTAAGTTTAAACAACATAAGATTCAGCTATTAAAACTGTTGCACAAGGTGAACTAGTTGTAGCATTTCTACTTATCTACCATAATGATGGCTGTTGTAAATTGTGGTTTCTTCGTATGAATAAAGAAAAATAACGACGTCAGCCATTATATCATGTTACCTGTATTACCTGGAAGCCTGAAATCTCCAACTTACGCCATTTTTAATTTTCTTTCTCTTAATAAATTTTTATTTCAAGTTGTATTAAAGTTAAAATCGTGGTGAGTTTGATGTTTTCTTGTTATAACTGTTCGTGGTTGTTCAAATCAAACCACATTAGACACAATTATATACTTTTTTTTTATATCACATGAGTTTGAGTTTGAAACATGATAAAAAAAATGTTAAAGATATATTTCGAACGATATGTAGGTACATATCCACAATATCATTTTTTTCTTCTTTAAAACATATATCTTTAGAGCAATTGATTACCGATTGAAATGAAATATTTGACCCTGTACCGTACCAATACATGTTCAAATCATATATCAAATGGGGTTTTTATTTATTTTTTTCTTCTAAATTTCTTAAGAAATTTTATTAAATCACAATCTCGTTATACATATATGTATGTACGTAAAACAAATTCTTTTTTATTGTGGAGTATGCGACAGTGCGGTTTACAATATTATGCATATTAATTTATTTCATGAATATAATATGTGTGTTATTAGGAGTGGCAAATTAATAAGCATAATTTTTTTTCTTCTATCTATCTTCGGCTTTAATTTCATTCAATCAAATCATGTGTAAAATATACATATACACATAAATGTACATATATGTAAAGTACAAAATTACCTGCAATTTCATACAAAATTATTTCGATTATTTGTAATTTTTTCTGCACATATGTGCGCGCAATACGTGATTATGTTATGTAATTGCAGAATAGCTTATACAATTAAATATAGGTATAATAAAATAAATTTGTTATATAAAATGCCCTAGATTTCAATATTTTTTCCATTCAGTATTTCAAATTAAATTCAAATTATTGGATTTTTTTCTGCATATTGCATTTAAATTTAAAGATTTAATGCTCATAAAAGAAGAGACAAAAACAGAACTTGAATTATTATAGATTCCGCATAAACAATTTAAGCTATTTAGGTGTTTAAAAAAAAAAAAACGAATCAAAATGAAAAAAGTAACTTTTTATAAAAAAATTGTACATATTTTTTTTAGAAGTTTAGATAATTATTTTTTTTATAAAATGTTAAATTGTAGAACACAGGTGCATCAAAGCACACGTAAGAAAAACTTTTATCTTGATCTTTTCAAGATACATTACACGTAATACTCATGTCATTTTTATCTTTAATTCTATGGAAAAACAAATATCAACAAAACAAAAGGGTGTACTATTTGTCTATTTACACAAAAAGTCATTTACATTTTGTTAGTTTACAAGTCGTGTCATACAGTATAATAATAAAGTAATTTAATGAATTTTTTTTGTTTACATTTATCATCAAAACGCGTCACAAAGTCCAATAAAAAGATAATAAAATATAAAATACATAAAAATGAAAATTTAAAATTTTAAAAACATAAAAACAAAATTTACATATTGAAAATATTTTACAATACAAATTTGTGATATTTAGCTTAAAATTCATGAAGGCTATTGCAATTTTCAAAATGTACTTCACAAATTTTTTTCAAGTGATAATAGACAAGAAAAAATTCAAAGAATTTGTAAAATTTGATTTTTTTAAATGTATTTGAATACTTTTAGCACGATTCAGGTAATTTTATACGACAGTATTATCTTTTCTATGCCTGCAATTATTTTCAAATTTTATTTTAAAATCCTAGAAATTGAAAAAAAAAAAACCAACAACCTTAAAATCAGTTAACAAAACTAATAGTCTGTCTGATTAGTTTCCGTACCATTAGCACAATAAATATCATTCATATTTGTAAAAATGTATTTTAGTCATTATTGTAATTGATAAGTTACCTTCAAAAAATCAATTTTTTTAAAACAACAACAGCAACAACAATAACAAAAATGAATGAACAGGTAGATAATTTCGAAATACACACGTAAAATATTCAATTAAAATTTGAATTAATTTTTCTTGGAAAAAAACAAATACTGATTAAAAATTTTTTCTACAATATAAATTTTAATATTAAGGAAAAATATATATGTGTTTTTTTTTTCTAAATAATTTACATACATATGTATTCAAAAGCTTGGAAAAAAAAACAATGGAAAACCAGAAATTATTTCTATGACATATATTTAGAAAAAAACGTGACAGTAAAAACACTTGCAGCAAAATATTAACAACTAATATACTGAAAAATGAAACATCTTCAATAGATTTATGTAATGTATATGATTTTATATTATTTAAAAAAAAAATGAAGATGATCTTCTCAATAACTATATTTATATAGATACTTTATTGTAATATGTACGTATATTTACTTATTATATACCTGTTTTTTCTGTTGTTGACAATTAAAGGTCAAATGTTAAATCATCAACAAGCACATCATAAAATTGCATTTGATCTTCTTCATAAAACAAAAATATTCATGTGAACTATTCGATTGATTGAGGAAAAATTACAAAATATAATCAACTATCATATTATTTTTCCTAAAATATTAAATGTTAGCACTAGCAAACATTTTAAGAGGAAATTCAAGATTATAAATCTTTCAATACATAAAAACAAAAGATTTCAATGCCTCAAAAAAAAAAAAAAAAAACCTAATAAAGCGTCGTCGCACCTCACTAAAAACATTTTTATGGTGAGAATTTTATTTTATTTTTGAAAAAAACAAATTTCTAAATACCTTAACGAGGCAAATATGATTTTAATTAATTTGAAGAAATTTTTTGCTTTTATGACAGGAAGACTTTTGTTTTTGTTTGTAATTTTTATGAGCAAGACATAAAAAAAAATTTTTGGGAAAATTGTAGAAAAACACATGTGCGTGAAATGTGGGAAAAATTACTTTAGAACTTCCACTAATTTTTCTTTGAAGAAAAGATGTTTTTTTCCTTTGAAAATTATATGTGAGTTTTACCTTTACCTGTGACAATAACTTAATTTACCTTCACGTGCAATTAAGCCATGAATTGATTGCAAAATATTCTCCTACAACTATGCTTGAGTGAAAATAGTCGTCTGCTAAAAGTGCTAAAGGTATTAAACGGTTCACTGAATAAAATTGAGGAAATCTGAAGCAGGTAAAAAATTATTTTCAAGTTTAAGTTTCTGGGACAAAAAATACCAAAACTTATAAAACTGTGAAATTAAATTTCACCTTTATATATTGCATAACTGTAGGATGAATTAATGCAGATTATGCGATTATTTGAAAATCTAGCTTAAATTTTATGGTTTAATTTTTATAAACATAATTTTACTTTAGATACAAATTAGACAGTAGATAGTAGATACATACCTTTAAAGCACAAAATATACAATCTTGTCCGCTACATGCATGATTATTTAGCTGTCTGAAAGATCTTCTGAAGGCATCCAAGTGCCATAGCACCTAGAATAAGAAAAAAAAAAAAAATAAAATAAATAAAAAACTTAGTCACGTCTTGATAGAAAGAGTAAAGTATCTTTTTCTTAGCTTACACATAAATGTTGGAAAAAAGTAACAATCTTCATGAATTTGAAGATTTTATATAAAAACAAAAAACAAAAGACTGAGTAAGAGACTGAATAAAAATTACATATGTACATACACATAACAAAACTGTACCCAATGCAATATATACTGTTTACTTTTTCGAAGAGTTCATGCTTTGTATTTTGTAAGCGATTTCTGTGGAGACTGTACGATTAGATGAAAACTTGGAAATCAACTTTGAATTTAGTTTTTTTTCGTATCTTTTTTCTTTTTTCATCTTCATTGTTGTTTTTCTACCTTTAGGTTTCTTTTACTTTTGATTTCTTGTTTGTACAACTGTTGTTTTGTTTTTTTTAGACAGGTAAAATTTAATTTTGGAGGTGTACTACTACGTTTAAACAACTTTTTGTGTACGTACATATTTTAATATTTCTGTATACAGTATAGGTATATAGTATTATATGTAATAATTTTTTTTATGTTCCGTTCTTTTATTTATGAGTAACATATACAAGATTTTGTCTTCAAGTTGAAAAAAAAAGATATTTCTTATTGTACTCTAATACTTAGTATACATAGATAGAGAAAAATATTTTTTTTTATCTTCTATTTGATACATAATGCACCTTTAATTTATATAAAAACCAACTATAACTGATGTTGGTCATTTTAAGATATATTATTAACAAATACATAAATATGAGAAAATTTTCGGGTCAAAAAAAAAAAAAATTTAGATACATTTTTTTTTTTCAATAAAAAAAGTTTTAGAAAAAAAAAAAGAAGTCCATTTGCATGTAAAGTTATTTTCAAAAATAATTCAAATCCAGTTTTGTGCAACAATGGCGGAATATGAAAAAAATGATTCTTTTTTTTTTTTTAAAGGAGAAAAGGATTTCAAACAAGGCGTTATTTCTAAGAATTCTAAGAAATGATGTTTTGTTTTCGGTTGAACGCTATATAGCTTTTGTTCACTATTAATTACAATCTGTAAATTTTAATTACAATCTGTAAATTTTAATTAGTATTTTACAATTGTCTTTTAAATTCTTGACATACACACGCCCATTTTTTCGTTGAATGTTTTTATTTATTTTTTTCCTTCAAGTTCTTCCTTTTGTTTTATGTCAATTTTTTTTGTTGTTGTTTTTTTTAATCGCAATACTCAATCAAGTCGCGTAGGTTTAGATTTTGTATTCAATATTTGTAGTAACTCAGAAATTTTAACATTAAGTCGTTTTAAGAGATTTAAAAACAAGAAATAATAAGAAAATTTAATTCTTTTTCTTTTGCTGTTGTTTTTTAATCGGATAAGGGCCTTTTTTTTAAATCTTAGAAATGATTTAATTGAAAGAAGGAAATTTAAGATTACTAAATTGAGTCCTATGAGATTGTTTTCTACTAAAATTCATTAAATACTCATGTTTATGAAACGTTAGTTAATAAAAATTAATCAAAATATCTTTTCTTTTTTTCATGTGCAATCTATTGAATTTAATTCTTGATTAAAATCTTTGTATTCTAAAGTTTAATAGAGAATGAGAATACATTTAAACGTTTAAATTAACAAAATTCATTTAAAAAAGTTAAAGTCTTTTATTTTATAACAGAATATGTGTTTTTTTTTTCTCAACAATAAGCCGATTCATATTTTGAAACTATGTATTTTTCCCATAGCATATTAAGTAAGTTTTTTTTCTTTAAACAAGTAACAAGATACTTTTTTTTATTATTTTTTCATGTAGATTTTTCTTCTTTTTTTTGTTTTTTTTTTTCTATACCTTAAATTTAAAGTGGGCATTCTTTAAATACCTACAACCTCGATAAGTTCATGTTTGCATCAATCAAACCTACATTTTTGGTATTTTTTGATTCAATGTACGTTTTAAAATACAAAAAAAGCTTTGTAAAATGAATGAAAACCATAAAATTCACTCTGGGAGGTCAATTTGAATTTTTCAAACTGAAATTTGAACAATATTGGTTTATTGATTGTGTGTGTGTTTTTTTTTTCAAAAAAGAAACAAAAAGAAAACTTTAACGTATGTAAATAGTAGCAATATTCTTATTGTTATTCTAATATTTTATTTATAAATCAAATACCTTAATGGCATGCATAAGACTTGGGAATAAACATTAAGAATTTTCTTTATTTTTCTTTTAATTTAAATATTTACCTTGCATGTTTGAAAAAAAGCACCAACATTATTATTTGATTTATTAAACATTGTTTGACTTTCGTGATTCATCATTTTATTTCAAATCCTTTGTAAATGATCAATATTTTAATCCAATATCAACATTTTATTGTAAAAAAACAAAATGAAAAAGTGTCATCAATAAAATAATGAAGATTATATGATGCGGTTTTAAAATAAATCAACCGGATCCATCGTCATCATCATCATCATCATGAATTCAAATAAGTGACAACACACTCATTAATGGTTCACTGCTTTTAATGAGCGCAAAGTGTATTATACAGTACACACAAAAAATACGTAACTTTATAAACTTCTTTTTTTTTTCCCTTCTTTTGGTTTTTGTTTTTCTTTATACACTCGTGTACATCTGAAATTTATTAAAAGAGGGATGAAGAAGATTCACTTTGCATAAGTTCTATACGTACACACCTGTCACAAATTTGTTTGTTGTATGTACCTGTCCTTTTTGTACCTCACAAAAAAAGCATTTTTTTTTTTATTATGAACAGAAGTCAATTGAAAAGTGTATTTAACATTGTAAGTTTTCTTTGACTTTTTTTTTGTTTCTTTGTGTATATAAATGCCCTTAAAATTTATTACACTTGAATATGTAATGTTAAAGTTAATTCACCCCTTATGTTTTGATGTATACTCTGTTTTTTATTTCTGAGGGATTATTCCAACAACAACAATAACATTATATACACTGTAAAAATGATCAATACACATACAACATTTGTTCAATATTTGACACTGAAACTTTTTATTTCTTGTAAACTATTTTAATCGGAAGTCATAATCTTTTCACGTTATGCAAATGTTTAGTTGTAAAAAAACAAAAAAAAAAGTGAAACAATTATTGTATAATAATAATGTGATCTAATATAAGTCGTGTGCACCATAGAAATTATAGATAGATTACAAAAACAAAAGTGGGAACTTATATTCCAGTTGGCACAATGTAAAGCTTACATTAACTTTATTCTTTTCTTTTTTTTTTTTTAGGTCATAGCGTCACCATTTTTCTTTTGTACTGAGATTTAATTCTTGTACATTTTATAATTATTACAATTTTTTTTTCCACAAATTATATTATCTCAATTCAAATAATTGTTTAGATTATATGCACTATTTAATTTTAAGCACCCACGCATAATTTATATGAGAATTGAATTTTATTCACTTTATCAGTTATATTCCTGTTATGTGAAAATTAAAATCCATAATAAATGAAGGAGGAAAAAAATATATGTATATGTATAAGAGAAACAACAACAATTCTATTGGCGGGAAACAAAAATATCCGTACTACTAACTTCGAATATTGTTACCTGTAAACTGATTGTACAAGAAAATTTCAAGATTGTATAAAGTTCCAAACCAAGTGTCTTTTCTTTATTTCTTGTCCCCGCAGTAACTTTAATAGAGACCGGACCAGAGACCAAAGAAAAAGATAAGAAACACCAAAAGAAAGGTGAGGTTTATAAACCTTATGTTTTCGAAGTGTACTACAGTGTTTGTGTTTTCACATAATATATTTATATGTGCATGTGGATAATATATACCTGTATAAATACAGGTTGAAATCACATTTTATAAAGGTGAATTTCTTATACAAAATATTTTACATATGTATGTAATAGTTTAAAAATGAACGCGAATATTTGTTAAAAAAGAAATATAAAATTAAGCGGCCATTTTGGTGCTAGATGATAAATCGTTCAGTTTGGGCGAAAACCTGATTCTTCCAGATAAACAACCAGTATTTTTATTTATATTTTTTTTATAAGGCAGCATTATCCTTTTTTTAAAATAAATATGTATAATAAAAAAATATGAAAATATATTGAAAAAATTCGTAGATTCATATACTGAATAAAATTTCCATAGGAGAAGGATAGGCGGCTATAGTTCAATTTAGGCTACATCACTGATTATGATGAGACTATTGAAGTATATGTATCACGAAATTATTAGTATCTTGAACATTTTTTCTATACCCATACTAGTGATAGAAAAAAAAGTTGAAAATTAATTAAGTAAAATAATAACATATTACTCAAAGTCAAATTTTCTTTTTCGCAAAAGATTTTAAAGACTTATCGTCCAATGTAGCGCTTGAATATTTTTATAAAAATTTAAGAAAAAAATTTGTAAACAAAAATAAAAAACATTTCTGAAAAAAAAATTTGAATACAAAAAATATCGATTATTCACTATTCTCTTTATATGTAGAAAGTTTCTCGCTTAAATCTTTCGTTTTTAATGCGCTTTTTTATTTTTTACTTTCAAACAAATCACGACAATCTTGTCTTCTCTTTAAAAAAAAAAAAAAAGAGGAAAATATGCATCGACAAAAAAAATCAATTGATATCAAAGTTACAAACCACAATCTCAGCTTTTGAATAACTCAAGATTTCTGGGTTATTCGTGGTACGTGGAAATTTAAATCTTAAAGATTTTTATTCAATCTCTTTAACTCTTGAAGCTTTCCTTTTAAAATAACGAGTTTCTATTATTACTTCTCCTTTACTTCAAATTTTCTTTCACTCGTGCTCCACTGTTATTTATATTTCTTCTTTTTTATTTACAATTCCATAAGATTCATGTAAACATAATAAAGAAAAAAAGCTTTTTTTTTTACAGGTAAATAACATATTGTACATAAAGAAGCATAATAAAAACAGAAAACAGTAATTTCTGCACACCTGGATTTATATATTTTCAAACAATGTTTGCCAATCAACAGAATAAAAAACCGTATATATGCATAACTAATACTTACTACATAACAATGATTATGTTTTTTAATTCATAAGAACTTTAACTAAAAAAAAAACAATTGCTTGAATTAAAAAATTTTAAAATAATTTTAACAGAAATAATAAATAACGTATAATAACTTTTTATGTCTTTTTTTTCTTCTTTTTTAAATTATGTATTTTTTATCATTTAACAACAAAATTTTGTTTCTTCTTGGTCTAAATTCAATTGAAATTCTGAAGACGTTCAAAGTTTTGCTGTCTTACAGAATGTCAAAAAAATACTACATTCGAAATTTATACCTGAATTTCTATTGGTTTAGAATATTTTTTTTTGTGTTACCTTAAATTAATATTTAACAGCGTGTACACATTTGATATTTTGATTAACCTCATCGATAAGGTTACAATAAAAAACACTTTCTAGAATTCTATACATGCGTTCACTAATTTTTTTTCTTTTTTAATTTTATGTAACAAGTATAGTTGCATATTTTTGACCTTTTTTTTTTAGTTTTAGTTTACTCTAATTCTTTTAACTAAAATATTCTGTGAAAAATAAAAAAAAAATAAACAACAATGTGAAAAAATTGAAGAAAAAAAATTTAAATAAAAATATTATCGAAAAAAATATACTTGGATGCTATCATAATTTTTTAAATGTATTCGGTTTTGTTTAGAAATAATAAATAATAATTATTATCATGCACATTGTTTCATATTTTATACCTTGAAAATTTTAATATTTCATCGAAGGGCACAATTTTAAATTAGATGATACATGAACATATGAAATCTAATTTGTTTTGAATTCAATTTTAAATTCAAAAATTTCGTGTATGATATTCGAATGCATTCTGTGAATGAATATCAAAAATTTATAATTTTTATTTGTGTTTTTGTTGAATATGTTACATTAAAAAGACATTTGCATATTAATAAGATTAAAGAAAATTAATTTTTTCTCATGTTGTAACTAATTTGAAAAGAAAAGTTAAAGAAAAAAATATATACATACTGTGATACTATTTGGTTGATTACAAATTTTCAAACATAAGATAATTAATATTCCAAAGGTAGATCTAATTTGTTTTTACAACATATGTGGTTTTTTTTAAATATTTTGAAGCATTTTTTTTAAATTCTGGGGCATTTTTTTTTTATATGTAATTTTTCTAATATTTATAAAAATTATACCTATATATGGATGTCACGGAAATTATATAAAACATAGAATAAAGGATAAAATAGACCTCATATTGATCTTTAATGATCTGCATATGCAATCTAAAGCCATTAAGCTTATTATAGAACATGCTTATCAGATTATAGTACTATAGTAGTGATACCTTGGACTATAAAAAAGAATAAAACTAATCAAAAAGAAAACGAATCTTATGATTTTTGAATGAAATTATCAGGAAAAACATGTGTATGAATGATTTGGGAAATTACTCACACATAATACCTTTGAAAAATGAGCAAAATCAGTTAATAAAAAAAGGGAATATTATGGGCAGGACACGATGCTAGGATATCTATTATATTTAGTTGAAAATTCCTAAAATAATGTACATAAGAGCAGGATTTTAAAAGTGTCAGTAATATTTATTTTATCCTTAATATAATTCTGTCTATGATAAAATTATCCTTACAGCAACATAATCTTGAAATCACTTGAACACGAGAACATAACAGACAGCCTTGAAAAATCCTTTTTTTTTTCTCATTTGTTTTTTTCAAGAACTAAAAAAAAAATAAAGGTTAACAAGAAATTCATTAAGCATGTTTATTCGTTAAACGGCTTTTTTAATAATAAATTATTGATAATTTATCAATGACTTTGTTTTCATGCCAAATCAACAATATACCCATGATAAAAAAAAAAACGTATAAAAAGAGACACGCGAAAACCGTCTTAATTAAACGACTTTGAAATAATTTATGAAATGACAATAGAAGATACAACAACGATAATTCACAGCTTCTGCAACACATAATCGATCAATTCTACATATTATGTACATTTTTGGGAGCGTCAAAAATGTATCCCAAATTACAAAAAAAAAGTGAAACAAAAGAGAAAAAATATATATTTCAGGTAAAACATTTTTAAAGAAAAGGTGTTAAATTTTTTCATCACACTTTTGAAAAAAATAATTTATGAGATCGAATCTCAAAATCAAAAAATCATTATGGTGAATTAAAAATTTTTCTACTAATAAAAATGACAAATTAGTTCGATAGGATTAAACTTTACTTAAACTTTTTTAAAGTGTAAATTATTGAAAAAAGAAAAAAAAATATTTTGATTGGCGCAAAATGAGGAAATCAAACTTTTTATTTTCTTTTTTTTTAAAAAACTGTAATTTTGCAAATTTTTACGCTATTATATTGTTATTTTTTGTATATAATATATAATTTTTATTGCATTTTTAGCGCCAAAACAGGTACATACTAGTTGTTTGTAAAGTAAACATAAACATTAAATGCGCGCGCAGCTAATATTAGATTTATTTTTTTTTTTTCCTTAAATATCATTTGCACCATAATAAATAATACTAAATAGTTTCGTTCGATGAAGATGAAATTTATTTTTCTTTTTGAAAAGAGTGAAGTATTTACAGAACATGAAAAGATTTTCTTCATCATCAATTTCTAGTTCTTGTTTTTCTTCTTCGCTATCCTTCTTGGGAGGCTTTTTTCTTTTCTTTTTTTTTTCATTATCTTTTAGAAATGTTATATATAGGTACTTGAATAATGCACAATATAATATCAGCAGCTTAGCATCAGCATTATAAGAAGCAAAAAAGAGTACATTTTAGCCATCATCATCGTCTGGTTAAATTTATATTCTTTTTTTTTTTCAAAATTACACTACCAATGTGGTACAGTAGTAGTCGTAGTTTAAGGTCTAGGTATATTAACAACTTGAAAAACGTTGATTTTACCTTTTATCGAAACTTTATTATTTTTTTATTTTTTTTATCATCTTTATTTTCTTGATTCTTCTTATTTTATGATGCAGCTACAGCATCACAACATCACGATTCTTAAAGTTTGTGTTTTCTTCTTGTTTTTTTCTTTCTTTCCATAATGTGATTTTGTTATTTTATTTTTAGTGAAACAACAAACTACAAAGCACGTACTCCACAAAAGATGAACCGGTTATCATGCTCCATACGTCTTTTTTTTTCTTTTTTACCAGGTAACATCAACTATCAACAGTTTTTCTACATAATAACCATGAAAAGTATACGTATATGCATATACATATGTATATCTAAAACCATAACTAAAAAAGGCTCAAACAACGAAATCTTCTTATATAAGCTATTAAATCTTTTCTTACTTTTTTATATCCAAATAAATAAAAAAAAAAGAGTAAAAGAAAATATAAGAAAAAAGACGCGGGATTAAAGTTTTTTTTATCATTGCAACAACAGATTGAGTCCATATTGTGTTGTATATTATGTATATAGGGACAAAACAAGAGACAAGACACGAGCCAAAAATATTCCTGTTTTTTAAATGTATATGCAATATAAAAACAACAACAACAACATCATTATATAGAATCCCCATTTTGGATCCTCTTCCCTGAGCTAAAAATAGTTGTTAGAGCCATTACCATTGATTATGTTATGTTGTATTTTATACAAAGAACTTTACTTTTGAAGTAAAATAATGATTAGTTATGATCAATGTTGTTAGGTCATTTGCACTATCTTTTTTGCAAATTCATTATACACTCGTATATATTCTGAAGATATATATGGCTTGTTACTTAATTTTCACAAAAATTGGTTTATTCTTATATGAACAAAAAAGGGATTACATAAAAACTTGTAAAATATGTATGTATAATAAAAGATTCGATTTCGAAGAAATATTATATTTGTTGTTGTTAATGATGATGATAGAGTGTGGAAGATGGAAAAACGATTAAAATGAATGTGAAATTATTTAAAAAAGGATTTGATTGATAGTATTGTATTTTTTTTCTGGAATCTTTTTCAAAAATTAAAAAAATTCGAAGAACATTAGAAATATAATATTTGCGGGTTTTCAGGGAATTTAGGATTTTGAATTCCAAGAAGCTCAAAAAAATATCCAAAAATAAGAATAAATAAATTCTGAATTTTGGAAATTTTAATTGAGGGAGTTTCAAAATTCATAATTCAATTCAAAACCAAAAAAAAATCATCCTACTTTTGCAATTTACCAAAGAAAAATTAAAAATTACATTCATTGTTCTTTATACACTGAAAATTCTTATATTTTTCAATTTGAGAAACGTGAATTTTAGTTGTAAAAAGTTGGGTAAATTCACTTTTGCAAATAACATCTCTGTCGTATGAGTTAGAATTCTTATGCAAGAACAGGTGTTTGAATTTTAAACACATGCCAAATGCCTTTAAGGATTGATTTTATGCCTGATTTATTATAATACACGAGAAAATAAAATCGTCATACGGTAGGTATATAGCATCACTTTATATTTTGCTCACATAGATATTAAAATTTTGTGCATCACCTGTTCAATACTTTTTATTGATTTTATATTCCTGCCATGATCTACATAATTTTGTATATACAGATGCGCACACTTGTGATGTAATTTTTTTCAGCTTTTCAATTTTATCCGCAACAAATTTTGTTACTCTTATCCTTGATCAAGGGTTATAAAAGATTATTTTTTGTTCTTCTTGTTCCTTTCAAATATATTTTTGGTACACCTGCCTATTAATAATGTTTTAGAAACATGCAAGCTGCATTGAATTTATTCAAGGGAAGTAGATATTGCCAAAAATTATAATAGCCAAAATGTTTATAGACAATGAAAAAACGAACCAGTTGCAATTTTTAACTTAATTTGTTGGGAAAAAAAAAGTTAATTGTTCTTTGGAAAAGTGGATAATAAATTTCATGTAAAAGGATTCGACTGTGCCTTTAATTAATTACTATTATTAAAAGTTTCCTAAAATTAATTATTTTATAAAAAAAAAAAATACATATACGGGTACATATAGGGAAGAAAAGAAAACCTCAGACGATATTCATTACAAAAATTGCATGTTTTGACGGCCAATGTTCTTATAACTTCTCCTGTAGGGGTACTTTCAGACTCTCTACGCAGCTAAAAACATACTTTGTGCTTTTGCTTCGTGACAATGCAATGACAATTTACCAAGCACTTTTTTTTTAATTAATTCAATTAAAGTTTTAATCCGAAAGTTCTAATCCTAAAATTGCCAACAACAAAAAACATGAAATGCATAACGAAATTAAAATTTTTCACTTTTCATTAAAATTAATTAAAATCTTCTTTATTCATGAGTACAAAACGAACACAATGTTAACCGTGTTAAATTTTTCAATGAAATCTCAACAATCAATTTTTTTTTTTCTCTAAAAAAAGTGTACAAAACAGAAAAGAATAAAATTCTATGAATATTTTTTTAATTGACAATCTCAAAAATAAATGTCATACGTGTACATGATTTTTTACAGAACATAAAAAATTATTTGTGTTGATACTATAATTTTTCATAAGAGGATTACTTTTAAGGCCTTAAATACTTATGATTTAAGGAAAGAAACTTCTTCTTAACTTTAAATAATTTTTTTTTTTTTTAAAAAAACGAATATGAGTTGAATATGCGTTACTTATGTACAACATACGAGTATGTCCATCTAAAAAAAGAATAAGAAAAATAAAAAAAAATAAATGTCACGACTAAGCTTTGATTAATGACAAAATATATAACACCTTTTAAGACTTAAACTTTTATTGAAGAAAAAAAAAATTATGTACATAAAGTTTCTGACGTATAAAAACACATCAGAAAGAAGAATTTAATTTTATAAGCTGGCTAATATTCAAGGATGATTTCAATTTAATTTATTTGTCTTATTCTTTTCTTCTAAACATATAAGAATTAAATAAATACAACTGATTCACGCTTTTTTTTTTTCTCGTCAGTAAGAATTAAAAAAAAAAAAGAATGAAAAAAAACAAAGATGTCTAATCAAGAATTTTTGTACAGTAATCAGTCAATCCTATAAAGATATTAAGAGAGTGTCTTTAGCTTCACTTTTTATTTCGTTGAATTTATCTATCTTATTTTTTTTTTTCAAATTTTTTTCTTTAAATCAAAAAACATACTGTCAACACTGCCGAATCAAATGCAATTAAGGTAAAACCATTAAAATTAAAATATATTCAATTTTTCTTTAGAAGAACATGATAGCAGTAGCGATGTTTTTTAATGAAAACACAACACACTACTTTGCTACAAGAGAACACAAATCATACATTATAATGTTGCGTTGGAGTTTTAAGAATAACATAAATAAATTTTATTTTCTTAGGTCATTGACCGATTTTTTATATCTTATAAGGCTACTTTTTACAAAAAAAAAAAATAATAATAATTAATAATGATATATAATGGCTTGTGGCGATATAGTCATTGTCCTATACCAACGCAACGCTTAGGATTGTTAAAAGAAAACTTTAAAGTATACGTGTAAAAGATACAAAAAAAAAAAATGTACATTAATCATTTTTGTGTATCGCAAAATTTTCTTATTCTAGTAAAAGTTTTGATACTTCTATTCAAACGTGTTGAGCTTGAGCACGCAAATGACTCTGTTTTATTAAATTTTTATTTATAGTTTTTTCCTCAATAATGTCTTTATTATAAACCATTCTTTTTTTTTTTTTGCGATTAAATAATATGAATTAATGCAAATTGCATCGGACAAAAATAGATTGCAAATTATTGAAAATACTGTAGAAAATTTATTAAATTACTTAAGCATATTGTGTTATATGTACGTACTCACGATGTAACAAACTCGTGATCCAGTTAAATCAAAATTACGGATAAAAATAAAAATTTATCATCAATATTTTTGGTATCGTTATAATTTTTTTTCCTTACTTATCACTTTACTGAAAAGATTAAAGCTGTGTGCTACTACTCACGTTTGTAATTGGATTTTTTGTTTCTTAAATTTTTTATATGTATGTAATTTCTTCCTTTTGGTGACCGACGTTATTAACAGGGTGTAAGGTTGCCTACCCTACCTTAACTCAATTCCATTGGGAAATAATGTGTCATATTTGGAAACAAGTTAAGAAGACAAAAATTTAAAATAAGCATCACTTTTTTTACTTATATAGATCACTTTTATAATTTTTGCTCAAAAGCAAAATAATTGGCTACTCTACAGCTCTACTGTCCTGTCTTATAAAGAAGACAACAGCAAGCCAGGATTGTCTTATGAATGACAACGAGTTTTTCGGAACGACGAAAACCTTTACCAAAAAAAATGGTCCAAGTAAAAGTCGCTGTGCTGTACATGATAGCTATAACCACTTAATAAATATTTTCGATAAAACTTTGTCACACCCTGTACACTGTTTTTTTCTTGATGGCCATTACTTCATTTGTTGTTGAATTAAGAGTATAAAAAGAAAGAAAGAAAAAAATGGTCACGTTTATTCACTAAATGAGTATAGCCATGACAGTTTAAATGTTTAATAGTTTTTGGATTGAACTGATTTTATTTTAACCGCGAACATTATAAAAGATAAAATAAAAACAAGAAACAAAGAAAATTGAGAATTACTAATTTTACTAAAAGAGAAAATGAAAATAAAAGCTATAACAGTGCTTCAATTTTACCAATATGAAAAAAAAAAACACATTAACTGTAGTATATAAATTTTATAATTAAATTTATCTCAATTCGTACTGGTAACAGCATCTTGTAGTTAATTTTACTTTTTATTTGTATTTTTGTTTAAAAAATTTTAGATAGTTTTTTGTTAATAGGCTAGCACTATAATCCAAATTTAGGAGTAATAAAATAAATTTTTATTATTCCTCTTGTTTTTCTATTTATTATTACCCAATTTCACAATTTAAGTTAAAACTTACTTTCAACTAAATCTTAAACTGAATGAGATTAAATTTTTGACTTCATTTCAAGTACAGGCAAACTAAATTAAAATTTAATAAGAAATGATTTAAATTTCAAAATTAAATTTTGAAACAAAAAACAGTTCTAAAATTTTGGATTAAGCCTCAAAGTTAGTACTAAGCTTTCATTATGAACCCAGGCATCATTGTTCTTTCATCAAAAAATTAATAAAACAAATGAAATCGAAGTTTAAAAAAAAAAGGCAATGTTTTTTTCTTAGAAAAAATCTAAAAGAAAAAAAAAATTAATAATTGTTAATATCCTTCATATGAAAACAAAAGAATAATCAGTCACCCATGACCAAGCCTATAACAATAAATATTATTATGTACCTATACATATGTATATTTGTATGTGTACCTAAAATCTATAACTATTAAAATATAAAAAGACTGGTTTTTTTGCATAACACATTCAATCTACTTCTTATTTTCCACTTTGTAATTGTGTGTATTTTTTTCTTTTATTTTTTTTCTTATAAATTGTATCATCGGATTCGGAAGGAAGCATTATTTTAACGTTCGTGCAATTGCTTATAATTTTTATATAAAAGTCAAAGGGCGTATATTTAATACATAATTATTTTTTTCTTGTATATTACATACTTATATAAATAAGACTCATACAGGTAATACTGATTATTTTGATATAGGTACACATTAAACTTCTCCAAGAGGACTTTTTTTTTAAACAGTTGAAATCTAACAAAAAGTTAATTTTTGGTTTTTATTTTTTTTATTTTTGTCCATCAAATAAACACAATGATGTGTTTTAAATTTAAGGAAAAATGATTTCACACGATAAAACATCATATTACGACTTTTTTATATTCAAGAAAAAAACAAAAACAAAAGTGATAAAATAATAAGTATAAACACATATACTTATATTCATTAAAAACTAACATTAGAATAATATTCTTCCATATGTTTTGTTTTTTTCGTTTTTTCTTATTATGATATTTAAAAAATTCTCACAGAATTTTCTTCTTCATTATGATTATACTTATGTATTTCTTATGTATAGTTTAAATTGTTGAACCATGAAAATGTATAGTGGAAAATAGGGAACACCACAAATACATACACATAAGAATACAGATGCAGAATAAAGATAGAACATTTAAAAAATAAAAAAAAAAAACAAGAAGGTTTTTTTTTATTATTATACTTGTCCTGATACACCTGATATCATTACATCATCATCATCATTATCATATTCTGGTTCACTTGTATAATATTACATCAGTGATGCACACATATGTACATTGTACATACACAGGAACTTACATATTACTTTAATTTCACCTTCATTTTCTCAAAATGCTCTACAATTCTACAGATGGACTATAAATGTTGTTCTGTATGTTATCAATACGAAATCATATAATAATTTTAAAGATCTATGAATAATCATTACAATTTTCATTTTAAATACGAGTACATAAAATTATTATTGAAATGTGATTACAAAGTTAACTGATATGTGTACAAAAAAAAAATTTTCTCAAATCTTTTTCTTTCTTTTGAAAAGTTTCTACTGGAATTGGATATTATTACAACTATGATGAGGTTTCTTGAAAAAATAAAAGTAAATGAAAAAATTATTGTATGCACTTTTTTTCTCATTTCATAAAAAAATAAAAAAGTAGGTATATTTTCATACACACATTATAATTATTAATGCACATTATTTGTCATTCGAATGAACTCATCAATAAAGTTGAATTTAATATTGAATGAAGGTAAAAAACTATATAAAAACTTGCATAAATAAATATGTATATAGATAGCTTCATTATATCAGTTCAGTTCAACAAACAGCTACAAAAGTAAGAAGTAGTACAAAAGTATATAAACATGTACATACATATATGGTATTTACGCTTCACAGATTTTCCTGAGAGATGATCATTATTAAAAAGATACATATACTTAAGATACAAAAATAATAGTCGTCATTGTCATTGTACTTGTACTTTTTTATGTCTAGGGAAAAAAGATTATTTCTTATATCTTGTTTAAGTACTCTTTTTTTTTTTTTCTACTATATTTTTCGTATTTTATTTCATTTTATTCATGTAATCATTCTGTATGTAGAGTGATTATGTTAAAACTAATCACCGACAGAATTAATTTCACACCTTTTTAACAACTGATGAATACATACACTATACATTTTTATTTTTTTTTTCTTCATCGTATTCCTCAATTGCAGCTTGTCTTTAATCTTGATATAATTATATTTGAAAAGAAACAAAAAAAAGACTTTCCAATTATTCATGTCTCAACTAAAACATGGACAGAAAATTTGGTATATAGAATTCATTTCATTTTTCCCGATTTTATACAGATAATTTGTCAAATTATCAAAGTTCTACAGTTAAAATTTCGAATTAAATAGAAATAACTTTTATAAAAGATTCTGTTAAGTTTTTCTTTTTTCATTTTTAAATGCAGACAGATTCAAAGTCATGGTTCCAATGGAAGAAATTTTAGAAAAAAAGAAAATGTCTTCATTAATTAAAAAAGTACTCTATAAGTACTGTATAAGTATTTTTTCTTAAAAGCTTTGCAATTTAAAAAAAAATCGCTTACTTCGAGTTTATTTCAAACTTTCATCGAATAGAATGAAGTAAAATTCAAGTCTTTTTTTAACTTCTAAAAAGGGGAAATTGTACACCCTGAAAATCGAAATCTTTGTACTCTAAAACGTTTGATGAAAATATCTTAGAAACACTTTCAAAAATACTTTGATTGTGATTTGAAATTCAAAAAAACAAAACTAAGAAATCTACAATACATTTCGAATGACGTCATATACAAATCATTTTTTAATTGGTTCTGGTGAAAACTTCTAAACATTCTAAAGGACTGAATTATAAAACACCCTATTTCTAAATATATAATTTCAAAAAAATAAAATATGTAGTTATTTTAATTTGATTTTTTTTTTATACGAGTAAATAAATATGAGGTGTGGCATTCAAGTCTTTTGTTTTCTTATTCGATTTTATGCATTTTTTTCCATTTAGAGTTCTCATTCTTCTCATTAAATTTTATATTTTCATAACATTTGAAAAAATATCAACAATTTATATTCTATGTTTCTATATTTTTGATTAAAGGCTGTTTCAAATCTATCATTTCTTTTATTCCTATTATATTATTATATAATTTGTTGTGAATATATAATTCATATGTGTAACATTAAAAACCGTCACAAACAAGTAATCAACAATTTATCTTTTCAGTTTGAATTTATTCTTGTTTATCAAACAAAAAAATAAATACAAAATATTTCTGTTTAATAAATAAAGTTTACGCCCTTCATACAACTAAAAAATTTGATGATTTTTGATTATCAGTGGGCTTGTTCAAAATTATCTCATCTCATTAATGATACAAGTATTATATTAAAGATATAAAAAATACAAATACAAATATACACACAAACAAAATATTAAATGGTATGTTCTATTTAAAAAAATTTGATCAACAAGCTCATCTTGAAATCAAATTTATCGAAAATAAAACATTTAAGAAAAAAAAACTTAAACTTGAAACTCATACATCAAGTATTTGAAAATCATAATAGACATAAGAGTCTTGATCATAAAAATTCTTATATGGGCGTTTATAAGGTAATTACTAGATATTTTGAGAACAATGTTTTTTTATTATTTATTTCTTTATTTATTTATTTTTTTTTTTCAAGAAAAACTCTTAAAATCCACTTTCAAGAAAAACAAACAACAAATAAATTCTATTCTTGTATTGTTAATACCATTAAGAAAAGAAAATAAAGTATAAAATATAAAGTGTTAGGATTTTTTAATAATGATATGTGACGTGATTGAAAGACGGTAGCAACATAACCACGTGCGCTCTTTAATTTGTTTTAAAAATTAAAAATTAAAAAAGAAGAAGAAAAATCATTCTCTAATGGATGGACACTTTTTTTTTGTATGCTTATTAAAATGTCTTACTTTCGAACAATAATAAGTAAGTAAGTGTACTTGAAGAAGCAAAAAAAAATAAACATGTTCTTTTTTTTTTTCTCGAAACATTTTTGTGGTCATGTTATAATTTTAAAATTTTTTTTTAACTTTAATCTTTTGTTTGTTTGGTCTTTTGACATCTTTTAAGATCACTATCGTGTTACAATTTAAGAAAGGAACAAGAAAAATACTTTTATATGTATATCTTGTACCCCAAAGTCATTGAATGTATGTAATTCAATTAATATTTTTGTTGTATACTACATACTTATAAAAAAAAATTTAAAGCTATCCTGCAGTTATTACAAGAAACTTTCAGACCAGCAATGAAACGAAACGTTGTCACATACATAGATACTATAAACTTTTAAAGTATGAAAAAAAATGTATCTTATATACAGTATATGTATGTAAAAAACCGAAAATGTTTAACCAAATAGTTTTAAGGTTCATTTACAATTAAATCAAATCAATTGGAAAGAGGTCAAGAGAAAAAAATTAATTTTTTTACATTTTTCCTTGTATTCTTTCATTTTATACTAATTGTAGTGTTTTTACAGGGTATTCTGTAATAGTTTAGCAAACGAAGGCATTTTCTTACAATTTGATTAAGTATAAATTTACATATTATCGTATGAAAACTGTTTCTATTTTTTTAAAGAGAAATTAGTCCTATTTTGTGACTCCAAATATACACTACAAACCGGTTTCCAAAGTCTGAAAATATGCGAAAAATAACCCACTTGTGGTTCAGGCAGATATGTATATGTATGCTTTATTGAAGAAGTGGAAGATATGTTAAATATAAAGTTAAAACACATTCTGAACTTTACGTTACGATCGGAAGTGTTCAATCCTATGCTACAGACTCTCTGCAGCACATTTCGCCCTATACTAAATCATTAACCAGTGCCTCGCTAACCTAATCCAATACGACATACGACTATTTCATTTGCTCAAGAATACCCTGTGTTTTTTTTTTTTTTTTGTACGTTAATCAGTACATATTCGTACAATATTCAAAACAGAAGTTTTAATTACTTCGATTTGTACGATTGAATTTATTTCTTTCGATTAAAAGAAGTGACCATTGTGAGTTATAAAAATGAGGTAATCACAAATGAGGTATCAAAAATTAATTTGACATATAAAAAAATCAAAGAAAGAAAAAAATAACAGCGGTTGATTCCGTAATTACACGTTGGTGGTTTTTTATTTTTGTTTTTTTTTTTTAGATTTACAAAATGTCGATTTGCAAATCTGAACTGAAACCACGTTATTTTTGTAATTATTGAAAACAATTTTTTTTTTTAGGAAATTTAGCTAATTTATTATTAAAAAGTTCAATTTTATTTTTTATGTAATTTCATTTACCTAAAATAAATTTCGTAATTCAAAATTTAAAAAACAAAACAGATATTTAAAAACAAAAGCACAGAATACATAGCCAACACTCTCATTAAAAAAAAAAAAAATAAACGATCAATAACCTTTTTTATTTTAATTATTCAATATAGATACTGCGACCGGCTTAAAATATTTCAAAAAAGAAATTTATGTAGGTAAATCATTAAAAAATAAAAAAATTATTCATGTAACTATTTATGGTTAAACTAGAAAATATACTTAATTTAATCAACTTGAATCGAATTTAAAATAAATAAATAACAAAAATAAATTTTTACTGCTACACTAACGAATATAATAGTAAAGGAATTTTTGGATACCTTTGGTCATTTAAATCTCATTTACCGTAACCACTATAATGTAAGTGAGTCCCTGTGTATATTGATATTTCTAAAAGATACACAAAATTAACGATCAATCAGTTCAAAATAAAATATGAAATATTGAAAAATACTGGTATTTATATTATTTTTTTCTTTCTTACCCAGATTATGGTTTACATTATCCAATTGATTTTAAGAAAGAAAATAAAAATCATTTTTCATAAATGTTTTTTTTTTTTTGTCTTTCGACATGTAAATATTTAAAGAATTTTTCAAATGATGATTGTCTAATAAACATATGAAAAAAAAATAATAACAATTTTAAATTATAGGTAAGACACCTGTTAGCATATAGTATGTCAAATATATACTAGAAGAAAAAAAAAAACCACCACAATAATCATTACACATTCCCTATAGCAGCACATTCGAGAATGTATAAATAAAAATGCATTATCAAAAACGTTTTTTTTCTTTTTTTTTCACACTACACTTTCAATAAATGATACTTCTATTAAAAAATAAAAATAAAAAAGAAAATTAAAATTATTATTATTTTTTTTTTCATATGTTAATCATTATCACGAATAGAAACGTTGGATATCATTATCGAAAAGGGTCATTTTCAATGGCACTTCAATAACTAACAAGATACATTCTATCTTGTATATTGTATGGATGTATACAATTCACAGCAAAGTATCTTGTGGTGAATATTGAATATACTTAAAGCTATTATTTTGTTGTTTCTTTTTCTAAATTGGTTTTCAATTTTCATTATTTTTCTTTTCAGCATTATTATCCGTTGCTCATTCATTTCAATCGTCATCGAAATAGCCAGATATTGCATTCAAAAAGTATCCGTTGTCCACCACAACAATGTAATGATGATTAGAAGATCCATATAATAATCAACAAAAATCATATTGAATACCATATACATATGTACAATATGTATATTTTTAATATAATCGGAATGATACAAAATGAATTCTATTATATACATTATCTGTTTAGGTGTTTAAGTTTTTCTTCGTTGAATAAAAAAATAATAATGATAATAATAATAAAGATACAATTTATAACATGAAAAAGAAATAGTATACATATACGAACAAATCAAATTGATAAAAAAAAAAGAAAAAATTCATTCAATATGAAAGTTTTTGTATTTTATTGAACATTTTCTTCTTTTTTTTTTTCTTTCAAAAAATCCAATAACTAGCTTCATCGTATTATCAAAGAGCTTTTGTGTAAATAAGATATGTTTACATTTGATTTTTTTCTTAATTTTTATATGCACGTTGTTCAACACATGTAAATTACATGTACATATCAGAAAAACAGTAAAGAAAAGAAACAAATAACAAAAAGAGAAGAAAATAAATTAAAATTTTTTAATGTATCTAATCGAAATATCAATAAGATGATAAAAATATAAAATTTATGATCTACCATATTTCTTTTCTTCTTTTTTCTGTAATTTAGGAAAAAAAAAAATTAACGAAAATTATATATCATTATTACACTTTCTATAATAAAATATAACACCTATGTAAGTTTTTATATGTTACACGTGAATTTTGTGAAATTAAGTGTGAACAAAATTAATTTTTAATTTATCTAAAAAAAAAAAAGAGTTAATATTAATGCAAGGGGTATTTGAACGTTTGAAAAATTTCACTGGAAAACTGCTGGAAACAATATTGTCATGAGGCCTGGTGACTGCTTATGAAAAAAAAAACCTTTTTTTGTGTAAATCGCATAAATTGAACATTTTGTGGTAATTTCTATTGTGAAATTTGTGTTGATTAGTTTGATAGTTGATTAAAAATTTTACTAAAGCTTCAGGTCAGCTTAAAGGATTGGTTAACAAAATTATTGAAATTTATGTAATTTTTTTACTTTGATTTTAGGGAAAATTAACAGAAAAACCTGGAAAAAAAGCGTTATTTAATAGGAGTTTTTAGTTCGGGCACTGTTTTTTTTTTAAACTCCAATGTTCAATTGAAACTTTCTGTTATTAACGATATTTATTCTGTTTGATTTAAAATAATAAAAATTTGTTTAATTGAAATCTGATGAAAAGGTTTAAAATTTTTCAATTATTGAATTCTAAAGTTTATTTTTAAACTTCTTCTCATTTAACTGGGAATGCTATTTCGATAGCTGAAAAACTATATTTTTTATTTATTTATTTCATATCTACGAAAATTACCAATTTCCCTTTTTCGATTTCATAGTTTCTAACAAAACATTATTCGACAAATTCCATCAGAAAAAAATGTTTAGTGAAAAAAAAAATGATAATATGTTTGGCGACCAAAACAAAAGATTTAAGCGAGTAACTTTACACATGTAATGAATTATACCTCTCTTTTCTGCAATCATTATTCATTCACTATTTAAAGCATAACAATACATTTTATTTTTGTTTTTCTTTTTCAATAAAATTAGAAATTAATAATTCACAAATTAGAGTAACTTCCGTATTTTAGATCACATCCTGTATTAAATGTATAACTAATAATTTACACTTAAATTCCGATCAACGGAAGTTTACTGACGCTTTTATTTTATAATTTCATGGTTAATAGTAATCATGAAAATAGAAAAAATATAATATTCATATATTTATATTACCATATATGTAATGTATAGTATATATACATACATATATGTACACACGTGCAATTATAATACATTTTAGAATTATCATCATTGAATAAAAAAATAAAAAAATAACTATAGAATCCATAACTTGATGATATGCGACTTCCTCAAAAAAAAAAGATATGTATTTTTTTTTAGAATAATTTGCATGTCGCTCAATCTTTTTTCCTGTTATTAAATATTCCTATATTCAAATCTGATATGATGCAACTATACTTTTTACTATATACCCACACCTATGTATTTACCTACGTATTTTTCACATGATACTGATGAAAACTTGATCTCACTATTTCCCACTTTTTTTTTTTCAATCATGATCATATAAAGAAATTATCATTCTATAGGATCTTTAAGAACATGTATATAAGAATCTTAAAAAGTGGAAGTTAAACTATTAACATCTTCCGATTTCAATAATAATAATTTCTTTTTTAAAACAAAATAAACAACGAATGAGAAAATAATTTTTTTTTTTTAAAAACAAGAAAAGAAAAACATAAACAAATACATTTATTTCCTCTATCATGTTATTATTATGTGACCTTTTGAGATTGGTATCATATGACAACTTCAATCATGTATTTTTTTTTCTTGTTTCTATTTTATACAATATTTTTAAACCAACATTGAAAAATTGAATTTGAGAAGTCAATTTTATTATTATGTTTTTTTTTTTTTTCTGAAAGGTGTAACTATTACCATCATCATAATGGTTGTTATCATTATCATTATCGTTGAAGAACCTATAAGTATATATGTACACATATATATATTTTTTTTAGTTAGTAAAAGATGATGTCAATGAACTTCTGGCTTCTTATTCCAATTGTCAATCTTATTACATATTTTACTACTTAAGAAGCATGATCATCATCGTCGTCATCATCATCATAATCATAATCATAATAATAAACAACGTCATCTTCATCATTCTCGTCTACAATATATCTTTTGCAAGTTTTATCTTTTGAAGAAAAACCAAACTGTATTTATTTTGAAACCAGTTGATATACGATTATTATACATATATGTATGTATTACAAAAGTGATTATATACATTCGTATAGTGTTATTATTAACTTAGTTACTTTTTTGCTCATTAATTGCTTTCAAGTGATAGTACGATAGTACCCTTTATTTTTTAATAATTAAACATGATAAAATTTCACCTACATGAAAATTATATGCTTTATCATTTTGTTAGAACAGATGACAGTTATATGCTGTTATCATTCTGGAATGGGCATCAAGAATTTAATTTATAAAAAAAATTAACAGGCAGATTAAAATACATAAAATAACAAATAAATTAGAACAAGAATTTAATTTGAACGATAAAATATATATCTATATGTACGTATATACGAGTATGTGTGTAAAATTCCGAAGTATCTATATCTACAGATACATTTTTTTTTCTAGTCAATTAAAAATTGATGTACTGATCAATGTTCTTGATTATCATGATTAATTGTGTTACGCGTTAAACATACGCACTTCCTACAATATTTTTCCGGGTTAAATTTTTTTTGCTGTTTATTCAATAATTAGTTTAGGTATTCAAAGATGAAAAATTATACATATAAAGGGTGTTCTTTAAATTAATGGGGAAAAAAATTTGATAAAAAAATATAAATTAGACCTTTCAAGGTAATTAGTTTTAAATTAAACAAATTTTAACGTTATTTTTAGTTTCAAAATTATGAAATTTGAATTATCTTAAAATAAATATGTTCTGAAAAACATCACAGATTTTTTTTTAATGTCAAAATGCCTGACGAAACACCCTCTGTGAGATCTGTTTTCTTCTATAAATTTAATCTAATAAAAAAAAAATTTGAATTGTAAGGAAGCATCAATTCAATCTTGTGAAGAGAAAAATTGAAACATCATCAATTTGAATGTAAAAAGAAAAAAATAAAAGAATCAACAATGAATTCCCATCTTGTAAAATATAAATTGAATTTGAATTTTTTTTTTTTTTCTCCTTTAAAAAAGTACTATTTTCCAGAAATGCATGTATTCAACAGTATATACATTTTTTTTTTTAATTTCCTGTGTGAATAAAAATAACTCACAACGCCAACGTGATAAAAGTCAAAGTTCGTGACAAAATCAATTTTCGACACCTTAATAAAATTTTTGTATCTTTACTTAGAAAACAGGTATATTCTTACCTGTTAAATTGTAAAAATTTCTTAAAAATTGTGTTTTTTGTTAAAAAAAATAAAATAATAAAATGCATAATAATAATAAATATTTACACAATAGTTTCCTTCATAAAATTCAAGTAAGTATATAATGAAAAAATCATATTATGAAGAATTCTCCTTTATTGGCTAATTACAAATATTCAACTGCAAACACGAAAATTATTATTGCGTGCAACATATTATTTCATGTCACGTACATGTAAAAATTGTTTTGTAGGAAAAAGAAAAAAATTAGGTTCTCCTAGAAATAAGTATGACGAATAATAACCTAAATTTTTTTTTTCTTCTTAAATGACACCTATTTTTAATTGAGAAATATTTTTCTCAAATGACACACTATTTTTTATCGCTTTTAGATGCCTTAGATTTTTTGAATATTTTTCTTCACAAAATTTGAAAAAAAAGTCATAGTTTCGGTAATGACCATGAAAATAAAGAAGACATTCATTAAACAAATAAAACAACAAAAATCTGAAGTTTATCGATTTCACTTGAGAAAATATCTTTCATGTTACTTTTTTACTCACACACATCCCATAATTAAAATAATTAATTAATTAACTAATTTGAATGGAAATTAATTGCAAAGTCATTATATTCGCGATGATTATAGTAGATTTCTGGTGCAAAAATAAAAAAAAAAATAAAAAATAATAATAATAGTATTAAGACAAAGACAAATTTTAAGTATATAACATGAATTGTGTACAATCATGACAAATACGTTTAAAAAATATACAAAAAGTGAAGAAAAGCAACAAAAAAAAACATATTTCATAGAAAACAATGGGGTAATTGGGATTTTCTCATGAAGAACTTTTTTTATTTTTTTATTTGAAAATAAACTGCAAAGATGACGGATCCCTTATAGAATATTGCTTCCTTTAATATCTTGTATCTTATATACGTACATACTATACATATAGAAAAATTCTCATTTGTTTTTTCTTTTATATTTTACTCTGTAACACACGAAAGAATAATTAAAAGTAGACGCCATGGGAATTAGAGTTTGGATCAGCTTCACTTAACTATTCCCATGAATGAAATGTAATATATGTATATAAAAGAGATAAAGTACTCATCATATAGAATATAATATGTATCTGAATTACTTACTTTTTACTACACGAGTATATAGAATAAAAATAAAAAATATTGTTTTTTCTTTAAATTAAAAACTAAAAACACACATAAGAAAAGAAAAAAATAGAATGATAGTATTGTGATCTTAATACCTAATTAAGGAGGAGTCTGACTAATTATAATTAATTCAAGTTCTTTGATTAAAATTATAAACAAAACAAAAGTGTATTCGTATTGATAATTATGTAAATATATCAAAAGTATGGAAGATACGAGTACATATATATAAAATAGAGCCTATATGTATTGTGTGTGATAATACAAAGTCAATGATACCATAGTCATTGAACTTTGATTATAATTGTATACATAAATATGTACCTACATACATATGTACGTATACGTAATAATTATGTATTGTTATTTAATTGTAAATTTTATAAATTAAACTTACCTGTACAGCGCAATTCAAAAAACAATTGTTTTGACCTGGTCCATTTAATAGACCTTTTGATGATGGTTCCACAGTAGGTGCTAATAAATGTGATGTGATTGTTTTTAATGCTCCCATTCTTCCATTCGAAGATGCATGATAATTTAATCCGGAACGTAATAAAGTTGCACTTACATGCAACGACATCATCTATATAATTTATTTGATTATTATTTATGATTTAGAGTTCTCCTTATAAGACTCTCTAGTAAGTATCACATATCACTGTAAATATAAAAAGACAAAAAAAAAATTATTAACTAATTTTATTAAAAATCTTTCAAAAATCATGAAAAGAAAAAATAAATATTTTTTGAATATTGAATCACGCAAATGTAATCTTAGTTTTTCATCTAAAGAAGCAATTATGTATTACATATTATTATTATTAAGTATTTTTTTAAATAAATTTTAATTGAAAAAAAAAAGCCAAAGAATTTTTTAATTTTATTTGAATGTCAAAAAAAAAAAATTTAACAGAGATTGTTAATTAAAATTCGATTATTCTCTTGCTTAAAAGTTATTTTAAAGCTTTAAATTAACGGACAGTTATATAGATTCAGATTTACAAAACGGTCCCTGACCCCTCTAATTAGAATAGATTCCGAATAGAACTATTAAAATGAGACAAAGGAAATTAAAAATAATAACCCAATCGCAATTTTTCTCTATTTCTTTTTTAAATAGAATTTATCTATCTATTTTTTAGGTCATCAGCGATACTGTACTGACGCATGTACATTTTCACTTTGACAATTCCGAGTCTGACATTATAAAAATCTCTTTCAGCTTGGGAATTTCTGCTAGATATCATTTGGATTTTATTATCAATTTACAATATGACGACTTAAAGATGATTTTTAACCATTTTTCATACATAATTAGTCTACTCGTTTTGTTAAACTAATGAGAAAATATACTTTCTTTTTAACCCTTTGAACAAGGATTACCACCAGTACCAGTATTAAATTTTACCCTAAAAATTGTGTCATAAGCATTTATTTCGGCAAATTAAGGTGTAGACAGGAAAAGTTTAAAAAAAGAAGTTGAGATGCATTGGACATCAAATCAGGCGAAAATAAATTTAGAAAATGTGGCATAATTGAGTTGGTATACGAAATGTGAAAATATTTCCCTAATGCAAAGGATTTAAAAACAAACTCCCAAAAAAGTTTAAATTTGTAGACTTATATAAAAGTAGATGCTTCAATATAAGAATTACACTGGAATACCACACAATAAATTTGAATCTGTCTAAAATATCCTAAACATCCTAATTTTTATTGAAAAAGAAATAACAGTATCGTATAAACAAAATATTAAAGTTTTCAAATAATAAAAACCAAACAAAAGGATTGTTCTTTTTTTACAAAAAAACAAAAAAAAAAAAATGTATCTATTTCATAAATCACATAATTAACTCCTAATTTGTAAAACTATAAAAAAGATAAAATAAGATTTTCATAATGCTCTTATACAATGGAATATATTAAAAATATTTAAAATATTATACAATAAGTTATCAAAAAAACAATTCCTTCTTTATATTATTTATCTTGTATTCTGAGAAGAAGAAGAAAGAATCTTTTTTTTTCTATGAGTATTTTATGTAAAATATACACCATATGTAAGTATATATGCCGGTATAAAGCCGTTTACCTTTGAAATTATTTTACTATATTTTATTACTCATGATTTTTTTTTTCTTCATCAAATGAATTAAAACGATCCTTATACACTATTAAAACCATTATAATAAAATTTTCAAAGTCTTAATCAAAAAATAACCATTTAAATATGTTTATTTATTTATTTATTTATTATTTTTTTTTAAATAAAAAATCATCTAAAGGTTTTAAAATTCCAATTCAACTAGGTATATAAATAACATTAAATTTTATAGTTATGAATATATGTATGTAAAGTTTCGTTGTGTAAACCAGTTGTCATTTAACAACACACACAGTATACATTGTTATTGAATATCTCTACTTATAGATACATATACGTAAGTAGATAGATTATATAGATACTTTATATGCCTAAAAATCATATTAAAATTTTTTTATCGAATATTAATGCAAACAACATAAATAGCATTTAAATTATGTACATACATATATTCATACCATGTGTATAATTCAAAAGTATTTGGGAAAAACAAAATTCACTTAAAAATTCCAAAATAGCAAATTTTTTTTCTTCTCTACCTTATTAATTTTTTTATGCTTCCTAATTTTTCTTTATTATTTTTTTTCTATCTTGTTTCTTTGGACCGCCTTTTTCATGCTAAAAATATTAATTTATCATTTGAAAATAAAAATAAATTATTTAATGAAAATATTTTACAGTAAATAAAAGGTTTCGAAGGTTCAAACTTTTATCAATTGAATATTATCAAATTACCTTTTCAATTAATATTTAAAGGTCTTAATTCAATCAAAATTGTCATATATATGTATTTTTATATACATTTATAGATACAAGTATCATATATGTTTAGTTAAAATCAAACATTCTAAACATATATTCACAAGTTTTAGAACGTGCCTAACATCTATAAGAAGTCATCGCGATCGCAGATACTATGCTTTTTTTTTCCAAGCATAAATTAAAATATGTATGTTTTCTTTTTAATTCCCATTTGAAGTTATTTTAATGTTACAAGCGTTTTGTAAATTTATAAAATTATTTTTTATACACATAATGGTATGTACATATGTATGTATGCATGTATAATATAAAGATATTGATTAAGATTAAAAATAAAGAAAAGAAGAAAAAACATAGCGTCAATCGCCATTTAATCATTGATTACAAGAAAAATAAATTGAAAAATAAAAAGGAAGAATTTTTACGGTTCTTATAAATAAAAAGATATATTATACAATTTTATATACGTACGTATGTTGTATCTGTAATTTACTATAAGTCGAAAAAATAATGATAATGATTTCGAAGAATATTTATCTTCTTCTTCTTCTTTTGATGACAATCATTAAACATGTATGGAACCGACATAGATACACTACGCACATTTTATATATAAACAAATCGTAAAACGAGTAGAAATTTTTATATCATATTCTATTGAATATCTATTTGGTATTTATAGGAAAAGATATTCTACTAATAAGAACTTAGAATTGATTGTACATACATAGAAAATGCACATAATATGAAAATAAAAATTAGAAAGACACAACTTTTGCAATCCCACTAGAAAAAAGTCTACGTGTAAAAAATTATAAAAAGATATCACATGAAATGTAATTTGTATAAGTAGATAATATGTATGTCTTTTTGCCATAATATGTATGTATTCTAGTATATAATTCTATATTATATTTATTATTCCTCTCACTTTTCAAATAATATTTATTTAGTTTCATCAATTTTTTATTTTTTTATTTTTTTCATTTTATATTTTTAATCAAGTTTATCTTACTGTTTTTTTTTTTTAATTTCAATTACTTAATGAGGTTAGGAAAAATAAATTTTGTTGAAATAAAAAGTCGTTTCAAGGATTCTTAAAAAAGTATTTTCGCTATAAAAAAAAAAAAACGATATAAAGTGAAAAAAAAAACTGGAATAATTTTTTAAATCAAAAAAATAATAAAAAAAAGCAAACCGAGTTCCAGTTTTTCTGGAATTTGTTTTTAGACTCGACTTTGTAATAAGTCCTAATGAATAATAAATAAAATTCGAAAATAGGTAATAAATTGAGTAATTAATGAATTTTTTGAAAACTTAAATTAATATAATCTTCTAGAAACAGAAAATATAGTTAATTTAAGTTACATATAGTTTACAAGTGAATGCAAAAAAGTTAGAGCTGCTTTTGAGCTATTTCATAATCCACCAAAAAGAAATTTCTAAGCATGATGAAAGAGGATCACAGATCTGACTACAGAATATTGTAGAAAAGAATGAGAATTTTTGAAAAAGTTACCTGTAAGCTATGTCCTGAAGATACTGAGTCAAGTCATATGTATAACTATATCTGTGAAACATAATAAGACATCGCAAAGAGGTTCATTTATTTAAAAAGAGCAAAAAGATCTTAAGAAATCAAGCAAAATAGATATTATATAAAAACACCGTAATTTTTCTTAAATAAATCATTTTGAAAATATCTAACCCTAATTTATTTTATTAATTTACAATTCTTTTCTTCATTTATATTTGAAATAGTTTTTTTTTTCTTCTTCAAACCATTTAACGTCCTTAAAAATCATGTTTTCATAGTTTTAATTATATGCTTCCCATAATTATACGAAAAAACTTACACCAAAACACTCTATCTAATTAAAAATAATTTGAATTCATTTATCAATTTAAAAATTCTTCTTTTATTATTTTTCATATAAGAAAATCATTTTTTAACACGCATAAATTTTCTCCATCTATTTAAAATAAAAATCTTTTACACATATTAGATATGCGTGAAGCCCCATCAGAACAATTAAAATACCATATATCACAAAAGATTAATATACATATTATGTACATTTTGTTATTTGTTTTTTTTTTTTCAAAGCATTTGGTTCAAGTTAAAAATACAAAACCATCAAAAATTCAAGTGGAAAATGTTTTATTATTATCAATTAATTTCATCTCGGTAGATTGATTCTTTTATCATTTTTTTTATATTTTGTTTTTGTATTAATTACACAAAAATATTACAAAATTTCCATTAATGAGGTTTGATATGATAATGATGTGTATTTATTTTTTTTTTAAAGATACTTTCATGGCATTTAATAAAATGTTAAATGTTTCTCACGAATTAGAAAAAAAAAACAAACAACAAAATATTGCTTGTATAATCATGAAGAAATTTAAATTGTTGCGGCCAAGTTTTAGTTTGGTACATACGGCAATTTTTTTTTCAATTTCGAGAAAATCAAGCCTGAGATACCAAAGTAGACGATATATAGAAACCAACCAGATATCGTAAAAAACCCAATAATTAAGATAGTAAACTAAAACTGATTGCTAGATTTTTCTTAACTTCCTGTAACTAAAAAACTTTCAAGATGACATACATACATAACAGACTAATGCCCAGCCAATAAAATATCAATTTTTAGTTAAAACAATTTTAAGAAAAGTATCTATTTAATTGAACATCAGATTTTCAAAGAAAGTTATATTTGATTTTATCTGTTTTGTTTTCCGTCATCCATTTGTTTCTTCTTGTTCTGGTAGTATTACATAAAAAAAAAGAGTTATTTCACACATGAAATTCATCTTACAACTAAAATATCAACATTATTTTTCAAGACACGACATTTGACAATTATTAAAATTTATACATTATAACGAATCAACTCTTTAAAATTTTTTTTTCATTTTGAAAAAACCACTTAATGGAAAACGTGACCAAGTGTTATTTTTAAAATGTTATTTTATTATTTAAACTTCATCATTCATCAACATTATTATATCAACAAATAAAATAAAAAGCAAAAAAAAAAAACCATAAATATTGTCGTCAAGGCATCATGTTTTTTTTTATATTAATCTTAAGAAAACACTTTCGTTCTTATGAAGACGATCATTTTTTTTTCTCTTCATACATGCATAGATACATTTTTATTATGAATTATTGACTCTAGCAAAAATCAGATAAAGTTAAACTGAATCAAGTATATGTAATATAAATTTTATAAAATAAAAATTTGTATTCAAAAAAATAAACATTTAAGTGCTTTACCCAATGAAAAAAAGAAAAAAGGAAGACCTAACATAAAAATGATGGACAAAATTTAAACTGTAATAGGATCTGTGTTAATTTATTTCAAGGATTTCAGGTTAAAAGAGTTCATTGAAATACAAAACAACAAATTTTTTTTTTTTTGTACATACATATGTACAAGACAGCACAAAATTACTTCTAAATAACACTTACAACATACCCTGCAATGGACTAGTTTTTCAGCATTGTTTTTATTGTGTTTTGAGTCCAGATTTAGATATTGAAATACCCTATAAATACAATGCTTTTATTTTCGGGGTAAGAAAAAAAAAAAACAAATGACATATACTCAAATTACACACATTCTATAAAGGATTTTTTACGGTGTCAGAATGCACTTGACATAAATCAAATGTTTTGAACAACAACAACAACAACAAAAAAAAGGATCAAAAAATTGAAACTAAATTAAATTCGAAAAATTTTACGTTTTCAATCCGAAATTTTTTTTTTAAAATAGAAAATAAAGACATTTCCTAAATCGAATAAAAGATTAAATCAACAAGACATAAAATTGTAATTTCTCAATAATCTTTCAATAAAAATAATCTAATTTAATATTCGGGTAGACAAGAAAAAAAAAAGGATTAAAATTACATTCTTTTAAAATATCAAATCTCCAGAACGAACATAACCTTTTTTTTTTTCTTATTTCATTAACTTTTTATTATGCATTTTTATGCTCTTGACTCTGAGATGCATTCTTGTGTGCTCGATTTGAAAACGATAGTGTAGGTGTTTTTTTTAACATGTTTTTTTAATTTTTATTTAAATTGAAGAACCTTGACGAAACATTCTTAAGAAACTTATTTTCTCTTCAGAATGAAATTCATTAATTCACATCAATGAACATGTTCAATTTTTAAAAATATTTACTGAACATGCTTTTGAATTATTTAAAAAAAAAAAAATTAGTAATAACAAAAAAATAAACATACAAAAGGCATTACATTTTTTCATATTAATTTTTTTTTTTTTTTTGTAAAGTAGTAATTCTTACAAACAGCATGACATAAACAATGTGTACATATTTATTGTTATTAACAAAATAAAGTGCATCTTAAAACACACTTCATAATTTCGTTATGTCCAACTGAAAAAAAAATACTAATAGAAATAAATTTGAATATTCAAGAGTAAATTTGATCGTGCCCTTTTTTTTTTTATTCATTCTGCATATATAGGGTCCATATACAATTTTGTCATATTTAACAAAACACACGGTTTATCATATAATCTCCCACATATGAATGACACTTGTTTTATTTGAAGATGTCCACCTCCTCAAAGTTCATTTTCATTTACAACAATTTTTTTTTCTTTTGTATTATTTCATAAAAATTCAAATATTGATATTATTTTTTTTTTTCTTTTATTTGTTAAGAACTTCATTCGTATTGCTCTTTTTTTTTTCGTCTATGTGAAGGCGGATTTTTATTTTTTATTAAAATGGCTTTTCATCAATCTTTCAAGATATACAAAACACTTTTATTAAGCATAATCATATGCACGCATTAAATATGTATTTGTATGTATTTTCAAGTAGGAGGCTATTTGACTCGTGCTATAGTAAAAAAAAATCATAATAATAATAATAAATGAAAATAGTTAAGCACAATCAACAGTAACACTAATCATAATAGATCATCGATAATAAACAATCTACAGAATTTTAATTATGACACCATCACATGAGAGGAGAGGACTCTGACATTTTTTTTTTTGTTTTTTTTTTTGAAAAAAGTTTTTGATTAACATTTTAATAAAATGTAAACAAATCTGATTAATTTAACATGGCTTTAATGAATTCATATATAAGTAATCGTAAAGACAATATTTAGTGTGGGTGTTTTGATAACTTTATAATATATAATCATGATGAAACAAACACCATTACGCCCATTAAAAACATTTTAAAAATATATTTTTCTTATTTCGTGTATGCATTTTTTTTTTTCTTGTTAATAATTTCACTACCTATGTGATTATACATGGTTATATGTATTTTTTTGTGAATGTATATAGACAATTATGCGTAAGAGAAATTTAATTTATGAATATTTTATGTCTGCGAAAATTTATAATTGGAAAATTTGAAAAATTAAAACTTTCATTTTCTTTTCAGGCATGCTGTTTGTTTTTCTTTATTCAAATTTAAATTTTAATAATTCAATTTAACCCTATAAAAGAATGGCAGATCAATTTTGTTGAAAAATTAGTAGATGGTATACATTTAAATTGAAATTTCTAAATTTGTTGTAAAAAAAATGTATCCCAGTGGATGAAGTCGAAGTGATGGAGTTTCAAGGACTTAGCTCAGAGGAACTTCAACTATGTGCGATTAGTCTGTTCTAGGGTTATAGATACATATTTATTGCATTGCTTGCAACATTGAAATTTCGCGAATACAGTGAACTTTATCATTTTGGTAATCGTACAGGTATTTTTAAAATTGAACGTTAAGTAGAAATTTTTTTTCTACTATTGTTTCAGTACACTTTCAACTACAATTCTATTTTCTCACATACGTATTAAGCTACGTTTAGGCTATCATGAGACAGTTAATGATACGTCATTTCCCGTATACATATTTTTAAAACATTTTTTTTGTTGAAATTTATCATTTTTCAAAAAATTTAACATTCAGTAATAAATATATAAAACCCTTATCTTTCAAAGATCTTAGCTACAAAACTATTTGAAAATTCAATAACAGCTTTAAAACGTGAGAAAGAAGTTTTGTCAAATTGCAAATATAAAATTTAATTTGATATCTTATCAGATATCGGATTGGCTCCACATATAGCGAAAAAAAAAAACGTAATGCTTAATAAAAATAATATATAAAAAAAAATGAATCATACCTGTATACCGATTTATCATTTCATAATAATTCAAGTGCAAAATAAATGTTTATATAAAAAACACTTGCTACTCGTATTTTACTTTAAATTTTTTTTATTTTTCTAAAAAAATTTATCATGAATAAATAATTATTATAATGGGGTGTGCAGGAATACGATAAATTTAAAAATAAAAAATTATTATTTACGATAAGAAAATACTCATATGAACGCGTATACTGATTTGTATATGAACAACAAATACTTGAAAAAATGTATATACTCGTACATATAGTATAAGCATATTGGCATGATAAAATTTTCAATAAATTGAAAATATTTTATCTGAAACCAAAACAAAAATATAATAATAATGAAAATTATTTATGATTTTCTACTTTTGTTTTTATTTTCTTCATAATTGAATTCGAAACAGAACTAAATTTGTTTAGTTCAATAATATGTAAGTATACAATCTGAAATATATGTAGCTACCCAAAACTCATTTATATCGATATCGATTGTGCTTGCATTTGCATATACAAAAAAATTGTTCAGAACAATCAGAACCAATAAAAAAAAATAATAACATAAAAACGATAAGAAAATATATGTGTCAGATTTCTAAAAATATACCGTGTGCAAATAACGTTCATCAGAACGTGCTAGTTAGAAAGATTTAAAGTAAATTTGAAAATTTGAAAAATTATTATTTAATTTAAAGATCATGATTCTAAAAAGGTTACAAAAGAAATGATACAGAGCAGAAAAAGGAACTGTTATACCCCTGTTTTATTGTCCTTGTTGCCTAAAAATGTTTGTTATAATAATTCTAAAGATACATTTAAAAAATCTTTTATACAATCTAAAGATATTTTTGCACAGTGAAGATTCATATTCTTTGATTAATTATTTCTAAGCAACAATTTACAGATACACTATTCTCAATTTTATAGCGTATAATATATCTTTTATTTATAAGAACCGTTAAATCATTTTTTTTTCAAATAACTTTCCTAGTAATAGGTTATATCAATTAAGTACATACCTATTAACTATAAAGTTTAAAAATGTACTTAACGACTAACGTACGTACTAACATTATATTGTATTTGTTCATTATACGCGACACATTCTTTTAAATGACCCTGAAATTACCTGTTTAATAAATGAATAAATACATAAATACATACTAATAAATTACAAAAAGAATTATTTAACTTTTTCTTTGTTTTTTAATTAAATTTTAATTGAAAAAAAAAAAAGGTCGAATCAATCGATTCAGAATACAGAAGATGACCCAATATACCTGTATTAAAAATTTATTCAATCAAAATCTGGTGTCTATTTTGAAATGATTCGTCTCACTGTAAAAGACACATTATAATTACATATATATACACTTTAATGATACTATAAAACACAATTTATGATTATTTATTATCGATCTCATACTGACTACTGGATACTAAAAATTGCTTCAATAATGTACATTTATAAATTTGCATTAATTTACGATGCGGTCCATTAATCACAAAAGAAAAAAAATATATATGTATTAACAAACAGGTGAATCAAGTGCCATACTTATCATCGTATATATGTATGTATATTGCAAAAGTATCTATTGAAAATATAAATATTATTGTAAAATGAAAACTGGTTATTTTATCTACTAGATATATACTAAATACCTGGAGTTAATCGATTATACTCAAAGGATATGGCATTCAATTAAAATTGTAAGAATATTATATACCAATTTTTGTTGTTCATTTTTATCACTTTCAAGTTAACATTACACCTTATATGCATCTAATTTACAAATAAACAATATTTTACTTAAAATGACATACATAGTACATACTAATGATTAGTGTTAACTCTTAACCATCTCTTAACTCAACCATATAGGTAGTTGTAATGAATTCCAGTTTCATAGGCAACATGACTGCATATATATGCCACTGTCACAATTTCAATGACAATCTTTATTGTGATAGCAAAAACAAAACAAAAAAACAATCTTTTATTATAGTAAATTGTTGTTTTAGTCAAAACAAAAATGTTCAAAAATATATTTACTATTTAGCAAACTCTACGGTCAAATATGTAGATATTAGATTTGCTCATCCACCATGTGTATCCAAAAATATGTTGTAATTAAATCAACTAAACTAGGTAATATTTACCTCTGTAAAACTACAACTATACATACATTACTTGATGATAACTTGACAAGAATGCGGTTGATCTTGCTTTATCGTTAAGTCTACAAACACATTACAACAAAATAGATGTTCGTGTAAATTATATAAATTTTATATAAACATTGATGATGATGATGTTATTGTATAGGAATATAATTTTTAGGAATGTTTATTTTATGATAAATATACCTACTCATGTATCTGATGCATTTGTGCAGATGCACAATTGTCTGTTTATATGAACAATGATATACACGATTTTGTGGTTAGATTTAAGTTGCATGTGCGCTACCATAATAATAACAAATAACATAAGCAGAGACCAGGTGTACTTGTATGATTTTTTTTTTCAATGAATGATGATTTTGTTGCTATTTTCATTCATAAAATTCATTTATCTACCTGTGAATTCATTATAAATGTATTTTATTTATTTGCAATTCAATGTACGCTTTATTATGAAAAAGAGAAGAAAAAAAAAGAGAAAAAAAATACCATTACCAATGATTTTTCAATGGTACGCAAAAAAACTATTGTAATTTGACTTGCAAATCAAGTTACATAGATATAGACTAATTGAAACTTTTTAGAATTGTGTACAAGTACAACAAACAATTTCAAATGAAAATACATATACTATTTTTATTAATTAACCTTTGTATTGTGTATGTTAATTATATTCAATTGAGAATACTCATATGGTTTTAATCAGTGGTATCTATTAATTAAGCAAATACAGATAATACATACATATGTATACATACGAGTATGAATATCAATTTTTAATCTTTTGTGTATTACACTTATTTAATTTACAATTAAAATTAAATTGACTATTTTCTACCCTGTTTATTTACAATCTAAAATATCAAACTAATTTTTTCATTAAACTGACATTTCGCAAAAAATCAAATACATATGTATGTATTTTGTTTATCCGATAAGAGAATTTGAATACAGAAAAAAAATTTGCATTAACAACTGATTTGTTAATAAAATCTTATTAAAGATGAATTATTCAAGATAAAAGATAAACAAAATACATATTTCAACACTTTTATAACAAGGCAATTAAAAGATGAAGAAAAAAAGATACTTAGCCTTGCTAAAAAAAAATTAAAAAAAGATATCTTATTTAATTTTTTTTGCAATGAACATATTTCAAGCTTTACTCTTTTAAAATTGCAATTTTTCTTTGTTGCTATTTTAGCTTTTAAATTTCAATTTTAAAGCATCTTTTATGTTTTCCTTCAGCCTTCAACAGATCAAGAAAACAGAAATATCTCATTCAATATAAAATATCAAAATGTATATGCAATATATCTGGACTGGAAGTAATCCGCATCTACATAGGAGAAAAATAAAATAATCTGACTGATTTATTATTTTGAATCCGACAGAAATTTTAAAATATTGATGAATTCTGGCTCCAAGATTTTAAAAATAAATAAATCTAAATATTCAGATGATATTTATTCAGTACCTATACAGTCCAACACCACACTTTATATTTCTTTATATATACGAATACACATATGAACACGATAAAATTGATTTTCAATTACATACTACACTCACATATGCTTTAAAAAGTAATAATTGAATAAAATTTTAAAAATAGAAATCTCTATATTTGTGGGCGCGTATTCAAACGCATATGGTATTCATGTTCAAAATTTGAAAAATTAGAATTTTCTATTACATATTCGATATCTGTTTTAAAAGAGTATTTGGCAATCATTTTTTTTTTTTTTTAAATTGGATCAATTTTATTATCATAACAATTTTTTTATTCTCTCTTTTTCAACGGAAGTTAACTATAGTATTTTGGTGGACGTTTTTTTTCCCATGAACGATGTGGTTGCTGTTACTACTGCAATTTCAGTTCTTTTTTTTATCTTTCTGTTTTTATATAGGTAAAGGTAATTATATCATAGTTTCAGAAAACATGTTGTTGAGAAAAATTATAACAGTACATTTAATAACAATTATATAAATATGATCATAGTTGCTATATGTCCAGCATATGTGTAATATAAGACTATATTGTTAACGTTTGAAAAAATGTTAACCTTGTAATGTGGCATAAATGTGGTATGAATATTTTCATTTATGACAATAATTACATTTAAAGCGTTAAATACTATGAAATTTCTAAAGATACTTATATCTTATAGATACTCATATACGTACATCAGATTGGTCTATAAAATATTCAAAAAATGTCTGTTACAAAATTAGCTTCCACATCAAATATAAATCATGAGAATTTAAAATGAAATTAATAGGTAATTAATTTTTAGTTTTTTCTCGTTTTCACTGAATTTTTGCATTTTAAATTTTTTTCAAGTATAATAATTAAAAGGTGTATTTTAAAAATTATTTTTGCCTTTAAATTGTTTCTTTGTTTTTTTTGTCGAATTTTTATGCAAATGACTCATGAATTTAATACAGAGAAACTAAACTCTATTATTATTAAGACGGCCAACATATTATGTATTGCAAATTGCAATTAGGGATCTACCATTATTATTATGTCAAAAAAACAATTTAAAAACTGACTTTTAAGAGAGTGAAAAATATGAAAATAAATTATAATAATATTGACTGGAAACCATATTTTATGATATGTAACAACAATCATAAAATATTTTTTTTTTCTTTTTGAAATCTTTTGGTTATTCAAGATAAAACAATCATCATAAATTTTTAATGACAAATTTTTTTTATTGTTTTTTATTTTTTGTGTGGAATTGCAGAATTTAGTATGAAGCATAATTTATGGTATATTTAATAAACTCAATTTTTTGCTTATACATAGAAATTGATATTAATAAAGATTATACATATGTACTAGTATGTACAAAGATATTACAAATGAACTTCCAAAACTGATGATTGTGTGATAAATTAGTTCAATAAAAGACTTTTTAATGAGATTTTCTTTCATACTTCAGATTTTTTTTATTAAAAATTAATTTTTTTTTCTTTATAATAAAATAACACTCCATTAGTATCTTATTCGATAAGGAAGAAAAGTATATATTTATCAACTGTCTACAATATTATTTCCAAATATTGGCTAACACTTATATGGGCAAAAAATAAAACTACGTAAACAATTTCCGGACAAAAAAAAGACAAATAACAAATTCCAACGACATTTAAACTGATTCTCTCGAAATTTTTACAATAATTTATTTTCTAAGAAAATTTTTTATAGTTTGCTAATGAAAAAAAAAAAATACTTTTTTGGTGGTCCAAAATAGGCTTGTAAAATCGTAAATTTAAAACTTTCAAATTTCAACGACGTTATACTTAAATATTTTAAACTCTCTTTTGCTAATTTAAATATTTTTACAGTTCATTAAAATATCTTCATGAAAAAAAAAAAATAAGTATCTGTATATATTCAAAAATATATTTTTTTTTTCTTCGAATAATATTTATAACAATATTATTTAACATAGGCTGAAAGGCTCGAAAAATACTATTCAATATTTTTTTTTTTCTGTGGTATTAAAAATATATTTAAATTTCATATTTTATTTATGAAAATAAAAATTTCAAAAGAAAGTTTTATAAAAATAAAATATTTGTCATTCATATATGTATAGGAAATTTTTATATAAAAAAAACAAATTAAAATAATAAATAAAATAAAATACGCAATGATAAAATATAACCTGTTTGATTAACATTTTTAAAAGAAAAAAAAAAATCTTTTATATTTTTATCTGCATCTGCAGCTAAATTTGCGTTGTATCTTTAAAAAATTCCATCAAATTCATACATATGTATAAGATAAACATCAACCGCAACCATAATATGTGCGTGTTATATGTAATTTGATACTATATTTTTTCTTAAGTATATTATGATGCTTACATATGATGCCCTGTACCCAGATTCAAAAATCCCTATCATAATAACTGTTTTTTTTTTTCAAAGGTAGGCCTAGGAATATACATATACCAAAAAAAAAATGAAGATCAATCATTTGAAGAAAATATATTTAACATAAAAAGAGAAAATAAATCATGCAATATTGTTTGTGTTTTTCTGAATTTGTTGTTTTTGTTATCTATCTTTTTTGTTTTTTTTTTGTGGGTGGTTCAAAGAAATAATTTTGCTGAGTGGAATGTCATTGGAATTCAAGATCATTTTTTTTTCCTATATATATGTTTTTTTTTGTTTAGATATTTTTAGATTACTTAAAAAATTTAACTACGTATCTACTGAAATCTGTGAAGGAATATCAAAACATTTCAATTTTATGTTTTTATCTGGCCTTTTTGTTAGTGTATTGGTTAAATTTTAGGTATTTTAAATGTATATGAATATATACATATATAGGTACCTACATATTTTAATTCTATCGGTTAATTGATTACAATCTTTGTAATTCAAGTAACAATTAAATTCATAATGCTTATACATTATGTTGCTGCTGATCATATTTATAAGATATTTTAGCCATGATTACACTGATCATTCTACCAATCACAATGTATAAGTATTTCAATGATGGATGAAAAAAAAAAAAACAGATTTTAGTTTAGTTATAGCAAATATATAGCCTTACATACATTTTAATAAAACGTATTTTTAATGTTGTAATGTTGGATACTCACTTATAAAGTAATTGTTTGGTACTTATACACTCGAAAAAAAAAAATCATTAACAAAAGCGGCGGTCTTTCTTCAATCAAAAATGAAAATAAAAGATTGTAAAAAAAGAGGAAAAAAATGTAGAAGAAATTAAATTTTCAAAAAAAGAAAGAAGAAAAAAAGTAGTTAAATCTCAAAGAGGATTGAGTAGTAATCGAGATACCTTTTAATATACCTTTGAGGTATTATTTAGACCATTATTCTTATAAAATGGTAAGCACAGCATCAATATAAAAAAATAAAAATCTATGTATGTAGGTAATATGAAAAGGCAAGTCACTGCAGTTCATTAGATTTATATAAAATGTGACAGGAATAAAAGAAATTCGATTACATACATATATGTATAAAATAAATGATCGAACTCGTGGAATTGAAAAACTATATTATGAAAAAAAAAGTGACTATACATATTTTGCTTGCCCAATGCAAGCAAGTCCTTTAGAACACGTAATAAAAATTAATATAAAATCACTTTTATACGTCAGTATCCAATTTCCAACATTAAATTTAAAACTTATATAGGACTGGAGAAGAAGAGAGGATAACAAAACAAAATGCATATTGTATTCAACCTTGAGCAATGGATTCTATTCTATAAAAATTAAAAAAAAAAAAAGGAATGCAACATAAAACTCTAACTTATATAGTAAAGGTTAGCATCTGTATGAACAAATGTTCTAAGAACTTCATCAAGAAAATATTATGGACATGTCAGAAAAGCTTTTACAGTAATCAATCAATATGTTGGTTTTTTCTGATGAGAATTACTTTCATTTAATAGGTAATCTTTGATGACAGAATTAATGATAAGTTATGATATGATATACACATATCTATACATATGTACATACATGTATGGTTAAAAGTCTTATGACCATGCCCATTTAACATAAGTTTCATAAAAATGAAGAAACAAAAAATAAGAAAAAAAAATGTATGTAGGTATGGGTTTTCTCATAAATAAATTTTTTTTTACCTTTTTGAGGTCAATACATACTTATGACTTGATCTCTCTTTTTCCATAAAGAAAAAATCAAATCTAACTAAATAACCATAACTATACAATTATACATGCATAATATGTACATACATATGTACATTATGTACATATAATGACACTTTCGGATATCAATTTTAAAAATGCTTATATTCGTGACATAGTTAAAATGATTGAAAACTTAAGTGCGGGTGTTTAATTTTTAACATATGCCATAAGGTAGGAGTTCATTATTAATATACATATATTGCAATATTTTATTTGAATATAGAAGTAATTTGATAATAATCTTTAAGTTTACAATGATTTGTCATGTGTGACAAATACATATAAGATCTTTTTTTTTCTTTCCATCTGGTCATTATCTCAATGATGGTGTCATCATCATCATCAACGATGTATTCAAATATTAAATGTTGCTTGTTAGGCGAGTATAGTCTTTTTTTTTTCTTGAAATTTCCAAATACAAATCATATGTAGATTTGATTACCGATTCAGATAGAAGAATACAAAAAAAAAAGCTATCTTTTACCAAATTTGAAATGTTAATTGAATTATCATTTTAATGATATGTGTTCGATTTATTATTTGTTATACAAATTCAGCAATAAACCTACCTATCTGTGGAATAATCAAATAATTTCCAAAATTTTGTCAAATTTTTAAAAATTATTCAAATTTTAATGAAATTAAATACAAGTTGAATAACATAGAATTTAATGAAGCTATTTATTCTCAATTCTAAATATGTTTTTTTAAAAGTTTCATAGCCGGTTTCCAGATCAATGTTTGCAAAGTCTAACGAACATATAGCAAATTAGCAAAATTAATTCCACTTCATTGATTCTGATAATCAATATTGTCTGCCAACAACAAAATTCGACGTTTACACCCACAAACATCAATTAAAAATTGCTGACTTTAAATACCAGTATCTCTAATATCTTTGCTAGATTTTAGCTAACAAAAACTACAAATTTTGTAACAACTTAGAAACAATTTCAGCTAAAACTTCTATACGTATATATACAAACATAATGCAGAAACAAAAATAATTTTCAAAAGTCTTTTAAATCGAAAATGTCGCTTTCCCTCAAAGCAAAAATGACAAAAAAAAAGGCTTCATTTGGGTCACCCAAGCCAAGTATTAAAGTTTACTTTAAAAAACTACACGTAGTCAAATTTGTAAAATACTTAGTTCTGCAAAATAATATAAAATTTGTTACTGAAAATTTTCAAAAATTAACATAAAATTAATAACGCATATAAACAGTTAGAAACTAGAAAATTTAGCAAAGATACAAGATTTCTGTCTACAGAATTTAAAAAAAAATACATCAATAAAACAATAATTTTGAAAAAATTGGTACATTATTACAATACCATTTTCTATTTGACTAGAGTTTCTACATTTCCGTTCACTATTTTGTCTAGATGGCAAAAAAATGAAATAAACAATTTTTTTTTTCAATTTTTCATTCATCAAAATACAATTAAATTACCTACCTTTTATCAAAGAAAACAATGGGTTAATTGTTTTTAATTTTTCTCGACAATAAGATATTTTATATAGCTTTACACAAAGTAATTACAATGTATTTTGCTACAAAAATATATACATATGTGATGAAGTATTTTACTGGATCAAAAATATGTAGGTAAATCCAAAAGAATCCTATGTATTGTGATATGTGTATCTATATCGTTTTTTTTTTTAAATCGATATTATTGATGAAAATAATCCAATAAGTGTTTTTATGTTAATTAATTTTTAAATAAAAACAAGAACGACAACAAAATAAGTGAATGTAACTTTATGCATACAATAAGTTTAATATTTGTTTTCGTTTTCTTATATAAAAAAATTAATTTTCAGCATTCACACACTAACTAGGTATATCCTTGAAATTGAAAATTATTTATTATTATTATTTTTTTTTTTTTTCAAACACATTACATTGTGAATAATAAAATTTTTTTTTCATTTACACTAAAACACACTTCAAAGACCCATGGTATTTTCATTTTTTTTAAAACATTGTACCTATATATTTTTTTTCTCGTAAAGAAAAAATCTTTTTAAACAAATTAAAAACACCAAAAACTTAAAAACCACACACAAAAAAAAACGAGATATTTTATCTCAACGAATGTCCCAGTTTTTCACTTTAAACATCTTTTTTTTTGCCACTTTCTACAGTCTACAAAACAAAACGAAGAAAAAAAGAAACTATAAAAATAATCGTTTTATTAAAAATTCAAGTTTGAAATACAAATTTTATGAAAAAATCTTTTATTATTATTTTTTTTTTTTTTTTCATATATTATAAACAAGAAAATAATAATATATAAACATTAACGTACAACACGTATGCTTTTTACTCGATGACTGAAAAAATAAAACCGCGCGCAACATGAATGTTGAAAGAAACTTCGAAAAAAAAAATAATCATATAAGTTGTTAGTTGGGTAAAGATAAAGTTGATCTTAAACATAAAAAATAAATTTAAAATAATATTATATTGAACGATTAAGACGAAGTCAAGGCTTGGGGCTTGGGTCGGTCCTATATTAAAGTATCCAGCAGCAGCATACAGAAAAATTGTCAGTAAAAATATATACAACTGAGATTTTTGAATCTTTTTAATTTTAGTTTTTTTCTTCTTTCAATGTTGTATTTTTTTAAAATTCAAGACGTTTTACTTCTTGATAAACAAACACAACATACATATATCAAGCAAGCATTTTTATTTTCATTACAACTACAATTGCATTTAATTTAATGTATAAATATGTGTAAAGATCATTTCAATATCTTCAAAGATTCACCCCCGGTCCGGTTTTGGATCATTTTTAGTTTACATATTTTTACACAAAGCAACTCCAGCTACAAAACCAATCTAACATAACATGTGTACAGATGCACATTAAAAAAAAAAGCCATATGTATAGTTTTCATATACAGATGAACCAACACCTTTAAATTTACCTTTAGATATGCCGTGTACTTTTGTTTATTTCTTGAAAAGTATCTTGGCTGTTTTGTATTACCTGTATTTATTAAAAGAGTACAAAAGATTTTCTTTCATTGTATATGAAAAAAAAAAATCATAATATAATGGCCGCTAAATTAAAATGGAGAAACCTGTTGCTCTTTATACCGACCGAGCCAAGATCACAACAGACTTCCATTTGTTGAAATTAAACAATAATTGAAAATGTATTTTGTTGATCAACAAATCTTCTAAAGAAACAACATAGCACACGATCAATAATATTGTTTTCGACCAATTTTACAATCAATTATTTTATTTTTTTTTTTTAGTTTAAATCTTGGATTTGTGCTTAAATTTATATTTTATGCTACTACAGAGTCCACAGTACAGAACAGAATCCTACAATTTTTATTCAATTTTTTCGTACTTATATAGATTCTTTGGCATAAAAGTTGACTATTTTATCACAATCATCATTTTGTTAATTTCTGTTTTTTTTGTACAAGAACATTTTTATCATTTATATTAATTTACTTGATTATAAACAACATAGAAACTCAATGTTATTTATTTTATGTAAATATATCCGATAGGACATAAATTCACTTTTAAAATCCTGTAACAATAATTCCATTGTAATACCTTAATTATCTTAAATCAAGTTTTTATAAGCCAATCAAATTTATTGTTTCGATAATTACATTTTTAAAAAAAAGTAAAATGAACAAACAAACGAAAAAATAATAACGACTTTTTAAAAATAAAATATTATGAGCATGTATAATAATTTTAAAGCGTTAAGAAATTTTTATCTATATAGTCTGTGGTACGGTAAGTCAATTAAGAAAGCATGACAGGACAATTATTATCGTATACATAGATACTGACTACTGACAATTACAAGAATTATTGTTTCAAGATTATAATGTTTATTTATACGAGTACATATACCTACATATACATATTACATGCATATATTACGAAGTTTAAAATAAATCTTATCTGTTTTATTTTTTAAAACTTTCCTTTTTTTTTACTTTTCATACTGAAGCTAAACTGACTACTGATTAGAATTCCATTAAAACTTCACAAACAACATGAAATATGGACAATAATTACATTGACCCGACGATATATGTGTTTAAAGGATCGTTATACATATGTATATGCATTTTTAAATACAATTTTGAATCAAATGTAAATTATATAATGCTATATATTTGGTTTTCTCAAAAGAACGATATACATATTTCAATTCTTTTACTTTTGAAAAAAAAAATTGTTACGATTAAAAAAGTTCAAAAACCGTAATGATTGTTGTTAGTACCTAATTTTCAATATATATTTTTTTTAAATTAAAGTGCACGATATTTACTAAAATTGTAGCTTATTACAATGTATAATTTTATAAAGAGAAAACATATTAACAGGGGAATTGTGAAATTGGAAGTTTTTCATTTTTTTGGCCAACAACGATATTTTACAACCCATGTAGCTCTCCAAAGATTTTTTCAGAAAATTAAATTATACTTAGAGGATTGAAAAAAGTGTACAAAAGAACTCAAAAGAAAATGCATTTTTCAAAGGATCCTGTTTGAAAGTTTAAAAAATTCACATTTATTCGAAGATTTCGATCCAAAAACATAAAAACAAGAACGCTCTGCTCTGCTTTACCAAAGAACAAATTTATTTCAAAAGTTGCCTTTATATGGAAAATTTACAATTAAATTAGAAATTGCATATATGCACAAATACTAAATACCCCAGATACATTGTATTTTTATATACAATACATTATGTACCTATACTTATATGTACATATATATAAAAAAAAAAGAATAACTGTTGAATGCTGTTTGTACTGCTATTAAATTAAAATACATAATGTATGTACATACAAACTTGTACCAAAATGAGACGACATGTCGTTTAGCCAGTTTGATATCATCAAAGAAATCCATTTACAACAACATCCATTTTGCAAAAAAGTTGGTTGACCAGTGTCCGGGTATGATTCGTTATTATGGGATATTTTTAGCACAAAGATAAAAGTGGAGATACATTTTATAAATTGAAGGGGGGATGGGGAAATCTTGGAATTATCTTGTACTTTATGCTTAAGACAAAATTTCCAACTTAACGATATCACAAAAAATAAAAAGTAAATAAGTAAAATAAACAATATAGTAAAAATACATTATATGTACGTACGATTATGAGTATACACAATAATAAGTTATAAGAATTATTATATTGGAGCTCCACTTTAAACAGCACATAAGCTAATATAATAGAAACTTGTTCAATTTAAGATAATATGTATATGTACATTGAAGTCCTAATTGAATCGTATGATTTTATTGTAATATATGAAAAGTCTTCATAAATATTACTTATGAAATTTTACATTTTTTCTTTTTCTTTTCAATTTGAATTGCACAACTCATTACAATCATCATTATTCTGTTGAAATAAAATATTTTGTTTATATATTGTGTGATTCATGAGAATTTTGATTTTCTTATTTTTACATTTAACTCTTCAATTAATGTAAAAAATTTTAAGAGAAAACTTCATAACAATGCATAAATATTTTTAACAGCAATCTAATCAATCAACACCTCAATTTTATTAAATTTGGTAGCATTCTATTGAGAAACTATAAATCATCTTTAAAAACAAAAGAATATTCTTTTGTTATACGAACAAAAATAATAATAAATTTATTTCTATTTTTTTCTTTAAAGTATTTTCACATAATGACTTTCAAATACGACACTACCACTCACTATAGCATTATTGTTTTAGGAAACATGAATACGCGTTAAAATATTCAATTTTCAATAATGTTTCCCTTGCCTTTGAAAATGAAATCTAATTATGAACAATCAAAATTCTTTGTTTAGAAAAGATTCTTAAGTGATCATAAATTGAATTAATTATCTAGTCGGTAAAATAATATTAAAAACTATCAAAAAGTAATTGAGATTTTTTCAATTCAATTAATATTTTGATTGATTAATTGATACAAATTTGATTTTTAGTTAATGCAATTATACGCATGAATTATAACATTTTATTAAAGATTTCAAAATGAAAAATCCCATATTAAGAGCTGCTATAGGGAAAAAATAAGTTAGGGGAAAATTTATTGTGTTCAGCAAAGTCGTAGGGCAATGCTTTACTGAACTTATAACAACTAACTAAAAATAGCAAGTGACATGGCCCTGCCCCTGATAGCTCAATGGTAAGAGCAATGCCTCGGAAAAGTAGAGGTCTGTTCTGTTATGACTCGATTCCTAAATCCCAGCTGAGTCGAATGTCGTTTTTTCTGTTCTTAGTCTACTACAAAAGTCTGATCAGATAAGAAGAAAAGAAGAAAATGAAGCGAGCTCTATGAAAAATATACTATAGGTTCACCCAGAGCAGATTGTTGAAGATGTGGTGACTGGTGATGTCTAAAACTGGAAAATTCGTAAGTTTTAAGCAACAGATTAAAAAAATTTGTCTTAAGCAATTATCTAAAAGAGATTAAGTTAGCTTTTCTACACTCCGCTTATTGTCACAAACCCTCCTTTTTCTAACTCTGTTCCTTCTGCTTATCAGTGAAAGAAGCAGCAGAACATGTTCTGTTTTTATTTCTGAATAAATTACCTAGTCATCAAGGGTTTAGTATAGTTTTCACAAACTCACAATAGACCTTTTAGATCGCGATGAGACAAGGTTGAAATTTAATCTTAACGGCCCGCTTTTACAATACAATGCAATAGCACTTCTACTTTTAATATTTTTTTTAAATCCTCATAATTTTAAATTACAACACTATTATCTTTTTCTTTTTTTTAAATTTCAAATTTATTTCTATGCACTAAATTGTAACACGAACTAATTTATTTAAACGGTAATAAAAATATTACTTTAGTGATACAAAAACGTTTAATTTTTTCAATATACATATTTCTTTTTAATTCAATTGAATTATTAATAGAAATATTTTTTTTTTCCTTCTTCTAAATGCATTTTACAATTTTTATACTTTTAATACTTCTAATAGTTGAATTTTGTTTTTTTTTTTTACTGACTTTATAAAACGTATCTGAAATTTTAAAATTATGAAACGGTACAAAATCAATTACAGATCTTTGATATAAAAATCTTTATTTATTTTTTCGTCTTTAATTTACTATCGGTTCATGTTTTCATACATAAATAAGATTTGAAACTTTTAAAATAAAATATAGATCACATATTAAAAAATACATGATAACATAATGTGTGTAGAAGAAGTACTTATAAAAGCAAGAAGAAATTATTATAATAAAATGCACATATGTATATGAAAAACGTATAGATCTATAATGTAGTTTTTTTCTCTTGTGCATTAGTCGCGTGCTCAATCATGAAATTTTATAAATACATAATATCTATTATACATATTGAATAAATTGAGAATTACAGATCTTTAAAAATATATCTTAAGGTGTGACACAGAGCAATAGAAAATCATGATTCGAATCGTCTTGTACTCGTATAATAAATAAACGAGTAATAAGTTTTTTTCTTTCAAAATTGCTAGACATAATAATGAAAAACAAAAAATTATATGTTCACATGAACGTACATAGATGTTGTTGTTGTTACGTGAACTATATTCAATGTACTAAAATACCTTCACAATGTGTACTTTCAAAAATATTATATAGCGACCATTTTTTCTCTTTTTATTTTCGGTGCAATGAATATAATATGTGTAAAACTGGATATCTGAACAATTTTAAAGTAAATTTAATATAAGAGAAATTTAAAATGATAATATGTAACTACAAGAAGATTATATTAGATAGAATATTTTTTTTAATACTTTGCACCTTAATTATTTGTTTGTTATTGAAAATTTATTTGAAATTAAACAAAGGAATATAAGTAAAATTACATCAGATTTTAGATTATCAAAAGATATATTTTAATATATCTTTTTATAATTGTAAAGCGGTAATAAATAATGTAAGGAGTGGTTTTTGTATTTGTACAAGAATAACTTTTTGTTATTGTTTCAAGTTAAAAGAAGAAAAGAATCTAAATAAATAGAATAAATTATTAAAGCGCTCCGACTTATTAGAACTTTAACATAACTTTTCAATGTTAATGCTTTTCCAGAATAATATTTTATGTTTTCTGTTTTGAAAATTAACACCTGGATCATAAAACTTTTCTTTGTAATAATTATTTTCTTTACCTTTATTCAATGTCACTGTTGCTTTTATGAGTTAGGTATACTTTGATAATACATACATATGAATAATTTTTAAATGATTTTATAAAAACTGAATGTCACATTTATATCAGTGACATCATCACAAGAATTCTAGGAAAATAGTGATTTTTTACCTCTGTACCAACTCCTAATTCACAGTCGATGTAATTTCTATATTTTTAACAAATCGATCACAATAGTTAAAAATTTGGAAAATAATCAGTTCTATGTTTTTAGTCCAATAATTCTAGACATGAAAATGACTAATGTGCAGAAAAAATTCAAGTGAGCAGTGAGAATATGTAGAAACTTGATGTTGGTAGCCATGTCGGGATCACATGAAGACTTTTGCTTAGAACCTTTTCTGTTTGTGCGTTCTTTCATCCCATCTGTTTATACATACGTCCCTAAGTTTGTCTGTGTTCACCTAACCCATCTGTCTATGCATCCCGTACTCAACGCTTCTACGATTATCCCACTCATCCTTCCATTTCTGAGTTTCCAAGGAATCTCTCAACTCCAAATCAAAAATAAATTTCTAAACAGATCTTCAATTCAATTATAATTCAAATTATTTTCCAGTTTCAATTCAAACGATGTTTTTTCAAAACAAGTACTTAGATAATAAAAAATTTGAGAAAAATTGTTACTTCTAATTTGACTATGCATCTACTTTTAATAAAGGAAATTTTCAACAATTTACTTACCAACGAAACGGATCGGACAATTAGATTTGTTGTTTTAAATTTCATTGATTTATTGTATTCCTCTAACCTCGTATTGTACATAAATAATAATTTAAATATTCAAAAAAAAATATAACTGAACTTTTTATGAATACAGTTCTTATTTACTCTTTCGTAAGAATGGCTCATTTAATATTTTACGCAATTTTTGCGCTTTTCTTGGACCAAGTCCAGCACACAGTGCTAAACGTTCTTCTGAACTGTTAATAATATTTTCTAAACTTCCGAAATTTTGTAGTAAAATCATAGCATCTGTTTTATTTACTGGCTTAATATTCGTTAGAGATGTTACAATCTACAATGAAGTGAATTTAAAATAAAAAGAATAAATAAAATTTTCTATTTTTAACAACACGCGAAAAATCGATATTGCAAAACCTTTAATCTTACATTTTGATAAATATTTGCATCAGGTTTTTCCATAATCGCATCTGGAGGTTTTTTCTCAAGAAATTTATATGTTTCTATAATTTTACCAGCTTCTTCTGCATTCCAAGCTAACATTATAGTAAGATCAGCAAGTAAACTTACTCTGGTTAAATTTTTAAGAGCATTAAAGGGTTCCTTAAATAAACAAAAACTAAATTAAATTAAAAATAGAACAAAAAATGTCCTAAATTATCAAAAACTCATATTATTTTTACCTTGGTATCCACTTGTACTAGAAGAACACGCAATTCAAATTGTTTTCCTAATGTTTTTAATCTTTGACAAATATAATCTGGATTTAAACTATGATATCTCAATGATAAGTACATAATGCATGTTGTTCGACCAACTATATAATCTGGAATTATATCACGAAATTCTAATGGAACATTTATAATTGATTTTAAAATTGGATTTCCTCTTTGTTTTGGATGCACAAGAATACAATGTGGATTTGGTGCTGTTTGTTTTGCTTTTAAATTTAATTTATCATCTTCAGCAGTTGTAGAATTTGAAGAAGTACTTGGAATTTCAGTAGTTTTATCAGATGATGGAATTGATGTTGATAGTTTTGGTACTTTTGGTTCACGAGGTATTGATATATTTCCTATAACATCATCGAAAGAATCATCAGGATCATCATCCATTGTGAGTTTTTCAAGTATCTGTAGTCTAAACGAAAGTATTTTAAATTATAAATACTAAAAAAACTGCAAAACTTACGTGAGGTAGTAGAACTCTGATTTAAAAAATCAATTTCACGTGAAATTATATTTTTTAAAAACAAAAACGCCGCCAAAAGTCACCAAGCCAGTACAAATTCAAACACTCAAAAACAAAACAAATGTCAGGCTAATCTAATCAGCTGATCATGTTCCACCATCCTCGCATATGAACATAATACATATATGATTGAACATTTAAAAAGCAGTAGCGTACAAATAATTTTTGTGAGAATATTTGAACTTCACTTTAGAAATTTACTACTTTGTTTACACTTTTTTTATTAAAATTTATAAAATTAGTTTACAATTTCTATTGGTATTAATATTTTTATTAGTCTCTTTGTTTTTTATTTTTTAATTAATTTGTTTTGCGTTCATGAAATTATTTTTTTCAAGATACTATTTAAAAAAAATTTGTAATAAAAGGAATTCTAGAAAAATAAATCTGATTTCATAACACAAAAAATGTTCATAAAGTTACATCCCTGTTTACTTTATAATTCATCGTACTACATATTATGTGGAATGTGGTCTGTGGCTTCTTGTCTTGAACAGAAGAGACTAAAAGCCTACTCTAGACACACCGAAATATATAATACGAATAAAGTACGTACTTTGCCTTTGCACTTTATTTTGGTGACACACCGTTTCTTATACTTAATTTTGACGTTTAAATTTATTTCGAATGAAAATTATTTTTAAATTTCTTTAAATTTTGCATTTTCTTCTTTAAATACATTACTTCACACATTTTTTTTACCATTGTAGGGCTCAACACAAATTTTAATTGTATGATTGACAACTAGTGGCGCTGAACATCGTACTTTAACACCTAAAATACATACAAATTTTTGTGCTTAGCTAAAGTACATAAATGTGTGGGGAAAGTCGATGAATTCGTACTTTGTGATTTATTTTTGTACTCAAGTTTAAGTACATACTTTAGCTTGATGTGTCTAGGATTTAAGATTCCCCTCCATCGGTCAAGCAAAAATCAGAAATCAAATTCCACAATAGAAAATAGAAATAATAATATTAGAAAATAGAAATAGAATCGACCGGAGCGGAGCGGAAATACTATATTATCTCTCTTTTTCTTTCTATTTGATAATTGATTTAAATTAAACTTTAAAGTATATTCGCTAAAAAAATGTTAGATAATCGGTTCAGTATTTTAGTTTTATTCTAATTGTTGTTCTGTTTTCTTGTGTTTTATTATTTTTCCAATTAGAAAAGTAGTGGAATTTACTTAAAACGTATAATTTTTCGCAATATTTCAAAAATTCTATTGAAAAACATATTCAACTAGAAAAATTCATAAATTCGTTTAGTCCATCGCCTAATTCAATTGTCTGTTGCCTTGTTAAATTGTGATAGTTAATCAATTTTAAATTTGATTCAACAAATAGAATACTAATTGCTTATCTGTTTAGTGTATATTTATACACATTGAGTTCCTATATGAAAATAATTCAATATTTGTACTGATGATTACACGTTATCAAAAAATCACTACACTATACGTACTCTAATAGGTAAGAATAAATTTTATCGTTACTTGTCGTTTCTCATAGATATGTACGAAGAAACAAAAACAATTTAAAAAATTAATTAAGATGATTTTGCAATATTTTATCTATAATAAGTAGGTATATGTATCTAAAGAGTACTTACATATTTACATAATTTTTATTCAAAACAGGTTTTGTTTCTAGTTTCCAACCAACAATCCCACGAATCAAGTCAAATAATCATAAATATCGTTATCATATTTTTAAATAAATAATTTAAAAAAAAAACATGATGGATGCATTACATTCAATATTAGGACCATACTCGGATACTTTAATGAATATTGCTGGAACTGTAACAGTATTACAATTTTTAAGTGGTATTTTTCTATTACTTGAAATACGTAAAAATGGTAGCAGTTCAAATATCCCATCGGGGCCTTTTCTTGGTGGTATTATGCTGTAAGTATCTACAATGTTTTAAAAAAAAAATAATTAAAATATTCTATGTATAAATGTACAAAATATGTTGACATTGAAAAATCTAATTACATAGTTGATTAGTTTAATTAAATTTTCTCTAATACATTCTTAAATATTTTTTTTTTCATTCAATTTAAATAGGTATTTTATTACCTTTTATTCTTGATTTTTCACAGATCATTGCTTTCATTGAAATATGGTATATTATTACGTGATGATGGAATGGTTAAAGTTAATTTCATTGGATTAGCAATAAATATAATTTATATGTGTTATTATTATATGTATACACCAAATGATTATAAAACAAAAGTTTGGGGAAAAATTGGTTTAACTGGTTTAATATCATTTATAGCATTAGCATATACAGAATATGAAGATCCAGAATTAGTTGAACATCGTGTTGGTATGTTGTTGACAATAATTTTAATATGTCTTGTTGGTATGCCATTTGCAAGTCTTGGAGAAATAATACGTAAAAAAAGTACTGAAGGATTACCATTTCCATTAATTTTATCTGGTTTTATTGTATCAACATCATGGATGTTATATGGAATTTCTATAAAAAATTCAATTTTAACAGTAATTATATTATTTTTTATTTTTAAATATATATATTTATGCATATCTTAATGGTAAGTTTATACGACAGGAGACTTTCAATATATCAGAAAATAGTGTCTGGAGACCAGAAGATTTGGTGTAAATACTAAAGAGATCTAAAAATATCTGCATCTTCGAAAACGTCAGATGATCGTCAATTGACGAAATTCAGCAATACAAAGTTTTAAGCTGAATATCGTCAATTGACGATTATTTGATGTTTCCGAAGATGCACTACGTAAGTAGGAGACCAAAAGTCTTCATGGTCTCCCGATGCCATTTTTTGGTATCTGGAAATTAGTCTCCTATCGTGTAAACTTACCATAATAATTTCATTTTTACACTCATGTGAGATAGAATTGAATTTTAATTATTTTTTTTTATATGTACATATTTCCGAAAGTTGTTTTATGTCACATGAGTGCAGATTTACTTACCTAATTTACATTTTTTCAAGACAAACATATTTATTTACAATTATTATTTAATATATATTCACTTTTTTTTTCTTTTCCTTGTTTTTCGTTTTAGGTTCAAAATTTAATACTCAGTTTAATGAGTTTTTCTCAACTATTATTGTTTGTAATTTATCCAAGTAGTGGAGAATCAAAAACTAAAAATAAAAAAGAATAATGTACCTAAATAAAATAATTAACAATTATTTTTGATAAAATCTTAAATGACAAAATATAAAACAAAATAAAGACAATAATAGAATTGATATCTTCCAATTTTTTAATAAAATGCCTTTTTAGTAATTCTAAATAAAAATTTTCAATTAAATACAATATTAAAGAAAATTTTATAATTATAAATAATAAATTAGATTAAATTGTTATTAAATGATTAAAATATATAAACGTATGTATTTTATGAATAAATTGTTGAATTATTAAATTAATTTGATTTTTATATTGTAGATAGATGTTACAAATTTTAAAAGTTTAAATTTAATGTGTGAATGTATTTTGAAAAAAAAGAGGGTTATAAGTAAAATGAAAAATTTATTTTAAATAATAAATTTTTTAAAAAAAAAATTTTTTGCAATGAACAAAGTTTGTTATAATTATGTAATTTTATTTGTTTTTGTTTTATTAAAGAAACACAAAAAAAATATATTGTACAAAGCACACACAGAATTAAGAGATTATAGTAAAATATTTAAATAAAACATGTTTAACCTATGTGATATGATGTATTTTATTCTTTATTGTATTAACTTTTGAAAAATAAAAAAAAATATGAATGTATAAATACTGTTTATTTCAAAACAATGAAAAAATACTAGGTCATGGGTTGAGGGAAAATAGGTAAATACGCTAAGTCCAAATACATAATGTACTTGAATTGAATTGAATTACCTTCACCTTAAACTTATACATTAATGTCAAGGTTATTTTTTCCTCGTTAATTTAAACAGTAATGAGCAAATAATTTCTATCGGTATTTTAATCCTTGCTTTTTTGTTAGCTGAGAACTAAAATAAACAAATATTAGATTACATTGACATTATTCGTCTAAAATTTATTTGACGTCTTCTTTAAAAACTGCTGAAGGTATGAGAACATCCCTAACTGCTTGTAATAAGAATCTGGTATTTAAAACAGACATGCATAATAGTGATTTGTTTGACCAGACCAAGGACCTACATTTGAAAACATACATAATATGTATGTTTGAGGTAGGACATCGCCACATGCCTTGTGTTTGTGTAAATATCCGTTTTGTTTAAAAACATATCATAAAAAAGCACATGTTAGTACAAATTTCTCCTTTTTGTTTACAATTATTAAGCGCATGACAAAATTTTGTTTACCACCCCCAAAAAAAAAATTGGTCCAGAAAAAATATTCAAAAGGATGAGTTCTATGGGCATATCATTCAAATCAAAGTTCTAAAATTCACATCATTCATCTCAATTTAGTTACTGGGTGTGGACTTTTTTTTTCAAATTTTTTTTCTTATAATACCTAGAAAAGAATTTTATTTCTCTGTTATTTTAAAAATTTGTGAAATATCTTTGAAAAATATTCTGTTTAAAAATATAAAACAAAAAATAATTATTTAAATTCAGAAGAAAAATGTAGAAGAGAAGAAAAAGGTACTTCAAATACCTAAAATTATGCAAATAATTGCATAAAAACACAGAAATCTTTTTTAGATTTGTCTGGAAAAAAATTTAAGAAAAAAAAAATAATAAAGGTAAATATGAAAAATTATAAAATTTTTTAAAATTTCAATATTACATTAATATTTTTCATATTTTTTTTTTTTTTTTGGTGAAAAAACTTTACAGTAATGGCGACTTAAAAAAATTATTAAAAAAATAAGAAAAAATGGTTCTAAAAATTTTGTACTAAAAAAAAAAAAACCCACTTGAAAATTTTATTATTAAAATAATTTCTTGTGTACTGAGGAAAAACGAAATAACAAAAAAAATAATCGAAATCATGAAATTTGAAATAATTTTTATATTATATTTCGTGTATACGGTTAATGGATGGCGTTCAGGTGATCTAACAAGATCTTCAAGCCAAAAAAATCAATTGAATATTGGTTTAATTGCACCACGAACAAGTTTTGGTAAAAGAGAATATTTAAGGGCAATTAATTCTGCTGTTCAATCACTTCAAAAACCAAAAGGCTTAAAATTAACATTTTTAAAAGATTATGTCTTTCAAACAGCAAATGTACAATTTGATATGATGTCTCTTACACCAAGTCCTACAGGTAAACAAAAAAATTGTATGTAAAACTTTTCCATTTCTTTCATATTTTTCCTTTTTTTCTAAATTTTTAGAAATTTTAAATATCCTTTGTAAGGAATTTCTACGTGCAAACGTTTCTGCAATATTATACATGTTAAATAATGAACAATATGGTCGTAGTACAGCATCAGCACAATATTTTTTACAATTAGCTGGTTATCTTGGTATTCCAGTTATCAGCTGGAATGCTGACAATTCAGGCTTAGAACGTCGTGCATCACAATCAACACTTCAACTTCAGTTAGCTCCAAGCATTGAACATCAAAGTGCTGCAATGTTAAGCATTTTAGAACGTTATAAATGGCATCAATTCTCGGTGGTCACATCACAGATAGCCGGGCATGATGATTTCGTGCAGGCTGTCCGAGAGCGTATTGCCGAGATGCAGGATCATTTTAAATTTACAATATTAAATTCAGTAATTGTAACAAGACCAAGTGATCTATTAGAATTGGTAAATAGTGAAGCTAGAGTTATGTTACTATATGCGACACAAGGTGAAGCCATTGATATACTTAGAGCTGCTGAAGAATTGAAGATAACTGGTGAAAATTATGTATGGGTTGTAACACAATCGGTTATTGAAAAACGTGATGCACCACCACAATTTCCAGTTGGAATGTTAGGTGTACATTTTGATACATCAAATCCAGCATTAATGAATGAAATAACAAATGCAATTAAAATTTTTGCATACGGTGTTGAATATTATTTAACGGATCCATCAAATCAAGGAAGAAAATTAAATACACAACATTTATCATGTGAGGATGAGGGTAAAGGACGATGGGACAATGGAGAAATGTAAAATTACAATTTTGTTTCTAAAAGAAATAAAGTTTCAATAGTGTTAAACACATTTTTAATTTCAGATTCTTCAAGTATTTGAGAAATGTCTCAATTGAAGGTGATTTAAACAAACCGAATATCGAATTTACAGCTGATGGTGATTTAAAATCTGCAGAACTTAAAATTATGAATTTACGTCCCAGTGCAAATAGTAAAAATTTAGTCTGGGAAGAAGTTAGTATTTCTTTATTTAACACAATAATTCTTTCAATTTAAATTTTTTACATACTTAAAAAATTTTACAGATTGGTGTATGGAAATCATGGGAGACACAAAAATTAGATATTAGAGATATTGCATGGCCTGGAAATTCTCATGCTCCACCTCAAGGAGTACCAGAAAAATTTCATTTGAAAATAACATTCCTCGAAGAATCGCCTTATATAAATCTTTCTCCAGCAGATCCAGTTACAGGAAAATGTTTAATGGATAGAGGTGTACTTTGTCGGGTTGCTGCTGATCATGAAATGTCTGATATTGATACAGGCCAAGCATATCGTAACGGTTCATTTTATCAATGCTGTAGTGGATTTTGTATTGATCTACTTGAAAAATTTGCTGAAGAATTAGATTTTACATATGAGTTAGTTCGTGTAGAAGATGGAAAATGGGGTACATTAGAAAATGGCAAATGGAATGGTTTAATTGCTGATTTAGTTAATCGAAAAACTGATATGGTATTAACTTCGTTAATGATAAATGCTGAACGTGAAGCTGTTGTAGATTTTAGTGAACCATTCATGGAAACAGGAATTGCAATTGTTGTTGCTAAACGTACAGGAATAATTTCACCAACAGCATTTTTAGAACCTTTCGATACGGAGTCATGGATGCTGGTGCATTATTATAATTTAATTTTTTTATTATTGATTTATCTCGAATTGCTCTTTTTTTTTTTAATTTTAAAAAGAAAAAATATATTTTTTGTTATTTCTTTAGGTCGGAATTGTCGCTATTCAAGCAGCAACATTTATGATATTCTTCTTTGAATGGCTTTCACCAAGTGGTTTCGACATGAAAGTTTCACTTCAAACTGGATCTGTTATTCCATATCGGTTTTCATTATTTCGAACATATTGGCTGGTGTGGGCTGTTCTATTTCAAGCTGCTGTTCATGTTGATTCTCCACGTGGTTTTACAGCTCGTTTTATGACAAATGTTTGGGCATTATTTGCAGTTGTCTTCCTTGCCATTTATACTGCTAATTTGGCAGCTTTCATGATAACAAGGTAACAAAAAATTTTGTGTCCAAAAAAAGTGAGTACATATTCAATGTTTTTTTCTTTTCCAATCTTATAGGGAAGAATTTCATGAATTTACTGGATTAGATGATACTCGTTTAGTGCGTCCATATTCTCATAGACCAACTTTTAAATTTGGCACAATTCCATGGAGTCATACTGATTCAACAATTTCGAAATATTTCAAGGAAATGCATTATTACATGAGAGAGTATGACGTGATAATATTGTTTATAGAAATTTGGTTTGAACTTTCAGAAAAATAAATTTGTTTTCTACAAAAGTGAATTTCAAATTTTTACAATTTCTATAGTTCAAACCGAATTTTCAGAAATCTTAAGCCCACAAATTTTGATTTTCACAGCCGCATTGCACAAAACAAAACATTTAAAAAAAAATCAAATAAACTTTATATACATTTTCAGTAGTTGTTATCCGTAACTAATTAAAAATTATAATTCTTCCTTTTTTCCGGTTTTTTTTTTCTCTTTTTAAAATTATTATTCAATAGTTACAATAAAACGAGTGTTGCTGAAGGTGTTGCAGCTGTTCTTAATGGAAATTTAGATGCATTTATATATGATGGAACAGTTTTAGATTATCTTGTGGCACAAGATGAAGATTGTCGTCTCTTAACCGTGGGTAGTTGGTATGCAATGACAGGTGAAGTATTTAATTATAGAAATGTTATATGATAAATATAAAATACACAAGTGAATAAATAAACACTTCATATATATTATAAATTCAGTATCAAAATGATAAAATCAAAGCATGAAAATGTTTTTATTATTTTTATGTCTTCCAGTTTGTTTATTTTTGCTTATTAAAATATGTTTTTTTAATAATTTATCTTGTTTGTTTGTTTTTCTGTCTCTATTCCTGTAACACAGGATACGGCATAGCATTCAGTAGAAATTCAAAATATCTTGATATATTTAATAAACAATTACTTGATTTTCGTGCAAATGGTGATTTAGAACGTTTAAGAAGATATTGGATGACGGGTTCATGTCGACCAGGAAAACAAGAGCATAAATCATCAGATCCATTAGCATTAGAACAATTTTTATCAGCATTTTTACTTTTAATGGCTGGAATATTATTAGCTGCATTACTTTTATTACTTGAACATGTTTATTTTAAATATTTTCGTAAACGTTTAGCTAAATCTGATCGTGGTGGATGTTGTGCATTAATATCATTATCAATGGGTAAATCATTAACATTTCGTGGTGCTGTATTTGAAGCACAAGAAATAATAAAAAAACATCGTTGTAATGATCCAATATGTGATACACATTTATGGAAGGTTAAACATGAACTAGATATGGCACGTTTAAGGATTCGTCAATTAGAAAAAACAATGGATAAACATGGAATAAAACCACCACAAATAAAGTACATATATACATATATATATATTTTTTTTATTTCTTAATTATAATAACTGCATTTGAAAAATTATGTATGCACCTATGTAGTCACTGCACAATATTTTATGTGATTGTAATTTCTGGGCGGAACCCAATAACTTCAAATGCAATTATTACTTCTTCTTCTTCTTCTTCTTGTTTTTGAGAAAATCTAATCTTAAAATAAAATTTTTATTAGATTATCATCTGCATCTGATTTAATCAACCATGGTGCATTTAAAGAGCGTCCTCCGCTTCTTGGAAATTTAAGCTTAGGAGGAAGTGCACAAGATCTTTACAGGTGGTATGTAGGAGAAATAGTATGAGCTCTTTTTGCTTTTGCCTTAATATCACTACTTTTTTTTTTCTTTTCAAAATAACAAACATATTAGAAAAAAGCAAATAATTTAATTAAAAAAAATTTCTATTCTAGAATGGTTTTAAGAGCTCGCATATATTTTTTTTTTCTTTAATTTTTTTTTTAATTTTTAATTTCAATAGAATTATCATACTAATATGTGTATTTTTTTCAATCAATTTAATAGGTCATATAAAACAGAAATTGCCGAAATGGAAACTGTTTTGTAAATTCAAAAGAAAACCAAAGAAAAAAATAAAAACCAACATTTCTAAATCTTGGATTTTTTGATAATACACACTTTTTTTTTGTTTGAACAAAAAAATTACGCTAAATATGAAAATTATATGTTGCTCATGTATGTATCTGTTTAAAATGTTATATAAATGTCCTTATGCACTAATATACTTATAATGTAATGATTTATGTATTTATTTTTTATTTTTTTTTGTGTATTTAACAAAATACACATAATAAATGTTTAATACCTATATAATGCTGAAAAATACGTATACATTGCATAGATGTTGTTTAAAAAAAAATGATTTTAAAAATAAAATTTTTATGAAAAATATTTTGAATTTATAATATATGTATAACAAAAAAAAAAATAAGCTTCCTATATTAATAATTTTAGAAGAAAAAAAAAACCAACAAATTTATATACAAGGAAAAAAATAATAATTGTTTTTAATCAAAAAATTTTTAAGAAAAAAAAAAATAATAATAGTAAATTTTTTAATATGATTTTGTTAAAAATTTGTTCATGTTTATAAAATTTATAATGAACAAGTAAATTTAAAATAAAATACATACACATATTTATGTATATTATACATTTTTAAAATATTAAAATTCATAATAAAAGAGAAAACGACAAAAAAAAAAATTATAATACTTTGGTTGTAAAACAAACACGAAAAAAAGAAACTTAATTAAAAAATAAAAATCTTTTAAATATTTGAAGAAAAAAAAAACAATAATAATAATAATAATACAGGAAAAATGCAGTGAAAACTGTAAAAATAAAATTTTATTTATAAAAATAAAAATGAGATGGAAGGAAATATCAGAAGAAGAAAAAATAATAATAATATTGTTGTGTTTAGCTGTGAAATAAATGTTCATTCAAAATACATGAAAACAGTGTTTTTATTTTTTGCAAATTTGATTGAAATTCCACATATTTTGTTGGATTGAAAGGAAAACATGTTTGAAAAGCTTGTGAAACATATGTCCCGATTTCTATTCAAAAGTTTTAAGAGCCCAATTTAGTGAAATGGCTTGCAAAGTGATCGTCTACAGGCTACAGCCTACATTTTCTCAACCAATTTTCATGAAATTTCCAATATAGATAGGTGGAAGGGAATTGTGGTGCTTAAGTGGAACAGACCAGGAAAACGAAAACGAACCTTGCCCAAAAAATGAAAGTTTTACTTAGAGTATCGTAAAAAACTGTAATGACGCAAAATTCGGCTTAAAAATTATCACTGTATTCTTGGACATACCTTTATTTAAGATTATTCAAAAGATATGTTACATGGAACCCTACAATCCGAACAAGCTAAATATTTCTCTAATAAGAACCTAATGAAGATGAATAAACTTTCATTTTCTACAGCTCAAGATGGCTTAGAGAATTGGAGGCACCCAAAGCCTTTTTTTGAAAAAAAAAAAATGACAAGCTAGTTATTTATAATCTCTAACAGGGCCGCATTTAGGACCTGTGAACCCTTAGGCCCTATGTAGCCTATGCTTAAATACGGCCCTGATCTCTAACCAAAGGCCTTTTTGAAAATAAAACTGAGAATAAAGTAGTTAGTAAGCAGTCCAGTAAGCACTTTCATTATAAATCTCTTCGATGAGAGTTTAGAGTAAGCACTAAGCTTCAAATTTGAATTTACAATTTCTCAATATACTTAAAAATGTAATTTTATAAAAAATCTGACAAATTTTTATTCATAACACAACAACATTTCTTCATCCATAAAATCTATTTTATAAATTGAATTAACTGTTTTTATCCATTCATTCATTTTTATTTTCCATTTATTTTTTCGCTTTTTAAAATTCAACATTTTTCTCCCAACATTTATTTAGCTTTTATATACATACTATACATTTTATTTTTACAATATCATTTCTTTTTTTCTTTTTTTTTTAAGATCAATGACATTATTTTCTTGTTTTTTTTTATTTTTCTTTAAATATTTTCTTTCTCGTTTTTTTCTGTTTTGCTATAATTTTCAATTTATGTAGGCGAATTATATTATCTTATATACTACGTTATTTCGCTATATTTTACTTACTGATTTTCTTTATTAAAAAAATTTATATAGCTATATATTTTTTTTTCTCTTCATTTTTATTTTTACACAAAGATTGTGAATAAATTTCTTATTGATTCACGTTGATAATCAGTTAAATTTAAATAATGACGTAATCATTAAAGTAAAAAATAAAAATGAAAAAGATTTCAGTTCAAGTATATCGTATCTACATATGAAACGAATAACTAATGTATCTACATTAGTATGTGCAATGCATAAATGTGAATATTATAAAAGTAAAGAAACGTTATTTGATAATATACATAATTGCGTTTATATGCAATTTCTTAATAAAATAAACATCTCTGAACGGACTCCTTAAAGAATGCAGATATGTATGTGTATGTACTTTATTTTAATTAGGTTTTTTTGGTTTTTTTTTTATTTTTTACGTAAGACTTTTTCAATTATAAAAAGTTTTTGAAGAAAAGTAAATTGATAATAAAATATTCTTGTTTATTTTCTTTCATTATCATTTTTAAAATATCATTCATATCATTTAAATGAATCTTTCACATTTGATTAAAAAAAATTCAAGAAGATTACATAAATGATATTTTAACTATTTGACGTTCTTATAAATTATGAAAGTTAATTGATCAGAACAACTAAAAATAATTGATTATTAAATAAAATCGAAATTATTCCTTATTTAGAAGATTTTCAATTTCAAAATAATCATAATATTGAATTTTTTAGTACCTATATTTAAGATAGTGAACGTACAGAAAGATACATACGTATGTAACTCACAGAAGAAAAATTATATTTGAAATTGAGATTTCAAATGACAAACGACATTATGTAGGTATAAAAAAAAATGTATGTACATATCACTTGTTTTTCAAGAAACTTGATTAATAAAATAATCTCTTCGTTTTATTTTTCTCTTGACATTTCAAGTTCTAATAATTTTCTGTTGCATATTTTATATCTTCTTCAAATAAACTTAATAAAATTAAAAATATGCAAAATGAAAAAAATAAAAAATAGCTTGCCGTATTCATCAACCTGTTGAACTTTTATGACAGTTATAATAACTGTAGATTATGCGAATGGAAACCAGAAACTTCAGAAAATCTTTTGTACAAGTGTATAAAGATACAATTCGTTCTAGGCTCAAACATATGGATCAATAATTTACCTAACATCGGACAAAGTATGGCACCTACCACCTAAACATTTTTTTGCGATTTGTCAAAGCACTTTTAGACTTTTAAGGCTAGTTCTCTGATCTAATCTATGAGAGAAAATAGATTAGGACTGTTGCCACCGTCGCAAACGAGTTTATAACCGGTTTTAAAAACTCCTGAAAATACACCTATGGTGGCACGACCAAGTTGTAACGAGCGTGAGTGTATTACAACCGTCAGCTAAAATTATTTTAGACTATTCTTATTATACCAAGTAGGAAAAAAATTTACAACTAGCGCATCACAACCAATGTACTTTCACCCAACCAATGTATTCTGGCTCTATGACAGTTATAAATTAATTTAACTTTTAACGTCAGAATCTTGCTAGTTTTGAATGAAATTGAAATGTTATATGATTGAAACTTCATTAAAGTTTTGAATGTTATGAGTTATGATAACTGAGTGAATACGGCAATTGATGGAAATATAATAGATACATTTGAAAATACATACATAATATGTACCATATATCTATATGTATGGCTAGAGTATAAGATTTAATTATGAAAAAAAATCCAATGACTTTTCAACGGATTTTTTTCAATTTACCTTTTATTATACTTTCCCAAAAAATGCTGTTGCCGAAAATATATAATAAAATGTGGTTCTAGATAATTGTTTTTTTTTCAAACCTACGAGAACTATGACTCTACTCTACTTTTAAAAAATTACAGTGAAAACTATAATAAATCTTACATACATATTTCCATCTAATTCTGTAAATATATTTATTTAAAAAATTTAAAAAAAAAAATAAACTTTTTCAAACAAATTGCCACCACTCTGTATCTTTTTCTTGTTATTGCTATTTACACAAACAAAACGACAAGTTATTATGTATATTTATTTCAAGGTAACCGCCTCTCACTTTCTTCATTTTGGTCCGTTTGAATAAGAAACATGTAATATTTACCTATAAGTATCAGTTTTAAAATGTTCATCATTATATCTGGATATCATAATTATTGTGTGTGATGAAAGTAACAATAAAATTATTATAAGACACATACTTAAGTTTTTTTTTTTTTTTCTGGCTTTGTTTTCTTGTTTTGTGTTTTGTCTTTTTACTTTTATTTGTTGACAATAAAAAACAGTTTGAATTTTCTGTGTACAATAAATAGTGTATGTTTTTTTTAAAGAAAAAATCTCACAATAAAAAGAAAAATCTCTACAATTAAAAATAACTTGAAATTGAAAGGGAAATTCATACATTAACGGTGTGTCGATAATATAAACGAAAAAAAAAAAAAATAAAAATTTCATATTTAAAATGAATATTAAAGAAATATTTTTATTATTTTTAATTTTAATAATAAAATCAGTTTTTGGTAATACAATGTTATACAAACTTAATGATAATGATAAACTTGAACCAGGTAATTTTTTTTTAAAAATATTTTTCTTAAAAATTTTCTGTTAAATCTGGAGAAAAATTTATTGAAAATAATTTTTTTTTTCATTTTATTCTTTTTGAAAAAAAAAAAAAATCAGATTTAGTGCCAGTTTCATCAACTGTAATACCATTAAGTGTTTATGAAGTTAGCTATGGTCTAAATGGTAAACCAAATGAGGAATATAAAATTGCATATTTGAAAAAATTACGAAAAAAAGTTAAACATATGGAAGAATATGAAGATCCAGATACATTGATTACAAGTGAGTACATATATAGTATCTGTACATATGCACATATGTAGTTACAATTACATAATACCCGCACAATTTATTTTATTATTTTTATTTTGCTTTTTTTTTTTTCTCTTCTTCTTAATTTTACGTACAATGAACATAACGAACATTAACAGTAAGAATAAATCAACATAATAAATTTTATTAAAATACATAAATTTATACGCACACAGTAAAATATCTTAAGTCCAATTTAATTTGTTTTTTTTTTCTTTTTCTTTTGGTTTTTTTTTTTTAAATTACATAAATTTTGGTTTGATTTTTCTAATACATAATTGCTTAGTGACCACCACCTTTTTATAATTAAGTATACCATTTGACCTTAAGATAATCTCATTTAAAAAAAAAATAAATTAAAATTTTTCAAAATAGATATGTACCTACATATATACCTATGTAATTAAGATATTTTGCCATGTATGTATTGCATGAAAAGAAAAAAATATATGTTTTTCGTATTTAATGTTCTTATTATTTTAATTTCTTTTTTTCTTTTTTTTTTTTACAGTAAAAAAGTTCAAACATGATCATAAACTGAAAAATAAAGATAAACATGAGTGAAAAATAAAAAGTGTGGGCAAAAAATAAAAATTTACTTCATCATCATTTATTATGTGTGTTTTTTTTTTTCTTAACCGTGGATTTTGAATTTTTTTTCTATATACAATCTTTTAGGTAGTGTGTTGAAACTCTAACAAAATTTAAATTGTTAAATACATACTTAAAATATATACATAATACTAATTTTTAAGAATGTACGTTAAAATTGTTAAAAAATATAATTTTTTATTATAAAAAAATATTATTAAGAGAAACTAATTGATTTTTGTTTTTTTTAAATGAAGGAGCTTTTATAAAAAATTAGGATTAAACAGGAAAAAAGAAATAAATAAATAAAAGCTGAGTAAATGTTTATAACTGCTCAAAAAAAAAAAATCTTTTTTTCTTAAATTTTATTGGTATCAGAAAAAAAAAATCCATTTTAAATAATAAAAAAAATTCTGTTTTAAAATTAATGTTCCGCGAATTAATTAGTGGTATAACTTGTAGAGTTGTAGGTATTATACAGATTACAGATACAAAAATTGATAGGGTGACAAATAAGATTGAATGGACAAGAAGAATATTAAAATCTATTCTCAATGCCAAATTAAGAATTTATGTTAGAAAATAAAAGCTTGATATGCCATATGCCTTAAAATCGAATATACGACCATGAATAGAAATAAGTTTTGGCTAAGGAAATGGATAGCTGGATTATTGTATATTCATTAAATGTACTTATGTAGTTAAAGTGCAACATTAAAAAAATTCTTTACATTTATTAATAGTGATTGTCTTTGAAATATTTGTTGAAAATAAATGTCTATCAGTTGCAAAAGGGGCCTTTGTCATGTTAAGTCCTTTTGAGTTATTAAGCAAAATTGTTTCTGGAAGAAACTATCAATAAATGTAATGAAAGTTGACCATATTGTTTATTTTTACTAATAGAACCATGTTTCAACAAAAAAGTAAACAAAATAATAATTTTGATCGACTTATCGAATAAATTAAAATGGAAATGATCCCTTTTGCAACTAACTTAGTATTATTTTACTAGAAAACAGAACAATTTCGCAGCAAAAAGTACTCTTTTCCAGTACAATATTGTTGAAGTAAGAGACTATACCTATTATATATGAAAATTTGAGGAAAAGATACCGTTTTGCAACTGAGCTCATATTTTGGTGATCAAAATACAGAGGAAAAAGTTTTTTTTTCTTTTAAAAGTAAAGTAAAAGACCTTTCAAATGACGTACATATATAACTCATTTTTTTCAAAATATGGAAAAGGGCCTTTTTGCAACTGATAGACAATATTTAACATAAAGAACTTCAACTTTCCACAAAACATAAGTAATTTGAAAAAAAAAGTACAAATAAATAAATATTTTATTCTTACCCATTACGTTAGCGTGTACATCTTATCTCTAGGCCGATGCTGTCTAGAAACTTGCATTTGTAAAAATATCTTGGAAGTAGGCACTGTCGCTCATCGCTGCATACTATTATTGGAGTTTCAATCGATATTATTATCATTTTAATCACCTTTGCATTATTTTCTTCCAATCAAATCAAATCTAAGTGACCATTGACCACTTGCACTAAATACTTTGTCCTTGTAAATCTAAATCCTAATGGTTAATATGACAAAAATAAGCAATATGTGGATAAAATATATTTTTTAGAATACAAATATCGTGATAAATCAAAAAATAATAGGAGTACCTAGTTATTAAAAAGAAATTTGATAAATTACCTTAAAACCTCTTTTGGCGCTTCTGAACTGTCAATGAGGTATGTAAAGGCGACTTTCCTTATCACCTGCATTTGTACAAATAATTAAAACCAGTTTCCAGGATCAAAACAAAACACACAATGATTCTCACGTAATTGGATTTTAACAATTTAATTTGTAAATATCGACAAAGGACACATTTATTTATTCTTAATATTTTTACACTTTTCACTTTTATTCTTCACAAAAAAAAAAAAAGGACACTGAATTAATTTTCCCGCCGAGCTCACTGACTTAATCCCAATTCCCAACAAACCCCAGACAAGTGAGGCTGTCAAAACGCGATTTATATTAAACTAACAAGATGGCAGTGACGGCACACTCATTCGAGTCTCATTCTGAACACTCACTCTACGTGTTTATGCCTGCTCCGAATTTAATACGGATTTTGGTTTACTCCCAATTTTTTGTCGTATAAACTCGATAATTCGGATTTTGGCTTAAGCCCAAATTATTTGGGTTTAAACCCAATTTTTTTATATGTGTGTGTGAGGTAAAATGCAATATGGCGGATTCTAATTTTTATGGTGAAAGTGAAGCTGTCACGTTCTTCTTCTATTTTTTATGTGGAAGAAGAATAATATGTATACTATAAGTATATAAAAATATCAACGTTTGCATGTACTTTTTTAATCCCAATTTTACCGTTTCTACGCTACTCCCAATTTAATCCAAAATCCGTATTATTTTTTCATCGTATAAACTGTTAAACTGTTCACTGACATCGAAACGTCAATTTTTTTCCAATACCATTTCGAACTGCAATATTCGGCATAGGTTTAATTTATTTGAATTTTGAACTGCCCTACCCTCCCTATGCTCTGCCATTTTCATCTTACTCCCAGTGGCGTTAACACGTAAGTTAGGCATTCTTTCTTCTTATAATGTCTAATAATGTTAAAAATATAACTAAAAAAAACATTATATTTGCTAGAAATTTGAATTAGATCCTGTTAATTTGCAATAAAATATTTTTTTTTCAATTATTAATTAGTGAAAAGTGAAAATAATGTTAATATCCGCCACGTGTGTTTCTAACCTATTTCGTACTTTTTATGTTTTTTATAGGTTTCTCGTTACTTGATATAAAACGTTAAAATGTCGGGAGAATTAGACATTCTTGCTTTAAAAGAAGATGACGTTACTAAAATGTTAGTAGCAACAACCCATATTGGATCTGAAAATGTTAATTTCCAAATGGAACAGTACGTGTACAAGCGTCGTAATGATGGAATTAATATCATCAACTTAGGAAAGACATGGGAAAAGCTTTTATTAGCTGCAAGAGCTATTGCTGCAATTGAAATTCCACAAGAGGTAAGCAATATAATCTTGAACAATTAAAGAAAAAAGTAATACCAAACATCTACATGATGAAATTTTATATATTCATCTTTCGGGTCTGAAATCCAATGAAGTCAAAACAACTCTGAAAAAATAAAATTAAATATGCTTGAATTTGAAGTAATCAGACACAAGTTCTAACTACAATTTTGTTTTTTTTTACAGGTTTATGTAATTTCTGCTCGACCAGTTGGTCAACGTGCTGTTTTAAAATTCGCAAAATACACTGAAGCAACACCAATTGCTGGACGTTTTACTCCAGGTGCCTTCACAAATCAAATTCAAACAGCTTTCCGTGAACCACGTTTATTGGTTGTTACTGATCCACATACAGATCATCAACCAATTATTGAAGCATCATATGTAAACATACCGGTTATTGCATTCTGTAACACAGACAGTCCTTTACGTTACATTGACATTGCAATTCCATGCAATACTAAATCAAGACATTCAATTGGTTTAATGTGGTGGTTATTAGCTCGTGAAGTTAAAAGATTACGTGGTTCAATTTCACGTGGTGCTGAATGGGGTGTAGTTGTTGATTTGTTCTTCTTCCGTGATGCAGAAGAATCTGAAAAAGATGAAGCTGAAGCTAAAGAGCTTCCACCACCAAAAGTTGATGATGTTGTTGAACCACTTCCAGAAGAAGCTGGTAACTGGGCTGAAGAAGTTGCAGCTGCAACATTACCAGCACCTGCTGAAGATTGGAATGAAGAAGAAACTGTAAAAACCTCATGGGGAGGCGAAAACGCATTTTAAAAAGTACAATGTACCTTCATTTGGAAAATAAAACTTTTTAAATAAGAAAAAGAATTTTTTTTATTTCCTTACAAAGTATTTGTAAAGCCTTCGAGAATTCTTTGTTTATCTTGATTTAACGAGCTGCTTTACTGCATATTTTTTCCTGTTCAACCATTTGTAAACAAATAATTTCTGTGGAAATAGACAATAATATAATTTGAAATACACTGTAGAGTGTAATTCGACATAGTATCCTAAAAATGTACTTGATCAAAGCTATACGGTGCTACAACTATTGGCCAACATTCTTAAAAACAAAATTTGTCAATCAGCACGCATAAATGGAAAAATTTACTGGTTCACTATGAGTGAACTGGAAATCAAGAAAAGAATCCTTCAATTCTTCGTTCCTTGATTTTTGAATCACGCCATTTGGCATTTTTGACATCTTTGAACAATCTTGCCCTTATATCTTTAACGCGTACAAATCCCGTTGAATCGGATTTGAACTTTTGACGTTTAGGTGAATCCAAGAATGAAACTAAATCACCAATAACGTAGACATTTCTTAAAGAAAACCCAAAACTTCATTTAAAATGTGGTTCATCAAGTGCATACAATATAATATATTACTTGATATTAATTTTTAGAGTATAACATGAAATAGTAGGCTTAAAATTTCGTAGTTTCTCTATTTTACTATATGGGACATTTATATACTACATAAGACTTCTCGTTGTCTATAATTTCTTTAATTTAGATATGTATGTATATTCACCGTCACCCTTTTATTTGTAATCCTTATACATAGTTATCTCGTTTGTATGTCAATTGTCAATACGTTTTCATTCAGCTCTACTTTCATATTTCAAAATATAATTTAAATCAAAACTAAATTGTCTGAACCCTGATTACATTCCATGTATACGTATTCAGCTGCATTTGAATGTCATTTTTTCTGTTACTTTTATGAAGTTTTCTTTTTCTTTTTAGATATTTGAATTGAAATTTAAACGAAAAAGTGGTCGTGTGTGTTCAGTTATCTTTTATCTGTTTTTTTTTTGTAAAACAAATAGAAATTATTTAAAATAGTTTTCGATCGATGTTTTGTGTTTAATTGGTTTACAAAAAATTTTGGTCACTTTTGTTTAATTCATTTGGGGAACCATTAATTCATTTGGTTGGTTCATTATCTTATAAAAATTCAATGGATACTAACACGCCTTGCAAATACGACTGGGATAATCTTGATGTCGGTAGATTTGAAGTTAATCATTCTGAGAAATTTTTTAGTAAGTAATTTCATCAAATAACATCTGAATTTTGTTTTTAATTATGTTTTTTTTTTTTAAATTAATTCTTAGAATTTCGGCATGTAGCACATGAAAAAGACGATATACCAATTAAAAAAGGTATGTTAAATATTTTATGAAGCTATATTATTAAATGCCAAAAGCCGCTTATTGCAAAATCTAATGAATTTTTTTAATCATATAAAATTTTTGTTTTTATAATGTTAATTCACTATTCACCTTTGAAAAAAAAAAAAATAAAGTTAATTAATAGGTTTTACATTTGACCCGGCCGGTCTGGACCTATTTAAAGTTTTGTAAAAATTTCAGATCTTGTTACACAAACAAAACATTTTAATATATTAATATAAAAATTTCCTATTAAACCATTTAATTTTTTTAATTAAAACTATTTCATTTTTCTTTTTTAATCAATTTAGCATTATACAATTTTTCAAATCAAAAAGAAAATGAATGTAATACATTGAATTGTCTTAATTTAAATCAAAATAATAATTCAAAAGTTTTACAACAAGTATCAATGATTAAAAATGAAATTACTGATAATATTCTTAAAGAAAATATAAATGGACAAATAAAATTGGAAGAAAAATCACAACAAAAAAAACTTCCAAATATTTTAGTTAAACCAAGAGAAAGGGTACAACAACAACAACAACAACATCAAATTTATAAACAAAATAATGAAAATAAAATACCAAGAGCATATACATATAATGAGTTTTATGAAAAACGAAAACAAGAAAAAATTAAACGTTTAGAAGAAGAAGAAAAAAAACAACGTATTTTTCATAGTAAACCAGCACCAAAATTTCATGCAAATTATGAAAGAAAAATACAAAAAAAAGATATTCATACTGAAAAATTTACAGAACCAACTACACCAATGGTATTGAAAAAATCAAGAGAAACGGAAGAAATTCGTAAGAAGAAGGTTGTTATTTTATTTATTATTCTACTTTTTAAATATATTTCTCCTACTTTTGTACGATAGAATATATAATTTCTTGTGTGAATTAATATGAAAAAAATTATATATATTTTTCTTTTTTTTTTTTTTTTTTTTTTTTTTTTTTTTTTTTTTTCAAATTTTAGATTGAAGAATATAAGCAACAAATGAAACCACAATTATTTACTAGTCGTGAGCCTCGTGTACTTCATAATGAACCATATAAACCGAAAAAATATGATCATGTTGTTGATTTGATGCCATTCAATTTACATGTGGAAAAACGATTAGAGGAACGAAAAGCATTCGATGAGAAAATTAAGGAGAAATTCGAAGAGAAGAAAAAGCAGGTATTTAAAGTAGGTTTTGTTTTTTGTTGATGTAGGATGTATTTAAAGAAAGGATAATGCTTTTTATTTGCTTTGCATGCCCATGCATGTTTTTCTCCTGTATCGTAGTTATTTCAACTAAAGATTTTCATAATTTCTGTAAGTTAAAAATCCAAAAAAAATCCAAATTATGCATGCGTGTAAAACTTATAATTAACATTAAAGTAAAATTCATTATTTCGTAATAAGAAATCATTTGTTATACTTTTGCATCATAAAATTAAAACCAAAGTTAGCTATTTATTATATGTATATACATATATTATTGCACTTTTATTTTATTTGTTTAATTAGGAAGAGGAAGAGAAAATACGTAAGGAAAAAGAAGCAGTAAAAGAGATACGAAAAATGACAACATTCAAGGCTCGACCAAATCCTTTTAAATAAATTATTTTAATTTGATAACTACATGAAGTGGTATTTCATTAGCATTATCGTTATTTTAATTACAACTATTATTATTATTTTATTATTATTATCATGTAAGATTTATGTAATTGAATTTAATTATATTTTTCAAAAATTAAAAGTAAAAAACAAAAAAATTTCTGGATATTCAATGGATTTATGTTACCAATAAATATCAAAGAAATTTTTCTTTCATTTTAAATATGAAAATTCTGTGAAACAGATTAAATATTTTTATATTTCTATTTTAACAAGTGAATCTAATAAAATTTTAAAAAGTATTTTTTTTTTTTTATAAATTAAATATAACAACAAAAATGATGATAAAAAATAATTTTGTATTGAGAATAAAATTCGTATTTAAATTTGAATTTGAACTATTCGGTTCTAATGATAAAGTTTTATTTATCCAATCAGCATAATATGAAATATTTGTATAAACGCCAGGTAAACCTGGTCGTGCACAATCATAACCCCATGATACAATACCTATTAGAGTATTAGAATATGTTAATGGACCTCCTGAATCTCCTTTACAAGAATCAACATCACCCTTGAAACTACCTGCACACATCATACCTTCACGGATACGAGATGATGTTATTTTATAATTCGATTTACATTTTTCTTGATCAACAATTGTTACATTTGCTATCATCAAGTATTTCGATGGTATATCAGGTCCAGTATTCTATATACATATATGTATGTACATACGAAAAGAAGCAATATATAAATTTAAATATTTTCCCCTTTTAAAAAAAGGTGAATCTTTCAATCAAATCTTATTTATACTTACTTTAAGTTTTCCCCATCCCATAACATTACAATTTGTAGTATTTTCTTTAATTTCTTGATGATTAATTTGTATTGGACGAATATTTGGATTTCCATTCGGTATTGATTCACTTAGAAACAGAATAGCTATATCATTTTCCATTGTATGCATACTAAAATTGGTATGATAATAATATGATTTTACATCACGTTGTACACCATTTGGAGAACGTAGATTTAAAATTCCCATAACAATTCTAAGATCTTTTGGAGAACGTAAAATAAGAAAATTTCCATTTTCACTTAAAGTGAAAAATAAATAAAAAAAAAACGATAATTATATTCTAAAATGAGTTTAAAAAGTAAAAAATTTAAAAATTCTTACTCAATTGGTGTATAAAGACAATGAGCAGCCGTTAAAATACTTCTTGTTGAAATAATTGAACCTCCACATATATGTCCAGCACCATAACCATAATAAATTTCTGACTTTTTTACACGTATTGAAACCTGATGTTCAGTACCTTTATGATCAGCTATTTCACCACCAATTATACGTAATTCTGCGCCATTTTCTTCAGTTATATTCAAAGATTCACCTAATTAAAATAAGAATTTTATACAAGTGTAATACAAGTTTTCATTGGCAAAAAAAAAAAAAAAACTAATCAATTTTATTAATATTCGCAGAAATGTGAAAAAAAAATATGACGATACAATACAAAGAAAATTTAGATAACGTTTTTACGATAAGAAAAAAAAAAGAAATTGCGAAATAAAATAGATATTTTTCATGATGTTATTGAATATTTCTTTTTAGGTTTTTCATTTAGTTCCCGAATTGGGAAAAACCAATAATTATTATCATTCATTTTGATGATTATGATATTTTTTTTTTTTTGAATCATTCTTTGCGGAAATTGAATATAACTTAAATATCGTGCAATAGAATTAATGATGCTGTAATTTGTAAAACACTATAAAAATTTCATTTTAAAAAGTCTGTCGCGTTTACGTTGAAATGTATGCGAAATTGGCGCCTAGACGGACAACATGGTATGCAAATTTTCAACTTGAAAAAAAAAAAGTTACATAATAAAGCACATGTTCAAGGCATTTATAAGTATACGTTTCTTCTTTTTCTTTTTAACTAATAACCAAGTAAATATTCCTAATTATGAAAGAATACGTACCTAATTTAACACTAAAGTTAATTACGATTAACACTTTTATTATATTTTTGAAATTTTTAAAATTAATCATTTTTGTTTCTTCTTTTTTTATTAAATCAAAAAAAAGAAATTTCACATTCGAAAAAATTTTCAAAAAATAATTTTTTTTCGCACTTTAAATTAAAAACTCAAGTTAAAATTGAATTAATACTATTTAGTAAATCATAATACAATTTTTAGAAATTCGATAATTTCCTTTTATTAATCTTATCTGTTTATCAATGTATGATAATAAAATTTTTATAAAAAAAAAAAAAAAATCAGTATTTGTTTGAAGAAAATTAATTATTATCGATAGTGATTCTGATATTTTCAAGTGCATCATAGTATTCAAAAGATATCTAATAAAAACGAACACGTTCTGAGATTGGAAAAAAAACATGAAAACTAATCTGATTATACATATTTGATTTTTTTTTTTTTTTTGATTTTGATTTACGAATCAAATTAGCTATCTCTAAGTTGATACACCATTTCAGCAATATCATTTTTTTAAAAGTTAAATTACATTTTAATGCTTAAATTTTACGTGTACAAAATAAATTTATTGAAAATTATCAATAATAAAAATAAAAAAAACAAATTTAGTATAACAAAATTTTTATATTATATTATTTTTAAATTTTTTCTTCTTATTTTAAAAACTATCCAAAAACGAAATTGTAAAGAAAATTACAATATTTACAATTTAATACAATTTTTTTTTTTAAATAAAATTTCAAATATTTGAAAATGAGAAAAAATTTTATGTATAAAATTATCTAAACTTAAATATTAGTTGTTTTTTTTGTTTTTTAAATGAAAAAAACTAATTTTAAATTAAGAAAAAACTTGGAATAAAAATCAATTTTTAAAATTTATAATTTGAATTTTCTCTTAACACCCTTAATTACTTTCTTTGGTTCATTGTTACTTCTACTTTTAATATGTCTTTCTTCATTCACATTAATTTTATCTAATAATTGAACATTTGGTATTTCTGAAGTTGTTTCAATAGTCATATCAGATATTTTCTCATTTAGATTTGTTTTAATTTCATCTAAATTCATTGGTGGTGTACATGAATCACTATCATCATAATTTATTTTCGTTTCTTCATTTTTCATTCTTTTTGTTTGTGTAATTTGTAATTTTATGAAATTCCTGTAATAAATTAAAAATACATTAATTAATTTTTTCTTTCTCTTTGAATTTTATTTTTTTCTGTTTATTTTTCTAAAAGATACTTACTTTGCCTTTCTAGGTGAACGTTGTTGATGTTGCGGTTTATTTTTCATTAAAGATACTGATGAATCCATTAAATTTTTATTCTCTATTAACATAAATTCAGTATTTTGTAGAATATTTTTAGAATTATCATGATTTATATTAGCCAAATTTATCATATCTTTTATACCATTTTTTGGATAATTATTTTCAAATGATTCTTTATTGAATGGTTCTGTTGCAATTTTACCTAAAAGAAGAAAAAACATATTGGTTAAAAAATAATTATAATTTAAAACGAAAATACATATTGTATAAATTTGATTTTGTTTTTTCTTACTTCTTCGAAGTACTGCACCCTCTTCTTTGTATTGCTTTATTTCTAAATCTTTTTTTTCAATTATTTTTTTTAATTCTTCAGTTTGTTTATGAAGGCAATTAATAGACATTAGCAACGGATGAATTATCAATTTCAAGAGCTATTTCATTGAAAGAAGAAAAAATTAAAAAAATTTTAAATTTTAAATTTATTTTAATTTCATAATAACTGTACTTCATCTTCTGTATTTTTTTCAAGTTTCCAATTAAAATTGAATGGTCGACCTTCGATAGAATATTTCACTGTAAGAATTTGAATGCCATCTGATTCTTTGTTTTTTGTGAAATTACATTCATTGGGAATGTTTTGTATAGTTTCTAAAGTTGTTTTATGATCATATTCAATTCTTCTGTTGGATTCCTGAAAAGATAAATGCAAAAAAAAAGTCTTATTTAATGATTATTTACAGATTTCTTATAAAATTTTGCTTGAGTAACGTATAAGCACGTTTATCTAATTGGCTTTCGCAGTGTTAACAACCAACTTTGGTAAATACTGTTCAGAAATTTACACAAATTATCGAAATTGCTGCTTTTAGAGCATCGTTAAATTGATTCATTTGTTAATTTACTGTGAATTTAATTCTACATTCATTTCGAGATTCATATTGGTTATTATTTTACCATTAATCTCCTAAGCTCAGACTATAGGTATTTCTCCCAGAATATTAGTTAATTAAATTTACCTAAAAGCTAAAATTGAAAAAAAGTATTTTCTACTCACCTTTGAACGTTTCAAAACCTCATTAATTGTGCAATTTTCAAGCCATATTTCTTTCAAATTTGTTAAAATATATTTTATCTCGTCTTTGTTCTCATCAATATTGCACTTGAACATTAAACTTTCATTATTTATTTCAATTTTTTTCCACATTTTCTACTTTATTTTAAATGAAAAAATATAAAATTTAATTGTACGCCTTCAGTGACAGTGACAGCAATAATGAATTGATTGAATATAGGAAACAGCTGATCAGTATTGCCATATTAATAAAAATGTAACAAAAATTTATGAAAAAAAAGGCGGGAAGATGTAATTGTTTTTGTCATTTTTGAAAAAATAAAAAATCCATTTTAAAGATGGTTTCTTTTGAAAAGTTAAAAGCTGTTAATGTAATTGGTATTTTATTTTGTCTCCTTTTCATTACGACAATTGTCTTCAAATTTTATTTATTACGAATATGCTCAAAAACGCTTGTACATACGAATATGTATTTTTATTTCAAACTACAATGATGACAAGAGTCCACCCACGTTCAACCAACGTCTAGAAGGGTGAGAGGGGTTTGTGAACAGTAAATTAACTCGTTTATATATGATATTTCAAATTTCAAAAAAGAAAAAAATAACCGCAATTTACTAATCATTTGCAAATCCTTTTTCCTCTTGATATGTTTAAATCTCTTCATTGATTGAACCAGGGCTAAATCTAAAAATAAGGAAAATATAAATTAAAAATTAAAATTAAATAAAATAATAAATATAAAAAAATAAAACTAAGTAAAAATAAGAAAATGGAAATAATTTATTCTTTATTCAACCTATGATTATTTTTTTTTTTCACATTAAGAATGATAGATAACCTCAATTTATTATTATAATTTATTATTTTATTTTTATTTCAATATTTTTATATCCATACACAAAAAGGAAAAAAAAAAATTCATTTTATTTAAGTAAAATTGTATTTAATTAATTTAATTACAATTATATGATTTTTGTTTTTTGTTTTTTTTTAATTCTAAAATAAATGTTCTGTTATAATAATTAATTATTTATTTAATCTAATCATAATTGGAACTTGTTTTACAGTATATTTTATTATTTGTTTTCTTGTATTTTAAATTATTTTAATATTTCCTCTTTATAAATATTTGTTTATGTAGAAAGAAATAAATAATGGTGAATGTAAATTTAAAAAAAAAAATGAATTGTTCTTTTGGAATTTACAAAGAAAATTCAATTAAAAAATAAATTCATAATACATATTACATACATATATTTATTTTTCTATTTTTATTTTGTATTTGTTTTTTTTTTTTATTTACATCATTGTACATTTAAACACAATTTTAATATTTATTTAATGATATTATAAATTTCATTATATTAATTATATTTCATATAAAATAATAAAAGGTATATACTTAAATTAATGCAATTATTTTATTATTTACAATAATTATAATATAAAAAGAAGAAAAAAATCAGCCTCTCTATAACTTAAAATAAAATTGTAAAACTATTTTCAATATTTTCCAATGACACGGAAATTAATTTAAAAATTGAGAATAAAATTATTCAATGTTTTTTTTTTATACAGAAAAATTTTAAAAATAGAAAGAAAATAATTGAATTCAAGTAAGGTTAATAGAGTTACATAAGAAAACTCATGAATTTATTTATTCCAGATGTGATTTTAATTGATTTGAATCTTTGAAAATCACCTGTTTACCTATTACATACTTGAACTCAACCAATAAAAAATGAATTTGAAATTTTGGACAATTGAAGATTAAACACTTTTTTTTCTTCTTAAATTAATTGTTCAGTAAGATTAATTCAAAAAAAAAGGCTGTTTTTTCATTTTAATAACAAAAATGATGAATTTTTTTCCCGATTGAATGCATAATTTAAAATAAAATTAAATAAAAATTAAACTAAAAAAAAAAAAACAGCTATATAGTACATGAATTAGATTTATGTATTTTGATATGATTGCACATTTGTTTTATCATGCATACACACAGACTTCTTTTTTTTTTGTACACATTATCAAGAAAATAATATTAAAAACAACAAATAAACAAAATTTAAAAAAAAAATAATAATAATAAAAGAAACAATTATTTAATTACAAAATACTTATTTATAAATAATTATGATATCGTTATATTACGAAAATACTGTCTTTTGTTTGTTTTTTGTAAAGTTTCTTATAAAAGATATTTAATTAAAAAATAAAAAAAAAATAAAAAAGTTTAATGATAGAAAAATTCGAATTGTTTTAAATTATTTATTTATTTTTTTTTTCTTTTGTATTTTTATCTTAACCATGGATCTTTAATATCAGCAGCTGTTATTGGATATTTTACATCTGAAATATGAAACAAAAACATGTTTTAAAAATACTTGTTTAAATTAAAAAAAAAATCAATTATTGAATATTTTTTTCAAAATTTACCTGTTGAATTATTTTGACGATTTTCTGGCCAAATATCAAGATAACGTGACATCATTGATGGTCCTCTAAAAAAAGATGATCCACTAAATATTAAAAGTCACAAGAAAAAAAAATCAAATCAAATTATGATGAATTTTGAAAAATTGTACATAATGTATATGTACTCGTATTTTAAAATGTAAGATTTTTAATACTCAATTACTTTTAATTTACCTGTACGGATGTTTCAAACAACCATATGTTTCTCGATATCTTCCATAAAGTGTTCCATATGATACACCTAATATTTGTGCTGCTTTTTTCATTTCTAATTTTTTTTGTCGAATGGCTTCCATAACCTAAATAACATGAGAAGAAAAAAAATATATACATACATAAAATTCGTCAATAAAAAACTCTCAATCAAATTAAAAATGTTGATGAAAATTTTAAAGTTCTTTGAAGAAATTAGAAAAAAAAAAAAAAAAGTACAAAAAATATTGATTATACATACCCTTTTTGTAAATGGCTCTTCCCAAAATTGTGGACGTCTTCCTTTAGATAAATATGCATCCATTTTAACAACATCTTTCCATTCTTCTAATTCTTGTGATGTCAATGCAATATGTGATGTACCTTCATGCTCATCACCTAATCCTAAATCATGTTCATCATCATTTAATACACTATCACCACCACCTCCAACATCATTTTCTCCACTTTCTGCACCTTCACCACTATCATCTCTTGTTCTACTACCACCTCCTCCACCATTACCATCAACAACACCAACACCACCACCAATACCATCGTCATCATCATCATCATCATCACTATCTTTTGAATAATAATCATTATTTACATGTGAAGGTGGTAATTTTTGTATTAAAGGTTTTTCATCTTTTTCAGATTCTGAATCAGCACTTGTTGTATCCATACCTTCGACCCATTCATCACGTGCACCAGATGATGATTGTTCTTTAGCATTTACAGTCGAATCAGAATCTAATTTTGAATTATTTGATGTAACACCTGGTGAAGCACGATTATTATGTGTTGATTGTGGTGGTTGATTACTACCTTCAATAAATGAGATTTTAGGACTGCAATTGAATCGAAAAAGAAAAAGAAAAACATCTTTTTAATTTATTTTAATTTTTATTGCAAAAATTTTTGTATATTAATTACGCATTAAAAACATCATATGAATCATCTAATGGTGGCCTGCCTCTTTTACGTTTCTGTCCAGCATGTGAATTCTCTTGATGATTCGGTGATGGTATTGGCGTTAAAAGAGGCATACGAGATAAACGTTGATGATTTTCATCATCATGATGTTGTTGTTGTTGTTGTTGCTGTTGTTGCTGTTTATGTGACATACTGGCACTATCATTACGTCTTGGCTGTTCTGAATCAGGTAAAGCTGGTTCAACATCATCTTCACGCCATGATACTTCAGCTAAACCTTTAATTTTTAACTCTTCGGCTGTTTTCAATAATGATGCTAAGTTAGACTTTAAATGAAAACAAACAAACAAAAAAATGTAAACACGAATATTTCAATTTACTTATAAGTAAAACCAAAAAAGTTGAGGTAATCTCGCGGATGTCTTACATAATTATGTTAGTGATCTTCTTGTGTATACATATACGAAAGAAGAAACCTCTGTTTCTTAGAATTTACAACAACAAAAATTCTTCTTCTGTGCTTAGTTTTCTAGTGTAATACGATTCCTCAACTCTTTTGGTTCAAGGTATATTAATAGTTTTTCGAATTTTTCTTAAATTATAAAATGATAAAAAAAACTTACATGTTCAACATTTATTTCACCTTTATACATAAATTCTATAAGACACTTAACATCTTCAAATTTTGCATCTTTCATTATAAGTATGGGATCCCTTTCAGATGCATAATTTGTTAATATATTATCAAAAAATGAACTGCATGCACATAAAACAACACGATGTGCTCGTATTAATTGTCCTTCACATGCTAATGTTACATCACAAAAACATCCACGATCTAAAAGTTGTGAAAACATTGTTTGAAGATTACTATGATGGTATTTCCATCGTAAACAATACTGTTGTGGTAACATTTTGTTGTTTTTTGTTGAATTTTATGATAAACAATTTTTAGTAAAAGAATAACAAAAATTAATTTGGTGTTTCCAAAATTTAGAGCTGATTTTAAAAACTGGAAAGAAAATAGTAAAAAAAATTAAAAAGTTATTATTAAGATGGAATATTTCACAAAATCGATAAACAAGACAACAAAGAATTTTATACATTTTGAATCAACTTGTTTGTGGCCATTCTAGCTATAAAAGGTAGAAATTTTTAGAATTCTGTTGATAGAATACATACATACGTACAAAAAAAATCAAATTTGTTATTTTTAAAACTCCCCCATACATCCTTTTTTTTTGTATATTTTTGTTATTTTTTAATTTTGGCCAGACGAAATTGTGTAAAAAAATAAAATGCAAGTGAACAAAAGAGTTATGTCTAAAAATGTATTTTGAATATTTACAATAACCCCTTTTTTTAGAGTACATACTCACATACATTTCGTGCTTTATGACATCAAAGGTGTATTAAAATTTTAAAAAATTCAAAGAATTTTTTTTTTAATTTTTCCCCTTCTACAAAACACACAAAATATTAATTTGACAAAGGACATAAATTTGAAATTTAATAAATAATATACATATGTATTTATATTATCCATTTTGACGTTGAAGTCCTTTAATTTATCGATAATAAAATCACACTTGTTTATTTACCAATCCTTCTGTTTTTTTTTTCTCTCTCCATTCAATTCAAATTGAAAGAAGAAGTAGTAACGGGCACGTGCATTCAGTTAACACCCACCTCTTTTTTTATATTACAATTTCATTATTATTATTATTATTGTTGTTAAAGAAAAATGCATTTGTATCCTTTTTATTGCAAGAAATAACAAAATGTCATAAAATTAAGTAGAAGGGGATAAAATAATGTCCTTTCTTTATTGTTTTTTTTTTTTTTTTTTTTTTTTTTTTTTTTTTTTTTTTTAAATAATGTTGAATAAAAATATTCATATTACTATTGGTAAAGCTTATTTTTTAAGGATATTTATTGGAATCAAATCCAAAGGAAAGATTCTGTGATAAAAATTTCGAAAAAGGATGAGATTTTGCGTTATTAGTCAAATAAATTTATTTCATTTGTAGAATTTTGTTTAGAATTTTTTTTTTTTTTTAAATGTGCTTTTTGAATTTTAGAAACTTTAAAAAGTTCTCTGATAAATAAACTTTAAATTTTTAATGTTATAAAAAATTTACTGTTATAGAATTAAAAGTTATTGCAATTTAAACTAATAAACATTTTTTTTATGTTTCAATCTTTCATGCGATAATTGCAATTTCAAATTTAATTAATTTTCTATTTTCCTGTTCATTTTCAATCTTCTTTTTTTTTTGTTTTCCCTGTTCGAGGTTTTTTTACATTTTAGATTTTTTTTTTTTTTTTCAAATACACTCTGTGTGCCATAAATTAAAAATTTAATTTTTCATTTATATTGATTTTCTCGAACTACAAAAAATAAAAATAAAAAAAACGAAAAAAGAAAATTAAAAAAAAAATGAGAAAAAAAAATTTGAAAAAAAAAATGTATAAAAAGAAAAAAAAAAATACGAAAAATTAAAAAAAAAAACCTTGGCATAAAGAATAATAAAGAAGAAAGTTGGAGGGTGGTTAGCTAAAGATTGTTGGTGATGGATATAATACATCGTTAAATATAAAACGTTTTTTTTTTTACTTTTCTGGAAAAAATATAAAAGAAGGCGAGGTAACATAATTTTCTCCTATGTATTTCTTTTTTACATTTTCATTATTATTTTTTTTCTTCTTGTTTTTAATTTGAAAAAAGAAAAAAAAAAAGGAAGAAAAAATTTTCCTCAATTTTATTTATTTTCATGTACTGATATAATTTCTACCCTGCCAACTAACCATTTTTTGTTTTTTGAATCCCTTTTTTTCATTTTGATTTTTTTTTCACAAAATAAAAATGGAAAAATGAAAAAAAAAATGAAATAAAATTTTCTCCCTTTTTTTCATTTTATTTTTCTTTGAAATCAAAAAAAAAGAAGAAAACAAACGACCGACCCCATAGAGTACGGGTACCGTTGTTCTGGACGTTTTTTTTTTATTTTTTACATAGAATTTTTTCCAATAATTTTTCCTCTCTGTCCTCTTTTTTTTTTTCATTTTGTTTTCGAGGGTATTTTTTTTCCTCTTTTATTTTTTTTTTTCATTTTCTGCTTTTTTTAAATACTTTTTTCCATTTTCTGTTTTTATGAGACGAAAATTTTCCTTTTTCTGTTATCGATTTTTCAGTTGTACTAGTAGTTGTAGGATACATGAAGGCAAAAATAAAAAAAAAAATGTGGAAAAAAAATAAATAGATAGCGTTTATATACATACATATATATATCAACACGATGCGTATATATGTGGAGAGAAAATTTTTCAAATAACTTTTATGTAGGGTACACATACGTTTATACATGTACATATAGATATAAAAACGTCCTTTTTTTTTATGCCACACTAACTATACAGCATGAATATCCTTGTACATACATACATATAAAAATGTTGGAAAAAAATTAAGGGAAAGCTTCTTAAATTTTTCATTTTTATTTTAGCATTTTTTGCATCCCTCCATGTTTTTTTTTTTTTTTTTTGGGTACACAATTTAATTTTTTTTTTTTTTTTTGAAGGCAAAAAAAAAGAATTTTTTCTCTTGTTTCTCCCTTTTTACCACCCTAATCCGGTAAAGTGTATGACTATACATACATATATCTACTATATATACACAGAGATATACAATTTTGTATTTTGTATTTTTTTTTTCTTACTTTAATTTTTCGTTCTCCAGTCTTAATAATGTAGAAAAAAAAAAAAAAAATTTATGATTAATTTTTAGATGATGTAGGTAGTGAGAAGAAAAAAAACGAAGAAAAGAAAAATGAGAAAAAAATTCCAATTATTATTTTCAGTCACTAGGTATACATAAAAATTTTTTTTTTATTTTTTTTATTTTCTAAATGAATTTTGTGATTAAATTTTTAAGCATAAATTGCTCTAGTTTGTTTGATCATAATTAAAAAATTACACAGCAACAAACATGCTTTTATTTTTCAAAAAAAAAAAACTAAATGAACGTTAGATTATTTTCGTAATTTACTGAAAAAAAAGCTGACGTTTGTATTTTTATTTTTTCTATTTTCAAATTTGAATAAAGTATAGTAAAAAGTAGTAAAATTTCTACATAAAAATAGGCACCTATACAGAAAACACATCTACGTGATGACTTTTTTATCTTACAGATTTTTTTAAAAATCTTGATAAAACCTACTTGACTGTGACAAACACATTTATGTAGGTACGTAGTCAAATTTTCGCAATGATTTTCTGTAGTATTGACTTTTGAGGTAACATTTTTAAATTCTAATTTTGAATTTTACTCCTGAACTATCTGATTAAGCTAGTTAATAAAAAAAGACCATGGACTAAATAAAAAGGACTTTAAGCAATTTTTTTTTTACCAATCCTTTACACTCCGACCTCGTTTAACATTACGTGTATTAATTTTCTTCTGTTTCCTTTAAAAAGTATGTTCGCAGAAGAATAGAAAATTGAAATTTATCCCAGGAAGGAGTTTTGTAGAAAATGTTAAGGAAAATACTGTGTACAGAACACAGATCGCGACATTAATAAAACATAACTTTTGGCTACAACTATTACAACTACAAATTTATATTCGAATATTGAATTCAGATTCTAACTTATAGTTTTTTTCAATTACATACCATTCATTACACCACCCGGACCCTATTCCAAAAACCTATTCCAACGGAAAGCGTTTCGAATTTTAAAAATGTTATAATTTGAAAATTTACTAAAATCGGTACTAAAATAAATGACATGGTATGGTATGGTATGAAGGACAGTTTGCTTCTGAGAAGCAATTTCACTCGAAGGCCTGAAGGCCCATTGTGAATGCCCTTTAATTTTGTTTGTGGGAGCTGACTTGGCTTATCCTGAAAACCATTTCGACTTTTTGAATAAATTTATTCAAGTCTTTTAGTGCTATTTCTGCTAAGTCGTCTAGATCGTCAAAGAACCTAGTATAATAAGCGAGCTTTCGTTCTGAATAAATGACATTCAATGGTTAAATTAAATCATTAAATAAAGTTAAAATACCTAGCCTAGGTAAGTATGTAGTTGTTTTGTCTAATTCATGTTTCAAATAACAAAAAACAAAAATAATTTTTACTCTTATTATTTTTAAAAAATGATATTTTTTTTATACGAAGATTTCAAATTTCCCATTTAAAAAAATCTGTTTCAATATTTTCCCAGAAATTAAAATCAAATTTTGCTACCTATTTAATTTTTTTTTTTCTTAAAAAAAGTTGCAGATAAGATTATCTATTTGAAAAATTTTATAAATTAAATAGCACACGTAAAACGTATTTTTCCATTTTTATTATTTTTTTAAATATGAAATGAAAAATTCAAATAAAAAGAAAACAGAAGGTTAGAAACAAAGGAAAAATTCATAGTTTTTTTTTTTTATTGATTAAAATCTTTTTTAAATTTTTTACTATTATTTTTTAATTCGAAAAAACATACATACATACATACTTATTTTTTCTCTTGTTGCGAAATAATTGCAAAAAAAAAAAAAAGATTTAATAACAATAAAAAAATAAAAAAGAAACAAAGTTTATGTTAGATTTTAATTTGCAATATGCAAGTTTTGTTGTTGTTCTTTACTTTTTCGCTATTATAATTTTTTTTTTTTTTTTTTTGCATTTTTATTTTTCTGCTGAAACTAAATTCTATAGAAAAATAAAAAAAATAAAAAAATGAAAAAAAAAAAAAAAGGCATGATGACAAGAAAAATATCACATGAATAGACTTTTTTTTCTTCTTTCTTTATTTTTCATTTTATTTCTCTCAAATAACACATATAGGAGTATATATACGAGGTACAATAAAATAGAAGAAAAAAAAATTGTTTTTCTAGATTAAAAAACAAAAAACAAAAAAAAAATTGTATAAAAAATAGAGTTTCTCTTACGTTAAATATTTTTTATTTTATTTTTTTTTTTCAGAAAAAAAAAAAAGAGGAAATTGAAAAATCAATATTTTACATACTTTTTTTTTTTATAAATTAAAAATCTTTTTTTTTTTTGTATATTTTATTTTATTTTTTAATTTTAATTTGAAAAATAAAAAAAATAAATAATAATAAGAATGACTGAGATAATTACTTGCATTGCATAGAGTATGTATGTACGTAACTATGCACTATGGCTTGGCTATATAGATACATATTGTATGGATCAGTATGTATGTACATGCCTACATATATTTTATTTTTAAAGGTAAATTATAGGTATGTATGTATACCTATGACACCTTCTATATATCACATTATATACATTATATCTATATGTATGTAACTATGTACGTACATAGGTATATTTATTATAGGTAACTTTTTTTTAAAAAAAAAAAAAAAAAAAAACATTTTCTCTCGTTTATTATTTTTCAATTTTTTTGTTTTGTTTTTGTTGTTTTGTTTTTGTAAAAAGCAATTAAGAGCTTCAATATTAAATTTTTTTTTTTTTATTTAGTAAAGTGATAAAAAAAAAATAAATTTCCATGAATTGATCGAAATTAATAACACAACACACACGTATACTTTTTTTTCCATTTTTTCACAATTTTTTTTTTTACTTCTTGAAAAAAAAAACCATCAGAGACGAAAAAAAAAAATGATTATTCGAATTAACTTTTTTTTTCTTTTTTGGTTTTGTAATTTAAAAATGTATGGGTAACAGTTTCCTATTTATTTATTTTTTTTTTTTTTTTGTCATATTTGCTGGTTTTATTATTTTTTTTTTCGTCTTATAAAATATAAATTTTAAATTAACAGAAAACATTTCAAAAATATACAGAAGAAAAAAAAAATAGATACAAAGGGTACTGGTACTGAATTCCTTTTTTTTTTACTTCTTTAAATTCAGAATATAAATAATATGTTTTGTTTTTAAAGGAAAAAAAAAATAAATGTTAAAAACATGTTTCTGGAAAATCTACAAAAAAAAATAACAACAACATTTTTAACGTTACACTTGCTTATAAACAAACAAAAAATTAATCAGAAATTTAATAAAAAAAACCTACTAAGCAAAAAAACACACGATCTTCATTCATCCGTTGAAAAAAATTAAAAAAAAAAAATTTAAATAATTTTTTTATTAAAAAAAATAACAAAAAAAAGATGATGCGGTAAAAAAAAAAATATTGAAAATGGAGAAATCACGAAAAAAAAATTAGTATTTCATGAAAATTAAAAACTTTTTTTGGAAAAAAAAATTTTTTGATTAAAATAAAATAAAAAAAAAACAACTGTGTTGAAATCAGGGGTCTTTTTTTCGGAAAGTAAATTTATTTTATAAAAAAAAAGACCGTTGGCTACAAGAAAATTCGTTAAGATATTTTTTTTAATATACAAAAGTATCTTTTATGTATATAAAAGCAAAGATGTAGGAATAAAAAATAAGAAGATGAAAAAAAAAACAAATTTGGAAAAAAAATGTTCTACGTCTTTTTTTTCTTTTTTTTTTTTTAAAAGTCTTGCTTCTTTTTTGTTTATTATAAAAAAGTCTTTTAAGTTTTTTCCCAGATTAATCTTAATTCGTTCACAAGAAAAGAAAAAAGTCATACTTTAAAAAAATTATTTTATGTTGATTTTTTTTTTTAAATTTGAGATTGCCTTTTACGAAATGGAATAAGGTTTCATTTTATAAGATTTTCTTTTCAAAAAACAATTTTTTTTTTAAATACACTATGAAAAAAAAAAGAGAAAGATCATTTTCAACATGAGCAAAAAAAATTATTTTAAAATATGTAATTTTTTTTTCTTCTTTTTCTTATGGTACCTGTAGCTGTATACCTATATAGCTTTGTATTTTCATAAGTAAATTTCCTACAATTCACAAGACAAAAAAAGTTAAATATAAAAAAAAAAAATATATTCTTCCAATATAAAAATTTCGATATTAAACATTGCTTAAGGCATATTCATTTAAAAATTTATATAGGTACATAATTAATGACTCGGAAGTTTTTTTTTTTTTTTATTCCCTAATGTGGTGTATAAAAGGTATCTGAACTTTAAAAATTTCACAATAATCAATTTAAAAAGTGACAAATTATTGTCCTTATGTGAATTTATTTATTAGGTAAAGTGTCAATATTTTGAGTTTTTGAAATTTTTTTTGTTTTTGGAATAAAAATACACAGCATACACAGCATTTGTATTTAGTGTATACTCGAAAAACAAATAAAATTTTTATAGAATAAAAAAAAAGTAAATTTATCTGTCTACAAGGCTAAAATGCTACGTATTTTTAATAAAAGTGATTCCCCAATCGATTTGAACATCTTTACGTACATATGTACATAATACAAACATGACCAAAAGTTCCAATGCTTCATATCAAAGTACCATGAAGTAATCGTATCTCAAGAAAAAAACATTTTTCTTAGTTAGTCTTTAACTGCTTCACTACTTCTTAAGGTTTTAGTCATTCGAAAAACTTGGGACCTTTAATCTTCAAATTTGAACAGCAGATTTTTTTGATTTTCAAAGGTTTTTAATACGATCAATCCTCATGTTCTTGAAGCTATAAATTTTAAATAGACCTCATCAACATGCTTGGAAGTTTAACAAAGTACTCGTACGTATAGAAAAAAAAATGGATAACTTTCTTATTGCTTTCTAACAAAGTACTCGTATGTAGAAGGATGACTTTTTTGTTGCTTAAAAAATTGTGGAGATTTGCTAGGTTTTAATTTGAGATCTTAAATGATTCTCTTTGGAAGTTGTTGTCAAGGAATGTCGTATCTATCTAGGTATGATTCGATTATCTAACGATTGCAGACTAGATAAAGCTGTTAAAAGATGTTAGTTGGTGAAAAAAGAACCATATTTTTTGAAAATTTTAATTTTTAAAATGATTACGTAAAGCGAATATTATTCACAATTTCACAGCTTTTTTGTTTAGTTGACCTGAAGATATAAGTAGTATCTACTAGTATGTATATCCTAGCATCCTTACAGCTAAACCATTTCGCGTTTATCTTTAATTACGTTTTTAGATTCATAATATGTAAATGTTCCAACTATATATCAAATTTGAGATTTTTCGAAAAAGCAGGACATTTTGTTATTTTTAAGCTAGAACATTGAAAAAAAAGGATAGTTCCGTAGAATGTTTCAATACAGAAATTGATGAAGTTTCAAGATCATAGCTCGGAAAAATCACATTAAAATTAGACTCAATGTGGAAGGACATACATACGTACATATAATATTTACATTTGTATATGAACAGTTCAGTCTACAGGTAATTTTCGAAAAAATAAACTTATTGTTTATAAAAATTCTTCTGAAAAAATATTATAAAGGTAGTAGTGGTAATAATTTAAAAAAACATACAAAATGAACAATCTTTGACTTCACATCTCAACAAAATATCTTGGAAAAAAAAAAATTAATAAATTATATTTTTAAAAAGAAAAAAAATAATTATTAAAAAAAAAAAATGCCTCAAAAATAATATTCACGCATAAACTTTAACAAAAATACCGGAAATAAATAATTATGTTGCCTCTTTGTACATAATAAGAAAATGCCTCTCATATATATTTTCTTGCTTAATTTATTTTTTCATTACTTAAAAGTACAAAAAAAAAATTTTTAAATCAATATACCCAGTCAATAAAATAATATTATTCACTTTGAATCTGAGGTCACAAAGATTTTATTTTTCATTTTTATACACATAATAAAAAAAATGTAATTTTTTTTCGAAAAATTTAAAAAAAAAAAGTCATTAAGAAGAAGAAAAAAAAAATCCCTCCATACTTGTAACAACTTTTTTCTTTTCAATTTTCAATTTTATTTTTATTTTGTTTTTTTTTGTTCCCTCTCATTAAAAAAAATTACAAACTTACATTATAAATTACCTGGGAGTACAGGTATATATAGGTACATATATTATATTGAAATTCTGTAATGTTATCATGCTGTTGTTTGTATGTAAGCTAAAATAAAAATTAAAAAAAGCAAGAAAAAAAAACGTCCAGAGAGAAAAAAATTGATCATTTTTTATGAATTCGTTGATTGTATTAAAATTTTTACGCTTGAATTTTTTTCTTTTTTTCATTATTTTTTTTTTGTCGCAATGAAAAGAAAAAAAAATTGTTTTTTTTTTTTAATTTTCATTATATGAACAGATATGAAAATATGTTTATATACGGACGATGTATATATTTTTCTAATTGTGTGTCAGTGTGTGTATACCTTTATATATAGTTGGAGCTAAAAGCTTTGTTTTTTTTTTATTAAAATGGAAAAAACAAAAAGGTTAAAAAAAAAGCCACAAACAACTTATAATTTTTTTGTTTATGAAAAAAAAAAAATTTTTATTAGAAAAACAACAAACCATACAACAAAAAAAAAATTTATTTTTATAACAATGTTTATTTATTTTTTTCCCACTTTTCTCTCATATATATTTTTTTTTCTACTTTATTATAACTTTTTTTTTCAGATAATAGAAAACTACGTACGTTGTTAGATAAGGTTCTTCATCCCCACATGTGTGTTTCTCGAGAAAAAAAAATAAATCATATATTTTTTTTTCTTCAAATTTTACTGTTTTTTCCCATTTCCAAGGTGTGATTGGCATAAATTAAAAGATTGAATGGAAAAAAAAACCAAAAGCAAAAAACAAAAAAAATATCTTATGTTAAAAATGATATTCAAAATTGTGAGATGTATCTGAAAAAAAAAAATGTATTTGCTTGATTTCGGAAATTCTGATAATTCTCAGCAAACGTAAACATATTTTTTGTAGCAAATAAAAAAACAATTCATTACACACGATCTTTTTTATGCGTTATTTTTTTTAATTTTTTATGAAGAAAAAAAAATAGACTTTGAAAAGTTGTGTACATTTATCGAAATTGTCAATAACAAGCAAATAATTTTTTTGTCGTTGTTCAATTTTAATTTTTTATACAGGTTCAGGTACATAGGTACTTCAAAAACTTTTGTATCTAATTTTAGAAAGAAAAAAGATTCGATAGGAAAACTACACTTTCTTGAAGAAAAAAAAACAGACTAGGTACCACAAGTGCATAGTGGGCACAAATCTTTTGGAAAATTTAATGCAGAGTTACGGAATGGAAGAAGTTTTTCTTTCAATCTGATTGTATTGTTCTTTTTATCCTGTAGCTTAAAATCAGATCAATAAATTTCCGGTAACTAGCTTTAGGCCTTATGGAGGATTTTTTTGAAAAATATTTTATCAAGACCCTTTTCCCATGGGAATATGTTTTATTTTTTTATTTTTACAGGGGATAAAAGTGGCGTGACACTGTAGATACTGTAGATGTATGATGTATAGATACATTTTTGTTTCCCTTTTTTTATTTGTTTTTGAATGTAGGCGAATGTGAAACAAAAATCCCAAGTTTTTTATTATTTATTATTAAGAGAAAAAAAATAAATAAATAAAAATTAACTATAAAATAATATGAACAAAAAAAAAGTGAATGAACAATAATAAATAAAGTGCAATGATTTTTATTACTTTTTTTAATGAACGCATATACCTACATACATGTACATATATGTACACATATTCACATACCTACATATTTAATACAAGTTGATTTTTATTTGTTTTTATTTAGAAATATGGTGATTTTTGTTGTTTTCCTTGTTTACTTTATGTGCGTTTTTTTCTTATAATTTTTTTTGTTTTTCAATTTAATATCAAAAATTTGTTTTTTATTTTGCAAATTTTTTTATTTATTTATTATTCTTCAAATAATGCGTCATTAAAAATTCCCTCGAAAAGTGAAAATAAAAAAAATTTTTTGGAGATATAATAATATTTTGTTTCTGAGAAATTAATTATTTTTTCACTATTATCTGTTCTTTTTTTTATTTTCATATTTTTTTTTTTGTTTTTTTGCAAGCGGTCATTGACAAAATAATATAATTACAAATTAAAGATTAAAATTTTTGCGTAACGACTTTTTTTTTTGGCGGTGGTATACACGTTTTTTGATTTAAATTCAAATAAGAAAAACAAAAAACAACAAAAAAATCTGTACGTATATGTCATGTGTGTATACATATGTGTATATAATAATAAATAAAATAAAATGAGATAACAAAAATGAATGAATGAATCGGAGAGACCCCTACTCAAAACTTATACTTTTTTTTGCACTTCACGTTTGTTTTTTTTTTCTTTCTTGTTTTTGTTTTTCTTCTTAATTGTGTTGTTTTGTTATTTTCTTCTTTCTCTTTTTTTTTGTTTGTTTTTTTTTTTTTTAAATAACAAAAACATCCAACGACGGTGGAAAAATTTTTCTGGTTTTATCTCCTTTTTTTTCTTATTTTTTTCTAAATTGTGTTTTTTATTTTCCTTTATACTGGAAAATAAAATATATCTACATAGCTATATAAATATTGTATGTAACTATACCTTTTTTTTTTACATGGAATTTGCCCGCAAGGTGGTTGAACGAACGAGAAATTTTTTGAAATGTTTCTTATTTTTTTTTTTTTTGTTTTTTTCTAAAAGTACTTTTCCTCCTTTTTACATATTTTTCTTGTTACATTTTAGAAAAAAATGATTTTGTTTTTCTTGAGTTTTCTTTTCACATATAATTTTTTTTTTGTTTCAGTTTATTTTTTACTTTTTCTTTTTTTTTTTCAAATTTCTAACATATTTTTTTCAATCTTTTTTAAATTTTATTTTGTTTTTTTTATAGGTACTTTTTTGCACAATTATTTCTATTGGAATGAATCTTTTTTTTACAAATTACAATTACTCACATCACAATTACCAAGAATTTTAGTTGTTTTGTTTTTCTGTAATTAAGTTTTGTTTGAAAATAAATTAAACAAAAACACATTCACATCACTTTGAATCTTTTTTATTTTTTTTAAAACAATAATAAACCAACACTAGAGAAGAGAGTGTCAACCTTCTGTGCTTTGCAAAATCACTTTGAAAATTGATGGATGATGAAAATGAATTGTGAGAAAACACCGCTTGCTATTTTATTAAAATTATAAACAAAAAAAAATGTAAAATAATTCTCATCTCTTTTTCGCATTCAGTTCGAACTTCGAATTGAAGTGAAAGAAAAAGAAAAAAATAATTTATGCGTCGACTCTACTCATTACTAGAGTGGCCATCATTTACGAATGTGGAAGAATGTTGTGTATGGTTAAATTTTACTTAAATTAAATTATTGTCAAGACGTACTACTATTTTTGTTCATAATTTTTCCAATTTTTTTCAAAAATTACACATTTTGTGATATTTGTTGCACAAAGTTATTGAGTTGAAAAATTCTTTAATTTGATAATTTATTTTTTTAAAGTTTTTTTCTGCTATGGCAATGCTACATGAAATCTTTTGTTTCAGTTGTCATTTATTAGCAACATTTATTTGCAAAATCTGTAACGCAACAAGTATCCTGGACTTTGACATTTGTGTTGTCATCATTGGCTGGCTGACAGTGACAAGTGACAACGAATCAACAGCATTCTTTCTGAGATTTATCTTCGTTCAGTGAATCTTGAAGAATTTGATTATTTTCCAGGATAATTTTATCTTTTTAACATATTTTTTAGTAATATAATCGGTGTTTAGTATCGCTTAGCAAGTTTTTGGTCTATAAAAAGGTTATTTTCAAGATAAGGTATTGTAAAAGTACATTTTTTTTCCGTAATCTTTTGTGTACTATGAAGAAATGAAATACTTGGAATAGAATTACAACAACCACACCACGACTTTGTCCTTTTGTATTTTTAATTTTAAAATATTGTGTTTTTTAGAAATGGTGAAACTTTTTGCAATTTGCGTATATTATAAAGGGTCAAGTGAAGGACGATTACTTAAAGCTGCCTATGATTTACAATCTTTTTCATTTTTTCAAAGAGGAGCTGTACAAGAATTTATGGGGTAGATATTTGTTTTTGTTTTCAATGAACACAATGATGATTCATTTTACTACTTTTTTGTCATTGTTGTAATTTTCTAATATTTTTTTTTTCAAATTTAAAGATTTGCTGCAAAAACAATTGTTGAAAGGACACAACCAGCATGTAGACAATCTGTTAAACAAGATGCATACATGTGTCATGTTTATGTACGTGCTGATAATTTATCTGGTGTATTAATTGCTGATCATGAATATCCACAAAGAGTTGCACATACATTATTAACAAAAGTATTAGATGATTTTACAGCAAAAGTACCACAAGATAAATGGTCAACAGATAATGAATCATCAATACCATTTACACAATTACCAGTTTATTTAACTAAATATCAAGATCCAAAAGAAGCTGATGCATTAACAAAAATGCAAAATGATTTAGATGAAACAAAAATTATATTAAAAAATACAATTGAAGCTGTTTTAGAACGTGGTGAAAAATTGGATGATATGGTTATTAAATCTGAAAATCTTTCAATACAAAGTAAAGCATTCTATAAAACGGCAAAAAAGACAAATTCATGTTGCAGTTTTAGTTAAATATAAAAATAAAAAAATATACATATACATACATATAAATCTTTACAAACATTCGTATATTATAAACAAGTTTTATTAATTAAAAAAGAAAAAACTGACGATTCATTACTTTAAAAACAGCCAATAAGTGTGTTAAAAAAAAAAACGTACTCATTAAATTATACAATAAAAATTCACATTAAATATAAGATATCGCCCTAAAGGATTAGAAAAAAAAAAACTGTATGATACCTATATGCATTAATTATTTTGGTTCTATTTAATCTTAATTTAGTTTTTTTCAATAAAGAAAAAAGACATTATTTTGCTTGTAAATTGATAAAAATACATATCTACTTCATTAAAAATTTATGTTTTTTTGTTTATTGGTTGAAATGCTTTTCTTTAATGGAAAATACAATTTATACAAAATTTTAGAATAAATTAAAAATGATTTATTAGTCAAAATACATATATCGTCGGTTTGCAAGAAAAGTGGCACAACTCAAAAACGTGAATTTTCGAGGATGCAAAAGAAAAAGAGGTATTGTATCTTGTTAAACAGTCTGATATTTTTTTGGTTGACATTATACTGTACTAATAGCATTAAATTGAACACAATATCTTATATATTTATTATACAACATTGAACTGAATCATTATTTTAAAACTTTGACTGTGAAAAATTTCGATTTTGAGTTGTGCCACTTTTCTTGCAAACCGACGATATATAAAAAATTAATTAGATAGTTAGATTATTTTTGTATTATTTATAAGTTAAATAATTAAAATTTTATCGATTTACAAGCAAATAAAAGAATCTACATATATGTGTATTACATTTTCTGATACAGCACAAAAATTACAACATATTCATTATTGTAAAGAAATTACAATTTCCGATATGACTGAATTGTACTTCATTTACATAATATACATACTTAATAGATAGTTTTAAAACAGTTAGCTGTTTAAAAAACCATGTCAACATTTTAAAGCAGAATTTATTCTTAATTTTTTTGTAGTCTTGCTAAAGCAGTTAAACATAAAATGCCTTAATTTATTTATAAGACGAGCTGGAATGCAAATATTTAAATTAATTTAAAAAATTTTGCAAGAAATATAATCTGCTTTAAAATTTAAATATTATCCTGTAACTTTATAACAATGAAAATAAGAAGAATAAATAATTAAAAAAATTTATTAAAGACATTTATTTGAATAAGCAAAGCGCGGTTATGAGTAAAATTTTCTGTAATATGGAAATTTTTTTTTATCTTGAAATTGGCGGTTCCGTTAAAAGAGAAACTGCATTCCTTTAATATCAAAGATAAGATTTTTGTTTTACTTTGAATATGAACATTTTGAATATACGTTTTGGTTGTGTTAGAAAATGTAATATTTAAATAATAAATCTATTCTACTATTTTTTTCAATGACTTACACGGAAATATCTTATAAATAGGAATTTTTTAGTTTAGTTTTTTTTTTTTTTAGTTTTCAAATTGTCTTGAAAATTTTAATTTTACTTACCTTTACCATCATTGATCCTTAAATAAAATATTTAAAAAATATTTTTTCTTTTACACGCATAGTAACGCAGACAATAGATAAAACAATAAAATATTTTCCGTGGTATTTTTTTTTCACTTTTTTTCTGTTAAAATTTTATAATTTCAAATTTAAGCAATTTAAAAAATAATATACTATATATTTATTCAATAATAGCCGTCATAAATATATAAATACATGTGTAAGAAAAATTGCATTATTAAATAAGATAAAATTTAAGTTCTAACCATGTATACAAAAAGCTATTGATGTTATATTAAATGTTTTATAAAAGTTATTAATTATAAACAAATTTGTTTTTCATTTATTTAAATCTTTTTTGTTTTTTTAAAAAATTTTATTTCCTTCATACCACATTGAAAGTTTTTAAAATTTTGAAAATTTAAGGGTTGGGAGTCTTTTTTTTTCGTGTGCGATAAAGTGCAAATGCTGAAATGCAGCGATAAGAAGTGAAATGTAATAGAAAAATTGTTTTTGCTTTTTTTTTTAAAAATATTAATCAAAAATTAAAAGCTTTTTGTATTAAACTAAAGCTTGATATATGCAAGTAGAAGGTGTTCTGTAAAAAATTAAGAAAAAATACCACTCTTTTAATTTTTAACTCTATCCATGCTTCAAGCATCTTGAGCATGCTAGAAAATGTATTCGATGAAAGTGTGTTGACCGAAATCTCCAATAGTCTTTTGTTTTTATTGGGTTTGTTTTATCTAAATGATTTTCAGGATGTTGATTGCAATTGAATTGTCTTATTGAAATTCTAATTTTGTTAATCTAGTCTTTCAGAATGACCAATCTTGAAAATGAAATTGTTAATCTAGTCTTTGATAAGGGAAATGACTTGAGGTTAAAATTTTAAACTTGATGTAAAAAGTAACTTTACTGTAGGTGTTCACGAAAAAACAGTTTTATATATTTTTTAATGAACCCCCTACAATATAAAAAAGAGACAATTTAATTGTAAAAATACTCTTACTTTATAAAAATAAAATAAATAATATTTTGAGCATGAGCAAATCATAAAAACATTGTACAATGTACATATGTACATACATATCAGTAGTACACGACACACGTTGAGTTTATATAAAAGATTATGTCTAATATAAAAAACCGGCTATAGACAAATGCAGACTCTCTCTTTAAAAAAAAAAATCATAATAATAAGTGATAGATTCGTTTTCTTTTTGATTTTTGTTTTTGTTAATTAAATTTTTTAATTCATCTATTGAGAAAAAGTAAAAAGTATAATATTGGTCGTCTCATCATTACACAGCATCAGCAAGCACACGGGGACCATCTAAAATTAACCACCTCAGCAGTGTAATAGTATATATATAGTCTGTACCCAAATATATGTATATATGTACGAATATAATAAGAAATGAGATAGAAAAAAAAATCTTTTTTCTTTATTCTTTTTTGCTTTTTGAGAATTTTTTTTATTGTAAAAACGTCTAAAGTGGCATACGAATCCTACATAGTTTTTAAGTAAATTTTTACCCGCCGAGAAGTGTGTTGAATCGAAGGAAAGAAAAATGTATAAGTTTGCAAAACCGTGAGAAGAAAAAGAAAATTATTCTTTTTTTTTTTTTCGAATTCATATAATAATTTTTTTTTCTTTTTGTTTAATTATTTTAATTAATTTGATTTAGAGTTACAGTATTAATTTAATTTTGTTTGTTTTATATAAGAAAAAAAAAGTACATAATTTAAAAAAGGAAATAGTATAGAAAAAATTGTGTCAATAAAAGCTTTGACTCTATAAATTCACCTAATTTGGTATATAAAATCAAATTTACGATTATTGCAAACAAGTGAAAAACAAAAAAAAAAAATGTGAGTTAATAAATCTAATAGAAATATTAGATTAGATAGTGAATGAAAAAAAAAAAATCATAAATCAAATCTATTAAGATGTTTTTTTATATATATGAATCAAAATTTAAATTATGTATAATTTACAAAATGATAAATCGTAGGAAATCATAAAAATAAAATTATTCGAGCTAGTGAGCTATGTGATAAAATTATTGTTTGAAATAATTATTTTTTAATGATATGAAAAAAAGAAGTGAAAAAAAAAATTATTTTTTTTTTCGCCGTTTTGAAAATTTTTATGTAGCTAGTCAGCAGACATCCTCTATTTAAATATAATAATACTACACATGTATATTATTATATGTATTTTTGTTGCTGTTGTCTTGCTAGCATATAATATATTTTATTTTTGGAGTATCTCCCTTTGCAGTTGTCGCGTTAACAATCCGCCTCATTCTTCCGTCATTTTTTCAAAATTATTTTTATTTAGCTTTTTATAAAAAAAAAAAATAATAAATTCAAGTATAATATACTGGGTGTACCAAAGAAAATTGTTTGCTTTTAAAATTCTACAGAATTGTTTGTTCATATTTCTGAAATATCTTTAAAAACTGAAAAAATTTCATCAATTTTTAACGGTGTTTTTAAATGAATAACGAACTCATTTTCGTGGAACTATTATTAAACAAATAATGGAGGTACATTGCTAATGAGGTTTGATTTTATAAATAATTAGGGAGGTCTCAATCACAAAATATTAGAATATTATAGAGGAAATCACACATCAGACGACTAAATCAACAATTGATTTCCTTAAAACAATTTTCTACAAGCTATTAATTTTAATTTAAAAATTCAAAATTTTCAAAATCTAAGGTCTCTGAACTCCACAGACTTTTACTTCTATAAGCTGCTGAAGAAAACTTTTGAATAACTTTTGAAGGCTTTTACAAAAATGATCGAGTTTATCAACAGAAATTATTTTCAAAAATTAATCTAAAAGATGTATCTTGAATATAATTTGTTTTTGATCACCCAGTATATTACATTTCTATTTTCTATTTCGTTTGCATTTTCATTTTTACTCAATATCTCTGAGATTCAACACACATTGCCATTATATACTTTAATAAGATACATTTGTAATTTTTGTTTTAAAAATTACAATTGCGGTATCACATATATATGTATGTATATTATATTATTATATATGTATGCCAACATACACATGTACATTGTAAATTACAATGTATGAAATATAGAGCTATATGTTCTTCATTTACAAAAAAGAGAATTTCAAATATATTTTTTTTTATTCTTGTTTACTTATCAATTGGATCTCTTAATTTTCTTTTCAAAAAATATTGCATAACATTTATCAATTATTGTTTACTTTTTTCAACTGTATTTTTGTATTATAAGTGCTTTAAAAATCAATCCAAATGGATATCTACTAGGTCCTACTTTTTAGCTAAAAACGTTTATTCAATTTTTTTTTTTAAAAAAGTTAAAGATAAAATTTCAAATTAAGATTTAATGAAGTGGCAAAAAAGTTACACGTTATTTTAATACGTAACCGTAATAAATTGTTAGGAAATTTTTTATTTTTAATTAAACATATTTTTTTTTTTTTTTTAAATTGCGTATTATTTTTTTTTTTATCGTTTATTTTTACTTTTTTCTGAGAAATTTGTGATAAAAAGTGAAATAAATTATTAGTATGAATTTTTAAAATTTTTTCTTATTAAAAATTTTAAAAAAAAAGTGGAAATCACATACATCAGTAATAAACGTTTTCTTTTTTAAGACGATAAAGATAAGATTTGAAAAATCGCTCAAATAAAAAGTTATCTGTTGGTGTTTTTTTTTCAATCAGGTTGCAATTTTATAAATTGCAACATATTTTGGATTGTTAGAAATTTTGTTAAGCTATTTCATAATAATTTTGAAAAAAACTGGCTTTTCAATTTTAATCAAAATTAAGTACATAGATAGTTAAATAAATATTAAGTGAAGAGTAACGTAAATTATGGGTGAATAGTCCGATTCTGTTCTTTAAAACATCAAAAAAGAATTCTTATAAACTGAATAGATTCAAACAGTACATTCATCAGCACTTTTCCATATCCACTCTTCAAACTATATACACCAAGTGCACAGTGATGTGAATAATGATGGTACAGTATACCATCACAATATCTCTACGATAGGGCTCTTCAAATTAAAGAAAACAAATCACCACATATTTTAATCCCTCTAGGGATAGATTTCCGAAGAAATACGAAATACATACGTGTCTAATTATTTATACATATTTTAGATTAGAGCATTTCAACCAATCAAAGTCAATGGTTTTTCTTCATACAAAATTTTGAACACCCTTTTGACCCTTTTAGGGGGTGAATTTTGAAAAAAATTTTGAATTTCTCAAGCGTTATGCTGGAACGTACACACATATGTTGTACATTCACTTACTGATAAACATTTTTTAGTTTTAAAACTAAAATAGTTTCGACTTGAAAACCAAATTAGCTTACATTTTGTTTATTTATTTTTTACAGTAGAACATCGCCAATATAATTTTTTATTTAACGACTGACAAAATAAATAAAAAAACACATCAAAAATGGATCCAGAAGCATTTCTGGATATGGCCAATCAGGTCATAAAATTAAAAATGTTTCCATATTTTGATATTGCACACAGTCTTCTATCTGCATTGGGTGTAAGAGAAGATTTAGGTCCTGGAGCTCAAGCATTTTCAAGAAAACATCCTTTAGCATGCTGGTTATCAACAATGCTTGTAATTTTTTCTGGTGGTATGGTTGCAAATGGTCTTTTAGGTGAACCAATTTTAGCACCATTAAAAAATACACCACAATTAGTTGTAGGAACAGTTGTTTGGTAAGATAATTTATTTTTAATCATCATTATTTTTCTTTAAAATTATTTTTATTTTTTCTTTTAGGTATCTTGTATTTTATACACCATTCGACATAGGATATAAAATTGGAAAATTTCTACCAGTTAAAATAATTGCAAGTGCTATGAAAGAAATTTATCGAGCTAAAAAAGTTTATGATGGTGTAACACATGCAGCTAAACTATATCCGAATGCTTATGTTATAATGATAATTATTGGAACATTGAAAGGTAATGGTGCTGGATTTACGAAATTACTTGAAAGGCTTATTCGTGGAGCATGGACACCAACTGCAATGGAATTTATGCAACCAAGTTTGTAAGTATAAAATTACATATACAGAAAACAAAAATTTAAACACAAAATATTCATTACATTTTTTTTTTCTTCTTTTTCAAAATTTACAATAATTTCTAGCTATACAAAAGCTTCACTTGTTGCATCAGTTATATTTGTATTAGATAAAAAAACTGATTGGATTTCAGCACCACATGCTCTTGTTTACTTTGGTATCGTTATATTTTTGGTCTATTTTAAATTATCATCAATTCTACTTGGTATTCATGATCCATTTGTACCATTTGAAAATCTATCATGTGCATTATTCTTTGGTGGAATTTGGGATAGTTTGGCTAAAATTCTTGGAAGAGGACAAGTTAAAGAAGCAGACAGTAAAGATGTTAAGAAAACAAATTAAAATATATCATATTTGGGTTTTCTTAAAATAAAAAAATAAAAATGAACACGCGAAATGAAAAAAAATATTTAAAAAAAAAAATCACACGGTTATTGCAACTTTAAAATAAGATAAGAAAATGTGAAAAAAATTTGGCGGGTGGATTTTACCTGTAATTTCTATTATTATTTTTTATTATGACCTTTTTTTTTATTATTTAATTTGCTTTTATCTTTTTTTTATTGGATTATTCTAGTCAACTTTTATGGTTTTTAATAATTAAGTATTTTATTCTTCTTGAAACTTCACATTTTAGTGGGTAATGTGTGGTTTCGATAAGAATAAAGACATTTTATATGTTCACAGTATAATTTTCTTTTTTTTAAATTTTTTTGTTTAAGTTGTGTTGTTTTTAATTTTTTTTTCTAACTATGTATGTGTATTATTATTTTTTAAATTATTTTAAGATTCATTTTATTATAATATGAATTCGAAAACATAAAGAAAAAAATGAAAATCTTTACCAAATAAAACTTTGAGGTACAATAAAAAATCATGTTGTTTTTATTCTTTTATTCTTCGAATTAAATATTTCAGTTATGTTGGATAAATAACACTTTAATTTAGCACTTTTTTCACTGAATAACTAATAAAATTAACTATAACACAAAAATTAGGAACTACTTAAAAGAAAAATTCTCGGACTTTCGGCGGGCTTTCAATTCAATCTTTCATTCAAAAAATAACTTAACCTTAAAATTTGTGACAGTGAATGTGTACGTATACATACTATACATATTTTTGAGTTTTAAGTTTTTAACTACCTTTAAACACTTTAATCAGGATTCTATACAAACTATTTGACGTAAATTTAGTTGAAATATGATTGAAATTATAAAAACATCCAAAATACGTAAATCTACCATATACAAACCAAACAAATAACCATGTGTATACAGACTGCTCGCTAATGCATATAAACTACAGTTCAGTGGTTTAGTGTGGTGAGAAGTGGTAACGTTTTAACGTGTGTTAAAAGTGGATTGTTGTGATGTGGTTTGAATAATTTTTTCATTTGTCAGTTCAGTTTTATTCAATTTTTATCCGGAATAGTTAATTATTTTAATTAGTTTTGTTAAATTTTTTCTGTACTTAGAGAAATTTATTTATTTGATAATTTATAATATGACAACTTTATCTCTGGATGCAAGAGAAATACTTGCCTATTTAAATGAATTAGGCTTTCGAAATGTAACGGCTGAACAACTGAAGGAATTTATGCAAGGTTTGTAGCGTTGTTTTGAAAACAACATTTAATTATATTAAAATTAATTTTTATTTTTTAAAGATCTTCGTAAATTAATCAAATATGAAGAAAGACTATGTGTATACAATAAAGAAAATAAAACAAAGGATCGATATTATGAGAGTAGCGATAATCTTCACAAGGCACATACATTTAGTTTTAAAACAAAAACTGCACCTGTAGATGCGAAAAAAGGACCAGAAGTATGTAAAAAAGCTGACGATGGTAAAGTACCTCAAAATCAAAAGAAGACAATTCCCGAAAAAAGTAAAAAATCGAAAAACAAAGATGATAAAGAGAGTAAAGAAAAAAAGACTGTAGATGGTGAAAATCGGCCATCTAGAAAAAGTAGTTTACAAGATAAAAAATCAGATAAATCTTCAAGTAATCCAGAAAAACGAATGTGTACGTTTTTCGGTTTAAAAAGCTTAAAATATTTTTTTTTATACTTTGTAATATTTGCAGGGATTAGACCAAGATCAATCACAAGGTCACAAGTATCTAAAACAAAGGATCCTGTGCAATTGTATCATTATTATCAAAAAGAATGGGAGAAATTTAAACAAAATTTACCAGGAGAAAATGATCATTCTGAATTAAGATGGAAAATTCGTAATAAACTACTTGGAGTTGGCAATTAAGTGATTATAGTTTTAAATGAATTGTAAAATACCTTAAAGTGATAATTCTTATTTTATTGGCTTCAATTGTGTTATGTTAATATGTATTACTATTAAAACTTATTAACTTTGATTTAATTTGAATTTTTGTCCTTTAGCACTGGCATCTACTCTATTTAAATGATATAAGATTTTTTCATGAATCCGATTTACTGCAGAAACTGTTAGAATTAAAGTATCATGTTTTAACATTGAATATGTATTCAAACCATAAACTGGCATTAAATTAACATAAGAGATCTGATCAGTTATTGCACAAATATTCTCAGGGAAGATGTCATCGCTAAAATATAGAAAGAAAAAAAACCAATAATGTAATTTGAAATCCCAAGGAAGAAAATAATACTATTCTACTTACACATCAACAATTAGAACTGATGGACCCCAATTTCGTTCTTTTATTAAACTTTTGAGGAAATCCACATTATCTGTTGGTACATTTAAGTCATTTACAATATGTAAATCATCTTGTGCTAATTTCACTGATAACGTTGATGTTAAACCAAGAACTCTTGTGTAAAAAGGTAACATGTAGAAATGCGTTGTTGGTGAACGTGGACCATGTGCAATACCACCACCTTTAAAAAGTGGTGATCGAATTGAGCCATGACGAGCACGACCCAAACCTTTTTGTGGCCATGGTTTTCTTCCACCACCACGTACTTCTGCTCGTGATTTTGTTGATGCAAAACTAACATAACGATATTTACTTTGCCATTCGATATTCTCATGAATGATATCAACTCGAGGATGTGCTGCAAATACTTCTGGATGTAATTCAATTAAGCCTACTTTCTGTTCCTCGATGGTATCTAGATTTTCTATCCATACTTCAGGACTTTTTATGAATTTTGATGAGACTGGTAAATCACTTGATAATGGTAAAAGTAGAGGTTGTTTTTTAACGATTAATTCACTGTCGGTACTGAAATGTTTTATTAATCTCGATAAGTTTCTTATTCTACTTAAGGACCACATTTTATTTTTAATTAAATACGGGTTTTGATCAAAGCAAAAATTTATTTATAAATTTTAAGTATGTAATATGAAAATTAACTTTATTTTGAGGTTAGGATAGGAACTAAAAACAGCTGAGAAATTCACCTCAGGTTCCACAAAATACAAACACGAAATAAGGTTAAGTCGGTTTGTTTATATGGTGAAATGGGGTTTAGTTTTTTGTGTACGTTGAGTTCTTCTGTTCGGTTCCTGGCAATTTGATGTTTTTTTGAGAATTAATTGCATTTTAAAAATAATTTTAATTGTGCGAAATGGAGGAAGAATATGAGGATGATGGATGGATGGGAAGACATAAATCTGGGGAAGATGAGGTAATTGAAAAACCTTATAAACTCCTGATTGATTATGAAGTGGTCCAATATTGACACTTTTTTTTGTTGTTGTAGGAAAACACCGATGAAACATTGGAAAATCCTCAGGAAGTTTTACGAGAATGCCTTGAAAAATTTTCAACACCAGATTACATTATGGAACCTGGTATTTTTACACAATTGAAAAAGTATTTTCAGGCTGGTGGTACACCAGAAAAAGTCATAAATCTTTTATCAGAAAATTATAAAGCAGTTGCACAAATGGCCAATTTATTAGCTGAATGGTTAATTTTAGCTGGTGTTAAAGTTACAGATGTGCAAGCAATGGTTGAAAATCATTTAAAAGACATGATATTACGGACATTTGATCCAAAAAAAGCTGATACGATTTTCACTGAAGAGGGTGAAACACCAGATTGGTTAACTGAAATGATTGATCATCATACATGGCGTTCATTAATTTATCGTTTAGCTGAAGAATATCCAGACTGTTTAATGTTGAATTTTACAATAAAAGTAAAATTTTATTTAATTTTTATTTACCTATAAAGTTGATTTTTGATATTTTTATTTGTAGTTAATTTCTGATGCTGGATTTCAAAGTGAAATTACCTCAATATCAACAGCAGCACAACAAATTGAAGTTTTTTCAAGAGTACTTAAGACAGCTATTACAAAATTTTTAAACAATCCAGAAGATATACAAGGTGCAATACAAGAATGTGCACGAATGGTATGTCATGGACAACATACCTATGTTTATTCACAGGTTCTTATACAAGTTTTATCACAAGAACCGAAAGGTGGTTTCAATATGAAACGTCTCTCACAGGAAATAACTAAATATGCGTTAATGAAGTAAGATTTCTATACAACAAAAAAAGAAAAAAAAATTGAAATTGAATTCTCGAATAATTTTTTTTAAAAACTTTTTTTATAGCAATCAAAATGTAACTCCAATAACAATGGCATTAAATGGATCAGCTGCATATCCTCAAGCATGTCAAGCACTTACATCAATGTTATCAAGAAATACTTTAAATCCAGCTGATATAACAGTACTTTTTAGAAATTATACATCATCAGATCCACCACCAATTGATTTAATACGAAATCCACAATTTCTTGAATTATTAGTTGATTCTTTATTTAAAGCTGGTGTAAAAATTAATCCAGAACATAAATCAAAATATATTCATTTATTAGCATATGCATCAAGTGTAGTTGATGTACCTGGAAAAAAAGGTTCACAAAATAAACGAACACTCAATAAAGATGAATTAAAATCAACAATTCAAGCTATTGAAAAAGTTCATGCTATATGTAATGTTAATAAAGGTTCAACAGAATTAATTGCTGAATTACAAAGTTTATTCAATTGTATTAGGTAAATTTGAAAAATGATATTTTCTCTTTTTTTAAATACTTTTGAAGACAAAAAAAAAGTACAATTATTATTTTATTTTTTTTATTTTAATAGATTTCCAGTTGTTGGTGTTGGAGTTATACGATGGATTGAAAATACTGTTACAGAGCCATCATATTTTAAACTTTCAACTGATAGTTGTCCATTACATTTAGCCGTTCTTGATGAAGTTGCATCTGTTCATTCATCATTACATGGACAAATATTAAATTTATTAATTCGTTTATTTGAATCAAAACAAGATGAACTAGAGATATTAGTTCAATTAGAAATGAAAAAAATGTTACTTGATCGAATGGTTAATTTATTGACAAGAGGATGTGTTGTTCCTGTTGTTAAATACATAAAACAATGTTGTCAAAAAGGAGATACAGATATATCATTAATACGATATTTTGTAACGGAGGTAATATGTTGATTTCATAAAGCATAAAGCATTTTAATTTAAATTTATATACAAAAACTAATTTAGGTCTTGGAAACAATAACACATCCGTACTCACCGGAATTTGTTCAGTTATTTTTACCGATGGTTGAAAATGAAGAAATTACTGGATCAATGCGAGGTGAAGGTGATAATGATCCAGTATCGGAATTTATAGGTATACATACTTTCTGAAATTCTCCATAAAATCAATTTGATAATTAAAATGTATTTTTTTTTTCAGTTCATTGCAAAGCTCATTATACAACTGTTTAAAAGCTGTAAAGACTGAACAAGACGGAATATTTTGTAAATTTCAATTAAAATTTTGTAAAAAAAAAAATATACTAGGAGAAATGTAATCCAAATGATGTTTCTCGTTTTATTTTTTTACAAAGAAATGTGAATTTATAAATACTATTGCAAATCTTTTAATCAATCAAATTGAAATAATTAGCACTACAACCCTTAAAATACTTTTTCTGAGTTCATCTCAATGTTGAACACGATTTCCACCAAGGTCTAACTTCCATGTTTCAATAATAATCACCACTTCACTCGTGAACTCATTTATCACCACCACTATTTGTTCTTTCTAAATACAATTCTACGGATATTCAGTCTTAATTTTGCAGATCCGTCAAAAAAAAAAAAAAAAGATTTTATTTCAAACGGAGATGTATTTTTTAATCAACTTGTTCAAGTCGAATTCAAATTCAGTATGCTTTTGCCTCTGAGAAAATGACTCTTTACAACAAATTAAATTGAACACACCATAAGTCATTTTAATATTTTGTACATACAATTTAAATTTCATTATTTCGATATGTTTATTTTTTATTAATGTACAAACGTTTATATTTGATTATTGTTGTTGCAAATATAAATTACTTTAGAAAAAAAAAATTTTTTTTGACCTATTTACAAAAGGAACATCTAAGCTGAGCATTAGAAGTATTTCTTAGGAAAAATTTCCTACACCATCGTGATTAATTTCGGCATATAATTTGAAAAAAAAATTGTATAAAATTGAGATCATAGAAATATGCATATTGTAACTGTGCTGGGTCATAGGTGTTTTTATAATTTTATCATATCTGAATTTTTTGATGGTAAGTAACAAAATTTGATTTTTCTTTTTAAAAATTATTTTCAACATTAGTGATCAATTCCGATCTTTGAAGAATTTACTTTATTTAATTTTTTTTTGGGGTCAAATTGAGAAGAATTTCATTTTGTTAGGTACTTTAATCTACAGTTGTTGACCTCTTGTACATTTACTAAATTTGAACCATTAGTTCGTTATTTTTGTTTTGTTCTATAACGGAAATTTTGATGCAAAGATTTTGTGTAAGAAAATTTTTTGTAAGGCACTCATTCATCACTTAATCCTTTATAACTGACTTTTTTATGGTGAAAAATTTAAAATTTCCAGTAAGAATGAAAATAACGTTTCTATTGTTTGCTTAAAACATTAAAAATATGTGTTCTAACACTTGATTGCTTGAAAAGTCGATTTTAATAACATGGAAAAAATTAAATTACCTTTGAAGCATAGTTTTTTCTTGTAAAATTAAAAATTAAATGGATTTTTTTCAGTTTCTTAAAATTTAAACAATTTAAATTTATATGTCCTGTTAGCTTCAAAAGTATCTAACTTCAAATTTATGTTCCGAAAATAAATTTGTTTCTTTATTTTTTCATCTTTTTTTTAAAAAGTCTCCATTGTCTTGTTTACAACAAATTTCGTAAATCCAATTTTTATGAAAGGATTTCTTTCAATTCTTGATATGTTTTACATACGAGTGTTAGGACCGTTTTATCGCTTTCCTTTCACTCCATCGCATCAGGATAATAAATTTTGATAAACGAATAAAAGATTAAACGTGCTTATTTTTAAATATCTATACAATTTTCTAGAGAGGAAAAAAAAAATCATAAGGCCATTCCACAAAGGTCATATTTTGGAGAAATTAATAAAGTAATTAAGTAATTTAAAAATAATAATAATTATAATGTGATACCATTAAAAAATCGTTACATCACATTGAAAAGATTTCTATATTAAATATAAGATAAGAATTATTTCAATAATAGTTTATTACTATATATGTACCCTAATTATAATGATTTTTTTTTTCTTTATTATTTCATTTCATTTATTTTTTGTTTTAATTTTCTACATTTTGCGTCGTTCTTCATCACAATGTTATAATAATGAAATCATTAACGAAAAATGTTGGTTAATAAAAAAATAAAAAAATGAACAAAGTATCTTTTTGTTCTTTACAAGTCTAACATGAAAGAAAGAATATTATTATTTAATTTTAAAAAGTTTTTTATTTCTTTTTTAATTTTTTTAATGATGTCAAAAAATATTTCAATTTCTAAAAGTTAAAAAAAAATAAAAATATATATTTAAAAAAAGAACTTCGTCATATCAATATAGTATCTAAAAATGTTCATCGGTTTAAAATCTTTTTGATAAGCTATCAATATTATGATAAAAGTGATGTCATTTATAAATAACAAGAATCAACATTATTATGAATTAGCAAAATGGTATAATAATCGAAATTATTGATATGAAAATTTCTTTTAGAGTTTTTTGATGTTTTCATTTCTTATATTATTTTTTTTTTTGAAATTAAAAGTATGTCGACATTAAGTTTGTGTGTACTTGGGCATTTTTGTTACAGCTGGTGGTTTTTATAAATAATTAAAATTATAGTGTTAATTTTAAATTAATTTAATTATTTTAACAAATTTTTTTTTTTAAATTAAAAGAAAACGAAAAAAAATTTTTGTACTTAAAAATGGTAAGTTTATTATTTCGTTATAATTTTGAACAGATTTTTTGAACTTATTTTTTTCCTTTCATTTTAATACTTTTTTTTTATACCTAATAAATTTTTGAATTGTATGTTTGTATAATTCATTTTTGTGGACTTTCAATATTTTCTTGATATCATTCTATAAAGGTGAAGCACACAAAGTGACTTTAATAAATTATATTAATTTCACCAAATTGTTTAAAATGTGAAAGAGTTTGATTTTTTCCATAATTTTGACTCGATTTAAAGCCGACTTTCCATATTCTAAACAAAAGGTTAATTTTTTCCGTTTTATTGTATTAAAAGAAAATTATTTGAAAATAAGCTCTTTAAAGGGTGTATCAAATAAATTCAATATTTAGCCTAGAAGAATTTATTTCTTAAAAAATGTCTGCGAATAAAAGGCTTTTTTTTTTTTTAATTGTACATTTGTTTATTCTTTTTCATAATACTCGATTTTAAAGTTTAGAACTTTATAATGTGTATTTTTCTCTTAACCTAACATATTCGTGAATTTTGTAAAATGTACATTTTTAAAATTCTTTTTAAATCGATCGTGATCATTTTATTTTATTATTTAAAAAAAAAATTAAATTTCGAACTGATTTCAGTTTAAATTTATTTTCTCCATTTTTTTTTTTAAATGGCGCATTAGTAAGCGCGCTGTCCTGGCAAGATAGAGGACTGTGGTTCGATTCCCAGTCGAGTCGAATGTCGTTTTTTCTGATCTTAGTTACTACTTTTTAAACATTGATATTCAAATCTCTTACAAAATTAAACTGGATATGCCTAAGAACTTTTATTTAGAGTCATTAGATTACTTATGAAAATTTCAAATTACACGCACTGCAAAATAATTTATAAAATTTAATTTTTCATAATTTAATGCATAAAATAATTGCGAGAGTTTTTTATCACAATTTCTTCTCTTTAAGCACCACTACAAAACCACCTACATTTTTTTTATTTTTACCATAAAAACCTTTTATTTTCAACATATTTTTCCTATTGTAATTTTCACTTAACATTATTGATTTTTTTTATTCAGTTATCTTCGCATAAAAATAGATATTTATTTTATTTCTAGGAAAAACAAATAAAAAAAATTAGTAAAATAATTTTTTGTTGTTTTTTGAGTTCGCTTATCATTATCGCGATTTATATATCTTGAAATGATAATGAATTTTTTTTATGTTTATTTAGAAAAAAGGTGTATCACCCACCACTTGTAATGGTGTACAGTACACATGAACTAGTGATTTGTGTATAATATGTATATATGTACTTGAAAAAAAAAAATGTTTCTACATTTTTTCTTGTTGGTTTAAAATGTCCACGTTTATGATAAATAACTCACAATTCGTAGGTACTTTATAAACTTGCTATAAAAATATTTCTAATTTTTTATTTCTTTGAATTTTTTTTGTTCATTTTAACAGAAATTAATTAATGATACATATTTGGATTTCATTGGAAAAATGGGACATTTTTGTATTTTTGTTTTTTAGATTGATTTTTGTACATTGATTAGGTAGCAGACGTTTATGGCTTATTTGATTGATATGATAAACACTCGTACGTTTGAACTTACCTACGTATATTATGTAGAGTTACTAAAGTTGAATGTTATCTTATAGAATGAGAAAATTATTACATAGTTTCAATTTGGATTTTAGAGTCCTTGTCTTCACATAAGGATGTTATATTCAAATTCAAAATGATTAAAAAACAAATATTCAGTAAAATTTTGGAATTTTAGAAATGTAATAATGCAGAATTTTTTTTAAAAATAATTTTTTACTTTGTTTTCCTTTCTGTATCCGTTAAATTAATTTAAAATACCAACTTTGTATCTTTTTTTAATTCCTGTCAAAAGAAGAAAGAAAAAATTCTATTAAGTTTTCAAATTCAAATAGAATCTTCTTTATTGCTAGATTTTTCTCCAATTATCATGATTATAATATATTCTAATCGATCATTATGACGAAATAAAAAATATGATCATATTATTATACTAAAAACCGAATATACATACATATATTATTTTGAACGCCCCATTCAATTCCAATGTATCTTCGCATCATCATCATCATCATCAGCAAGCAATCAGTTAAATCAGCAAAACATAAGTTCAGTATCGAGATTTGTTTGAACAACATGTTAGTCGTCTAAGATTTCTCATCGTATCGTTTACTTCTTTAGATTCGGATGTAAAAAAGTAAAAAAATAAATTAAAATTCGTTTTCGTTTAAATTGAAAAAAAATAATCTCGAAACATAATATTCGAAAAAAAAAAACAAAAAATAAAATGTGTGATCATTCGCAAAATTTTTAATTATCATATCAGATAGTTTCTGATCTGATGTGTAATTTATGTACAAAAACAAGAAAAACAATACTTGAGTAAAATATAGTAAGTAGGTGGTATTAATTTAAATGTTTACAAACAAGAGTACAGGTACCTACTATGTTTGAATTTTTGAAAAAAAAAAAAAGAAAATAGGAAAATAAAAAAAGTTGATCATGTAAAAATGTTTATTGGCGAAAATGTTCTAAATATGAATATCATATTTAAATATGTAGGTGTTAATGAAATATAATTTTTGCGTATTGTTAACGTAAACAACGTATATAAAATGTATGTTAAGTATACAATAATAAATAGATTTAGGAATACAAAACAAAACAAAAATATGAATAGATATTTCCAATTTCCAATTAACGATAATATAATTGATTGAATAAATTTAAATTTCCTTTTTGTTATTTTAAATTTAAAATAAAATGTGTGTGTGTGTGTTTTTTTTTTATATTTTTCACGCGAGTATGTAATTTTTTTTTTTTTTTGAAAAATTAAAAATAAATTTAAAATTTATCTATTATTTTTGGCATTCCAAAAATGATAGAAGTATAATTAAAAAATAAATAATAATAATATAAATTTTGTAATCACTTAAAAAAAAAGTGTATACGGTGTATGAATTCATGGCGTTGTGAAATGTGTAAAAATACGAAAATAAGAAATAATAAAGTTTATTATTTTTGTGAAATTAAAATTATATATATGTAATCGTATATTTATTTGAAATATTTGTAAAAAAAAAAAATGCATTTCAGTAGTGGTAATTTTTATAATTTAAGAAATTATCAAAAAGTACAAAATGATTTTGTACCATTAAGATATCGTCTTGAACCGCCAAGATATACACGAACAACATATTCGTGGTTGAAAGTGAGTTTACAATTTTTTTCTTTTTTTTTTAAAAAAAAAAAAAACTTTAATTTTCTTTTTCCGTAAAAGCTGTTTCGCTTGTTTTGTTTTTGATTTAACTTTTTTGAATCAATTTTCTTTTTCAAATTTTTCCTTCTTGTCTGATTCCAAAGATTTTGAAGTACGAGTGAGTAGGTATATTAGTTCAAAAATAATAAACAAAAAGTAACGGTATTTATAAGGGTTTTCTGAGAAGATTTGTGCTTTTAAATATCATCTGCTTTTTTTCTTTATTAGGATTTCAGTGCTTTTTATTGCACTTTTTTCACTTACAAGCAGAGCCGTTTTAAGGTTGTCGTATAGGCCGTAGGCACTTTGGATTAAGAAGAGCAAAAAAAAAAAATAAACGTCAATTTGTTGTCTATGCACGGGGCCCCTACAGTTGTCTAATAAATTTTCTAACGAGCAAAAAAAAAAAAAGTGCCTATTGTGCCTATAGCATAAGACCTGCTTACAAGTAAACTTTTTCACTAAAAATTAGTTTAGGGATTTTTTCTTATTTTACGCATCATTTAGACGTTACTAGAAATAAAAAGAAAATTGAATGGAGGAGAAAAAAAAAACCATCAAAACCTTAAATCATATTTTGCTTGAAAAAATTAGTTTTTTAAAATACTATAATTTCTGGTTATTATGGGGGTGGAAGTGGAAGGAAGGTTCTGAATAAAATACAGGTTTCATTGCAAGTGATACACATACTTATTTTTATGTATACAATGTACTAATTTGAAAAAAGGATGAAACACGTTTTTCGAAGTCGATGTTTTTTTCTTTAAGATTTTAGATTTAAATACAAAAAATAGGCAAGTTTTTGGAGCTAAAATTAAATTATTATCATTATTTTTGATAAAAAATGTTAATGTACTTATGTACTGTGCGTAAAATTACAAAAAAGGCTACTTACATGGATTTGCTATTGATATACTTAAGTGGAAGTACAGTTGATTGAACCCATTATTTTGAGAAGTCAGATTTTCACATCCTATATGCTCAACTTTTTTTTTAAATATATTTTATAGTAGGTACTTAAAAAACTATTTCTAAGAATCAAATATGTATTTAAATATTTAAAGTGAAAGTGCTTACTTTTCAATTTTTGTTTTAAAGAAAATGAGTTCTCTAATAAATAAATTATCAACAAACAAATTTTTTTTAATGCTATCACTTTCTACTTTATGACGGGCACCGCAATATAATAAAAAACTTTAAAAAAAAAAAAAATTATAATAAAAATAAAATAAACAAAATGTGCTCAAACTTTAAAATCATAATGAATTTTTATAGCCCACCGCATGCTTTTTAAATCCAAGGCTTTCAAATATTACGAATAATCATTTTTTTTTTTTTGTTCTAATTTAATTGACCATACATTACTCCACGAACATTTTTGTTTTTTTATTCTGAAATTATTTTTCTAAATGTTTTTTTTAACGATGGGTTGTTTCGAACGTTATTGATTAACTTTTTGAACCAAACCAAGCTGCTAATTAAAAAATAAAATAAAATAGAATAAAAAAAAAAATAAGAAAATTATATAACTCGTGTGTGTTCTGACCCCTTTCTGGGTACATGTAACCCCAAATTTATTTATTTTTTTTTTAAATGTGATCTCGTGCATGAGAAAGCCTTGAAAATTAGAGTGGGTGGTAAACTGAATAATTCCTGGTTGAAAATTCTTTTTTTCTCCTACTACAATAATTCTAACACAAATACGAATTCAAACAGAAGGAAAAAATGTGAAAAATTTTCAAAAAAAATTTGCAATAAATTCGGATATTTTTGAACTTTTCTTGTCCTTGAGTATACATATGTGAAATTTCAATTACAATTCATCCATACGCAATTATGTCCGGAATATGTCTGTCATTTGGAATATTTGTTATTAGCGGCTTTTTAAATCTTTTTTTTTTTTTTTTATTTTCTGTTAACATAATTAAAATATTTTTTTTTAATGTGTTTTGTTTTTCTTTAGACGTTTAGACGTAGTAATTACACATCTTAAAAAATTTAGTCATTTTAGGTATATCTATTAAATTTTAACACACATATAATTTATGAATTGTTTGAATTGTTTCTTTTATTGTTTACAGTCATGTCATGCAAATCACCGCATAAAAATTTTTTTTTCTATGTATGTAGTCTATACATCATATTTCAGCCAGCGTAATAAAAAAAATCATTTTTAATTGAAAACTATTAGTAAAAAATGGATATAAAAAATATTAAACGTAATATACCCATACCCCACTTTTTTTTTTGAGAATTTTAATTTTTTTTTCCCTAATTGTTATGTCATGATCATGATTTAATTTGAGTGAAGAAAAAAAAAAAATAGTTAAAAATAAAAATAAAATATGTAGAAGTCAAAAAGAAACATTTTAGGTGCTGATTTGTATCTTACAGTTGCTTTTTTTGAAAAGATACAGATACACACAATATTTCAAATTTTACATAGATAAAATGTAATTATATGTATTTTATCATATTGTGTTTTTAATAAAATTATCTATATACTTAGTATACCTCTCCATTAGACAACAGACGACTTTTTTGATCTTTTTAGCACACCCGCACTATGACTGATGCTTATATTGCTCTTTTAATACGAATTTTTGAAAAAAAAAGTATATTTTTATTTATTTTGAATTTGAAAAAAAATAAAAAAAATCGTCATGGTCAAGTAGAGAAGTTTTTTTTATTGTTTTCTTTGTTTTGAAAATCTAATTTCAAATGAAAAAAAATATTTATGTTTTAACAATACGGATCTTTTACACATGCTTAAATATTTTTTTTTCCAATTTTATTGTATATTTGAATGAACATAAAAAACAACTAAATAAAATGTATATACGAGTATATTTAGGTAGAATTTGAAATAAAATTATGTATGGGGGGGTCTGAATGGATCTCGTGACGAAAAAGTTTAAGACCATTGATAGCACGTGTAGAATATATTAATTGCCTTTTTCAATCTGAAAAATAAAAGAAAATATTATGTATTTTTTTTTTTAATTTTCAACATCTTTTTTCTTCTCAAAATCAAAAAAAAAAAATGAAAAAATTTAAATACATTTTGTGTAGGAACATATCAAAATGTCTAATCATTTTATTGTAACTAATTGGTCGATTATTTTATAATAGAAAATAAAAACTCATATTAAAATTGTATATTATTTATTTGAGTGCGCTTGAACTTGTTTGAGCGTATAAATACTTAGTTAGCAATTAGCATTATAGTCATGTAGGTATAAAAAGATTTATTTTTATTTTAAATCGTAAATAATAGATAGTATTAAAGAGATTAGAGTGAATTAATGCGATTTGCTAGCCTTGACTGAATTGTGAAATTAACCATTGTAAATAGTAAATGGCTAATTCCATGGAAATGTATACCTGATAAAAGTTTTCAAAAGTGAAAAATCCAAAATTTTTATTTCTTGCGTCATTTGGGAGTCTCTAAATGTTTCCAAAATGTAGATTTCAATCTTCAAATTATTCAGGTATCCTAAATAAGGACCAAGTAGCTGATTTGTATTTTGAGTTTCATGAAAAAATATATGAAAAAAGTGAGATGTAGTGTAAGTCACAAATGTTGTGTAGTGTAAGTCACGAAGGAAATATGTAATAAAATACTAAAGAAATGGAAAAATTATTTTATGTTTAATGTTTTAGAAAAATTAATCCTTTATTATTATTTAGGAAAATTATAGGGATATAAATGTAGGTGTATATGTCGTATGTGAACAATAGAACTTCTCATAGAAAATACGAGTATCTAAATCTGATTTCATAAGAATGTTACTGCAAATTTGTTGTTTTTTTTAACCCTAGAATGGTAGATCAATTACGTTCATAAGTTGACAGATTTTGAGGGTAATATTTTTTAAATTCTGTACTCAACGTCATTTAATTTGGCAAATTAAATTTTATGACTTTTGTTCGAACTAGAACCTTAAATAGGTAAAGGTGAGGTGAGGTTTCGAAGATCAAGCAAAAATTTAGACAAAGAATTTATATTCTATAGAGAAGAAAATTTACAAATAAAGGTTTTAAAATCCGCAATTATCTCAGTATAAGTATGTTGGCTTTAATGAAATTTAGAACATAAAATCTTTCTTTAAAGTTTCTAGGATTTAGAAAATGTTGTTTTTCCATAAAAATGTTGCTCTTCTTCCCTCTAAAAAACTTGTGGAAAGCATACGATAAATTTTGAAGTTTAAGCAAATTTTGTGGAAAGATTCGTTTTAAGATTTTTGTTGATCTAGCTGAACTGAATTTGATTAAACAAAAATTAAGCTTAATTACAATTTTATTCAAAAAAAATTAAATAATGTCTTTTTATTTCTATAATTAATTTTTTCCAATTATTTATTTTTTTTTTCTTTACAGGGAAACGAAATTAATAAAATTAGTGATGAAACATTAAAAATAAAAATTGGTGGTGAAGATATTTCAACAAAACAAAAAAAAAGATCTCAATTAAAAAATAATAATAAAATAAAATCAACAAAATATACAATTATAACATTCCTTCCAATCAATTTACTTGAACAATTTCGACGTATTGCAAATTTTTATTTTTTATTAATGACAATTATTTCAATATTAATTGGTAAGTTATAATTAATATTCATTTTTTTAAAAGATTGTTTATTTATTTTTATTTCTAATGTTTAGCTAATGATATATGTACAAAATAATTTTGCTAAGGAAAAAAAAAGTGATTGTAATTATTCAATTTTTTTTTTAATTTTCTAAATTTTATTGGTTATAGTAAAATATTAAATTAATTTTTCAAGATTTGTCACATACACGAATCTTTATTTTTCTTTTTTTTATTCAATTTGAATTATGTAATGTGTATGAAATGAAAAATTTTTATTTACAAGTCATGTATTATTATGAAATGGTAGCAGAACGTATATATTATTCATAAATAATAAACAATATAAAATATAAACAAGCGTTACATGTATCTAACAAAATGACTATATATAAATTTACTGTATGAACAATCGTTTGGATTATAGTAGATACGCGTATCAACATGTACGAGTAACTTGTGTTTGAGAGAAGTATATTGTTAAAATTAATTATTATTAGTTGATGCCAATTTCAATTTTTCAAGAAATATTCACTTATACAAAATTTCAATTTGTGTAAAAAACAAAAGCAAAAAAATTAACACTTATTTTAATTTCACATCTAATTTTGCCACAACTGGATACCAGCCAGAGTACAAGGGATTTTCAATGTTAAAAAGAAAGTTTTTTTTTGTAGAGACAGCATCCTGAAATTCCACGTAATACAATTTTCAAAGTTTTGTTGCAAGAAAAAAGTTCTTTATAAGTTTCAGATAACTTTCGATGCACTTTACTTATTTACGCTCTTCAACAGCTATTTCGAAAATAAATCAGGGACATTTGAGGCTTTTTTTCAAGAATGCTGTTTGAAAGACATTTTAAAGAATTTGTGTTTAATACTAATTCTGCCATGAGCGGTCGAACGAAATGACGAACTTTAAACTTTTATGTTCAATAATTTATATTCTTATGATCTCTCTTTTGTAGAAGCTGCTCTTATTTGCAATGTTGACATATACAGATGTCTGTAGAAAGTATCTAAATCGAATTTACTTGCCCATAAACAACACTCTGTGAAAAATAGGGGGATTTTCCCTGGCACTAGAAGTTGAATTTCAATTTTCTAATCTTAATAGAGCTATTACACAATAATTTCCCGTGCAACCAGTCGTGAAGTAACTTTGTCCAACTATATAGACGTTTATAGATATTGCACGATATTTAACGTTATTCGAAGACATACAAAGAAGCTTCAAGTTCTTTATCGATATCTAAATCCTGCTCTGAAGAGAATTATTGCAGACGAAATATAAAAATATTATGATATACATAGATCGATATTGATCTTTAACGAAGATTAAAGGGGAATATAGTACATTGCCGAGGAATAAAGATAAACATTGCTCTCGATTAATGACGAAAAAATCTTTAAATAACTATATCGATTTACACAGATATCGACGATAACGAAAGCCAACGGCAAAATCTATATTGATCGTTATCGATTTTCAGGGTATTTCAAAGACGGATCTATAAAGAATCGTCAAGAATCGTTATCGGTCTTTAAACGAACAATTTATATTTACAATAAGCTCTATGGCCGGCGCAGTGATGAATGGTGCAATGCAAAGAGGATGGCTTTACACACGAAGGTCCGTGACGGGTTGTGTACAAAAAGTATTTTTTTTTTAATTCAGACCTCTAGGTACTCGGTTATTGAAAGAAGTGTTAAGAAAATTCAAATTGCTTCAGATAAAAAAGATAATTGTTTATTTTGAACGTGTTAAATTAATTTTTTTCAATTTCAAGTACATAAACACATATTATTTGTCTCAAAACTTTTTTTTTGTATATAAAAAATAAATAAATAAATTCACCTAGATTTACTATAATCAATTTTATTTCAAAAATCAAATGAATTGATAATAAAAATAAAACCATATGTTTAAATATCAATAAATAATCAGAAGATGAAGAAGAAGAAGAAGAAAAAAAAATCACCCATTGTTTAACATACTTAAATAATATTTATCGTTTTAAGTTAATAATTTTGACATTGAACATTAATTCACACTTTTTCTGAATGCACTTGCAAGTATCTGGCTGTATAAATTTATGATTTTAAATGCAAAATCATAACAATTTCTTTTTCTTTATTTGTTTTTATAGTATATATGAACTCGAATATAGAGTACCTATCAATTCAATGTTATGAATTACATAATATGTATCTTTGCCAATAATAATAATTTATCAAATTTTTATTTATGTGGATATATATGTATGTTATGTGGTCAATTCTCTGTAAAATGAAAACAAAATTTTCAATTTTTTCAGTGAAAGTCCAGCTGACCCAATATCGGCATTGATTTTTAGTATATTACTTTACTACAAATACAATATACTTTTCAATTTTTTTAATTACTCCATAATGTCTTCTGCGTTACCTGGAATGTCCTCATAAATTTTTATTGCTTATTGTGAAAGATCAATTGTATTGGTTTTCTATTGACAATTCTAAAATACTTAACAATTCACAAAATTCTTAAAGGAAATATTAAAAATGTATCATTATAATAATGTTGTGCACGAGTCCTCTGCGTTACCGCCTTTATTTCAGATAAATTTACGACATATAAGGTCAAAAAAATAGTTATGCGCTATATAGTTTTAAAAGTGAACGTAAATTGTAATAAATGTAGAAGTATCAAGTCTCTATACACTTTTATTATCGAACAATTTTTTAATAAAATTCCTCACAAAAAATGTCTTCTGCGTTACCAGAGAATCGACCATGTACATACTCGTAGCTACTATTTTTTTTTCGTAACATATGTTAAATAAATCAATAGTACATATAGTATATGAAAAAATATTTCTTTGTTTTCAATATCATAATTTAAATAATGAATGAACGAATGAATGAATTCTTTATTATATATTTAATATTTTTTAGTATAATTTGATCAGTTAACGATCACGATTGTCGTCATCATAAAAGATAGATTTTTATTTCTATATCTACCTTGAACTTGACAACTATTAGATTGTCGTTACTTTATAGAATGAAAAATAAAAAAAAATATTTAATTAAATCATTGAACGAATACGATGAAAATGAATGAAAAATATTTTTTTTTTTTTGTGAAATAATAATGTAATATTAATGAAATTTTTATTGCCATTTAAATTTTGATAAATTTAACATAAATTTCATATTTTTTGTGTTATTATAAGTTCGATAACGTCATAATTTTTTTTTTATATTCTAAAGATATGTGTCATCAACGAAGAAAAATTTAGAAATAAAAAAATTGTCTAAGAAAATTTTAATTTAATTAAAAAAAAAAAAAACTTGTTTGGAAAAATTTATTTAAATATTTTTTTTATTGTTGTTGTTAGCGATTGATAATATCTATTGTTTGTTGATTGTTAGGTGTCAAAAGTGTAAATCACTTTTTTTTTTCTCTCTATCAAATAAATAAAATGAATGGGAAAAAAAATTTCAATTAGATTTTTTTTTTTTTTTTGCAAGTATCGTAAATTTAATTACGAAATTACTATTAATTTATGTAATTATATATTATTACTTAATTATCAAATACTCGTTGTATTGATTCATTTATTAAAATTATGTATTTTATTTTTTAATAATTTTTCTAAAAAATAATTTTTAATTATTTTTCTCTTTTTTTCTTTTCTAGATAGTCCGGTATCGCCAATTACTTCGTTGGCACCATTAGTATTTGTGATATCAGTAACGGCCGCGAAACAAGGATATGAAGATTATCTTCGACATAGGGCTGATAATGTTGTTAATCATTCATTAGGTAATTATTGTAAAATGCACATTAAATAACTATAAAGTAATGGTTAATTTGAAGTAATAAATTAAAGTCTTTTTATACGAAATGCTGGATTTTAATTTTCAATTTCAAAATTTTATGTAGCGCGACATAAAACTTAGCACATTTGGGAAAAACAAACAAAAACCACAAATTTTCTTATACGTCTTTCCTAGAAAAAAAAAAATTTAATAACGCACAGCAGTTGGTCTGTAAGAGCCTTGGTGTATGACCCATTAAAAGATGTGGTCTTCCGTTTCTGTAATATAATGTGAAAAATCAAAGCTGATCGTTCTAGAACATAGGATGTTGACCATTTTTTCATTGATTTTTATATTTTTGCTATGGTTTTTAGCTCGCTGAAGGAAGCGTAAGCGTAAGCAGAGCTAGCACATGAAGGATATAAACGTTTAGGAGAGGAAACCTGGGACGATAAAGCGAAACCAGTGTTATACCTTGATTTCGTATTTTATATTCAAGGATTTGAAGGACTTTCCGCAATCCTCCTGTGCTGTTGCTGTATAGGTTTCCACATTGTTTGTCTTGGGTTTGCTCTATCTGTAGTGTCTTGTGAATTCCACTCTCGTACTCTGCGTACAATCGAATTTTATCGATATATTAGATTTTCTATGAAATGCTAGAAAATTCTTTATTTCATATAAAAAGACTTGCAAAAAAAAGAAATTCTAATTAAATAATAATTAAAAATATTTCTAATTATCGAATTCGTAATTTTTTTTTTCACAGTTACAGTATTACGTAATGGTAAAGAAATAAATATACGTTGTGAAAATATATTACAAGGTGATATTGTTATTGTAACAAAAGATTGTGATGTACCATGTGATTTAATATTATTAAAAACATCAGATATAAATGGTAAATGTTTTATAACAACAGCTAATTTAGATGGTGAAACAAATTTAAAAAAATTAAATGTACCAAAATTATTATCAAATAATATACCAGATGATCGTTTACATACATTAGGTTTTATTGAATGTGAACAACCAAAAGTTGATTTATATTCATTTAATGGTAAAATAACATTATCAACAAATGCAATTCAAAATTTAGTTAATTTAAATAATTTTAATGAACCACAAAATGAATTAACGACAACAATAACAAATGATATACCATTATTTGCTGAAAATATATTATTACGTGGTTCACGTGTTAAAAATACTGATTGGATTATTGGTTGTGCTGTTTATGTTGGACAAAATACAAAAATGGCATTAAATAGCCGTTTAAATAGAAATAAAGTACCATCAAGTGAATCATATGTTAATAAATTTTTATTAGTTATATTATTTATTCAATTATCAATAGTTATATTTTTGTATATTATGAAAAGGTAAGTAAATTAAATTTACTTTTTCAAATATCTACATTATACTGTCCCTAAACCAACCTCTCACCACCTAAATTTTTTGTACTTGACGATGATGTGAAAAAAACCACTTTTTCAGAAACATTTAAGTTTGCGATTAATTTGAAATGAAGTGCAAAAATAAAAGGGGTCGCAGTAGAAGGGAAAAAAACGTTAATTTTTTGGAAAATTACGATTTTGTGTATTGAAGAGAGCCCTTCAATGAATATCCTGGACAAATTTCAATTTCATACTCCTACGGAAACGTACTTTTTTAAAAAGATGAAAAGGTTTACAACAATTTCCTTAACATAGATGAAAGAAGTTTTTTTCTTTGGTGTCTTGTAGCTCGCTCCCTGTTGCAGGAATCTTTCTTATTTAAAAGAAAAATTGACAGGGAATGACAAGAAGAACGCTCTGCAGAAATTTCAAGGTTTTCGAATAACGAGGTTCAGAGATATTTAAATTTGAAATCTGATTTTTGACGAAAACGTGCTAACATATACGAACTTATATTTTTAGTACATTTTCTTAGGTAAAAAGAACCCTTTTGCGGAACGGGTAAATGATTTTCTAGAGCTTTTAAATTTTGAGTATTTTTTCACATCATCAAGTACAAAAAATTTAGGTGGTGAGACACTGAGAATCTGAAAGTTGAAAAATAAGGGACACCCTAATCTACATATATAACTAAAAAAACTGTTTTTTTTTTTTTTTTTTTTTTTAATTAACAGAGATTATGATTTACATGTAATTGATAGTTATGGTATTTATCTTGGAGAACCAAAAAAATTACATGTTATTAAACAATTCCTACAAGATTTTTTATCATTTTTAGTACTTTTTAATTATTTAATACCAATATCACTTTATGTTACAATTGAATTACATAAATTTTTGGGTTCATTTTTTATGGAATGGGATCGTCAATTATATGATGAAACAACTGATCAACCATGTATTGTAAATACATCAGATTTAAATGAGGAATTAGGTCAAGTAAGATTAATTACTTTTTTTTTTTTTTTTTCAAATTACTTTCATTTAAAAAATTGAAATTTAACTGTTTTTCTTTTGTCTTATAATTTATATAGGTAAATATTTTATTCTCAGATAAAACTGGTACATTAACAAAAAATGAAATGTACTTTCAAGAATGTTCAGTTAAAGGTAAACAATATATTTATAAAAATACAAAATTAGAAGACACTGAAACTGGAATTGAATTAGATGTGAATACTTTCAATGTAAGTTTAAAAAAACCTTCATTTTTTCATTTATAAAATTCCTTAAATTTTACTTTTTTTAAATAATTTTTCTTTAATTTTTTACTACTCTTTTTTTTTTTTTTTTTGCCATTAAAGGAAAATCTTTTTACATTTTTTAAAGCACTTGCAATTTGTCATACTGTACAAGTTGCTGTTAAAGATGAAAATGAAATGCCATTAGTTGAACGTATACAAAATATTTATACATTTGATGATATACGTGAAGAAAATTCAATTGATAAAATATCAAATGAATCTGAAATTTATGAAAATGATTTTATAAAAATACGTAAAATAAAAAAAACACAATCTGATAATAATCCATTATTAAATAAAACATTATCATTTAAATTATCAGCAGGTGATAGAATTAAAACTAGTCCAAAAATTTCACGTACAACATTTTCAAAAGATACAATAATACAACATTCGGTTAATGAAACAACAACAGATCCAGAACATGAAAATGATAATGATAATTTTGAAATTTCAAGTATTTCCTTAGAATCTACAAATAGATTAAATATACCAATAAATCATCGTAAAGTATCACGTTCATTTAATCGTTCAACATCAGATATTGATTTATCGAGTATGACAAATAATAATGTTAATAAATCTACACATCGTAGAACACAATCATATGGAATGCCACAATCTTTTTCACAAGTTGATAGTGGTAAGTATATATTTTACAAGAATTAAATTAAATTTCTCATTTATTAATAATCCTTATTGAATATATATATAAAGTTGGTTCATCATTGAAATCATCATCATCAAAATTAAGAACAAATCTATCAAGACGAGAATCATATGTACAACCATTCTATACACAGGATTCATTATTAATGAGAACTGAATCATCGAAGAGGAAAAAGGAAATTAAATCAGTTGTTGAGTATAAAAATTCGAAATTTTATATTTTTCTCAATGAATTTAATTAATTTGTATTTTTCTTTTTTTTTTTAGAAAATTAGATTATCAATCTTCGAGTCCTGATGAGAAAGCTTTAATTGAAGCAGCAGCTAATTTAGGTATCATTTATATTGGAGATGTAAATGATGTAATGAAAATTTATATATATCCTCCACATTTGAGTACAACATCATCAATGTTATTTCAAGGTAAAAAATTTTCTTTTAAACGATTACATGTTCTTGAATTTACATCGGAACGTAAGAAAATGAGTGTAATTGTAAGAGATTCACAAAATAAAATATGGATGTATACAAAAGGTGCTGAAAGTTATGTGATACCATTATGTACTGCAACATCAAAAGAATTATTATCAAAAACACTTGAACATGTTAATAATTATGCAACACATGGTCTAAGAACATTGATTGTTGCTAGAAGAAAACTAACAGAAGAAGAATATCGAAATTTTGATCAAGGTGGTGGAACTAATTAAATTTTTTAAATTTGTTTTTCTTATTGTGATGTTGTTTTTCCTCTTTTCTTTTTTATAGATTTGAATATGGCTAATACATCGTTTACGAATAGGGCCGAACTTATAGTTGACTGTTATGCTAAAGTGGAAAAAAGTAAGAATAATTTTGATGATGGAAAACTTTGAAAAATCGTCGTGATTCTGGGAAAACTCACTAAGTTCACATTTGGAGAAAATGAGGGAATTAGTCGAATTAATTCGTTATATGGGAATATTTCCATTTCAAATCGAAATAAAGTAATGATTTTTAATCTGAAGCTGAAACTTAAAAGGAATATTATCTCATACGTATGATTTTGGGCTTAGTTAGTTTTCACAGAAAGATGACGAAAGATATGTAAAGTGTGCAGATGAAAATTTAGAGAATTATTAAGAAAATGTTCTTTTGTGTTCATTTTAAAGTGAAGAATATCACAGAATTTATCTAACAAAAGAGTCAAGAGAGTGCTCTGTAATTCGTTTCTATACGAATCTTCGAATTTTCGGAAATCGCCTATCATTTTACAGGAACCCACACTTCTGTTTCCATACTTTAAAATTTTGAAATATTGAATTTCGAAAATTAAAAATTACACAACAAAAATTTATGAAAAATGAAAATTTTGTACTTTATATTATAGATTTAGAACTTCTTGGTGCAACTGCAGTTGAAGATGCACTTCAGGATGATGTTGCTGATACATTAATATCACTTCAAGCAGCTGGTGTTAAAATTTGGGTTTTAACTGGTGATAAAGTTGAAACAGCATTAAATATTGCATTATCTTGTGGTCATATACCAGAATATGCATCAAAATATTTTATAACAGAATGTTGTCATGAAACACAAATACGTGAACATTTACGAATATTCGAACATGAAATACGTATAAGACAAAATAATATATATGCACTTTTAATTGATGGTATAAGTTTATCAACAGCATTAAAATATACACCAGATATTTTTGCTGAAATATCAATTAAATGTACAGCAGTATTATGTTGTCGTTTAAGTCCATTACAAAAATGTCAAGTTGTACAATTAATGAAAAATTCAAATCGTGATTATATAACAGCAGCAATTGGTGATGGTGCTAATGATGTATCAATGATACAAGAGGCTCATGTTGGTTTAGGTATTGTTGGTAAAGAAGGACGACAAGCAGCATGTTGTGCAGATTATTCATTTTCAAAATTTAATATGATTAAAAGATTATTTTTTGTACATGGACATTATCATACATATCGTTTAGCAATGCTTGTATTATATTTTTTCTATAAAAACATCGTATTTATGGGTGTACAATTTTTATTTCAATTTCATAGTATGTTCTCAACTGAATCAATTTATGATTCATTATTTTTAACATTATATAATGTCACTTATACAGCATTACCAATTCTATTTTTATCATTAACTGAAAAACCATACAAAGATGAAGATTTAATGAGGTAATTTTTGTATTCGATTTTTTAGGATACGGTTTGTTTTTCTTGATTTTGAGATTATAAAATTGAAAATATCCTTTTTTTTTGTATCTTTCAGGAATCCTAAAATGTACAAAAAAAATGTATTTAATAGACTTTTACATTGGGATCGTTTTTTTTGTTGGATATTTTATGGAATCTATCATGCTATAATTTGTTTCTATATAACATATTATGTAATATGTCATAATAATACAATATTTACAGCAATACCATATACAGTTGGACTATCATGTTTTGGTACAATTGCAATACATAATGTTGTTATTTTAGTTAATATTAAATTATGGATGGAAGCGATATTTCAAAGTTATATTTTTATAGCAACAATAGTTGGATCAATTGTTGGTTTCATTTTAACAACAATTTTATATAATTTTTTAAATGTGTAAGTATAGAAAAAAAAAAAAACAAAAAACAAAAGAAATTTATGATAATTTTTTACATTTCATAATTTATTAGATTTTTCATCTCAAATGATAGAATTAACTGCTTTTATGCTTTAAAATCAACAACATTATTTTTTATGACTGTTCTAATAATTGGTGTTGCATGTTTCTGTGATTTAATACTTTTTTCATATGAAGAAATTAAAACAAATTTATTATCAAGAAGAATTCATCTACAATAGAAATTTAAAAAAAATAAAAAATTAAGAAAATTCATCATATGGGTTCCGGGTATATTATTTTGTTCATTTTGTTTTTGTTGTTGTTGAAGTTGTTATGGCTTTGGAAATTTTTTTTATCGCTTTTTAGTTAATTTTCTGTTCAAGAACGAAGTAAATATTCAAAGTCCAATGACAGGATAAATCACAAAAAATAATCTTGAACCTGGAAAGAAATTATGTTTAATTTTTTGTTGTTGCTTTAAATAAAGTAAAATTCGACATCAATGTAACTGTTAAACCCTTTGTTAGTATGAGTTATAGTCAAAAAACAAAATTCGTATAAGGAATTTCAAAGAGATAATTTTTAAATTTAGAATAAAAAAATGCTTGTATCTTCTTAAACTTTCACAAAAGGTTTAACAGTTTAGATTGACAAAAAAAATGAAGGAATTAACAAAAATCGAATAAAAATAATCGCAAATAAAAATCCATAAAAAAAATCATAAGGAAAATCATTCGATTTAGTGAATTAAAAAAATGATTTCTATTTAGTTCCAACTTTTCTTTTTTTAATTTCAAAATTTAGTAAATATTGCTTTTAATTTCTTATTTTTTTTTTATAATTTAATTTTTGTTGTTGTTTTGTTTCTCACTTGCTTTATTTTTCCAAATAATTTTTAGTTGGCTTTGTAAAATATTATCAATTGCATTTATTTTTTTGATAGTTTTGGATTGCAAATTAAAACCAAATTTTTCTATTTTATTTTCATTTAAAAAAAAAAAAAAAAAATTATAAAAGCTATTTTTAATCAAATCAATTACTTTTCATTTGAAAGAGAATTAAAAAAGAAAGAAAAAAACAGCACGAAAATGATTCTTTTTGAAGTATTAGAATGTTGTCTGCTTATAGTAATTGTTGTATTGATAATTTATATTATAAAAAATCGTCGTTTACCAGATTTTCGTCGAATGTTTCAACAATTATCAAATCAAGTACAACAAAATTTTTAATTATAATTTCTCTTTTTTTTTTTTATTTCTTTCTTTTTAAAGACGTTATGACAAGGATTTTTATTGGGTATACAATAATTTATTAACATCAATTACATTTTGGATGATATCAATTATAGTGATTATATTAGCATTATTACCGGATTACACAATAAAGGTATCAAAAGCACTTAATTTATTTCAAATAAGTATTTTTCCACCATGGATTAAATTGAAAAATATTAATAATAAAAATAGAAATAATTTATATGGAATGAATGATATACAATCAACAATTCTATAAAACAAAAAAAAACTAAAGAAGCTATAAAGAAATTAAAAATATTGTAAATTTAATGTATAAAATTATTATTTAAGCCTTCCTATATATAGATTTTAAGTATAGTTTTCCTTTTTTTTGTCATTCGAAGGAAAAAAAAATGAAAATTATCTTATAAGTTGTATTTTTTATTAAAATTCTGCCATGTATGTATTAAAATAATTTTGAATAATTTTAAGGAATTTATTAAGACATTGTGAATGTTCGGTATGTTGTGTTAAATTTTTTAAAAATGTATTGACAATAAATCTAAATTTAGAGCTCTATGATACCTTTATAATGTGCATAAGCATAGTCAAAAAAAGTTTTGATAATTATAAAATTGACAATAAACATAGAGAAAACTTTGAGTTTTCTTGAAAATTAAAAAAAAAAAAAGAGTTTTTAATTAATTCCATAATATTAAAGCTTTAATTATCTGTAATTTTGGAGTTTGAGACCTTTTTTTGGAGCTTTTTCGAAAGTGCTTAAATAATTTAAGCTTGTTTTGTCAACTTTAAGAAAAATCTAAAAACTTGTTTTGAATGTCTTCGAAAATAAAGAAAACAAGTCCTGGAACATAAATGTTCATTTGTAAAATTGAAATCTTTAATTATCGAAAAACTTGATTTAATATTTTTGTTCCTGTTCGGCCATGTTTGAAAATATCAATTGATTATCAAATATTCGGAAATTACCATAATCATGCCTGTCATTTAATGATCAAAATTATAAAATTATCATTCACCATCTGGTGCTTTCCTTTCATTGCTTATATGCTGAGAAAAAACTAGATCTGCATAATCTGCATTAAAATGACATTTGAAGCTTTTGGTTTATACTATGTATAACAGTCTGCTTGCAAATGATATTTCCGAATATACCCAAAATATGATACTTTACCGTATTTTTCTTCCTGTTTTATAGATTTCACAGTTGATTTTGTTTATGTAGGTATCTGATTTCATAGTTTTGTATCTGCACAAATTTGTATCTGTTTTTCAAATGGTTATAAAATTAAACACTCCCTGCACTGCTATAAAAAAAAATCTATATCGACTTGTTTTTCTAATTTTAATTTTTTAATAAATAATCCAGATTTTTAAAATATTTTAAAATATAATGTATTTCATTTGAAGTTCATTTACAATAAATACTTTCTCTTGATACATACATGTATTTTCTTTCTTTCTTTTTTTTTTTTTGAGCAAAAAAATATCAACATTTTTATATGTATTTGTATAGAGTTAAATTCAGAAAAAATCTTTGTTAAATTCTAATGATTATAATTTTTATAGTTTCTCAATACAATTTTCACTCAAATACATAACAGAAAAAAAGAATAAATGAAAACAGTTATATAATTTAAATTTGATATAAGAATGATATCATATTCGTTGGAAAAAATATACTACCTAGTATATATTTTATAAATTTTATATTTCAATCTTTATGCACCCAGTAATTTTTTCACAGTATATCCAGGCACAGCATAAAAGAATAATAACAACATTATAGCTATTCCAATTATAATTAAACCTTTCAGTATTGCCCATTTATAATTATGCCACACAATGTATCGTATTGATTTAAGAGGATTGACGAACCACATAAAGGAAGCATCGGGACGACTGAAAAAGAGACAAAAAAAATTATGTATTAAGAATACCAAATTTCGAATGAAATCGATGCACGTTGTCTCATTTTCTTATATTCTATTTTGTTTGAGTAGAAAAGAGAGGGGGTACATCAATTTCAATTTGAAATCAAAATTATGTCAAAATTATATACTTTGGTTTCTCTAATGGATCAGGTTCATTTCTTCCATATCCAGCAGGATTTTGTTCAGCTTCTTCTTTTGTTAAAAGATGAAATTCAGCTTCAACTTTACCAGTTAATTCCATTTCTTCATTTTGTTTTTTTATAAAAAATGGCCACCATCCACGTACACGTTTTTGTTTAAAAATATTTACAGTTGGAACATTATCTGTTTTTAACATATCTAAAGTGCATAATTTTGATGATTTTGCTCCACGTGGAAAACGATTTAAATTAAGTGAAATTGCACCTGAAATACACAAAAAAAAAAAAAATAATCAAAGATATTTCGGAAAAACAAAATCGATTTTCTGCTGATTTACCTAAAAAGTCATCTGCAGAAAAATGATCTGCATCCCATACTTGAAGTTCAAGTCTTGCTGGTATTTTAACTTCAGTTTCATCCCAACTAAATAATGATTCACGTCTAGATAGAACGATTCTTTCTTCTGCTGCCAAATAATCAAAAGGATAAATGAAACGCCAATTGAAATTACCTTCCCCAGTTAATGATCTATAATGAATATCTGTTGATTGAATATCTTGTGGTCCTGTTAACCAACTAAGGAAAAAAAAAGGAAATACATTCGAAAAATTAAGTTTGAATAAAATATTTTACAAAGAATCCGATTCAATTTTACCCCTTCACATAAATATCAGACATTTTTTCTCCAGTGAAAAATGCATCATCTTCTAAAACTACATCATCTGTATTCCAAATCACAACTCTTAATTCATAAGATCTTGGTTTACGTGGTGATATATCAACTGGTGGTCCAGGTAATGGCATATCCATTGGAAACATATCAACCCACATTTCAAGTTTACCTTGTTCAATTCCAGGCTTATCAGGATTATACAATGGACGAGATTCAATATGTTCTGGAACAATCTGTCAAAAAAAAAATATATATTAGTTTTTGTAGAGAAAAAAATATTTCAAATGAAAAACAGAAAAAAATACCTTGCACCCAACTTTTGGAATTTCTTGCCAACGATGTAAAACAGCCAAAGCTAAATGTTCATCACGATTTTTACATGTTGTTGGTCCATTCCATGCGAAAACTTGTTCTTCAGAAAATGTCATACAGTATTTTCCAATAACCACCCTATCCTGATAATAATGTGGAAGTTCTAATTTGTTTTCTTTACAGAGTCGTGATAAAATTTGTGTTGGTTTCATGGGATCTCTCCAACAATTGTAACCCGTACTGAAAATTTAAGAATTTTTGTTTGTGTTTGTGCGTGTGTTTTCTTTTTAAATAAAAAACAAAAATTTGATAACACTTACTCTTCATATTTTAATGAAATTCCACATGTTGCTCTATGCTTACTATAAAAACGATTTTCTAAATCAATTTTTGTTTCACCAATTAAATCATCAGCACCAACTAAATCCCAATCAAGAACTTGTACAGTTAACATTGAATCTTGTGGAAATGTTACTTCAATTTCAAAACATTTACCAAATATTGGATTTAATTGTTTACTAACGTAATGTTCTTTATCAGAAATACGTTTATTTCCTAATTGTAATACAACATATGGATCAGCTTTACCATTTAAATCCATTGGATGTAAATCAGTTGCTTTAATTATATAAACTCTAACTAAAACATGTATTGGATCATTAGTTGGTAATGATGTAACTGTTTGTGTTTCAGATCCTTTCGGTAATGGTAATTTATAAACTTTAACAGTTCCTTTAAAAAAACCAACAATACGATTTTCATCTTCATTTGAATCACCAGTCTTTTTACCACGATACAATGGAAATGAATGAAGCCATTCTGTGAAATTATTAAATTCTGGTTGAGCTTCCAGTTCATTTGGATAAATCTGTGAATTTGAAGAGAAGAAAAGAAAACAGAAAAATTTGAAAATAATACTTCTAATCATATTTGAAAATAAAAAAATACATTAATTACTTCACAAAGTGCTGTTGTAGGCTTTGTCTCTTCTTTGAAATGATGTTTAGGACTCAATTTATTTACAATTTTTGAATTTTTCACATGTAATTTTGGTTGTTTTTCATCTTTAATATAACAATTTCCCAAAATATTTTGATTTTTTGTTTCTTTAACTTCATCAATTAATTTTTCATATGACCAAAAATATTTTGTCCACCAATCTTTACTATTATCATCATCATCATCATCTTCTTGTTCACAAATTTTATCGGAATGTGATTGTTTCTTTTTTGAACTTTGTTTTTTAACCCTAAAATGGAAAATTTCATTTTTTTTTGTAAACTCAGGAAGAAAAAAAAGAAGATAAAATAAGTTCTGACGGAAATGACTTACATTTTACTCACACAAGCAGCACCATAATATGTTAAATTTTCACAAGATGATGTTCGTCCTACATTTTGATTTGCAAAATTCGTTTGATTTGATACAATACCAGAATTATCAGTTTCTTTAGAATTTACAGCAAGTATAATTTGTCCACCCATTGTTTGATATTTACTAAAATCTTCTTTTGGTGGTGGTCGATACATATAACGATGAATTGATGTTATTTGATGTGTTCCAACTAATGTATACCTTCCAAATGATCTACAATCAACACAACGAATTGTTATTGGTGGTGCATATGTTTCTTCAACTGGTAATTCTAAATCGATTGATTTCAACATATTTGGAAAATTTGGATTTTTTTTAGCATTTTGTATAACATTTGAACTTAATATCCTTCCGGAACATTCAACATCGATACGTGGTTTATCAACAGACATAAAATGTATCCTTTTTAAATCTCTTAAACCCCAAAATAATACTTCTAATTTAAATTTTGATAAATGTGGTCTAACATCATGCGGTACTGGTAAAATAGTTGCTTGCGTCGGTGGTAATGAACGACCTTTTTTTATTTCATTATGTATAAATTTTGGTTCAGTTAATTTTGGTAAATCATTTGAACCAATTTCTAATAATTCAAATGCAGCTAATAATTGTCCAGCATTATCAGTTCCACGTACAATATTAAACCATTCTAATGTTGGATTAATATAATTATTTTCTTTTAATTTAACTCTTGGTTTTGCAATTGCACGACCAATAAATTCGGATTTACCAACTTTATCTTGATCATATATTTCAATTATTATTTTTGGTGGATCTTTTTTTATTTCATCTTTAGCTCCATATATTAAAATATCATCAAATACTAAAAGTTCATCCCATGTCGGACTTAATGTTTCTTCAATAACTTGTGTTGTTTTTGCATATTCCGTTATAAATACTGTTGCATATGGATCACTTAAACCAGATGCATCAGAACCAATTAATGATCTTGCTTGATAGATATGTGCACGTAATTGAAATATCTTTGAAATAATAAATATATGATTTTTTTAACACCCAAAAAAGAAAAACAGAATACCAAAACTTACAAATTTCTCAACATAATGAATATTATTTGGTGCTAATGCTCTTTCACGTTCTGCATTACGTAATTCTTGTGATAATTCATAACCTTTTGGTAGACCCTTATAAAAATATTCTTTATTCTGGATAATGCCTAACCAAAAATATATCGTTAATTTTGCTTGAACAAACCATCCAGTTGGACCAACAGCATGTTTTCCAGGTAACTAGAAAAATACAGTTATACAAAAATTTTCAATTAAAAAAAAGGCGGAAAAATATTTTTTTATACCTTTAAGAAAATCGTTTGAACATTTCCACATTGTGAACCACATTCCTCCTCAATTAATGAAAATATTAGATCTCTTGCTGAAATTCGATGATATGCATAACGTTTATTGTTTGCAATTAACCAAATAAAAATATCTGGAAGTGCATGCTGGGGCTGGATTAAGAAAAATAAATTAAATTAGGTATGAAAAAATTACAAAAATTCATCTCTTTTTAAAATTAAGAAAATTTACATCTTCAATTAATAATTTCAATTTTTGGAAGTAGTTTTCAGCTGTTTTAAAACGTTCTTTCATTGAACTTTTTGTAACTAAAGCTCGTAAATTTCGTGACATATTTCCAAGTGTTTCCTAAAAAAGAGAAAAAAAAACAAGGACAAAAAAATGTTTAAAACTGCTTAAAAGTTTCCTTTATTTTATTCCTTACAATTTCACGTTGACATAATTTTATTCGTTCTTTATCTAATTTTGTTTTTCCACTTCCTGCTCCTGTTATATTGCTTTTTGTTATTGTCAAATATTTTGTACAAGCAACAGCAAATTCTTCAAGTGTTGCTCTTAATTTAACTTCTGATTTTGGATCTTCTTCTTCAAGAAGTTTACGTGTTTGTGTAAGTCCATCCTCCTTTTAATAAGAAAAAAAAAATGAAATTAAAAATACTAATTTGGGACTAGCATGCATTGCATTCCCTTAATAGGCCATACTGCAATTATGAATTATTTTATTAATATATATTGCAAGTATCCTTGTGGAATTTGTGCATGCTTTTTATGTTTTTTTTTTCTTTTTGAATATTAATTAGCTTTTAAATTCTAAATTTAACGCATATTTAACATGCCAACAAAAAAAAGAAAACGCAATTACCATATTATCTGCCATTTTAGTCAGCATATTACTATTGTATAGTCGTCTACGTAGATCTGGAAATGTACATCGTACATCCATGCATGGTTTATAATCCCAATATGGTAAATAATAATGAGCCTTATCATGACTAATTGGTTTACATGCATTCGTTGTACTACTATATGATGTAGTATCAACTGTTTCTAATAATTCACCACTATCATCATCAATATTTGTTGTCAAACTTTCATTATGACCATCTAATGAATTACCAGCATTACCAATACTTAATTCAAAATATGTTGTTCTATCACTAATTTTTTTATCAATCATTGATGCTTCTAATATTGTTGAAAATAAAAAGAATTCTTCATTTTTTGAATATGATGTCTCACATATTGGATATGTTTGTTCTAATTCAACATTTTTTTCAGTAAAATTTTCAATATTATCAGCAATTTCAGTTCGAATTGCAATTAATAAACGTGCACGAAAACTAACACCTTCACCTAAACCAGTATTTAAATTTGAATGTTGATCAAGTAGACTATAATCTCTTGTTGAACCATATAAATATATAAATGATGGACCATATGTTGGTAGAAATCCTTTTTCACCATCATTTGATATTTGTTTTAAATCAATATAATGTGTACCAATTATTGATGGTTTAACAGGATCAGCATCACGAAGTTGGATCTAAAAGAAAGTAGGAATTTTGAAAAGAAATTGTGGAACAATTAATACAAAATTGAGCTTTTTAGTGTTCGTTTATATTTACTCGTACTTTTATGCGTTGACAAAGAGGTGGAAACATTTCTGTGAAAATAAGTTGTTCATTCCAAACTGGTGCATAAGAATTCTTTTTTACACTGGTTTTTCCCTATTTTTAAAATAAAAGAGTATTATTTTATGGAGTTCTCAGGTTTTTTGTAATTAAATTTATACACTTACTGATAATCCTGCAAATGATACTTGTACATAAGGACTAACTAAATCTTTTGATTCTCCTGTAAATGCTTTTTTAACATTTGCCATTATCGATGAATTCATTCGTGGTAATCCATCAGCACGATAAATTTTTACAATGAAACGAGCACGTTGTCTTTCGATTGGTACCCCATCGGGCAAAAGAAGATTTCTATAGAAAATTTTTATGATTAATTGAGAGAAAAAAAAAGAAGAAGAAGAAAAACAACGATAACACGAACCATAACTGTAAATTTTATCGTGAAGAATTTTCTTTTAAAAGTAGTAATTTTCCATGTTATTTAAATAATAACGAAGTTTATACATAGTTCGGAACTAGTTCGGGACTACAATCGGAAAAAGAAGACTAAATAGAGGATTATATCAATTTATCAATTTTACTCCGGACTATTTCTATGTTTCTTCTTCTTAGAACTCTGTTTTGATGTTTTCGAAGAAGACGAAAGCTTACTCTAACCTGTTTAAATGACGTGGAATGGAGAAAATTAGAATCTTCCACCACCAATTTTGTTACTCTATTTAACATGTTTCCAAATTCGTATTCGGACAGATCTATGAAAAATTTCATATTTTCAAAATTCAAATTTAACGACAAAATTTACAGTTACTACTTTTTTTCCACTTTAAAAAAAACATAAACATAAAATTATTTACGCTTCTATATCATCAGGATCTTTTTCAGATTTTTGAGGCACCTTAACTGTATCACCTTTACCAATAATACCAATATCACATTTTAAATAACCTTTTGGTCCACTAATAAAATCATCTGGATCAGATAATAAAGCCCATTTATGATAAAATTGATGATCTGTAAATTATTTTTTTTAAATTTTATGATAGTATCTATGAGAAAACCAAAAAAACGGATAATTCATATATGAAACTGAAAGAACAAGAAGAAAAAAGAATTATCAACAAGAAAAAAAAACAACAAACAGACCAAACGAATTAAAAAGAAATTCGAATTTATTTTATAGAAATTTTTATTATATCAAAAATAGATTTTATTTTGGCAAAAAAAAAAAAAAAAAGAAAGCATGAACAATAAATAATTCACATATGAAAGCTTACATGCTTTTAGAAATTTATCATCAGACATAATTTTTCGTTCGATAAAAGTGAATGGAAAAAAAATGAAAGCGTTTAAAGAACACTTTTTTTTTTTATTATACAGCAGCGTTTAAAAAATATGAATTAAATGAAGATGCATAAAGAGAAAATGTATATATCAATTTAATAAGCGTATTATGTATGTACGAGTATATACATAACATATCAAAAGTGTATAGTAAAAAATAAAGTATATGTAGGTGGTAAAATTTTTCATGACATGCAGTAAGCAGTAAAAAATCATACTGAATTTGATGTAGGTAACATAATTGACATATTTCAGGTATAATAAAGTGAAAATTTTATAGTGAAAATGAATGAATGAAAGAATACAAAGTAAGCTTAAGTATTCTATAGCTGTTAAAGATATCTTATTATGTGAAAAATGTATCTTAATGATGGTTTTTCTGAATTTTTTTGTATGTGCAAATGAATGATGATAGTATTATTATCTGTGTATATTCTTTTTCAATAGATAGAGAAAAAAAATTATTCTATGAATGTATAGAAATTCACATTTTTTTGTAGATATTTGATAATAAAAGTGAAAAAAAAAACGATTGAATATTTAAGAGGATTTAAAAATAAGTAAAAAACAAAACAAAATCCTTTTCGAAGGATTTAATTTCTAATATAATTTCAATGAACTTTTCTGAAAACTTCATTATAAAATTATACTTCTTTTTTTTTTTTTTTATAGAAAATAACAGGATAATTGTCCTTCGTTATATAGAGCAAAAATCCTTTTTTTACTTTCTAAATAAATTAAATGTGAAAGGTGTAAAATTACGTGAATTTCTTTATTTTTAAATAAAACAAATTAAAAAAAAATAAACTAAAAGTAGAAATCAAAAATTAGTTCAATTGTAGATAAAGAAATTTTTATCAGAAAAACTTTTATTTTTGGAATAAAGGATTATTTCTGTTAAAGATTTATTAAGAAAAGATAAAGCTTTAAGTTTAAGTTAAAAAGACGACTACTCATGAGAAAAATACCTTTTAAAATATAAAAAAATGCATTTTATTTTCGAGTTTTCAAAGAAAAACCTTTATAGGTATGTTTTGTAGATTTATGTAGTCTTTAGTTTAGATTGAATAGAAAATAGCTTAAGGTACTTGAAAATAAATAAATCAAAGAGAGAACAAAAAGCGAAAAAATTAAAAAAAACCGTTAAAGCATCAAAAATGTAGAAATTAATTCTGAAAAGAAATTTTCAAAATTTTCCTGTTTACTATAAAATTCAATTTTTTGTTTTCTTCAATTTTTAAATTCGAATTTGTACTTTTTCAGTCAGTATCTACTTTTGTTTTCTTTCGAAAAGAAATTTTAGAAATTGAAAAATAAATTATGTACTACGAGTATGTGTACAGAGGATGGATTTTCACTTTTTCGGTGGATGTAAGTCTCAATTAATTATTTATTTTAGTTAAAATTGATGCATTTTTGGGCGAATAAAGCACATAATTGGATTTTTTTTTGATTAAATATATTTTGGTTTTTATTTTCTACAAATACGTTTTTTGTTTTTAAAATTAACTTGATTTTGAATGCAAGAAACATATCAAGGGATTTGAAATGCTTTAGTAAAATTTTCCTTTGAAATTTATTTAATTTTTCTCTATTTTCTTATTCTGTTTGGCTGATGGTTACGAAGTTAAGTAGTTTGTAAAAAAATAATTATAAATATGAATTTTGATTGCTTAGTGTTTTTCTACGTTTCAGGATTATACATATGTAATTGTTTTTATTTTTGCTCCTTGATAGCTTTTTTTTTTTGTATTTCAAATGAATATATACTTTTTTTCACTGAGATTTATGGTGCACTATATTGAGGAGAAATATCGTAAAAAAATCCTTTGATTTATTTAATTTTATTAAAATTCTAGATGAAATCTACAAAAAAAAAAGGATTTAAAAAATTGTTTCGAAATGATTTTTTAATCGATATTGGTTTTCATGTGAAATGTGTTTGAAACATGAATAGAAATTGTACCCGTTTAGCTCTGTTTTACGATTTAAATTGTAATTTTAATTTTGTAATGTGATTGGTTTGATTTTGATTTAAATTTACAATATACAAAAAACTTTCTTTTTACAACAAAATATACTTTTTTTTTTTCAAATAAAATAAAATAAAAAATAATTTTCAATATTAAAAAATTTGAAAAGCAAAAAGAAAAAAAAATGTGCAAATTAATTAAAATATATTTCACATACTGAATTTTTGATAACTGTTTAAATTAATATGAGTATGTACATTTTTTCTTCTTCTTATATTCAATATGTGATTTTCTACTTAAAATATATTTATTAATTTTCCAATAACTCTTGAAATTATATGAAAAAGGTAAATTGTGCGAAAAACTATATATACAAAAAAAAATTTTCATCTCTTCAAATTCTTTTTCTATTTCTCTTTCTTTTTTTTTTTTTTTTTTTAGATTGTGTATTATACACTATAATAAATTTTTGTTTTCTATTTATGAACATACTGAATGAATTTTGAATTATGTACATTTTTATTTATTTACCTTTTTGATTCCAAACAGTAGCTATATCCAATTTGAAAGAACCAATCAATTTATTTGGTCGAAGAACACTTCTACTTTGTAATACCTTTGAGATTTGTATATTTGTTTTGTTTTTTTTTGTTTTTGTAGTATTCAGTATTTTTTTCAAGTATTTTTTTAATGATTAATTAAGCAGCAAATAAAGCATATTGGGATGAATATGATGAAAATGGGATGTAATGGAAAAAGTGTTAAGGACGTTGTTTTTTTATGTCATTGAAACATATTTATTAATTGAATTATACATTGATTTATGTTGTAAATATTGTTTTTGTTTGCAGAACAGGTATAAAGTAGAAGTATAGTATAGTAGTAGACAACGATGAACGAGTATAGGAAAAAAAAATTTAAAAAAAAAAGTGAATAAGTACAAAGAGAAAAAGAAAAGAGAAATTTTTAATGATATTAATTATAATCAAGGGCATTCAATAAGAGCTTTAAAAATGTATGATTGAACATTGAATTACATATTTAATTATAAATTCGTGTGTATACGTATACTATATGTTTGTTTGTTTTGTGAAATTAGTGTCATAAGGTGTGTAAAGATATTTGAAAAATTAAAATTAGCGATTTAACTTTGGTCTGTGAGTTATGGTTTTTCCAATTTATCAGAGTAACTTATTTCTTATTGTTAGCTAAATAATTCAATTGTGCCATAAAAGAATAAAAGATAGAAAGCTTTTTCTAAAAAACCTAAATTGTCGTAATGAATAAATAATCGACGAGTATTAAATTGATAAACGTTGAAAAAAAAGGATTTCAATGTAGTTAAAAACAGCTCGTTTAATAAATAAAGTTCTAAAAATCGTTTATCCTAAATGTATACATAAATTTAACCATAGGAGAATATATTCTTGAATTTATTTACAAATTTTGCAGATAAAAACATCTTCAAAAAGCGTCAAATAATCTTGAGATACCTACAAAAACATAAACAAGGCTACATATTGAGCCTTAATTTTTTTTGTGCCTGTAAAAAAATGGTTTTTTTTTCATTTTTTTAAGATATTTTGCACCTTTAAGTTCTATTATATTTAAAAGGATATACTCAAATAGATAAAATCTTTCTTAAAAGAAATGTTCGCAGAGGATTGGGTACTTTTCAAATTATTGAAAAGATTTTTACACAAACAAAATATAATTAAACTTATTTGGAAAAAGTCAAAAAAATTTGTGTGTAACTTTATGTCCCTGGATAAGAACGTCAGATGCAAATGAGTTAAAGATATAAATTTCATATTAAAACTAGTTTTAAAAAGAAAAGAAAAAAAATCTTGTGTATTTTATAAATATCTTTTTAAACCATTTTAACCCTTTTAAAGTTAAATCGTAAATTTTCAATTTTTCCAATGTTTTCATGTGTAATTGAGTATAAAATAAATTAACACCATATTCAATTTTATATAAGAGAAATAAATAGCAGATCAAATAAATCACAGTTTGATTGAGAGACAAAAAAAAAAAGGATACACATAAACCAACAACAAATTGATGCGTCATTCAATAGAACAAAATATATTTTTCTTTTTTTTTGTATTTTATTTTTCATTCATATATAATTTTTAATACCCTGTGCATCATAGACGGTCTTCAAGTCAATCTTAAAGGAACCAACCAATGTTCCTGGACGTAAAAATGTTTTCGAATGCATAACCTGATGAGACGAATGAATTTTGTTTTTTAATTTAAAACTTTCAAATAAGGAAATTTTTAGAATATTTTATTAATCCAGCTCTCATACACTGAAATATTTTTGGACATTCATATTATTGAATTTCTGAATGACATATACGAGTATATTCTTTAGATATCCAAAAGTAGGACAGTGTAAGAGAATTAGCTTTTTGAAATACATAATATGTAAAAAAAAATATTATTTGCAAACCATCCATTTTCTATCTCTAGTCAAATATCAAAAATAATTTTTTTTTATAAATTAATTCGTCCTTTAAACATACAAAGGATTTACATATATGTATATTTAATTATTCCGTCATCAAATATAAATAACAGACAAAAACTTAATATGTATGTATGTGTGTTCCTTCTATGGCTTTAATTAATTTGTTAAACGCAATTGGACTTAATAATAAGTGCTAAGTGTCAGAAGTAATTTGTGATATTTTGTTAACATGTCCAGTTTTCACATAAGTAATTTATTATTTTCTATGTTCATAATACAGTAAATTAAACAAACAGACAAATAACAAAAAATAAACAATAAAATTTTATTGTTGGAGACTTTAAGTGAAGCATACGTCTGATATTCTTCATAATTTTTTTTTTTTTGATTAATTTTGTTCTTGATTATTTTTTGGAAATTAAAATAAAAAATCTTGATAGACAAAAGGAAAAAAACTTTCAGTCAAATAGAAGGCAAAAACTTCTCGTTCGAGTAAAAATAATATAATTGCAAAATTATAGGGATAATTGAAGGACATTCTTAAACCCTGGAATTGCCATGTCATTTTGAAAATTTTTCAGATCAAATATTCGCGTAATATCTAACACTTTATTCATAATCTAAAACATTTTTAACAGTTATAAAAGTTCAAAAAAAAAGAACGAAGAAAGTTATAATCTCTTTTCAATTTAAATTTAATAAAAGGATTTTAAATGCGTGTAATACTTTCAGATTAAATTGAAAATTATCTGAGAACATTTATATAAGATTAGACACTTATAACTTTATATCCTTTAATTTGTTTTTGAAATTACAATTTTCTAGAACCACTAAAGTTTTGGTGTTCTTGTAAATATTTCAGTTTGTTAGCTGATAGTGTAGGGAGTAAAATTCTATGAATGTATGATAAATTTGAGAATGCTTCATATTGTATTTTTCTATAAAGTGTATTAATGTTTTTTTTTTATATCTTCCATGAAACACTTGGAATCCTTTAAATTTTTCAATGACAAATTTCACAAATGAAGTATTATAAAAAACAATATACAATTATTTAAAAAAAAAAATGAAAACTTACCGAAAGTGTTATGATTTTATCAAAAAGCATAACTGGCGGCATGTGAAAATCAAACACAAAATACTGTAAGAAAAAGAGAAAAAAACAACAAAAAAGAAAAATTAGTTTAAGGACATTTTCGTAAAATACACATAATGCATAATATGTACCACTAGTATAGGTGTGCTATAATTTTAAATGTTTAAATTATGAATTATGTATGTATGTTGAATACTATAGAGTGTTACTAACAAGTACCAAAGATACTATATAATAGTATGTTTACGTTCTTTTCTGTTTATATAATATACATGTGACCCATATGTATGTGTATAGTGAAAGAGCATCATTATTATTATAAATTTTGTTTTTTATTGTCACACTTTTTAATACTAAAAAAAAAAATAACTTACCTCATTAAAATATGGGCAATTTGTACTCTCTTTAACGCTTGTATATTTTTTTTGATCACCAATTTGTACACATACAACCGGATCCATATTAAGTCCTGGTAATTGTCGTGCCTCAATTATTGTCACACATACTTGAAAATCTTGTGATTTTAAATGATCTGCTTGTCTACTCATTGCTTTTATACTGTGAAATTTAAAAAAAAAAATTAGAATAAAATTCATAACGAATATTCAAATTTTTGCCAAAAATAAAAAAAAAAAAAAAAAATTAAAAATTAACATTTTTTTTGCTTACATTTTTCCTTGATCAAAATTCATACTTTCTATATCACTTGATGCATTCGATTGTCCATTTTCAATTTGTGATTTTGTATCATCTTCACCATCTGTTGCTGATGTTAAAACAAATTGTTCAGAATCTGTTATTAAAGGTGATCTAAAATTTAAAAAAAAATAATTTATTACATTTTTTGTTTATATTTTTTTAATTTCCCATTTATGATTTTTACCTTGCTTCATCTTCTGTACTACTATCACGTGATTGTGAACGTGGTGGCCTTTGTTTACCAAATCTTATCATATTTCTAACAGTTCTTAATGTTACTCTTTTCTCTTGTGTCGGTGATTTACCAAGTTTATCAAATTTTAATTCTGTTTTATGATCTCTTTGTTTGGATATTGAACTTTCACCTCCACTCCCACTAACACCAGCACCGACACCACCACCACCACCACCAGCACTTGACGATAAAACTTTTCGAAGTAGATATCGTTTTTTATTAGATGCTTTATTATTTTCTGTACAACAACAAAAAGAAAACATTGAATATAAAAACAAAAGGATAAAAATAAAATAAATAAATTTAAGGAACTTTTTTTTTTTGTTTTGTACCTCTACTTAAACTTTTCTCTAAATTGGCAATATTTTGTTCAATGTCAAGAAGCATTTGTTGATCATCATCGATGCTTGTAGTGTTGGTATGCTGTTGTTGCTGTTGTTGTATAGAACGTGCAACATTTAAAGGTTCAAAATTACCAGCAGAATTATCTGGAGATATGTATTTTGCTTCAAACACAACGATTGCCTTTTTCGAAAAAAAAAAAAAGTAAAAAAATAAAAAAAATTGTAAAATCCGTTTACAAACGTGAAATAGAAATATGTAAATCTTAAATGATTATAGTATTTTGTATATCTCACATACTTTTTCTTGAATAAAATGGATAAAATGAAAAACAAAAATATGTTTGCACAAGAAAAGACATTCAGACGAAAAAAAAAGGCTTTTCTTAAATCCTCCAGATTTATATTTAAGGATATTTTTTTCAAGGATTTTAATAAACATATGTACATAATAAAGGTTTTCCTGTTTATGTTATATTTTTCATTTAAATATAAAATAGTAATATTGAATTTGTGACAGGATATATAGGATATACAGACATAAAGTCTCGAAGGATTTTTTAAATTTTTTTATATGAAATGAATAATAAGAAACATAAAGACGAAAACAAACATTTTCTTGCACAAAACATTAAAAGAAAACACGATATATGAGTTTCCATATTATTGAAGAACAGAGAAAAGTCCTTTTTTTGGTAATATTTTTAATATTATAGAATAGTGAAAAAAGAAAATGCTTTGAAAAAAAAACGAACATATTATTTTTTATTTCGTTACTTGTTTAACGTAAAGGGCAGAAAAAGGACCATATAGGGATAACAAATTATAATAATTATATTTTTACATTTTTTAAACTCTAAATTGCACAATTTAATTAATTTTTATTAAATTTAATAATTTGGTAATTTTCAAATATATTCACTTTAATTTAAAAATATTTCTCATTATTCTCAAGAATACTCAAAGATATTTTCTGAAATTTCTTTCGAAAAATAAAAAAAAAACTTCAAATGAAATTCTTTTGAATTTATTTCAAGATCATTGCGCCATTCAAAAATCATAAATCCTTTTTTTTTTTTTAACAAATATGATTTGCGTTTTATTTAATTTTTCAATTACAAGAAAATTCAATTAATTTTGTGGAAACGTGTTCAGTGAATTAATTCTAATTCTAAATTCTAATTAATTCTAAAAATCACATAATTATTGTCATTATATCGTAGTATAAAAATTTTCTATATTTGTTATGCTCTATTTCATCCCTACAATTTATATGTATGTACATTGTAATACATTTGCATATTTGAATGAAACTATATTATAATACTTATATGAATTAAAATCCTTTGTGACTGACTATATTATGATATTTTTATCCTGTTATAGTAATCCATTTTACGTGCAGACACTTTATGAATATGTAAACAAACTTATTATTATTATTATTTTTTTTTTAGTATCATAATGTTTGTACGAGTATCTGTATAACGTAAAGATTGTGCACATCAAAGTGGAACTAATTTAGTTTTAAAAAATAGAGCAAAAAATTGTAGAAAAATAATATGTATATGTATGTTTGTATTTTGTTTAATCCCCATTTAGAAAATCATACAGGTTTTTATGAGAAGGATTCTGAAAGACCAGATTTAATTTACAATTAGATAAACGTACGTGAAGATCTCATGTGAAAAATATTTAAAATACAGAGAAGGCCTAAGAACCATATGTAACATGTGAATATGAAAAGATTGATTGTACAGTATTCTGTAAATTTTTTGAAGGAAAACTTTTTTACACATGGGATATATCATTGTAGCATATTATCACATTTTTATTAGTGCTATTTTGTGTTTTAATAGTGATAATTTTTTTTTAATATAAAAATATCTAGTTAGTCTCTTAATAGCGAATATGAGAGAAAAATTTGTTTTTTTTTTCATAACTTTTTAACACGTTATTCATAGTTTTTAAAAGTTGCAAAAAATGTGAAAAAAAAGAGTGAAAAAGTTTTTCTGAAAAAAAAAAACTTGTTTGCTTTATTTGATTTGAGCTTAAAAAAATTTCAAGAAACATTATTAAAATTCATGATGAAACAATGAGATTTTTTGTTTTGTTTTGTGTAAATAAATAATACGAAAAATAATTATAAAAGTGGGATTTTTGCTTTGTAGGAGATTTGAATATCAATGTTTAAGTAGTAAATAAGAATAGTGAACAGCATGACATTCGGTGGCGCATTGGTAAGTGCACTATCCCGGCAAGATAGAGGACTGTGGTTCGATTCCCAGTCGAGTCGAATGTCGTTTTTTCTGTTCTTAGCTACTACAGCTTGAAGATTTTTTAAATGAAAAAAAGAAACTCTGTCCTGTAACACTAAAATTGATACAATTCGTGTAAAAAGATATAAACATTTTTTTCCTTCTGAAAGAATTTTCCGAATTTTCGAAATTACTTTTAATTTCATGAAAAAAAAAACCTTCGAATTTTGAAATTTCGAAATTATTGGAAGTTTTCCACAGACAGAGGTCAATACGAAGCTCCCACTAAAAGTTTATCTACTTCAACAATTATAGTTGAAACTAACTGAAGCTAACTAAAATACGAAATATATCCTTTATTTATTGTTTATTGTAAGTAAAAATGAAAAATCCCACAAACAAAGGATGAAAAAAGCTATAGTAAAAGGCTGAAATTTATACATTTTATTTGTTATGAAATTGAAATTATGAATTAGGTACTTATATGTTGTTTTTTTACCTCAATTGGCTTATTTGTACTCAAATCCACTAAACGATCCTCGACTACAATATGTCCTTGAACTATAAGTCCTGAAAATAATGTGAATTTTTTTTTTTTTAATATTAATATTTTCATATATCAATGAATAAAAATAATAAAAATATCAAATAAAAGATAAGAAATTTATTTTCAATCAAAAAAATAATAATAATAATTGTGTTTCTATGTATAAATTGAAACTTTTTATCTTTTCATATTGAAAATGTTCAACAGGTTTTTCATAAAGGATGAAAAATAATAAAAATTGAAAAGAGGAAAAAATAAAAAAAAAAATAAAATAGAAAAAATAAAAATTTATTGAAATACAAAATTGAAGTGATATAACATGTTGAAAGGATATAATAATATGTAAAAGTTATTTGATATGAAACACGATATATAACTATAAGAGTCATAATACTCGTAAGTTCACATACATTCCATCATAAAATTTAAAATATATTTTATGTGTTTACCTACATACTGTATGTGTACCATATATGTACATTGTACATACATCAAACTAATAAGTTCTTATCGCGTACATAAAAGGAATATAAATAATAATCTGGAACAAATCTGCTTTATATGTATGTACTCTATAATATGTGGCCTCATTTTTTATTATTATTACAAACAATTTTTTTTCTTCTCTCTTTAGATTTTATTTGTATAATATTGACTTGAAAATACGTGCCCGGGAAATTAAATACATTGTAAGATTGTTAAAATGAGAAAAAAAAATAAATAAACAAAAAGAAATTTATTATTTCATGTGTGTTTTTTTTTCTATCATATTCATTGAATTTTCATATTATGAAGAACATACACTTACATACGTAAATAGTATGTATCTTGAATTTCATTTTCAAAAATCATGTTATAATAATATCTGATTAAATTATCATACGAGTATACATGTATGTAGATATATATACGCACGTATACATACGTAATACTCATAGTCATAATATAAATCTAAAGAAAATTAGGATTTACAAATGACATGTTGATATAATTTTTTTATTTATTTTTATACTATCCTTGATTTAATTTATATATGTACATATATATTACATTGTAATATATATTTTTATGTTTACCTTGCATTAATATCACATATTGACCAATACATTTACTATTACTGCTGATTGTACCTCTAGATCCTTGACCACTACTACTACCACCAATTATTCCAGCATTACCATTACTACTTGATGATGATGAAATTCCTGTTTTTAAAAGTGTTTTCGTTGTTTGTGATCTCAATTCAATAATAATATTTTCTTCTGGTGTTGCTGGTCGTGCCAATGGCCATATAAATGTCTAAATATCAAATAAAATAAATGAAAAAAAAAAAAAGAATGAAATAATATACATAAAAGTATTATATAATACAAAATAAATACAAATGTATCAGATAACAAGTATAAATATGTATGTTCGAACTTCGAGTATATCCTAATTAAGAATATGTAGGTATAGATTGAAAATTCTTCTATAAATCTATAAATTTTTGCTAGAAGGATAATATCTGAAAATACCTATTTTCTTCGGAAATTTTGAAATAGAAATACGGTAATTATCTAATTAAGCGAAACAATAGAACAGTATTTATTTTCTCAGAATAGTAAAAAAGATATTATTTCAGTTGTTGAATTATGATTCTGTTTTTTTTTTCTTCCTTATTATTAAAATTATACGATTTATATTTGAATTATAATTGAAAAAATATCTTAAAAGCAGTATAATTAATTAAATAAAATAATAAGAAAAAAAAAACGTATTTATAGATGAAAAAAAGTATCTAAAAATAAAATGTATCTGTTTTCATTCATTTTCTATTACATTACAAAAAACTTAACATCTGTAAAATTTCTCTTCTTTTGTCTCTGTTTTATATCTTATTCTCTGAAAATTCCTGTTATTTATCTATACCATCAACACGAACATACACACATATAACTAACTATATAGAACGACTTTACATTAACATTTAAGTATTAAGATATTTATTAGGAAATTCAATAGGTAGATATAATGTAAATAAATACGATTAATAAATAAACAATGCATATAAATATATATACATATAAATCTACATATTCATTAGCAGGATAAAATGAAAATTTCTATCTAAATAAATTAATTTTATTAATTGAAAATGATTTTATGTATTTTGTTAAATTATCAATTAATTAAAATGTAATTTAATATTTGTTCTAATTCCATCGTAACAAATAGATATTTGTGTATCGATTGAACATAAAAAGGATTTGAAAGGAACACACTTCAATGTGTGTATATGTACGTATTAGCTACTAATATGAATAAAGGTGAGCAGAATCATGATAAAGGTGTTGTGATTAATTATGAGATGGTTCTATAAGGCGATCAAATTGCTTCTTACTTAAAACAAAGGATCAAATTATTATTGTGAAAAAAAAACAACCACAAACAATCCTTTAAATTCATGATTTTTCGTATTTGAAGTAAAATTATGTAAAAAAAAAAGAATGAATTTTCAAGATTAGGAAGAGTTGATATTGGTCCATACATGATTAAAAAATAAGGTTAGTTAGTTTTTCCTTCAACGGTATGACAGATCGAATTCGAGCCTGAACCTTTTTCAAAAAAGCCTCTACATGAGTTGGGTCTTCAACATTTCCTTACTAATTTTCTATCTTTAGAATTTGTTTTGAATTTCCTGTCACTTTGTTTTTCTCCTTGGTTTATTTTTATTGTCTGTACAAGTCATTATTTTATCTCATACTTCTTATTCTTGTCTTTATACTTCTAAATGGATCAAAAACAATGAACAAATATTTTCTCAGACGGTTCTTCTTCTGAGGGTTTTCCCTGTAAGTGCTCTTACTTCACAATAAAAAGAAGAATATTTTAAAGAGTGGGTGATACAATTAACTTATTAATTTTAATGTCAGGGTATAAAACCTGCACCATTCTTTCTTTCTAAAAAAAAAAGATACAACTTATTTGCAACTTTAAAAAAGTCATAGTCCAAAAATTAAAAACAAAATATATTCAGATTCGAATTCGAGAAAATATGAAAATTGTCCAAAAAAACGATTCGAATATGGATCTGCCTCAGTCCACAGATAAAAAATTTGAAAATATAATTTTGTATAAATTGATTTTATTCCACTACTACAGTTGATAGACGAACGTAATCAATTTTTAATCTAATTTTAAGTTCTAAATTAAATTAAAAGACTTTTAAATTAAAAACTTACCTGATTAATTTCAAAAGTATTTGAACAAGAATTCAATTCCGATGTAGTATGTGCCACACCTGAAAATAAAAAGTAAAAAAATTAAAATAAATCATGGAAATATGGTTTATCAAAGTAAAAAAGATATGAAAAGTAAACACTGGAAAAATTTTCAAGATTGTTACAAGATGTAGATAAAACAGTTACAGGCAAGTTTCAAATATACTTTAAGAAAGTTTTAAAAAGTTCTTTAGAATCAACTCCTTCTAATCCTTTTTTAAAATTTCTAAAGAAAATAAAGAGTGACTGAATACATACTAGCAGTACTCACAATCGGTAGAAGTTGACCGTAGAAGTCGAAATTGTGGAACATCAAACACTTCGAAGTGAGTCAGATCATGAAGGACTCTTTTCGAATATGTAGAAGTCGAAGTGGAAAAAATCGAAAAATCTGAAACTGTCAGCAATCTGTCAAGTAACATACACGAATTGACATTTGCTATAATGCAGATCAGCTGACTTTTTTCTATTTTTCGATTTTTCGATTAAAAACATGGTGTAACCAATGGAAATCGTAGAAGAATGGAAAAGTGTCAAAATCATATAAAATAATTTCGAGGTGGAAGTTTCTTTTTCGATTTTCTCCACTCTTCTACTATTTCCACAATTTCGATCAACTTCCACACATTGTGAGTACTACTACTGTGTTAAAAAAAAAGGTGATACTGTCTTGTAAATGATACGATTTTTGTAATGTGTAAGAAAATTGTGTACCTATTTAAAAATCGAAGAAAATTGGTGAAAATTTAATGGCTCACACACTAAAAAAATAGAAAGGTTAAGAAAATTTTGTCTAAAATTTGAAAAACATGTCAATGAACTATACAAGTTTAGAGATCAAGTTTTCGTCCTTGATGCTTTAATATTATTAAACAACATATGTAAACAAAATTTACACTCATAAAAAACGAAAAGTATTTAAAATGTTTATTTTGTTGACCTTTAAATATCCCACCCACAAATATTATCAGAAATCAAAAGTCAAATAAAGGACAAGCTACGATCGAATATATAGTTAAATTTTCATTTTAAGTGTTCAATTATTATTGTAAAATATAGCAAAATATCCATTTTTTACTTTTTGATACAAAATTAAATTATTCAACTATCTGAATTTTCTATATGGCATGTTTCAAAATGAATTTCTCTGATATTTATGCAAAAATATTCAAGTATCTGTAACAAAGTTTCATACATGCGGTAAAGATACAGTTTTGTTTTTGGGGCCATAATGTTCAATTATAAAATTACATTGTATATATGGGTATACTACATATAATATATGATGATTTTATCTGTAAAGTAATTTACTTCACATAACAGAGACTCGAAATAGTATATATGTATAGTACTTACATTCATACATGTACTCGTATAGATAATAAATGTACCAAAACCATATAGGTATGTACGTAACACATATATAACAAAAGAACATTTTCTCTCTAATTTAAAAGGTAAATAATTTTATCAGACGTGGTGTGATGTTAATTGGAATACTAAAATATATCGTGTATATATAATATGTGTAATTGAGCTAATTTAATCCATACATTGTAATTAGTCGGGATATGTGTAAAAATAGATAAAAGGATAATTCTTGTAAAAAAAGAAGAAGAAAAAAGCACGTAGAACACAGTGAAAAGGTGTAATTTCACTTCGTAAATAAAAGAAAATAAGTGAAAATTTAAAAGCAACAATTTTCAGAAACTATTAGAAGATTGAAGTTTCAATTAAAAATTTAAAAAAAAATATATTTCAATTTAACCTTTTGAAATATATCTTTAAAGTTTATTATTTTAAAATGTTTTAATTAAAAGCAAACACAATCTCGACGTTGAACATGTTAAAAAATGATAATATTATTTTTTTGATACAAGTTTTCTTGAGAAAATATAATATGTTTTCTAAATTGAAATGTGTAAAAGTTGTTCAGCTAGAATATCTTTTTGTATTTTTCTCTATTTATCAGAAACAGAAGCGAATATTACACAATTTATAATGAATTTTAAAAACAAAAAGACATTAATTTGAAAAGTAAAAAAAAAATTTAAAATATCTTTTATGATGAATGAAAAACCCTTAGAGAATTTCATTTGTAATTTTTCTAATAAATTTTTGTCAGCTTTAATAAAATTTCTCACAATCAAAACTTTCTCGTTTCAGCTTTTTGAAAAAAAAAAAAAAAAAAAAACAATTTAGAAAATTAAACTGCTGCAAAAGAAAGATAAATTTCAATGTTACATTTATAGTGGGAAATATAGTAAATTAATAGCGAAATTTTTAGTAATTGTAATTTTAACCCACAAAACGTCGACATTTTTGTACACCGCCTCAGACAGGAGAGTCTATTGTACTTAGCGCCCCGTCGCTAGTAAAATCTTCTCGTTTTCCTAATAAACGAAAAGATTTTGTGTATGGGTTGAGAACAGATATCTTTCATTCTCATTACATCAGAGTTCCATGTACGTAGCCTTATCCTAGAGAAAGCTGAGCAACAGCAGAGATGGTGCTCTGTTGTTTCCAGCTCCTTGAGGCAGGCCCCACACGTTGGATCCCTGACCAATTTCATGGCCGCCAGATGGTGGTTGTGTTATGCCCTATGATGAGCCCAACGAGAGCCCAACAGTTTCTCCTACTACAATCGAAGATACCCTTAAAATTCAAAGTTTAAAAAAGTGCCTATACCAAAACTTATTCAAATTCAATCAGAACGGCAGAAAAAAAATTTTTTTTCGTCCCCAAATAAATTGAAACTGAGATAAACTATGGTTATGGAAGGGTTATATTTTCTACAAGCTAACATTTTCATCATACATATTTTATATTCTTTGTTTTTTAATTGTTTTTCTTCATTTTCTAAGAATTTTCCAAAGAAAGGTATTCGAAACTTTCACTTTGTATCATATTTTATGCAAAAAATAATTTGTCTGCATATAATAATGCTGTAAAACAAAACAAGAAAAATAAAAACAATCTTTTTATTAACTATATAGGAATTTTTATTTGTGTTAGCTATTTTTTTAAACTTTTTTCATTTTTCTTTTGTTGTGGTGAAAATTTATACATGTGTATCTTCTCTGTAAGTTGATAAGACATAAATCTTTTTATTTTCAACTTCTTTTTCTCATTCATTTGGTATCCTTGAAGTGTAAAAAGGTAATCCTTTTATTATCAATTTGCAGAAAAAAAAAAGTAATAAATTGGAAATTTAAGTCGATAATAAAGTTAATAATATCTTTAAAGAAGTCTAATATCTTTTGTTACTTGTTCGGTGATATCTTCAAGATTATTGTAAGATGAAGCATAAATAATTTTGTAACTTTTAAGAAAAAAAAAATTAAAGTGATGTGAAGGTAATCGTAAAAGTATTATATGTAATAAACTTTCATGAGTGTACCACACACACTGTATAGTAGGTATACGTATATTTTTACCTTAATCCTTGCTGTAAGATTATTTTTAAAAATTTCATTCTATGGTATTTTTTTTATTAAACATTTTCGACTTAAAAAGCAGACATTTTTTAAAATCATGAATGCAGTACATTGTAAATTAAATGCATGAAAGTTTTAATTTTTAATTATATTGCAAAAAATCGTACTAATTTATAAAAGTTATTTCTTTTGGGTTTTTGTTTTGTTTTTTATAAAATTTTAAAGCAAATTCAAGAACCATGACCTGTTTCGGAAACATATACTAAAAATCTGTTTGTATGTGTATATCTTGTTTTTGGTCATGGTAAAAGTTATGATGAGAATGAAAATATCAAGGTTAAATTTATGACCTTGAACTATCAAAATATTTTGACGTATAAGCTCACATATGTATATGTATATATGTTCCAGTTCACTTTTTCTCATGGATGATGGTAGAAACATATACATACAGGGTACCTTTTTTTAAATTTCTGGAAAGAAAGACCCTTAAAAGATCGCACAAAAATTTTGTGAATTTTAGAAGTGGTTTTTGAATTGAAAAGTCTAAATTGAAGGCACCCTGTATGAATTTTTTTTTCAGAGAATCTATCTATAGAATATGCAACATGCACCATACTTGAATTCTAAAGAAAAACACAATATGTTGAAAAATTAATTTAGAGAATAATTTTCAATTTTTTTGGCTTCAAATTCAGTTTGTTCTCTATTTTTTTTTTCTATTAAAATAAAATTTTGTTCAAGCAAAATAAAAAGAATGTATGTGTGTATGTATTTGATTTTATGTTTGTTATTTATTAGAAATACATGAATGTCACTTTATTTTTGTACACTTTTAAAATAAAATTTCATTAAAATTGTGTTTTCATCAATTCGATTTTTTTCTTCAATTTTTTTTTGTTGTAGAATGAAATTTTTCACAAAATTCTTTTCCATTCAGGAGATTTCATTAAAAAATTTTAGTTATAATTTTATTTTTTGATGTGTGATAATATATTACAGTTATTTTTATGTCATCAATAAAATGTTTATGAGAATAAAGATTCTTTGGTATGAAAGAATGTTCTTTTGGTCATTGACATAAATTATGATTGAGGGAAAATTTTGTGAGTGATTGATGATGAAATTCAAAAGAAAGTCCTGTGATTTGAATTTTAGGGAGGTTTTTTTAAAAAAAAAAAAAAATATCATGATTTTTATTTGAAAAGGATTTTGAATGTAAAAACAACAATGAAACGGTTATTAATTTTGAAACACAAATAATATAAAATTCTTTGACATGAATTTTACATTTTCTATTTTTTTTTTTTTTTAATTTCTCCACATGTCTTTTAACCTTTCTCCTGTGTAAGCTTCGTATATCATTTTTTTGTTTGCTGAAGTCTATAAAAAAAATATTTATTCGGACTGGATTTCATGTTAAACTTTCTAATTATTTTTGTTTCAGTAGAACTCATATCCTTGAATGTTACTTATTCTAACATGAAACACATTATTTTAAATATGAAAAAAAAAATAAGCGGTATGTATGTACAATGTTATTAATTATGAATTAATATTGTGCTATCACATAACGAATAAATTGATATTATGTATAAAAAATGCATTAAACATATAATTTATTCATTAATTCATTCATGTGTTAATCATAATAAATATAATTTATGTAATCCCCGATATAGTAGCACTCATTTAGCTACATATGTACATATATTACATACACGAATGTACATATCTACACATTAAGTGTATTGTACAGTACATACAAAGTTTATTTATTAGCGAAGCGATAAAACTTTTTCATTAAATGTTAATTTTTTTAACAAACATACGTGCATGTAAATACATACATATTTGTATATAACGTACATAATATGTAGGACATATAAATAATTTGTAATGAAAATATGTATATTTAATGCGTATAAGGTATATCAAATAAGTTAAAGGATATTACCGTACCGTAACATACATATCGTATTAAGAAAGTTGATGAAGCGAAGAAAAAATACATATGAGCTTTTTTGCTCATCTTTTAAACGTGTCTATCTTATTATTATTTTAAGAAAGTATGAATTTTTTTTACGAACATGTATCCTTTTCCAGAAATTTATATTATTTGAAAGAAAAAAAAAAAAACAATTTCAACTTACAGACTGAATGATGTACAAAAATGTCTATAATTCAAAATTTTTTATCAAGAATTCTATAACATGAGTTATACGAGTATATAATCGTTTTATGAGATTCTTTACGGGTAATTTACACACGTGTGTTGCAATAATGTATGTATATTTTTGAATTTTAAACATTTGACGAATTTTTCACCACGTTTTACGTGTTTCTTTTTTGAGTGTACACGTGAACTTTTTTAATATTAATATTTACTTTTCATTATCAAATTCTTTTGATATTTTCTTAGATTTTTGGGTCCAAATATGTGTCTATCTGTTTTCAGAAATTTGGAATAGTTGTCAAAATTAATAGAAAACATGCTGCCAGGTTATTATAATTTTATAAATTTTTTTCTCATGAAATAGACTTTAATTTTAAATTTGAAAAAAGGAAATAATGAAAATTTTAAAAAACCAGGAAAAACACAATCTTTTCATTTTTTCTTTTGAATTTTTCATGGAAATAAAACAAGGTTATTTCCAAAAATCTAGAAAATTCAACTGAAAAAATCGATATTCATTTATTTTTACAAGTAAAAGTTATGAAGGATATTTTCAAAGAATTTTATCAAAAAATATTCTTAAAACTTGATGTTTGTCTCTAAAAGCCAAACAAAGTTTCATTCATGTATTTGATTTGTTTTTCATAAAAGTTAAAGCATATTGGAAAATTTCAAATTTTTCTTCTGAATTTTGTTTTTTTTGTCAATTCTATGAAATATTTTCCTTTTTTCTCAACATATTAAACGTCCTTGAATTACATTTCAAATTGTTGTACATTATCGTTTTTAAAAAAAATAAATTGTATTCTACTGAAAGTTATATTTGATTATTCTGGGAACATGATTATTTTTTTTTGAGAATTGAATTTTAATCTACTAACACATTTCGATATGTCTATAGTATTTTTCTTTTTGGAAGTCAGTATTGTGCATATGGAGGCAGTACCTGATGGGTTTTTCGCCTTGGTAATATTTAATTTAAAAGATTTCCCTCGATTGAAATTGAGATCTGATCACCCCACACACGAGACAGATTTATTCAAACAATTTGTGTAAGAATTTAGAAAAGTATGCCTATCTAGCCTGTACTGACATCCAAAAAGAAAAATAGTATATAAACTTTCATCATTATAAATCCTAAATTATAGATGAAGGATGTTATTTTTATATTTGTAATTCAAAAAAAAAAATTAATATTTAGTTACAATATTTCTATCAGGAGAGTGTACGGAGACATTTATTTAATTTTTAGGTCAAATAAATATTACATATAAAACAACCGCTTTTTAGGAAGTATTGTAAGTCCATTTTTATAAATTTAAGATGAAGATTGACACGCCCACCTAACTTTAAACTAAAATTATTGAATTTTCCAATAAATATTGAGCTGTTTGTTGTATGTAAATTGCATAGTAATCTATGTATATTTAATTAATCTGAAATTTCGCAATACCAAACCCGGGAGGTATGGAGGTGGTGTACATACATGTGTTCAACTTTCATAATAAATGGTTCAGTTTTGAGGAAACACTATTAAAAAATTAAATAATTAACTTACCTCTGAATTCAACACGGCCAATTAAATTAGATTTGGGTTTTGGTAGACGAAATTCAATTAATTTGATTGTGAGTGACATTTTAACGATGTTTTTTTTTTCTTTTTCGTCTGAACTAATATCACAAATTAATAATGTTAAACATATTTTAAGAAATTTTTAAACTTTTTCACATAAACATTTTTTATCAGATAACATTTTCTGCAATTTTTTTTTATATTCACATTTTCAATTGAAAAATAATCTTAACAAAAAGATACAAGATCACACACACACACATTTATTGATTTCCATTTGATTTTTCCTCTTTTTTTTCACAACATTTTCACTCATTTTATTACTTAGACATTTTTTCTTTTCAATTTTAATGGTTTTTTTATATTTATGTATACTATTTATTCACATGACTTGTTTTCTTTTCTTTTTTTCCGACTCCGTCACAATCATCATCATCCTAATATGCTTTTCCTCGTTTATGGTAACAATACACCTGTTGAAAAAAAAAATAGAGAAAAAAGAGAACAAAATGAGTAAATTAACAAAAGAATATAACAAGATATATTTTTTTATTTTTTTTGTTTATTTTGATTTTATCTTAACGACAACAATAAGCTTACAAATACACGCATATTAATCTAACTTTAATAACATAAGTGTAAAATTAATTAAAGATTCTTTAAATTATAAAGATATCAAATTTAAAAAAACAAATAAATAAAGCTTCTTTTATGTCCTTAAAATAAATTTTAAGAACGAGAAAAAAAAAGAAAAATATTTGTTACATATTAAATAAAAAAAAGTCATTATTATAGAAAAGTTTCTCATGAAATATAAAATTACATTTTTTTGCATTTTTAATATTGCACATCCTTTATGATGCATATTTTTTTTTTCATATTTTTCATTTAAGAGTTGGAAAAACATTTAATATAAAGAGAAAGAGAAAAGTAGAAAAAAAAATAGAAATTAAAATGAATAACAAATTTTCATTACATTATTCGATGATGAAAAACAAAAGAATATTTAAAAAGTTTTAAATATGTGAGTTTTTGCATTAAAACATTCAATTTACGACACAATTTGTTATTCTTTTGTTTCTAGAACTTATTTTTTTTTTGTTATTTTAAAATTATAGTTAGATTACAGTTTTTCCTTTTTTTTTATGATAAAATTTACGCGAAAACACTTGTAACACTTCGTACCACGAATATTCAATTATAATGTATAGATACACTTTTTGAATTTTACTCCTTTAAGACCAAATTCAGACTAAAGTTCAAGGTTTGAAAACTGGATATCAAAAAGAATCTGTTAACGTCAATCACACAAACATACCTCACGTATTAAGACCCGAAATGATAATGCATGCATGAAAATATGATTTTTAATATCTTGTCAAATTAATTATTTTGTTCTTTTTTAAGATTATTTTAGTGGAAGTAGAAAAATGTCATAGCTTGTAATATTTATTATAAATTATTTTTATTTAATTCTATTAGAAAAGAAAGTGCTTTCATTTCACATTTCGACTCTGGAAGCACATAAATATTGACAGACATAATTTCATAAAATCTATATTTTTTCAAACCCTGGGAACACTATACTGTGAAGCTGAATTATAAACATATTTGTATTTATTTGGCTTCATCAAATTTAAAGCCAGCCTAGCCTGATCACTGATGAGACATGAATCTTGAGAGTCTTGATGTACTGATTTCCTGATTTAAATTGGTCTCTACGATGATGCTACACTATGAGAGTATTTCAGAAACATTCACTAGAAACATTAAAAGCTTGTGTATTAAATTGAAAAAATTCATATAATTTCGAGAAAAAAACAACTTTTTTATTTAGACTTTTGTATGAGAAAAAATAAAAATGATTTCGTATGGAATTTCACACCTGGGTACATAATAACTATTATCTTTTATTGAATAATATTTTAAAAAGAAGTTTGTAAAGTTTCGTAAGTTGTTTTGAAAACTTTTTATTTTTTATTTTGTAGAAGTAAACTTTTTCATATCCTTTGAAGAAAAAAAAAATAAACAAATATCAATAAAAATGTCTGTTTTGTATTTTTCTCTTTTAATTTAATTTTATTTTATTGCCGCTTTTTTTTCAAAATTCGCAGAAGATGAAAAACGTATTTTGATAAATTACTTTTTTTTCAGATATTACAAAAGTATCTACCTCAATCCTAAATATTCTGAATTTGACGCTAATGACAAATTTTTAAATTGAATAATAAAAAAGTTCGAATTGACTTCACAAATAATTGAAAAAATTAAAAAGGACTTTTAATGCTTCAATAAAAAAGATAAAATTCTTTTGAAAAACTTTCTTCTAATTGAAAAATTTAACAATTTAATACTATGACAAATTTTAATAATTAAAAAAATAGGAATTATGGCTATGGAAATGAACAAACAAAAAAAGGTGGAAAAAACAATTGGCGTATAGAAAATAGGATTAAAAATAAAGGATTATATCAAATGTCAATATTGACAAAGGAAAAAATGTCAAACTTCTTTGAAATTTAATTCACCAGAATCTATAAGAAGATAATTTTCTTCTGAAAAAGTTTATAAAAAGTTTGAATTTTAGCCAGGTAAAACTTTTAATGGAAAAAAATTGGATCAAATGTAAAAATGTTACTAAAACAACGAACTTGTATAGAATCAACAAAAATTATAGAAAACCTAATTTTAAATATTTATTTACTGCTTTTGATGTTTTTAAATCCCATACATATACATATTTACATATGAAAAGCCTAAGAGAAAATTTTGTTTTAAATTCAAAGTAAACAATTCAAAGTTTTTGTTATTTTTTTTATTTGTGTGTGTGTGTGTGTGTTCTTTTGTTTTTATTTATTTATTTGAATTTGTATTTAATAGCTATATATATCACATTTCATGTTAAACAGAATGTTTTCACGCCCTGGGGTAATGGTTATTTACATACATTTTTAATATCGATTCACACACATTCATTTTCATATACGTAGTGTACCTACAACTATACGTACATAATTCATACATATGTATATAAAAATTTGTATTTTGTTTTGATTTTAACATTGAAGAATTTGTTTTAGTATTTTTCTCTTAAAAAAATGTCATACATGAACAATCTCGATGTCACTAGACATACTAGATAACTAATTAAAATTAAATTAAATTCCAATCCAATAGATTTCAAATAATTTATTCAATTTTTAAACAACAACAAACAAAATTTTTAAATTATTTGAATTTCTATACCATTTTATTAAATTTTCTAAATAATTATTTAGGTTTTTATGGTTGAAAGGCAAAATAATTTGATTTTGTTTAATTAAAATTCGATTTATATTTAAATTGAAGAAATATGGTGAATTTATAAATATTTTTTTTTATTATTTATGGTTTATTTCTATTTTATTTTTAGTTAATTTTTCTCATGGAAATAAGGGTTGATTATGATAGTGTATTATATTGTCGAAGTGACGATAGTGATTCAAAACTTGCTAATGTTAATTTTAAAACCTATATACTACGAATTTTTTTTCATATTAAATTTTTTGATGATTTCTTATTTTCCCCATTGAGTAAGCTGACTCTTATTTAGAATTAAATTTAGTTGTTGGGATTTCAATTGGGAATTGTTATTTGGTCTTCATGCAAAAACTCCCCCTTCCTCGATGAGAAAGATAAAACTATTCTCAACTCAACCCTTCTATTTTCAGAGTACCATCTTACTCAATCTATATTAAGGACTTCTTTGGCTCATACATCCTTAGCTAGGAAAGTTAAACCTTGATAATGTTAAAAGCACGCTTTGTTTTCTGTCAAAATTATTTTTTTACAAAAAGGAAATAACACAAATTTGTATGATAAACGTATTTGAAAACATAATCACATACAGTACAAGTCAATTCTTAAAAGCTTCCGATTAAATATTCGAAAGTGAAGTCATTTCAAATACATATGATGGATTTTATAAATTATTCATTATTTTCAGGTTTTTTTTTTTTCAGTTCAAATATAAAAAGTTAATGTTAAAATTTAACATTATAATTTTCTAAAATTTTTCCATACATATCTGATATTTTTAATTCCCAGCTTTTAAAGTTTTTTTTTACATGATTTCCCATGACATATTACTACACAGTCTGCATAAAAATTTATTTTGTGAAAATTAATGTATGTATTTATTTGATGTCATGTTATATAATAACCATAAAAAAGGATTATAATCATATAATATGTACATTTTCACTTATATGTGCTTATTTTATGACACATTAAGAAAAAAAAAAAAAAAGTATAGATAAACTTTATGTTATTCTATGTCCGTAGTTTTTTTTTGTAAGTAGATGAACATAAATAGACGACATATTAAAATATACTTTGTAGAAATGATGTTGAATTTTGATACAATAAAAAAAAAATCAAATTGATGATAGAATATTATTTGGTATTATGTTGTTAGAAAATATGAAATATTTTAAAGATTATTATTGTTAATATCTGAAATTTAGCAAATATCTTCAGGATACAAACATGTTAAGTTGTAACTTGTACATGTTGATGCTTGTAATGAAAATGAAGGATTATAATTTGCTAATGAAAATTGCAGTGATTTTAAAAATTAATATAAAAATTCCATTTAGTATATCTTAGATAAGCTGTCTTGGTCTCTTGAGATCTTAGTTTCATATTTGACATACATAGTATATGTTCTGCCCTTTTTTTTCCATTGTGTGGCAAAAACGACAGACTTTAGACTCAGATTTGTCTAATTTATTCAGGTATGATATCTGAAAGCGTCAGTGAAAAGGCCTAGTTGTATTAACCAATTAACCTAAGCTCTGCAGACTTCTGAATTTGAGCAGTTGTTCTGTAAGTTTACTAGAAGAATATTTTTTTTATGAATGAATATACGAATTTTTCTTCGTTTCATTAATTTTATTATTTCACCCTTTTGATCCTTCATCTTACAAATTTTTTTCTCTCTCATAATAAGTAAATTTTTGTAAAGTAACATATAAAAGTAGAATTTATAAAATAAATTATAAAAATCTACTTAAAAAATTTATAAATTTTAATGTCTTGACTTACTTTTGATTAAAAATTCCTTTACAAAAAGGATGTTATAAAAAAGTATACATGTAGAAAAAGTTACTTTCAATTTGAATATGTATTAAATTTAATACGGAACAAACAAACAAACAAAATATAATTCTAAATTAAACCAAAATGATTCACTTTTATATAAAATGTTTACATTGAGTAAAAAATTTAAAAAAAATATATATAAAAGGACACATTCAAGGATTATAATTGAGTATAGTACGTAGGATGTATGTTTTTGCTAAAGTTTATTAAAATTTATTCAAATAGAAATTCATTTACATTTTAAAGATTTTTAAAGTATACATAGAATGTGATTTTTATGTACATTTATTTTAAAAATCTCTAAAGCTTATGAAAAATGAATGTTAAACAGGATATGTATATCCTTTAAATTGTATATGTGAATTCTATTTCACAGAGAACGTAATGTTAAATATTAAAATTATGTAAAAATAGGGATTTTGTATAGACTTTCAATGAAATTTTCTTGGTTTACTTTCGAGGGTAAACGAGGGTATCATTTTATTGATTCGTATTCAAGAATTTTTTTTTTTAATTAATTTTTTTCTTTTTTCAAAGTTCTTTGGGCATAGTATTCTGGGTCATCACTTATGGGAATTAAAGGTTTTCTATTTTATTTCTCAAATGTTTGTGAAATAAAAAACAACAAAAAATTCTATTTATCATACATGTACATGTGTATGTGATAGGAGTTCTAAATTCTATTTTTTTTTCTCAATTTAAATAAATTTTTTAAAGCCCTTAAAGTGTTGGAGTTTAAATAAGAATTTATAGAGACTGTGAAAAAACAGAATAAATAAGTTATAAGGAAAGTAATGTTTATAGGGAAGGGAACGTATCACCAACTTTCAGGTTCAAATGCACGGAATACAGGCAAATACAAACAGGGATATAGTAAATATTCTTTGACTGTTCTACAATGAAGTCAATTTGAGCGTAAAGTTTTATTAAAATTCTATTTTTGAACAATAGTACTTTTTTATCTTATATTTATGTTCCCTTCCTTATAACCTACAGAATTTCAAGTAGAGCATCCATCAACAATTCTTTCTTTTACCCGCGTAATCTTACTTAAATTTAAAAAAAAAATGAAGGCACATATGTATGTATCTACATACTCGTATTTGCTTTAACACATCACATCCATTCGAACAAAACCTAATAATCTAGTAACGTTCGTTTTAAAGAAATCGTTCAACAAGTACAGGAGTTTCCGAAACTTTAAATTCACTTTAATTTTTAAAAGCACTTTACTTTAAGTCAAAATTGATTTTTTTCTAACGGTATCAACTATCACGATTTATATTATTACTTTAATAAAAGTCTATGATTTCTTGTAAATTAGAATTTCCTTTCTTTCAACACCCATTTCCTTTTACGTAAATAAAAGATGAAAAAAAAAAATAAATATGTACAAAAATAAAATTGATAAAATTAGCTAACAGGTGATAAACATACACACCCTCTAAGAAATGATAAAATATACTTAAAACATAATTTATCTTATTTACTTTTTCTCAAGTTACAAATTACTTTTCTGATGAAAAATACAACCACTTTTTTATACATTTAATGTCTATTAATTTTAAAAGATAAAAAAAAAACACAAAAGTATTCAACACGAAAATTGAAAATTGCATTATTCTTCTTAGATAACAAATGTGAGAAACTTTATATGTATTTTTATCATTTTTAACTTTTTCACAATTTAAGAAAGTTTTTTTGTTAAAAAACATTGTTAAACTTTTAACTCTTTCCTCCCGTGGTCCCATTTGGAGAATAAAACTTTTTTCCTTTAAATATGTTATTAAAAATTAACATTTGAGTATATTCTTGTACGAATTGTAAAAATAAATCAATTTTTAAGCTTCATTATTCTCCAAAATTAAATTAAACTGTAAATAGACGAAACTCGTGGGTTGAGAAGAGGGTGGTTCCGAACAAAAAAGTGATCTCTTTAACAAATACTTCAGTTTCGAATTTACTGTCTGTGTTGCCTTAAAAACAGTTAATTTTTAGTGAAATTTTCAAAGAATACCCTGGTTAAATTTTAATTTCTTAGTCCACCCACTGGGAGCAATGTTTTTTAAAGGAAAGCAAATTTTGTCTGCAGATTAAACAAGAATTCATCTGTTGGACAATTCGAAATTATTTGTGTCATTAATTGTGAGAATTTCAATAAAATCGTTAAAAAAAAATCGTACTTTCTAATTCTTGTTTCAAAAACTGAACAAGAAACTTGTGAAATAATTGAAATATCTAAAAATAGGATACTATTGCTAGACTATGAGATTAAATAAAAATATTCATTTAACTTATTTCTGAATAAAAAAAATATCCTTGTTCAAAAATTGAAAAAAAAATACACGACCTTCTAATCTTTTACGAAAAAAGTTAACAGTAATAAATTTCATAACTCATGAAACATTAGAAATATCGAAAAAAAGGATACTATCTAAAAAAAACAAAAAAAATGCATGAATCTGTCTTTGCAATTTTTTGTATTGGTTGTAAGAATTCTAAAAAAATCTTCCAGGGAATTTATTTACCTTTTCTTTCAAGAGAAAATTGTAAAAATTAGAAATTAAATAATAAATTGTATAAAAAAATTCACATTACACATTCTATACGATAATTTATAATAATTACCTGCGTAACGTAATACACACGATATACATACGAGTATGTACAATAATTTGATTCCTACATGTGCTCACATGTTCATCAATAATTCATTATACTTTAAAAGGTACGAACATAAAATAAAATTTTTGTGTTTATTCTTTATTTATCAAAACTGGATCAATAAATTAGTTATTATCCTGTTGTTGTGACTAGATATTTTATTTTATATTGATTGCCAAAATTACCGCATGTTTTCAACTATATGAAAACAATTTTCGTATTCAAACTATTCAGAATATCGCTAAGATTAATGTAACTTATCCATCTTCCTATATATTTTAGTAACTTGAAAAAAAAAATAGCTACATGAATATTCACTTAATTATTTTTTTAATTACACAATTACGCACATACTCGTATATTTTTTTTCTTGTATTTTAGAAAGTTTTAAATAGCAAACTTTTGCAATTAGTTTATTTTATTTACGATTGATCCTGTAGCAAAACTTCAAAAATATCGAAAGTAGCTACGTAGAAATATTTTTTTTTTATGATGACATTTACAGAAAAATAATGATAATTAATTAGAAATAAGTCAAAAACATAAAAGAAATTACTTTTACCTATAAGTTCATTTGTTTTTGCGAAAATAAGTTTTGTTCAATTTCACATACGTTTTATTTATTTCTTAGAAAAAGGAAAAATGAAACATTTCAAGGAAATAACGTTTTTAAGTATATCCTGTCAGTACTGATATTTTCAAAATACATTTTCTGAATGATTTCTAGAATTACTTTGCAGGTATGTAATATGTTTGTTCCAAGTCAGTTATTTGTTTTAGTTTCGTCGTTTTTCCTACAAAATTTTTTCAGAGTCACAAGGTTTTTTACTCAAGAAAATGTAGAACTGTATTTTACTTGTAATTAAATTATAAATATGTGTACTTTAAGAAAAACAAAAAAATTGTTTTTTCATGTTTTCCTTCTTTTTTCTTTCCTTTTTTTTGAATATCCAGGTGCAGTATACAGGTACCTATTCCTCTTGAGTTACACGATTTTTCGACTTTCACGGTATGTGGTCCTATTCGATTGTATGATACACGGTACCAATTAACTGTGAAAGTCGAGGGAGATCTGTATACACCTACTAGACTGACAAAAAACAAAAAACAGAAAATCTGGAAAAAAGTAAAAAAAACACCTTTGCAATAAACACAAAAACACATGAACCCGCATGAAATAATTTTAAATAAAAGAAATTTTTGTGTCATTTACAAAAAAAATTGAATAAAATTCTCGTATTTTTCCGTAGAAAGAAAATAATAAATTTTTATTTTGCTCTTCACATCCGGAAAAACGAATTGTGATATACAGTCAGTTGAACTGAAGTAATTCAATTATTATCATTTGTGTATGTATATAAAAACGTTCAATGCAGAAATATTTCCATTTATAATGCTTTTAAGTCATCATCAATAAATTCTTTAAAATTGCTAAATCGATGATAAATTGAAATCCAAAACAAATATCCGAATTGAATTGAAATACGGGAAAATATTATAATTAAGATTCAATTGATGACAATAATTAAAAAGCCAAATATAAATATTTCGTGTACTGGAACTGAAAGGAAATACAAAATTTTACAGTTAAAAATTTATTACAAATAATTTCAAAATTTCCGACACGACTTTAGAAAAAAAATAGGAATTTTATTTTATTTTTCCGAATCATAAATTTCGATTTTTTATGATGTTGACAAAAAAAAAAAAAGAAATTATCTCATAAAAAATTAATTACAAAATTTTAAATAGAATTCCATTCCATTCAAAATAATTTTGTCATAGCCCATTTGAATACTTTTTTAGAAAATTAAAAAATCTTAAATTTGTTCGAATAGAAAATGGGATTTTACATTAACTTTTCTTTCATGTATTTTTTTTTTTAATCTTTTCATCTTTCTCTTACATGTTAGGAGTATCTAACATGGATCACCTTTGAATAAAAATCTTCTTTTTTGTATAAAAGATCGGAAAGACAAGAAAATACCAGAACCCAATTAAATTACTTAAAAAAAATTAAATAGAATATAAAGACATAATTTATCTTCTTTTTGTATCTGCCAAGTAATTTAATTTTAAAAATTTAACAAAGAAAACAAATAAATCATGGTTGTTTAATTTTTATGTTTCTTCAAGTGAAACCTTTTCAGGATAGTTGGCCACTGTGTACCTCACATTTCTACATAATTTTTTTTTTTATAAAAACACGTACAAGGCTTCTCAGTATATAATTTTAAAAATAATTACTATAATTTGTGTTTGTTTACTTTGTTAAGAGGGTATGTATATACAACAACAATAAAAACAACAACAACAAAAAATGATCCTTTAAATAATTTATTAAAGACCTATAAGACCATGAATAATTGTATGTTTTATTGTTTCGTTAAAAAGAAAAAAAAAACAAAAACCAAATGTTGTGCATACATAAAATGTGTTGACTTTAATGAAATTCTTCATTTTAAATGGATTCTCTTTTTCGTGATAAAAATGTTAAAATTTTCTGAAATATTTAAGGAAAAAAAAAGTAAATATATACATATGTACATATGTATTCATAAATTGTGTGGCTTTGGAAGCTTTTTGAAATTTTTCAAATATTTGAAATGTTTTCCCTGTTGAGTTGTGAAAACTGTTTGTTTTTATTTGTTTACGAATATTTTTGATTTAAACTACGAAAGTGTGAAAATTGACTTTGTAAGGTCATTCTAGTTGAAAATAATTTAAAAATTTACTGTTACCCTTTTTCATGACTGATTTTTTTACGGTGGAATGGAACCACAACGTTTTTGTTAGAAACTGGAAAACGAATGAATTTTGAAACTACTTTAGCGTTCAATTTGAATATTTAAGAAGTTTATTGAGCGATTGTATCTGCACCTCATAGAAATGGAAATACAAACGGCAAACACGAAACGAAAATAAAGATTATTACTAGAAGCAATTTATTATAAGAACGTATTCTTGAAAATTTTCTTAAAAAGTTCAATAACCAATACACTTAGATAAGATAAAATATTTAGGGCTATTGTTGCACTTTGAACTTTACAGATCTTTTGTACAGCCTGTGCTTCTCATGGATTTAGGTTTTTTATAAATCATAAGATTCTATTCGAAGGTGCACACCAGATTTCCTCAGGCTTGAGGGAAAGTTGGTGCTTGTGTCGCCTTCTTTTTGAGACCAACGCATTCACACAAAATGTGTTTTGAAGTCTCTTTGTCCTCCACTTGTAGCTTTATCTTGTTTGAGAGAACCAATACATTTAAACACGAATACATTTTTATTATCCTTATTATCCTTGAACGAGAAATTTTGAAAAATTAAAACATTTGTTTTTTGTGTCTGTGAAAAGAATTTTATAGCTATTGGTGAAAATTGATAATTATAAACATATTTTATTTAAAAAAAAAACTCGTCCTGCAAAGTTTTAAGAATAAAATAAACTCTCAATTTTTTAATTAGTATATAACAAAAACAAAAAAAGTATGTAAATGGAATTTATTTAAATTTTTGTGGGTATTCTATTATGAATGTTTTAAACAAAAACAAAATAATAAAAAATAAATTTTTCAATATGAATAAATTATGGTACCTAATTAAAATCATTAAATCATTAAAATTATAAATGAAAGAAAAACTTGAAAAGCTAAAAATATACATCTATACATCATAGCTAATTAGTTTTAAAAATAATTTCATAAATTCCTTAAATAAAATAGCTTTTACATTTTCAAAGATTTTTATCATGTTCCAATGAACAATTTTTAAAGTATCTTTATTAAGTAAAAAAAAGTTTTTCAACAACAAAAAATTTTTTAAGGATACTCATGATGTTTTTGATGTTTCTTTATTGTTTTGAATTATTTATAATAAAAAATGAAGAAGAAAAAAAAAAAAGAAAATCCTAAAGGCATTCTGAGGAGAACAGTCAATAAATAATTTAAAATAAAAACGTAAAATTTATGTAAATACATAATTGTAAAATAAAACAGTGTGTATGTGTGTGTACAAAAAAAAAGAATATAAAATTTACACAAATACAAGGAAAATTTTATTTTGAAAAAAAAAGAAGAAGAAAAAAAAATTTAAAATAAATATGTATAAGGATGCTTTTCACTGTAACCTATTTTTTTTTATCATTCATATTTTATTTATTGCTATAGAAAACTTTATAATATACATAACTGCTGTTTTGGTTGTTGAAGAGTGGTAAATAACATGTTATATGCCCAGAAGATTTGAAAGTTTTTTATTTCAATTCTACTATATGATTTAGTTACTATGAGTGATCCTAGAATTGAATGTGAAAAGATAATAAAAAAATGATGAAAAAAAAAATACAAAGAAGTTTCACTAACTTAAAAATTATATTTAAATTTTATAAGGATAAACGATGATTATAAAGGATAATATTATACTATATAATTTTGTTACATAATCTGTGTAAAGATGTATATAAAATCGATTTGATATCAATGTACTGTTACACGTGCTGCATAAATTACAAATTCAAGTGTATAAAAATGATAAAGGTTATTGTCCTTTGAAAATAATAAAATTCGTTTATTGGTTTTTGTTCTAGGAATTCTTTAGAAAATGTTAAAAGATAAACAAGATGTCAAGTAGATCCTTTTTTAAAAAAAGGTGAATATGTGTTCTTTTCAAGGCATTTTAGATAATGATGATGGAAATTCATAATTGAAACTATCTCATTATTAATTTTTGAAGGATTCTAGTCTTGTCTTAAATTATTGATTATAATCTGACATTTAAAAATTCATACAAAAAGCTTCAATTTCCGAAGAATATTTCATGATGCAGCGACATGGTTCTAATTTAATTGCTTCGTCTATTCTATAGGTACTTTGAAAAAAAATAAGATATTTCTCATCAAAACATGTCTTTTTCAGAAATAAAAGATATTCCAGGAAAAATCCATGAATTTTAAAATGCTAGTTTGTAAGGTCATTCAAAACGACATCCACCAGTTCATTGGAGACACATGAGTTTTTATAGTAAAAAAAGAAAAATATGAAAAAATATTGAAAAAGAAAATATTAATATCCTTTGAAAAATCAATGTCAGTGTTAACATGATAACGAGAATTCACATTAAATTTATTTCTTTTGAGATGCACAAGAGAATATTTTTTTTAAACAATTTTTCAAACAAACAAATGAACATTCTATCAATTATTTACTCGTGTTCTTCTTTGGACATCTAAATACAACGAATGTAAAGGATATTTTACCTATACATATTTATACATTTTTGTTGGGGCATCTAGACAACTAATAAATAAGAAGAATCCTACAAGTTTATTTTTCTTTACCCACATTTTTGTGTACACAAAATATTTTCTCTATACACATTCAAAAAATTTTATTACTTAAAATTATTTAATTTGTTTGAATTCCCTTCCATTTTTTTTTTGTATAAAATTTAATATTGTTTCAAATGTCCTTTTTTTTTTCATGTCATTATAAAGTCATTTACCTGTAAATTTTTTATTAAATTTAATATTCACGTCGGGAATGTTTTTTATATATACATATGTATGTGTGTAATGTGTATGTATATAAAATAAAAAACATGAGAAGAATACTACGTAAGGATATCAGTATAACATACCATATTTTTAAATTATAAGTAACATTACGAAAATGTAAAAAAGGCGAAAAATAAATTCACTTTGAAATAAAAAAAAATAAAAACATTTTAAGGACGAAAAAAAAATATATGAAAAATAAAATTACATTTTTGAAACTTTTCATGGAAATTTTGAATATTATGATGAATTTTTATCCTTGTTTTGATGATGAGTAAATGTAATAACTTTGTTTAAATAAATTATTTTTCAGCTCATTTATGTTTTTTATTTTGGTGTGATATGAAAAAAATTGACAAAGTTTTCGGTGATTTTTTTGTTTTTTTTTGTTAATTTAAGAATTTTCTTAGGGACTATAACATAAATTTCTGAAGAATTCATGTTTTGTGATGGGGTATACATCATTAAATATGAAAAATTTATTTGGTTTTGTTTGTTTTGGTTTGAGAATTTAATGTTTTTTGTATTTTATTTTAATTTTTAATTACATGATCACCACCTTTGTTATTTAATTCAAAATTAAAAGTTCAGCAAAAGCTCTTAAAAATAAGGTATTCATTTCATTTTAAATATTCCGTGTGTAATTAACCGTAATTTTTATAAACAGAGTCAATACATTAACTTTTTATTTAAAATAATGTAACTTTTTTTCCTAAATTGTCTGAAATTTTTTCAATGAGATTTATAAAGGATTTTGGTCTTATTTTTAGTTACAGAATTTTAAACCAGAATTAATATAAAATTAGAACATGAATTGAATAGAAATTTTTAAACTTCTTGAACAAATTTTTAGAGTCAAACTCAATTCAAATAGTTTATTTTCTTTTTTTTTTTATAGTTATTATTTTTTTTGTATTTCTAGAAAAGAATTTTAAGAATAGAAATCATATATAAAAATAGAAAATGCTCTTTTATTTCAATTTCAAATTAAACTCAAGGAAATAATTTATCGTTTCAACAATTCAGGATATGCACATGTACTAGAGGTTCGATTTTCCCATAATGCTTCAAATACATTGATTCGAGTTTTATTTATTATAGAAAAAACTGTATTATGAAAAAGGATGCGAGAAAAACTAACAAGGACATTTTTATGCTAGAAAACCAATTATTTTCTCAGGTAATGTTATGTCTTGTAACTTGAATTTTAATGACCGAATTTGTATCAACATTTTGTGGAAAACTAATGTCAAAGTCAATTTTTGGCACTGTAAAAATTTAAAATAAAATTGTTTGGAAGGATAATAAAATTTAAAAAAAAAAATTTTCTTTTCTTACTTTTAAAAACAAACAGTTTAATTACCTATGAATATGTCCTTTTTTTAACAGCAATCCAAAAATTGATAATAGAAAATTTTCATCTGTTTCAAACCCGAATTTCAATATTTCACCAGAAGAAAAGTAAATAATCGAAATTTCACTTTAATTAATTTTTAACAATTACTTTTTTTTTTTTCAAATTAACAACTAAAAATATGGTTAATTAAATTCAAAAGATAAAAAACAAGAGATAAAATATGAACAAGATAAGTTTTCATTTTATTATTTTGATCCCGCGCAATTCATACTGCACCAAATTAATAATGCTTGAAAACTTTTAATGATGTAACCTGTAACCCCATCAATTCATTTCAAATTAAACAGGAGTACATTATTTGTATTATTATTATCATTATAATTGTACACTTTTGTTAATGAACCATAACCTTGAACACTTTCATTCTTTTTTTTTACCTTAAAAATAACACCAACAAACAACAAATAACAATACGGAGTCAAGTTCAAATAAATTTGAATATTATATACTTTTTCAGAAATTTAAAATATTTTTTTGAATATGAATTAAAAATTCACAAACAAAACTTTTTTCATCATTAATAAATTCATGAAAATTATTTATTTACCGTTTATTTCTATTTATACGTCCGATTCAAAGGATATCTGGTTGAAGACTGAATCTGAAATTGTATCCTTTGGAAAATTTATGTATCTTATGATAATATGAAATACTGAACTGAATAAAAAATCATCTAAATTAAGCTTTGGAAAAATGTTGAAAGCTCCTGGAAATATTCTGATTGTGATGCAGAAAGCTTGAATGTTTTTTTTAGTTTTTTTTTTTTTCAATATGAAAAACAACACATTATGTGAGAACATGTTTACTAACTTGTTGATAATGAATTAAATAAATGAAAGAAGATTTTTTTGAGGTGTTAGATATATCGTATATCATACACTTATGTATTGCTTGAATATAATATACTACATACCTACTCGTAATAATAAAAGAGTTTAAATGTGGTGTAAGTAACCTTAAGTATGCATAAGAGTCCACAGAAAAAGAAGATTCATTTAGGATCATTAATTGGGTCACGTGTTGCTCATTATGATTTTTCTTGAATTGATAGGATATAGGGAATCAGGAAAAAGGAAATGGAATCATTTACAACCTTACACGTATTTTGTTTTATTAGTTTATTTTTTAATTTTAAGTATTTAATAAGAAAATAATGGGATTTTCAAGTAAAGAAAATAGTTTTAGGAAAAGAAATATAATTTGAGGGAATTTTTGAGTGACACTATTTTTTTTTCGTAAGGAAGCAAAACACATACATACATATGTACCTATGTGAATGTTTTGCAGAGTTTTTTTCATAAGCGTTACTCTGAAACTCATGAAGGTTGTTCGTATGAAACTTGCCAAATCGATTAAGTCTACAAAAAAACAAACAAAGAACTTGGCAGTAGGTTCAACATTAACAGAAGTTTATTTTCAACATTAATATGAGATTTGACAATAAAATTAAAAAAGTTTAAAAAATTCAATTTATCTACTAAATGGCACATATAAGACTTTTGGATCAGATTGGAAATTTATTGGTAATCAAAGGACGTATGGTTCACAACTCATGTAAAACTATAGATATGTATGAAGGTTTACAATACAAAAAAGCTTAAGTTACCTTGAATTGGCTTGAACTTGAAGTAAATAGTTATCAGAACAAATTTACGAGTTTATAAGTATTTGGATATCTGAAAACCACAATAATGTCCAGGAAGGCTTTTAAATTTCATTGATTCAATGTGAACAAATATATTGATAGGCTTAAAAGCCAAATCAATTAGGTACGAAATATTGATTAAAAAATATTTCAAGTTTTCAAATTAGAAAATTGATCGAAACCGTAGAGGGGGTGAAATATTCAAATATTATTTTTAGATCAAAAAGGAATCAACTTCTGAGTTCTTCTATTTGAAGTCATATACTCGTACACAGTATATATTTTAAATTCATATTTTCAATTTATAATCACTCTCTCTAAAAACAAAATTAATTAAAACCAGAGGTATTAAAAGTACGTATTTGTTTAAAAACTAAATAATTCTTGAATAAACCTTCAGCTTATAAAAATCGTGATGTATAATGACGCGTTAACCTAATTTCTGTTTATTCTTAGTATGCTTTTTTTCTAATTAATTATTTTCATTAATGCAAGATTTATTTTCAAATGTAATGTGTGCATAATGAATGCAAAAAAAAAAAAATTAATTATTTAAAATCTGATATTTTCCTTTCAACTTTATGTCTACATCCAATTACAGGATTTACATCAAAAATCCTCATCATATTTTTATTGAATATTTTCTTTATATTATTTGGTGGACTATTGAGAACCGCCACATCAACCAACCAACCATACTTTGGTGGCATCGGAATTAAACTAAATTTATGTTTTTTTAAAGCTAATGAATTTTGCTTTTCCATTGAAATTTTTCCGGTTTTTTTTTGCATAAAAAATTACAAAATTAATATTTTTTTTTCCTCCAATTTAGCTGAAATATTTTGGATCCTACCACATAAAATGTTTATGTACATAACATTTACATTTTATATACGAGTGTGTATTTACATACGAGTACATATATTTTGATTGTGGATTTATATTTTTTAATGGATTCAACCGAAGTCACGAACTATATGGTCGATAACAATGGGCCACACGTGTATAATTTCTAAATATGGTAATTATAATATGTGTAAACTTTTATGTACGTATACACTGTACAGTTTAGTCCTTGTTCACTTTTTTATTATTAAATATATACATATGTACATGACCGTACGTTGTATTTATGATTTTATTCATTAACAAAAAACAAAAACACTTTCTACTTTATATGTGATAATAGTGAGAAAGTATAATAATAAAAAAATTTTACACATGAAAAGCGGATCTCACAAATGAAGGTCCTTGTTTAATTTAATCGATTTGCAATTAAGTTGATACATAAATAAAATTGCTGTGTGGGTATTGTACCTATTTAAAAAACGATTTCTAAAGAAATTATATTTAATATTTATGTAGGTCATTATATAGTAAGGTGAAATTATACGCATTTTATTTTAATTAACACTGATTGATAATGACAGACAGATCCTTTTTATTTAATTTGTAATTAATTTTTCAAAGATAACAAAATTACAACAATAAAAAGAATTTTAATTTGAAGATATCCTAAATTTAAGCTATTTTTGTTATGACACAGAGAAAAAAAAATACTCAGGAGTTAAATGAAATCGTATAAATATGTATTATACATACAGAAGTATGTGTATAATTCATACTACTATGCATAGGCAATAGATTAGATTGAAAATAACAACAACTCGATTAAAGAAACCAACACATGCCTCGGACTAGGTTGGAAAATACCAACGAAGTTTCTATGCTAAGATCAGGCCAATAAGGTCACAAATAGCAGATGGAACAAAGTCAGATGGGAAAGAGTTATGTGAAGGCGCTATGTTCCCTCGAGGAATGAATAAGCACAAAAAAAAAAAAAAAAAAAAAAAAAACTATGCATAGGCATATTTCGAATGCTTGAAATTATAATTATTTTATATGATTGTAGATTGTATAAATTCGTTCGTCTTTTTGTTTGAAAGTTAAAAAATGTTTCTAAATCAAGGATAATTAAATTTCAAAAGATAAAATAATCAAACAAAATATGTATGATTTAAAAATGTTAAAAATTTTATGAATTCGGAAATTTACAAGAGTTCTTATTTTTTTCAACTTTTCAATTATATAAATCTGATTTTAGAAATTTTACTTAAAAGAAATTTTATTTGAAAATTATAAAATATTTAATTTAAAATTATTTTTAAAGAACTTCCTTTTATTTATTATATTTACAACAACAAAGTTCTATTTTTTTGACCTTAAGGTGGAATTTTATGTAAATTTTAAAATATAATAAAACAATTATTAAAAGGAAATAAACATTTGACTTCTGGCGGATGTAAATAACTTCCAGATATTAACTTGAATTTAAGGATGTACTGATTAGTGATATTGAATTTTAGATTTGAAATTCATATGCAAATTATTCTTGTTAACCAAAATACGTCGTTTACAAAAATGGAATAATGATGTCGTGAAATCAACAAAACCACAACGACTACTTCAAAATATGTACGTGATTTTTTAGTGAAGTTTTTCTTTATTTTTAACCCTTTATGAACATATATTTTATCATAATTTTTCAGATCAGGTACTTATATTTTAATTTTATTCCAGTTATTTGTAACGTTTCTATATAAAGTTTTTCTGTATCAAAAGGGTTATAAGAAAATTTTTTCATTGAAAATTATTTACAATTTTATAATCAACAAAATTTCAAAGTACCATCATATTTTCCTATTAAACCAAACATATTTTATATTATCCTTGAATTTTTCAAAAGAAAAAAGTTAAATATCTTAAAAAGTTCACAAATTTACATAAATGTACATAATTTGAATTACACATATGTAGGTATAGACATATATGTATGCAGATATTTCGTAAATAATCATGTATATTTTCGAATGAAACACGTTTAGCATAATAAGAATAATAATGTGTTAGAAGTTTATGAATAAAAAAAAAACAAATTTAAATGTAGAAAATAACAATTTGGTTTGAACAAACGTATTTAAAAAAATGTTTAACCCTTGACATATATAAAAAAAACATTAAAAATAACATGTGAAGCGATAAAATAGAAAGGAAAACGATTTAGCCAAAAAAAAAAAAAAAATGGTAATAATAAATGTAATAGGGTTGTTTTATAAAATAAATGTATTTACTTAAAATATACATACGATTATATTGTGACAATAGAAAATCATACTGTTGAAGTAAATGTTGGTGGTGTATAATCGATTGGATATTAAACAAAAAAAAATTAAATCAAAGTTTTGATGATTATATTTATTGCTTTTAGGTTGAAAACAGTTACAGTACAAGTAGATGTATCTAGTATCCTATAAAGTCCAAAATTTCTTTTTGTGAATCTTTTATTTATTTTTTCACTTTTCTAAAAGGAATTTTGAAAACAAAAACTATTAGAATTACTATCTATCCTTTTTTTTTTATCCTATTAAATACAAAATGATATCATGTTAATTTCACAAATAAAACAGAAAGTGTCATATATCGTGTTATTTTTATGTCAATAAAGTGTGATTCAACTTTTCTATACAACTCTACTGAATATATACATACGTATACGATCTACATACAGACTGTGGTACCACAATGTATGAATAATTTATTCACTCAATTATAAATTATGATTATGTGTGAGCCATAATTAAAAGTTTAACCCTTTTTTTTTTTTAAATAACTTTTCCATTAAAAGTTAGTTTTCCCACAATGAGTAAAAAAAATACATATCAACTTTATTAATATAAAAATTATGAAAGTTTGAAAAAAATGAATAACAAAAAAACAAAAAAAAGTGAGATAAAGTAAGGACTTTATAATGCATGCCATGAAACTTTTATTTCTTAACATTATTTATACATACATATATTATACGTTTGTTAAAGTATCCAACCTTGTTCTAACATGATTCTTATACATATTTCAAAAAATAAGAATATACATACTCGTACATATATCATAAAAATTTCATTTTTTCAAATGACATTTATTGAGGTGTACAAAAATAATGTTATTTTGTTACACACGTGTTTAAACTATGAGTATGTAATTGTATTCACATTTGAAAATAACTTATGACATCTTTTTCTTATAATATTTGCGCATTTTTTGATACATAATGCGTGTATTAAGAAATCACACGTGAAATGAAATAAAATTTGAATCTGTTATTTGTATGTTTTTAAAAGTTTTCATTGTTTTTATAACAAAACTTTATGTAGGTAGCTATGTGTATTGTTTTTATTATCCTGGAAATTTATTCTCTCTAAATATTGGCAAAATTTGAAAGAAACAAACTTAAGTTTTACAGTAAATGAACATGAATTTAATAAAATTCAATCACGTAAACGTGCATAAACGTTAATTTGAATAAAATATGTATTTTTACAGTGAAACTTCGATATTTGTTACTAGAATAAATATTATAAATATTGAAGAAATTAATTGGAAAATTAAGAATGAAACAATTTTTCCTTTCAAGAATAATGACGTGTTCTAATATTTTGTTAGAATTTTTCTCTAATTTTGTTCTTTTAGCTTCTACACTACTACTAGTGTAAAGAAGACATCACGAAAAATCTTCTATGTGCAGCTTTCATAGTCAAAACCTCAAAACTATGTACATACATACATACTAGAGGTAGAAAGCTGATCTCGATAGGTTAGATTTAGGAGTCTAGTGAATAGGGTCCGGTCCTTCTGCCAGAGAAAGAGACAAGTAATTAAAAAAAAAATGCTTCCAAGTAAATATATAAGCCAACCACCCAAATATGTGCTTGTTCGCAATCTTTTACTTTGCATTAAATTTGAGTATCGACTTACACGGAACCAATTAACCAAGCAACCCAAAGGAGACAATCAGTATCTTCGTATCAACATTTAACGAAATAAATGCCGAATTTTAGGGAATTAGAAATATACTCAGAATAGGTAGGAAAAGATTTTATTTAAAAATTCAATAGTCAAAATTTTTGATGTCGAAATGTAGTGCAATAGAATCTTAACTTTCATCATTTTTCGAAATTATGACGTAATCTAGATTAATTTAGAAACCGATTTTAATAATGGACGAACATTGAAAAAAAACTAAATTCTATCTTGAACCTTTCAATTCTTTAATGATTTTTCTACATGGTAATACATTTTCCATTTTCCTAATGTTTATTGAAAATTCATTATTTATCAAAAACAAACAAAAATAAATTCTAATTACATTTTAATGAAATAAAATATTCCAAAAGAAACGCTAGATGTTGACAAAAACAATAAAAGAGCAATAAGAAAAAAGATTTTAAAAAAAAGGACATGAATTTCATTCTCTAAAAGTGTTCATTAAAATTCTGTACTAGAATCAAATTACAAAACAAATTAAGCTAAAATAAATATTTGAATTTAAAATACACAGAAAATATTGTTAAACATGATGACAAATAAAAAAGAAGAAAAAGAGAAAAATAAAGTATCCAACGAATTCAAATATTTGGTCAGTATAGTGTGTGTATAAAAAATTGCTCTTTACTGAACATACCGTAAAAATACTCTACTGTATTCAATAGCTGCGTTCCATTGGGATTTGAGGCGTAGATGAATCTACTCCCATCTACGCTCAACTACTCCTATTCATATTCAGGTGTAGAAAGCAAGCGTAGTTGGGCGTAGTTGAATATATATCACCACTAAAATTCACCACTAAAGGTTTTAAGTTATTCTATTATCCAATAGATGAATTTTTCATTTTAGAGGTTATAAAGTTTGTTTACATTTTCTAAATTTTAGGTTATTGGTAATAAATATAAATAAAATATGAATTAATTATTATTTAAATTGGTAATTAGTGATAAATATAAATAAAATTAATTAAATTAATAAAATTAATTAAATTAACGAAATAAATTAAATATTAACTAATTATACATAGTTAATTATCTACTTTTCTGTGTAATTAAAAGTGTATTTTATTTCAGATATTATTAGTTTTTTCATAAAACAGCTGCAGTAGCAGTCACAAAACATAAATTTATTTTTTTACGTTCAAATTTACAGGTTAGAATTTTATAAATATGTGAAAAATAGCGTTCCATTTACCAACTACGCTTAACTACGTCCAACTACGCTTATCTACTCCGGAGTAGCCCAAAGGAACTCAGCTTATATCATTCCGAAAAAAATGTTTTTTTAATGAAGTTGAAAGTTTAAAGTTTATTCTTGTTTAATAAATGAAAAAAAAAAAAAAAATCAGAAAAAATGAAATCTTTTAGAATTCTAACGATACTATATTATTCAAAAGAATGCCACTTAAAAAGTAAAGAAGTATATTAGATGAATCCTAAATCAGCTTATGATTAGTATACTCAATTTTCATCATAATAAAAAGATTTTAATTCAAGTGTAAAGTTTAAAGTTTCAACAAGAATATTTAATCTGATAAAAGATGATCTTTTCAAACTTAAATTAAAGAAAAATAAAGTAATTCTATTAAGATGAATAACATTTATTTAAATTCATTTTTTTTTAAACCTGTTAAATAATTTCATTTTTTCAACTCAAGATGAATTTGAAGAAAATATATACTTATAAATCTTTATTACATAGAAACTATGTATAAAGTATCTTCTCTATGTTTTATTATCTTAGCAGAAAAAAATTTAATTTCATCTTATTTGCACAATTAAGCAAGAATTTCTTATCTTTACAATGTATTCTAATTTTTTTTTTCCATTCTTCTGAAAAAAATATAAAAAGAAAAAAAAAATCAGATGTGGCATCATAAATTGAAAGATATTTTTTTTTTTAGAATCAAATATTGAAATATTCTTAGTCATTCGTGTACAAATAAAAAGATTTTTTATTTTTTTTTAGAATGAGATATTTCAAAATACGTTTTTATCAGTAACTTTTTATTACATTTTTTTCCTTTTTTAAGTGTTGAAGAAATATACTTTTTTAACAAAAGATTTTTTTTTCTTTATAGGTATTTGCTCATGAAGAAGAATGGAAAAATTTTCAAGAAATAAATTTTTTATTTAATGTGAATAAATGGGTGGTTTGTGAAGTGTATGTATGTCGGAATTCAAATTTATTTTTCAAAAAATATTCTTCAAAATATTATTCACCACAACTTCTTTTGTCAAGATAGTAATGCAAACTGTTTTTTTTCTGAAGATAAAAGATAGAAGATAGAAGGTAAAACATTATTATTTCTAAATTTAATTTACCTTTAACCTGACATCTTCATTGTATACTTACAACAATACTGTTACTGTTGGAATGAAAATTGAACAGGACCCAATAGACCACGAAATAGTATTATTTTATAATATAATTGTGACTGAGGTAAATTTTGACAAAATTAAGGCTTACTCAAAAAATATTATACATGTATCGGATTTATTAGTATCTTATTCAATTTTTTATATTAACCTTGATGTTACCTAAATTTTTAAGGTAGAACTCAAATAATCATGCTTTTTTATATTTTGCTTTATCCATAGATATCGAATTTACTATAAGATACTATTGTAATGTTCAAAATATTTTGCTATTATTTTTTTTAACTTTTGTTTGTTCTTTAATCTTTAAGCTTTAATCTTTCCCATCTAACTCTTCAGAATTTCAAGTTGAAAAAAAATACTTAAAATAAAAAAAAATAAATAAAAAACCACTGTAAAAATTATTTACTTGATTTGAAATTTTCCTGTTAATTTCATGGGAAAATTTACATATATTCATATTCATTGAAATCATAATTTGTTAGCCCAACCCTTCAAATAGTTCATAATTAAAAACTATGAATTTTTTTTCAGAATGAAACAGAATTAAAAAAAAAGATAACAGATGAGGCTAATTAAAAATGTCTGTAGAATTAAATATGTAACAGTGAAATTTAATACACTTCATTAAATTATTTGAATTTATTTAAAGTATTTACATATTCATAAAAGTCATTTATGTGTTTAATCATATGGTGTTAATGTTCAATGGTAATATTATTGATATACAATATTTACATTGCATTTTATTATTTGCACAAGGATTATTTTCAACAATAATTTTAATATTCTGTGTGTTTTAATTGATACTTCTGATGTAATAAATTTATTTAGTATATCATGTTAGTATTTGTGCGAAAATTGTGTATTATTTAATTTAACGTATCAATACACAAGAGATTAATAAACACATATTTTTATTAAAATTTTATACTGCAGCTAATAATACACCTAATTAAAAAAGATAATCGGTTTTGGTTACAACATAGCAAAAATTCAAGTACATATTTTGTTTTCAATGTGGAATTGTTCTAACACATTTTAATTTCATGAAAGAAAAAAAAAATTCACACAAAAGTATGTAGAATATCGGAGAGTTCATTGCCCTTGCGAAGGAGGGCTCGTTTAACTCTGTATGGGGACCGGAACCAACAATAGGTATCAACTGCGCCTTGATCAGTGGATGGATCACCAAACACATGGAGAAAATCCATGCGGAAAGATGGTCTGCCCTACTTGGTTGCAGTGGTACGAAATGCTTTGTGAAAAAGCCTGAGGAAAGAACGGCTAGATTTCTTCTAAACCTTAGTAGAAAAGACTGTCGGGCTCTCGTTGGGCTCATTACAGGGCACAACACGTGTAACCACCATCTGGCGGTCATGAAAGTGGTCAGGGACCCAACGTGTGGGGCCTGCCAGGAGGAGGCCGAAACAACAGAGCACTATCTCTGCTGTTGCCCGGCCTTCTCTAGGATAAGGCTTCATACATGGAACTCTGATGTAATGAGAATGGAAGACATCTGTTCTCAACCCCTAGACAAAGTCCTCTCGTTTGTTAAGAAAACGAGGAGATTTTACTAGAGACGGGGCGCTGAGTACAATGGACTCTCCTGTCTGAGTGCTCGTGGATGCCTTATCCGCATCCCCCCCACCCACACAACAACAACAACATGTAGAATATCATTATCATCAATAACTCTACATTCCAGAACAGATCTCCACCTTTTCTCCAATCCACCAGATCTCTCCTACAAACACCCATACCATCCGTCCCTTCTGAATATCAGATAAATTTTTAAGTGTGACGTAATTATATATATACCCCACATGTATAGCGTAAAAGGTTAAAAACGTCTAATAATGTAATTTATTAAATAATTAGACTATCAACCATTAAACCAAAAAAATTGTTAATTTTTCTTGATATGTACTTAGAAGAAATTAGTATAATGAACGAATTCCCTGTCTTCAACAATTAAAAATATTTCCTCTCTAAAAAATACTGACTACAGAGAAAATGGGAAATATTTTCCATTTTAGTAAGGATTCACTTTAATTCGATGAAAAGGAAGAACTTTAATCACATTTTTGTTTTTGTTTGAAATTTAATAAAGCTCCCAATTTTTTTACTATTGATTTATGATAATTTTTAAAGCCCAAGTTCTGAATATTAAAACATCTTTTCTTGGAAAAAATAAGTAAAAAGGAATTTATTATTTCCAAAGGTCACATTTTAAAGAGATGAAAAAATTTCAAAAAAAAACTTACTTGTAAAATTAAATTTGTTGATTGTTTTGTTTTTTAACAAATTACCATAATTTTTCTATTATTTAATAAATTTTTTTTTTTTTCATATGAAACTTTCTTTTTCTATTTTTTTTTGGCATTTAGTAAAAAAAAACAAAAGTTGTTGAGCTATTAAATTTTAACATAAAAAAAGTAGAAAAATTACATTAAAAACTTTTACAAAACATTATTATTATTATTTTCTTTTCTTTTTTTGTTTTATGAACTTAAAGCTCATTTGATTTTTTAACAAATTAATAACTTTGAAAATAATGTATAATTATAAGAAAATTATATAGAAGTAACTGTAAAAGGGTCAACAATTTTCATTATGAACCGAACTTATTTTCATTTTAATTTCTAGAATTTTCATAATTATACGAAAATGTTTCCTTTTTATTTTGCTTTGTGTAACTGTTTTTATTCTGAGAACATTTTTTTCTTCTTTTTTTTCCCATTTAATTCATAAGCATGTAAAGTAAAAACATAATAATTTTCTTCAGGCAACAAAATAAAACATCCAATTACAAAAGTTTCAGGCATAAAAAAATTTACTACGTATATGTAGTAAAATATTTTATGTAAAACATCAAAGGATGTAAAGGAAGATTATTCTTGAAATAAATTTTGAACCAGAGAGAGAGAGAGAGAGAGAACAAATTTTAAAGTGAATATTTTATTTTAATTTTCAATCGTTTTGAGGTTTTAGAATCTTTTGAATTTAAGAGGCAAAAGACTAAATTAATTGAAAAAAAAAAAACAAATAATACCTACTTAATTCTCCGTATTCTAACCAACCCACGACCTTATTGTATGGCATTTATAAGTTGATTTTCAAATTTAATTGACAGAAAAGACTTTAATTTTTTTCAAGAAAATAGATCAAACAAATATTTGATTATATTAAACTATATGTGGGTGGGAATTCAAGTACCTATTGTGACAGTGTTGTGACATATGATATGAGATTTACATGAATAACATTCATTTTTTCTCATATTTGGAAATTCAATGGAACAAATAACGTTATAAAAAGCCTTTAACATTCAAAAGGAGCATTTGTCTTTTTTTTCTAGAATTTAATTTAGCATATTTGAAACTGATTTGAATTACATACCTGAAAAATCAAAAATCTTTAACAGACTTTCTCACTTTCACTTTCTTTGAGTTTGTTTTCATTTTAGAATTCCTTTTTTTTCCTTTCTCTACTTTCAGATGTCTGTTACCATAGTTTTTATTTTGTAATTTAATTCTTTTTTTTTTTCTTTTTCATAACAAAAAAATAAAATAATTGTGGTTAAAAGTATATTCATTTGGAACACCAAACCAAACACAAATTAATCAAATATTTAATTTAAGTACATACATACGAATATATTTATACATATGAGTGTACTAAAATTAATTAAAATGCCTGTGGTTTTAACTACCAGACATAAAGTTCACATGAATAACTTTCGAAATCAAAAGGAATTTTTCAGGGTCTTCCATAATCAATATTCAAAAGAACTTTTGCTAGAGAATTTTGGGATTATTCATTGTCGCTAATTGTTTAGAAATATTAAATTTATTTAAAAATCATTTACTGTGATTTTTAGGCTTCAATTTTATCGGGTATTTTAGAATATTTTTGGAGAATTTGAAGTAAAGAAATTTTCTAAGGGAAATTGATATGTAACAGAAACATTTTTCTTCAGATAATTGTATTAGATCCTATTAATGAAGTATCATTATCAGAATTATAAAAGAAAGAAATTCTCATGTTTCATTTAAGTTCTTTTTAATTATTTAGAGCATTAATTTCTGGTAGGACTTAGATCGTTATATCGAACAAATTATTTAAAATTAAATCAATAATGGTGTCTTATAAAGGTCCTTAAAATCACTACATGAATCCGATCAAGATGACTTTAGAAATAGCAGTAAAATGAAGCCTAGGAAGTAAAAGTCTGATTTAGGACATCCCTTAGAATCCTACATCGTTCATATATGAAGAGTTATTCAGTGACAAAAAAATTTTGTTGGGACAAACAAAAAAGTTATATGACAAAGAGAAAAACTCCGGTTCAATCGGTTTGACGAGAGAGCAAGCTATAACAAATTTTATGACCACATTGATTTATAAATTCCAAAAAAGTGGAGTGTTTCATATAGACAGAATTTTGAACTGATGTTATTCCTTAATTAAGTTAAGTTTTTAATTTTTACATAAAAAAAAAAGATCTAAAAAATGGAGGTTCTATGCAAAAAAAAAATCTAACTAAATCTATCTAACTTTTTTTTTTACAATGACAAGAAAAACTTGTTGCTTTTTCCTGCTGTACTCATTATTTTCTAATTATTAAACTACTTTTATATAATTTTCTATTAAATTTCTAATTATTATTGTACATACATCAGCTTAAAAATAATTCATCCATGAAAATCCTTTTTGTACACTTTTGATAATTATATTTTTGTGTTCTGGTGTGGTTTAAAGGATTCAATTAAATTTTCTTGATTTAGTTGAATAATCTTTTAATACAACACAACCACATAACAATATAAACTAATTTAGAGGTATTAAAAGCTATAACATAAAATACTTATGTTCTAATCGAAACAACAGAAAAACAAAATCTGTTCAATTGTACGTGATATGTGAAAGTACAACCAACAATAGATTACCAAGGACTTTTTGATTAATTATAAATTAAAAATGTAATAATTAATTTGAAAATTTAATTCGTCAATTTCTTAGAATTTAATTGAATTTTAAACCGAATTTCATCAATTAAAAAAACAACAAAAAAAAACAATTTTGTAATACTTATTACCTTGTGCATCATCATTGAATAATTTAAAACTTAAAAATACACATTTTTACTTCAATTTAATTGAATATTTATGAAATTCGTATATTTAAGTGGGTATTTGTATATCAGAACAAGAGTGTATCCTGCTTCTATATAAATAAACATTTTCAAGTACCTACTGTTTTATTTTTCTTGGTCATGGTAATATTTTTGTATACATACAAATGTCAAGGGGAATTTACATCCTTGAAAGTATAAAATACACATGATTTCAGATGTTCAAAGTTTGTCTTTTATAAAAAGAGTATAAACTAAAAATAAAATTGATTATTGATTAAATTGTATTTATTTTTAAAAATACATAGCTTTTATTTAAAAAAGAAATTTCATTTAGAATAAATAGAACTTTCTTTAGAACTACAACAAATCTTTTCTGGAAGTTTCATTCAAGAACATGTACTCACATGAAAAATATATATAAAGGGTGTTCTGATACAACCTTATACTTCTTGGGCTTCTCTTCAACCCCTATTTCTCGAAATAATTGAATTTTTGGTCCTACGAGTTCCAAGTTCAATCTCTTTTTCACCAATGTGTCAGCCCTTTAAAGTTGCCTAAACCAGTGCTAGTGCATTTTTAAGTCTCATTTAATTGAACAGAACCGAAAATTAAAAACTAAGGAAAAAATTTAGAATACAGTTGGGAACAAGGAGCTCATAAAATATAGCTAGTAATAGAATCATATACAGAAACAAATAATTCACTGTAATTAATCTTTTATTTTTTTTTACTTCAATTTTTTTTTTATTGATCAGACGTCTTCTTTGAAACGAAAAAGAATAATTTGCACATGACGGAAGTAATTGTCGTTTTCGTTAACATAAAAGTAAATATCTAAACAAATAAAATATGAAAAAATATTCAATTTATATTACAAAAAAAAAAAAAAAAAAAAAAAAAAAAAAACTAATCATCACATCCTTTTTATTTTTCCTTATCTAAGGAAATTATGTATTAAAATAAACAGGAAAATGTAATATACATATGTGGTACATTATATTTCATATGCATAAAACATTGAGAAAACATCCTTGAGAGACATCTATTACACAATAATTTTTTAATAATGTGTAACTTACAACTCAACCACACACACACATACATTACATAAGTATATACATATAAAAGAACATTTCATTTTTTATTTATGATTTTCATGATAATATTTTCCTTTTTGATTTTTTATTTTATTCTTTTTGTTTATTAGCATATGAAATACAAAATTTATGGACACATACATACGAGTATTATTATATACATACATAAAAATATGAAAAATTATGTATCTTAATCAAGGTATAAAAATAATGTAAATTTTATAATTTATTTATCTACTTATTAAATAAAACTAATTAAACTATTGTGATTAAAGTTTATTCCTTTCATAAAATAAAGTATATAATTACAAATTTAGTTGTTTTTTTTCTTCTACTGTCTTTTGTTCCTGATTTTCTAATTTAAAATATCCATGGTTAATTTTAATATAAAAAAAGTTGTTTAATTGACTCTAAAAATAAGTACATAGGTACATACTACATATGTACATATGTACAAAAAAATGTGTTAGTGTAAAATGATGTTCGATTTTATTTTAAAACTTGAAAACCACAAGTACAAAACTAAATTAATAAATTAATGTTGTAAGCAAAGTATAAATATTCTCAAGGATTTTTTTTCTTTTATGAGACACAAAATAATATTCCTTTACTGCACTTTTGATATACATATGTACTCGTATACATATACGTATGTATTTTTAAGCTTTTATTAAATTTTTTTAATGTAAAATTAAGTTTTTTTTTTTTTTCAAATTTAATAAAAATGAATTATGTAGATATTTAGTGGAAGTGTGGTCATCTACATTTGCATGGAATATCTTATTCCTGAATCTGAATCAGAAGAGAAAGGTTACCATGTAACTCTCTGATGTATAAATATCCAAATCTTTCGAAATGTATTATAACTGAAGAATTTCGACAGTCTTGTGTCTATGAAAATTGCCGAATAGCAGTCAAACAAAATCTACAGCAGTTTTAAAATTCAAGAATAATTAATTGTCTATTCAAAATTTTGTGGTGTACAGTTAGAAATTATTACGACATAAATAATAACTGAGTTAAATTATTATTTAAATTAGAGAGTTCTGATATAATTTAAAGTTAAGTTTCAATTAGATATTGTCGAAAAGTTTTATATTAAAGTGGTCCAATTATGAAAAGAATAAAAGTCCGTTATATAGTGATTATATAGTGACATACGCAAAAAAATTTAACTAGTATCCTTGTTAATTTTTTGGAAAAATCTCAATGTTCTTTAAAATTTTTTAGTTAAAAATTAATATACAGTAAAGAAATATACTTTACTTACTCCATATGGTACTACAGCCCATTAAAAGTCTTGTCCTCCTCAAGTTAACTTGAGGTTTCGTGACGATATTTCTGCCATATATGCACCTATACATCAGTTTACAGTGGAATGAGAACCACTAAGTTCGTTGGTTCGTTGGTTGATATTTAATGGTAAGTAAGCAAAGTCATTAAACTACATTCTTCAGTCCCGAGTATGTACTTATACCCAACTCAAATAAATTGGTACTTATTCAAAACTGAGTGAACTTAAGAAGATTCGACCTCTAGACCTTTATTATCCAGAACTTTAATGCTTTAAAAACCACTCTTTGTAATTTAAAGGAAATTCTTAAATATTTAAAGTAAACAATTACACGCGTTTAAAAAAGCTAAAAAAATTTTTTCAATGAAAGTTCCTATAATCTTAAAATATCAAATATTTGTCTTTGGTGACTTTTTATTAGAATTATGTTTTATTAAAAATACTCAATGTAAGTAGGTAGATTATTTTGTATATGTTACCAAAGATAGAAAATTTTTGGTATACTGGTTCTCATGAATTCTTCAAAACTTCCTCTTGATATAATGCATTTTAATATTTTTATATTAAATTTTAAACAAAAATTTCACACAGAAAGTGTAATGCATCATTTACCATATGAAATATGTACAGTATAATCACTTTTCAACAATTTTCTTTACAACTTTTCTTGAACATTTGAAGATATATTGTCTCTCTTGTATGGTAATTTTAATTTAGTTGAAGTTTAATGTTCAATTTAAAAGCTTTAAATTTTTCAAAGAATCTTTTATGTATTAGAAGTGATACTTCTATTTAAATGAACTATAAATAATGAGAGTAAAGATGGTTGGAGCAACTTTTTTGTTTTGTATCATAGTTGTTGCTGTTTTTGTAATGCAATTTTAAGATATTTTTTATTAAAAAGAACCATGACACATTTAAATGACTTCTGAAAAATGGCATTTTCATCTTTTTTTTATATACGAGTACATGATCACATGTTCATAATTTTTTCTTCGTTCTTTCGTATGTATCAAAGATTGTGATAGAATGCAAAAAAAATTCTTCAAAGTAAATTATTTTTCGTGAAATTATAAAATATTGTACTTCTTACTTCTAATATGTAGGGTAATATAGTAGGGTAAAATACTCGGTTATCGACGTACTTAAAAGATATACCTATGATGAAAAATGTGACGAGAACTGCATAACACGCTAGATGAGTAGGTTTTAAAGAAGAAAAAAAGGTTCTTATTTTCGACACTGAATGCTGATGCTGGGATGGGACTATGGGGATTTAAAAAAAATGACTTACAACTTAATTTTATAAGCTTTTGATTTCAACAGGTGACGATTATATTGCGTAAAACGTCAACCATTAGGTATTTTATACTATAATAAATCTTGTAGTACAAATAAATAATTGCTCATGACCTGTTTAAAACTCACACATGTGAAAATTTAAACGTACATACATATGTATTTATTTTCATGTTTACCACAATTATTTTTAACGCATGTGGGGGCGATAAAAAGAACTTTACAATTAATTTCATGACTATACTATATATATATGTATATAATTTATAGTTTCATGATTTTATCCTACTTCTTAATTATACGAGAATTTAAAATTTTTAGTATATTTTGAAAATACATAATCTAAAAATACTACTGAGCCTTTGAATCCTACTTTGTTTACAGTTTTATGCATGCCTATTAATGCCTGTTGTTATAATAATCGTAACATATTTATTGCTCAACCCATTCATTATTTCTTTCTTATATTGTATTTTTAAACTTCAATTAAAAATAAAATTATTTGCTTCTAAATAATATAATATGATGCTGTTAATAAAACACTATTTATAGTTTTTTTATTGAGTGCAATTACACCTAATTTAAAAGTTATTTGCATACTTATCTGAATATGTGTTGTTAAGGCACCACAATTTACGTCAGAAAACCACATGTCATTAGTTAATCACTCATATTTATATTTTTCTTATTATTTTCCTAGTTATGTGTTGAACTAAAATGGAAAATAAATAATATCTTGTGGGTGATAATAGTAATTAACTTCCATTTAAAAGCACACACACAAGCACATAATAATTTTTAAAAATGTTTAAAGATGTGGTAACGCAGGATTATGTATTTCTCATAGTGAAATGTGAAATTTCAGTGGAAAGGGTAGACAGATTCTACTGCGCATACTTCCCCTAAGCCAATCTTAACCGGCTGTACTGTACATATAGGTACATATCTTTTAAAATATATTTTCTGAATTCTGAGTGAATTAAAATCTAACAAATTTTAATTCATCAAATTTAAAAGTCTTATATTGAATTTAAATCTTCATTTTTAATTTTAACACAGAATACTTTTTGATACCAAAAGTGTGTGATTGATTATGGATCTACTGGAACTCAAAATGTTCTCAAGAGTTGAAAATCAAATGTAAAATGATGAAGTAATATCTGAGAAGGAAGAGTCAGTGTTGAAGAAATTAAAACCAATTCTAATTTCTTCGAGAAGCTATGAGAACTACAAATAATAGTCACTCACCTATTTGTGAAGCAGAAAGCAATCGATCCTTATAATGAGATGCAGAAAACAAAACTGTAAAAATTTTTAAATTATTTTCGCGTTTTAGATTTTCATACAAACAAAAATATACATAAGTATTGTAAGACACTGTAACGAACATCGTCAATTACATAATTTCAATCATTAGTATTTTATTGTTTAATAATAATCGATATTATTTCAAAATGAAAAAATGTACATCACAAAAAATAACATAAATTTTGAAATATATCAAATTATTGTTTTCCAGAATTATTTCAATATGAATATTAAATTTCAATTTTAGTATATTGTTCACAATTTGAAATAAAATTGACGTGAATGTCATTCATTTTTCATTTGCAAATATTTATGAAATTATTTGATATATTGAAAACATTGAAAATATTGAAAATATTAGAAAAAAGAACAGAAAGCAACAAAAGCATACAGATAATTTATAATGAAAATATTCTCTGAAATGAGTAGCATCAGAACAATATGAGAAATATTCAATACTCGTAATCATATACAAAATAGCTAAGTAAAATTAAATTACATTATGAATATGACATTTTGATGTTTATCACACAAAATTTAATAAAGAACTGAAATGTGGAAAATGAAAAATATAAAACCATAATTGATTATCATGTTTGTCTGAAAAACAAATAAACTGACGAAATAATAAAAAAAAAATTACTTCTCGACATTTGACATGACATATTAAACTTCATTTCAAGAAGAATCCTTTTATTACAGTTTAATTTGATATCAATGTTTTGAAATTTGTTTCATCATCATTAACATGAACCCACAGTTTTAGATGAAATGCAAGCCACTAAATTCTCTGCCTTGCACTAATACTTGTGCAGTTAGTTTGAGTACCTACTTGCTTTTCTTCAGTAAGCAAAGCTACGAACTACTCCAGCTTCAAAGAATTGTTGTTGTTGTTGTTGTTTGTGTTGGTGGAGGGGATGCGGATTAGGCATCCACGAGCACTCAGACAGGAGAGTCCCCAGCAACAGCACATGTTGGATTCCTGACCACTTTCATGACCGCCAGATGGTGGTTACACTTGTTGTGCCGTGTGATGAGTCCAACGAGAGCCCGACAGTCCTTCCTACTACGGTTTAGGAGAAATCTAGCCGTCCTTTCCTCAGGCCTTTTCACAAAGCGTTTCGTACCACTACTGCAACCACATAGGGCAGACCATCTTTCTGTATGGAGTTTCTCTTAGAAGGATTAAAACTCATCCAAAGATGAATAAATTTGACGGATTTTAACCCAACATCTTCAGTATGAGGATCCAACAGTTAGTACTCTACTATTATGAACAAGTGCAGATCATACTCACCATATTTTCGGAGTTCTACAGAATGCCAATAAAATGGAAACCAATTCACTGTATTTCAATGTAGAGAGGAAACTCTTTCAAAATCAGAACTCCGAAAATTTTATTGCAATAACTTTTCTAGCCTGCTATCTAGTACCTACAACGAAGAAAAAAAATATTTTGTCATCAGTGAGTTAACTAATTTTTCAATTACAAGAAAATTGATCTACTTTTGCAAATTTCGAAATTAAAAAATACGAAGAAAATTTTTCTTTTCAATTATTCATCAAAATTGGAAATACGAAAAAAAACTAGAGTGGAAAATTTCTTTGCATACTACTTAAATAAATTACTTGAATTTTATTATTTCACAAGTGTTTCACTAGTATATTTCAAAAAATTTTCTCCAAACAAATTTTATTCTATTTTCTTCTGTCATTGTATTGTCTTCATTGTTCAATTGATGTCATTTCATTTTGTAAGTAACGTGTACTTCAATTCAATTCGTTATCTATTTTGAATTAAATTTTAATATAAATGCAAATCAATAATAATTATGAAAATGCACTTATATTGAAATAAATAATTTATCAGTGTTGTAAAGAATGAAAAAAAAAATGCAATTGTACTATGAGAACTAATAATTCAGAAACATTACTTGGCAAAATATTTTTTTCTAATGTTCAATACAATAATGGGTTTTTTTATGAATGAAAAAAAAAAAATAAAAGAAAAAAGTAAATTCTGTACAACAGAGTTCTGTTATGTAATGAATCCAAAAATGATAAGGGTAGAAAATGTTGTTGTAACATTAACAAAAGTTTTGTAGGCTTGGCTCTCAGTTTCTTTTCTTTTTTTTCTATAGTTTCAAAGGCTTTCATACTGCATCAGACATCCTGCGATATACATATGTATGTATTTCTATTCAGATTATTTGACATTCTAAAATCCATTTATTTCTCCTAGGAACATATAGAGAAACGAATTTATTCATATGACAGCGACAGGGTTGGACTGTTATGTTATGTACTTGCTTAAGATCAATAAGAAGAGCCACCAAACTATACATACATACTTCAGTACCGAATACCGAATACTTATACCCAACTCAAATGAATTGGTACTCATTCAAAGCTGAGTGAACTTAGACGGATTCGAATTCAAGACCTTTAGCATCAGAAGCCAGTACACTCTACCGCCTCGGCTACTGTCCGCCATTCCAAACTTATCTTGTCAAAAATAATTTTTGGAAAATGGTAAAAAATCATAACCACTATTTTAAGAGTCACCCTTTGTACTTTAAAAAGCACAATTCTATATATCTTATCAACTTTCTTTCAATTTGACCAATGTTTTGTGTACCTCAATTACCTACTTATATTCATTTTTTTTTACTTTTTACCGTTAATATTACCATACATTATCATATTTTTTATTTATTTGCGAATGACTAAATTAAAATACATAATTGTAATTAACAATAATAATGTCATCAAAATTCTATAAACATTACTAATATTTATGTAAATTATTATTTTTATCTTTTCTGACTAATTACCTATTATTCTTTATCATTTCCCTTGACACACACCTGTTCTATTTATTTTTATGTGCTCGTATATTTATTTTTGACATTCATAAAAGTATTTTTAAACAGAATAAAAATTTCTCACGATGTTCATTGATATCTTTATCAAAATTAAAATTCTTCACCTGTATACCAGGTTTATCATTTATTTTATATTTGTACACGAAAACTGATAATTATACCAAAAAAAAAAATTTTAAATACAAGTAGTTAATGTGGAATTTAAGTCACAAATAAAAGCTTCAAAAATTGTTTTTTTTATTTAATTTTCATTTATCTTTCACTATTCGTAAAAAAAATTTCATTTACCTAAAAAGAAAAATAAATAAATGTACGATAAGCTAACACACAAAAAAAAAAAAAAAAAAAAACAGAAATGATTATTAATATTTTATCAAAGCTCATTTTTTTGTTCGAGTTATATTTGGATAATACATACTAGAATTTTTTTCTATACAGATTACATTTTGAATTTCATAGAAATTGTTTAATCTTTTCATGATTTTTGATTGATAAAAAAAATAAAGAGAAAAATAAAAATTCATTCAAAACGAAAATTTTTATGAATTCCCTCTACAAAATGCATTAAAATAATTTCATATTTGCTTTCGCAAAAAAAAAATATGTATAGCTTATAAAAAAAGGCTTAAGAAAAATATTTCATAGAGAAATGTTTTACAAATAAACATATGCACGAGTACATGACTGACGTACTATAAACCCTTTTTCCCCATTATTTTTTTTTTAAAACCAAACAAAGCTGTACCTAATTTTTTATTACGTAAAATGTTTTAAGTGTTTTTTTTTCTCCAAAAAATTGAAACAAATAAATATATAAATTTTAATTACATATATATTTATTTACCAAGTTCTGTAATTTCATACTCTGAAAGAGTCTGAAAGAGAACAGTAAAGTATGAAATCCTTAAAAATATATATTGTATGTATGTACCTTGAAAACAATGTCATAAAATAAAAAATAATCAAAAAAGAAAAGCAAATTTGAAGAGAAAAAAAAAACAGAAATAATACAAAACAAATCCCAAAGGATATTTCTATGAAAATAAAATCTCACTCCTTTTTTTATTTTTTGTTCTCAAATTTATATATGAATTAATTCTGACGTGAAAATGTATATATCTAATTAAATATGTAGACTGTAATTTCAGCAGAGTATATTTACTGAAAAAAAAAGGAATTTTTAAGGTAATAATCATACTTTTATTTCCAACATTTTTTATAATGGTATGTTGTGTACTCTGTTATATTTTTATCAATGCAAAATCCAACCACCTACAATTTTTATTTAGTTTTTTTGTTTTTATTTTTTTGTTACATCACATATGCCAGAATTTATTGGATGCAATCTGTTTTGATTGTTTCTGACATGTGCATTTTTAAAATAAAGTATTTTTTTTTTTACTGGGGAAAAGGAAGTCAAAAATTTTTTGTAATACTTTCAGTCGAACAAATTATCCTGTACGGAAACATAAATACACACATATGTACATACATCCCTATGTCATGTCACAAAAATTCTTTCTGAATTTATTGTTTCATTATTGTAACTTCCTCAGATTAAGTTACATTTTAAAGTTAAACATAATGCAAAAGTTAATATACTTTTCATATAGAATTTTTGTTTTCAATTTCAATTTTTATTTTCTTTAAAAAATTTACAAGGCAATAAAAGTTTACTTCCAAAAACAAAGAAGAACGAACAAATTAACACCCCAGTATCACGTTACTGTAAATAATAATAATTTCGAAACTACTAAAAACTCAATAAATCTGTTCAAATAATCAATTTAATATAGAATATTTTGTTGTAATTTAATACAACATAGTAAAAAAAAAATTTCGTAATCCTTGTAAAATCTTTTTTATGTTATAAGAAAGGTCATTTAATTTTCCTTATTCTTTGACACCGTATCCTAAGACAATTTATTTTATACTAAAACTTTCTGGAAAATTATATTTTATGTAGACCATAAAGCTTACATATAAAAACTAAAAAGCTACATTTTTAAAGAAAATAAATTTACTCATTTAACTCATTTTAAGTTTTGATCCTGTAAAAAGCTTATTTTGTTGATAAACCTTGTTGCTGATAAACATTTATTTTCTTCTGCATTAATAGTTGTTTTTTTTTTGTTTTCAATTTTGTTTGTTTGTTTTTCTCATGATTTTCACATTTGTTTTTTTTTTACTTTCTTGTAACAAGAGCAAAAACCACTATAATACAAATAGAACTGCTGGACCAGTTGAAATCAGTATCTATTGTACAATAGTACATAATTATAATCTTCAAAATGTTTCTAAGCACATACGCAATTTATACCTGAAGATATTTGTTATTTAGGTCAAGTATATATTTTTAAGTTTAAATTTTTAACGAATCATTTAAGAATATTGTGTTTTCCTTGAATTTTAAGAATTTATCTATAATTACAATGGCCGTGGTTTTAATACAAGTGCATAAAATATGTATGTTTATTGTGTACCTTTGAAAAAAAAAAAAAGTGTAAATGAGAACGAAACATTAAAAAAATAACGTTTTTGTTTTTTTTTGAAATTTAAAAGTTTATTCATTTTCGACAAAACAAAAAATAGCCAAATTTTCATAATTATTTAGTACTTTGGTTTATTGTCATTTCGTTTTTTTAAATTTTTCTTTTTAAGTTTATTTAAGTTTGTGAAGTTTTACGTATTCTATGTACATGAACTTCAAAAAATATTGTATCATTACGTATATAATGACGATTATCTAAAATTTTATGAGGTATATGAATAAATTGATTTATATTTTGAAATTCATCATTTTTACGTTTAACAATTGTTGGTTTTATATAATCTTGTGCATCTAATAAATTTGTTGTTTGATCACGTAAAATTATATCTGCTTGTAATTTACATGGCCATTGTAATAATGTATCATATTCACCAGGTAATACATTTAAACATGCAATTATATTACGATTTTTCCATGTTCCGATACCATTTAAACATACTTCAAGCTAAAAAAGAGGAAAAATAGAACATTATCTTTGAATTATTTTCTTTAAAAATGGAAAAAAAAAGGATATTTACTCGAAGAAGATAACCATATTGTTTATTAGTGAAAATTGGACTTCTTAGAACAGCATCAAATTGTCTAGCTTCATTCATTTTATTGGCAAAGTTTGATATTTTCCATATTAAATGTCCTTTTAAATAAAAAAAGAAAATAATAATTAGTTATTAATTGAGTTTTAGCCTTTGAAAAAATCTCATATAGAAATTTTTTACACCTTTATCTTATACCTTTTGTATTTTCAATTTGTAATATTTTCTTTTTATATAATGCCATTTCAATATTAGCTAAATCTTGATGTGTTTGATGTATTGTTCTATCAATATCAATAATAACTGTTTCTAATTTATCACATTTTTCTTCAGTTTCATAAACAATACTTTTTATACTTTTAACATCAAAATCAAGTGTCATTTGTTTTGTATTTAAATTTGTATCTGTAAAACATTTTGCATTTAAATTTTGTATTGTCGATTCTAAGGCATTAAATTTTGATCTAAAAAAGAAAAAATGGAAAAAAAGTAAAATTATAAGCAAAAAAAAAAATATTTAATTATGTGAAAAATGTGTATATTAAAATTTTACCGTATAAATCGTTCGCTATCATCTGTTACTTTTTGTATTCTTATCACATCATCTGTTAATCTAGTGCACATTTTTGTTGTATCATAAGATAATTTTGTCATTTGATCCTGTAAGCTGGCTATTTCCAATTCTGTTTGAATTTAAAAAAGGAAATTTTTTTTTTTTAGTTTTGTTTTCTATTTTAATTTAAAAAAAAAAAGTGTAAAATTAATTTTACGTATTTTATGTATTGAATCTTCAGCAAAAGTATCTTTTTCTTTGAATTCACTCGTTATATTTGCTGAATCACTTTCTTGTTTTATAATCCTATCAAGGATTTGATCTACACGATTATTTGTTGTACATTTCCAATCTTGTAAAACCTTAAAAATAATTTTAAAAAAATTATATAATTAATTTTAAATTAAATTAGTAAATTAATAATCAGTAAATTTACTTTAAGATTAAATTTAAAAAAATAGTAATTTAATCCTTTAAGGTAAAGTTAATACTTTTCTTTCAACACTTTTACTTGAAAGCTTTATTAAATAAATAACATGTATGTAGACCGGAACTGATTTTGGTCCATATTTCGAAATTCTTTAAAAAGTATTTATAATTTTCCACTGACAAAATCTCATCACTTTAATTTTGAAATTCATACTACAAATGATGAAATTATCGAACAGGTTAATCATATAATGTAAACAAAAATTTGTGAATCATCAAAAAGCTGTCAAAACAATCACCCGGCCTTTACTTTCTCTCAGTTAGAAAACTATAGTATTGAGGAAAATGAAAAAATATTCAATATTGTTTTTCTTTCTTTACTTTCACTTTTCATCGATCAATATTGAAAGTCAAAGGTAAGAAAAATGAAAAGTGCACAAGTGTAAAAACATTTCAATTTCTTCAATAAAAATAATTTTAGTCTTTAAAAAACAAAATTTGTAACCAACTGATTTCATGTAGTGGCCACCCCCTTCAGATTAAAACGATTAAAATTCAAAATAAATTTGTTAACAAACATCCTGTTTTTGGTTTTAAATGTGATATATACATTCTTTGAATAATAAAACTTTAAAAGTTCTTACTTTTCGTAACAAAAACAAAAAAATGTATATATCCTTTCTTCTACCAAAATGTGTGTACATTCATTAAATTGTGCAGAGTGTCTTCAAACTCTCAAGTTCAAGTTTATACTTATTTTCATCTTAATTAAAGCAAGTAGATATAAAACCTACTTAATGTTTATCAAAGAAAAAAAAGTGTATTATATGTAACAACAAGAAATAGTATGCTTGTACAAAAAAAAAATGCAATAACAATGAAAAAAGAAAAAATGTGGGCGTTTTTATATCAAAAAATAATTTTTTTAAAAAATATTCAAAGAACACGTATTAAGTTTTCCTATACTGTTATCTGAATTCATATGTATTTTAGATCTTTGTTTCTTTTTTATATTTTCAAATTACCTGTAATTGATAATTTAATCTTCCAATATCTTCATTACACCTTGTTATGAAATTATTTCTTGATGCAGATTCTTCGTTAATGCATTTTTTTAATGTTGTTAAAACATCACCAACTTTATGTGTCCATTCATCAGATATCTATTGATTTTAAAAAAACAAATATTATTATAATTAATTTTACACACATGTGTGTATGTGTATTTTTTTTGTCAAAATTTATTTCACCTGATTATGCTTTCTTAAACTTCCAACATCTGTTATTAAATGTAATCTTTGTTTAATTTCTTCATTTAAAACTGAACGTAATGATGTGATATCTTGTTCTAAAATTAATATTCGATTTTCATATTCTGTTATATTATTTCCATGTTTATTATTCGTATCATTATCAAAATCATAATTATTATTTGTTATAGATTTATTATTTTTATCTAATTTTGGACATTCTTTTATATGTGAACGCATCTTTTTACGTGTTACATAAACTGAACATGAATTTGGGCATTTTTCTAATACTTGTCCACAATGTATTATATGTTCCTGAATAAAAAATATTTGAAAAAAAAATAGATTAAAATGATATTTAACTAAATTTAGTAATTGTAAAAAAATATATATATATAAAATAATGTAAACAATATGTAAACATACCTTAAAAGTCTGTGAATCTAACCATTCATTACAAAAGTAGCACGAGGTCTTTTCATATTTAACTTGTATTATCGGTAATTTTTCTTTTTTATTTTCTTCTTCCATTGTTTTTTTTTTTTTAATTTTTTTCAAAGGTATTTAAACCGTTTATTCTTTCAATTTATTTTTGTATCTTTTTTGTTTATTTATTTATTTATTTTTTTTTTTTAAATTCACAATACACAATTTAAATGTATTTTCTTATCATCGTACTGTAAAAAGTAGCTATAATATCGGACAAAACTATAATATATGAATAAACTTTTACTTATACGTTTTTTTTTTGTACCTTAATTCGTTGTTTTTGCTCTTCTTTTTATTTTTTTTGTTACACTTTATCAGCACTTAATTTAATTTTTTTTGTTTAATTAACTTTTGTAATTCAAAAAAAAAAAAAAAAAAATAGTTCACGATGTTTAGTTTTTTGTTTTTTTTGTCCTAAATAATTTTCATTGCTATTGAACTTGTTTTTTGTGTATTCATATTTAATTATGCATTTAAAATTATTGTCAATTTATTTTATAAATTAACTCGATTAAATGATTTAATTTAAATAAAACCGTGAATACGCCTCTTTTTTCAAAAAATAATTATAATAATGAAAATTTTGTCTTACATACTCGTATGCCTACTAGCAACAGCTTGTCTTATCAGTTTTATTAAAATAAATGTACACCTCTATTAAATTGTTATTTTGTAATTTTCTTATATCAAAAAAAAATTTTTTTTTTTAGATTTCAAAGGCTTTATAAATGCTTTTTACCCCTTAATAATAATATAAATTTGTATAAATGGAAATACTCGTATGATAAATCTTTGTCTGTCTTGTTATCATTTGAAAAAAAAGCTTTTTTTTTTTAGTGAGTTAAAAAAAACACGAGAAAAATACTATATCTATATACGAGTATGTATCTATAGATTGTGTAAAAGAAGATTACATGCGCAAATATACATAAAAAAAATATCTTTTTATGATAAGAAGAAACTTTCATAAATCATACATTTTATTCGCACATACATATATCATATTCAATCAGATGATTTTTTTTTATACATATAGGTATATAAGAAGATAGAATATTATGAAACTTGATGATAAGCTTTGTATATATTTTTTTTAGGAAATGGGGTTTTTTTTCACCTCAAATATTTCAAATATTTACATTATTTTTCTGGAAGAATGATTCATTTAATTTTTTAAAAAAGCTTGAATCTATTATCACATAAATCGTACGTGAAACGTATGGAATTTTTAGAGAATTTAGGAGTTGAATTTAAGGAATTTTAAAACTGTTTGTTTTTCTGCTATTTTTGAATTTTCGAAAGTACATAATTTCATATAGATAAAGAATTATCAGCCGACTTCATCATAAACCTTGTCCAATTATGTATCATACAAAGTTCTAGAATATGCTAAACGTTTTTGTGGCTTAATAACTCGAAATATCAGGTCTTTAATAAATTTTATTAATGAAATACTTTAGCACACATATATGTGTATGTGTATGTACTTTAGTTTCGGTCAACTAAATAGAAAAACCTTGATAGAAAAAGCATGAAGATTTTTAAAAATAAGTCATACTTTTTTAAATTTATTCCAGAAAATGGCTTTTGATTAGAATAAAATGTGCTTTTCCTTGCATCTAGTCCTCGTTTACAGAGTTATTAATTCAGTTCGTAGTTAGTATGTATGTATGCTTCTCGGTTATAAGACAAAAATTTGAAGCATTTTTTTTTAAAAGATTCAAAAAAGATACCCAATCGAGGAAATTTTTTAAAATAAAGAAAAAATGTCTTCAAATTTTCGAAACTATCGTAGAATTTTCAAAATTTCCGAAAAATATACATATTTTCGAAAACTGTTGTTAAAAGCTTTCTCTGAACTTTTCGACATAAGCTGTATTCGAAGATTTCCACAAGATCTTTCTACAGATGTCCAAATAAACTTCAACCTCAACTTTATAAAAATGATATAGGAATTTAAAAAAACCGTAATTTTTCCGTTATATATTAAGCAATCTAAGTGAAATTTCGAATATAAACTCTCTGGACCACAACCGTCCAGCGAAAAAGCTGTCAAAAAGCTTTTACTAATTATATATGTACGTACATATTATGTATTAATTTATTTTATTGTTTCGAAAATCAAACTTCACTACTGAATTTTGTCAATTTTTTCATTTTTTGGCAAAATGACAAAACCTGAGAAAGTTTAGGACCTTGAAAAGATACAGAAAGGGAAAGTATTTTTTTATAATGAAAGTTGCAAGAATAGAAAAGAAAGAAATAAAAAAAAAGCTGGTAGATAATAAAATGTTTATAAAACCTAACCAGTTTGTCTTTTAGTCTGGAAGATATAAGACTTTATCGCACAGAGAACACAGAAATTTTCACAAAATAAAGGAGAGAGGAAAAAGTAGACAACAAAATTCATCTTTTGAAAGTACTTAGCTTTATGAAAAGTAAACAAACAACTCGTCTTATAAATCGCTTCAATTAAATTTCAAATTTATTTTAAATTTAAATAAATTTCCTAAAATTGATTTTTAAAGAACACAATGAACAAAAGTTCTTAATCCGTTAAAGCTTCTTAATATTTATTTATTTTCACATTTTACACTCAAAAATATATTCAAAAAAATAAAAAAAAAATAAAAAAATGTAGACATTAAAGCTATAACAAAAACAAAGTGGTTTAATATTCCATTTTCAATAAAACATGATTTTCTTTATTCAAAATCACAACTTTTCAATAATTTTTTTTTTTTTTTTTTGGTTTTTCGAATTAACATTAAAAATTTCAATTAAATACATTGTTTACTTTTGTTTTTAAAATATTAGCAGTATATTTTATTAACGCAATACCTATCTAATGCTAATTTCAAAATAACAAATATTTAACATTTATTACATACATACATACATATTAAATGAGCGTGTGCATTCCATGAGATTTGTTGTAAATTCTTAAAGTATTTTTTTAATTTAATGTGACTAGACGTTATAGTTATCCTTTTACTGTATACAGCGCTAGCACATGAAAATGATAAGCGGGTAGAAAAAGAAACCTAAATTACCTTGATTTTTTTTTACTTTTCTGAACTAAACCTAAAAAATTTACTTAAAAAATTCGTAAGACCTAAAAAAAAATAGTTTTTTGGGATTTTTGACAAATTACAAGGACCTTTTAAAAAGGATTATATAATAAAATAAGTCAAAAAGGTTACTTAATAAAATTTAAAACAAATGTCATGGAAATTTACAACATACATATGTACATTATACGTTATACATCATTGTTTACATGTATGTAGATGAATGCATTGTTATTCTTCTTTCTATTTTTTCAAATTTTCATTATTTTAAATTTTTTATTTATTTTTTTTTTTTTAATTAACCTAACAATTACATTTCTTCCTTTGTGTTATATTGTCAATATTATCATTTGTATACTCCAGTCTCTTTATATCAGTATCTTGTCCAAAACCTTTTGGTAATTGTATACCACGATTTGTACATCTGGGCAGTGTTGTTTTATTAATAATAGCTAATTCGATACGTGTCATAACACGTTCTAATAATGCATCAATTGCATGTCTTATATTTAAACCAGTACATGCTGATGTTTCAATATATGGTAAATTATAACGTTCAGCTAATTGTCTAGCTTGATATTCACTAATTACTCTTAAATTGCCCAAATCACATTTATTACCACATAATATTATATCTGGATCTTCACAATATGCATGAGTTTTTAATTGATCTAACCAATTTGTTACTTCTAAAAATGATTTTTCATTTGTTAAATCAAATATTAATAAAAAACCCATTGCATCTCGATAAAATGCTGTTGTTAAACTACGAAATCTTTCTTGTCCAGCTGTATCCCATAATTGTAAATGTATTCTATGATGTCTTCCACGTGATGTATAAATCTGGAATGGAACAAAAATGGTAGGTAAATAATAAGATACTGAAGGATAAATATATATGGAAAATTGTGTTTAAACTCATATTTTTATTTTCTTTTTGGAGCACTAGCATCTACTATTGAGTTAAATGTAGACAACAGCGATTTTAAATGCGAATATGTCCTGATCATATGATCCGATTGACTTGAAAGATAAAACGAGTTACAAGGCACCAAAAGAAGCTTCATGGATCAATTTGAACCATCGAAAAACAGTAGATCAGAAAGAACTTTTGAGTGAAGTGTGATGTACACTTTTTTTTGGCATATTGTGTAAATGAAGGAAGTTACAGGGAAACTAGAAACAATGTATTTTAATTTTTCAGTAAACCAACTTTTCTGTATTCAAGTGGAGTGTCCATCAATACTTTTCTTTCTTTACTCACTTCTCTTAAGTGTTCCCAACTTTTGATTTTGTTTCTTTTTTTCCATGCGCCAACACGTTCGGTGAGGGAATATTCCAACGTTATGGTTTATCGAAAAAAAAGATTTACTCCATAGCTCTTGCTTTAGTAATCGGATTTCTACCACTTAAAGTTTTTTTAGTATAGCAAATGATTGAATGAATATTTTTTCCGAACTTTAATTGCCTATTCTCACACTATCACACCTTTTTCAAAGCGCAAGAAAAATGTTTACATTTGTAGGCCTAAACTTTAAAGTTTTTTATGTATGCAGTTTTTTGTAGCTTGTAACTCGTGTTATGTTGCAAGGACCTAGTAAATCCTTCAAATATTATTCTGGCCGAATTTAACTTTCTAATCCCACTATAAAGGTAATCATCCGTGAAATAATGAGGTTTTTTTTACCAGATGAATGCCAGTGTTAAACAAGAAAATTTTAAAATTATGAAAGAAAAAAAAAAAAAAATTACCACACGTTTTTCCCGAAAATCAATTCCAACAGTTGATATAAATCTTGAATGGAATACACCATCAGTATATTGATATAAAAAGCTTGTTTTACCAACTCCCGAATCTCCCAATGCCAAAAATTTGATTAAGTAATCATAATCGATTGATGCCATTTAGTGACCTATATTTGAAATAGATAAAAGAAAACAAAATTACAGTTAAATTTTCATCAAATTACAAAATTTTAATTTAAAATTTTTAAAAAGAAAAAATAAAACAATTTAATAAACATAATTGAAAGGATATTAAGTTTCCAATTGAAGTTCTTAAACATACTTAAAATCTTTCAAGTAATTTAAAACTTTTTGTTTGTGTTGTAAGGATACAAGGACATAATACATAGAAATATTATTATATACTCGTACGACTGAGAAAGTATGAAAAGAAAAAAAAACTGTGATACATTTAACGCCAATTTCATACTTTGTAACTTTAAAATGTGTTATTGTTTTTTATTTTTTATTTTTATAAAGTTTGTTTCTCATATGTCCTTTGGCAATAAAAAATTTTATGATGGTTCAATTGAATTTTAAATTTTTATTTACAAATAAAAAAGAAAAATTTTATTATGCATTAAAAAAAAAACTTAATGTAGTTATGAATACTTTGAGTACGACTGTAAAAGTATTTATGTAGGTCGTGTGTGTATAATGTAAGATTGTTGTGGAATATGTGAAAAATAATTTACTTTAAAAAATGAATACATTCTAAAAGTGACAATGTTAACGAAAAACAAAAAAAAACATAATATAAATTAAAAATGGATAACAACACTGTGAAAGTGTATAGGTGTTTCCTTTGACTGGTTTGGTTTTGGACTCCAGTAGAAGTTAACTGGCAATTGAACTGAAAATTCGAGTTTCTTTATTTAGGTTGTTTCAATTGCTTACTCGTATAATGTTTAACCTCTCGTCATATCTTGTGGTGCGGGCCCATAGGGGCCTATGTAGCCTATGTAGCCTATGCTTAAATACGGTTCTGTAAACATTGATTAATTTCACTACTCTTTAAATCATATAAAGTGCAGACTTCATAATTAAAATAAACACCCTGTACAAGCATAAACCTTGTAAGAATATCTTCTCATAACAAACTAGAATATTTGAAAAAAATATTAAAAAATAATAAAAACTCTTCAATTTTATGAGAAAAAAAAACATAAAAGCGAAAATTCTTATAAAATATTTGCAAATTGTCTAAAAAACAAAAAATAAAAATTTCATATTTTTAATTTCAAAGTAAAAATTTAAAAATTGTTTAAAATAATAAAGGACTGAAGTTTAAAAATGAATGTTGTTTTATTCAATAGGTCACCTTCATTATTACGATCAATAAAAATGAAGAAGGATAATAAAGAAAGAACTTAAATGAAAAAAACTTAAAAAAGTAAGAAAAAAAATTCAACATTTAAGTACCGAACCTGAAAAAATTGACTTTTCTTGTTTTGAAGTGAAATTTTTACGTAAATCCTAAACATCTGGTGATGTCAAAATTTCACTAAGTATAATATGTAAGTTACATAAATTAATCCAAACGAAGTAAAGTAAAATGTCAAAATAAATACTTAGGGCGATGCCGTAAATTTCGAACTTTGTTTCGTAATACATTCAGAAATCTAAAAATTATAAATGAACATCCTTATCCTTAAAAAATGAAATTATTATCATTTATTTTATACTTCAAGCACTTAAAGTGTGAAATTATAAGTATAGTCTTAAAGACTACTACAGTTTTCTTATCAAAATCCTTCAAGAAGTTATTTAATATTTTCCATTTACATTTTCAACAGACGATAGTAAAAGCTTACTACTAAGATTGCCAGAAAATGGCACCATTATTGAATATTTTTCATAAATTACGTTTTAATAATTCCAAGATTAATCATCTTTTCCTATAATTTGTTCAAGAAAAAATAAACAAAAAAAAAAGAAATCTTTTGACTTTTTATATTTTACTAATAAACTTTTCTGGAAAAGGAAAACTTTTATTACTTTTTCTTCTTTTCTGTGTTTTTTTTTTATATTTTTCAAAGAAAAGCATAAACTAAAAATCTTCTAGATTTTATGTTCAAAAAGAACTCAACAAGGTTTTTTTTTCTGTATTATGAAAAAGAAAAAAAAAAGAAGTGGAAATACTCGTATAATGTATTAGAAATATTTGATATAAAACTTTTATGTGTTATCATGCTTCATAGAGTGTGAAAGAAAATTCAAAAACAGATGATGAAAACAATGAAATGAAATCTTTTAAAAAGTAAATAACAAAGAAACAAAAAAAAAAATAAATAAATATTAAATTTACATCATAATATGGAATTTGAAAACAAAACGAAAAAAAAAATTACTTTTTCAATTTTAGAAATTTCGACAAGAAAAGATTTTTGAAAATGAAATACTATTACGAATTTTAATGTGTAAGGTAGTTGTATATAAGATACTATATCTAAAGCTCCGAGTAGATATTACGTTTATTTGAAAGATGACATTTTTTTTTTTAAATTCTTGATTTTCTTATTCTTAAGGTACGTCTTCACTTATGCCACTTTTCGAGTGGAAATATAGCGATTTACTAAATGTAGACAAATGTATAAATATAAACTGTAAGATGTAACCGTACATTTAGTGGAGTCAGGAGTGTTACAATTTTGGTGAAATCCTCCACTTAAAAGTGTAGACAGGGCTGGATTTAGGCTTAGGCAAGTGAGGCATTTGCCTAGGGCGGCAAAAAAAAAAAAAACTCTTTTCGTTTTAAACTGCTATCTAACAAGCAAAAAAAAAAAAACCTCACAACTTTGCCACCAAGGGCGCCATATGGGACATTGCCTAGGGCGGCATCACACTTAAATCCGCCTCTGAGTGTATAGACAAGTGGAAAAGTGAACAGAATCAGGTAGTTCACTTTTAGGTGTATGGCTACATTTTGATTTGTTTTTAACAGTAGTTCTTGCGTTTTGGTGAGTAAAGAAAATGAAAAAATTAAACAAAGAAAATGTCTGGATGTGGTCAAAAGAAATGACAATAAAATTAATAGAATTATTGGAAAATGAAAATTTATTATGGAATGTTACAATCCCCATATTACAAGGATAAAATTAAAAGAGAAAAAGCCCTAAAATCAATTCATATGCAGCGATTTCTGTAAAAGATAATGACATTTTGTTTAATTATTACTTTTTTTTACTTATTTGACTCCTCTAAATAAACACACGCAACAAAAATCAGAAAGTGTATAGTGAATTTTTTTTACTCGACCACTTTAATTTATGAGTGTAAACACATACTCCACTTTAATGTATATACACTCGAAAAAGTCAAGGTCAAAATATGGAGACCTACACTTTTTTCTCGAATTTAGTACTCTATTACTGTACAAATCTAAACTGACTCTCCACTTTTGTGAAGTTCTACACCTATTTTCATATACACTAAAGTGTATAAGTGAAGACGTACCTTTAGTTTTTTACTTAATTTAATTTTTAATTTAATAAATTTACAAAGAAAAGCATAAAATAGGATATGCTTTTATTCATTTCTGGTTGTTATAGAATTACGTATTAAATATGTGGTTTGGTTTTGAAATACGATTATGTATAATTAATTAAATTACAATACAACAACAAAACAAATATTCTATTCAATTTAAATTCTACTTTCTACATATAAAGATTTTCCTTTATCATTTGTAAAGAAATATTTTTATTATTAAAAGTACAATAGAAATTCAATAGGTGAAAATATATTTGAAAGGACATTTTTAACAATAAAAGGATCAAATATTAAAATATGATTAGAAATGAATGTCACAATTTTCATCTAATTTTTTTTTTCATAAAAAACCTTTAAAAATTTATATCGCAAAAAAAAAAAAATATATTTTTATTCTTCAAAGTCGTTATTAAAATATTTGGGAGAGAAAAAAAACGAATTTTTTACGTCAAAAACTCTAAAAAACACCTGATGTCCTTTCAAAAAATCGAATAAATCAAAATTATATATCTGTAATAAAAATATGAAAGTTTATTAAAATAAATCTGTGCTTGTATTTTGAAATATTGCCTTGGCAGAAGAAAAAAAAATCCAATCTTTAAAATAGATCAATTTTATGAATCTTATATACTTAAGATATTAAAGTAATCAAATAAAATTCGTAAGCTTTGAGTACGTAATCACAGATCTCTAGAGAAATAAAAATATTATGAAATTGGTTTTTTACCCTTGTTACGATATATTAAAAATTAAAATTAATTAAATAAAACTACAAAATACAAAAAGTGAACTTTTTACTCATTGATTAATTTACACATTTTTCAATTTTAATTTTATATTTCGCACTCATCTATCATCACTTTTATAATATTTATTGCTTTTGTATTCCTGTTCAATTTTAAATCATAGGTATATATCTATATATATATATCTACAATAAAGATGTATGTATCTAATATCTTTATAATATGTATGTCCAAACCTGTGTAATACACATTCATACACAACAACAAAATCATATTTGATGGTCATAGATATTTATAGTATATTAAACATAAATGTATCTACAGTTACATATATCAGGATACTGTGCTCTAACAGAAGTTATAAATAATCATAAGATGAAAAAAAATAATAAATTTCCTGTCATCCCACAAACAACAGCTTTAGTAACAGGATGTTCTTGTAAACTTAGATATTTAAAACAATGCTGACAAAAAGTGTCTGTATATGAAAATTGTATCTCTGAAATTTGAAAAAAAAAATGAAGTGTTTCAATAATTTACTCTTTTATCTTGGGACATTTATACCACACCGATTTAGGCCGAAAATATAAAAATTACGTCATTCGATAGGTGTATATTAGGGAAGAAAAGAGTTATTTTTTCACAGGCTGTAATACTGGTAGTATCAGAAAAAATTTTACCAGGATTATTTTATTAAAGACTTTTTAAAAAAGTCCTTTCAAAATTTTAAGTTCATATTCCCATTGGAATATGTTTTTTTTTTTTTTTTTTGTGGGAAAATAAACATGTGTACCGACCTACATTTTTTTTTGCGATGTCACATGTCGGATCTGTGTAATGTCAAGAAAAAGTATTTTTACAAATTAAGAATGTGTATTACCTAAATATAAATCTCAAGTTACAGAATCCACCAAAAAAATTAATTTGAAAAGGAGGCTAAAAATTGTATTCACATTGACATTGAATATTTAAAAGCCCTTCCCTTGTAACTGTAGTTGAGCATATGAAAACAAGTCTAAGGTAAAAAAAATGAAAACTTACTTTTAATTTAAACATTAAAAAAAAAACAAAAAAAATACCAAAATATTTACATATACATATTTTCTTTAACTGATTGAACTGGAAAATTGTGAAAAAAAAAAGAATTTTTATTTTTCCATTTAAAAACATCCTGCGCGTATTTTTTTTGCCTTTTAAATTTTGTTACAGATATAGGTATACGCTTTTTTCCTTTAACCATGAATTTATGCTTCACATAAAAAACAAAAAAATTGTTTTTTATTGTGTTATGTAATGTATAGTAAATGTAAGCAAATACTTTATATGAAATATGTAGCAGATACATGTATGGTATGTAGAGGTAAATACTACAATGATGTCCCATGATACATATTATATCTTGTATGTCTCCATATAACATATACATGTATGTATACCTACATACTATATTGTAATGTGAGAACATAACAATCGAGAAAAATACACATACATCACAAGTATGTTCTTTTAATTATGTATATTTAAAAAATTGGCGAAAAAATAAACCAATAAAGAAGAAAAACGAAAAACCATGAAAAAAATGAGTCTTCCCTATATTAAAGCAATTTAAAGGACTATTTTCTTTATAAAAGAAAAATGAAGTAGATATCCATAAATATTATTGGTATAGTTTAATATATCGTATTTATCTTATAATTTATTCAAAATAATGCTTTAAGGTTATTTGAAAATGATATCCTTCTTCATAAGGTACCGTTTCGTTTAGGATGTTGGATATCATCGCTCCTTGTTTATATAGAAAATGATATAAGATACAAATATTTGTATGCCAATTACAAATGAATTTGATATAGGTATAGCCAAAAAACAAAATAAAATTGAATTATTATCTTTTACTTTTTTTTTTATTATCGTAAATTCTTTCTCGTAAATTCAAGTACAGTATGATAAACATGTTTTTGAACCGTTTATTTTGAAAATATGGCTCAAGTGTATCTGTAATGAATTAAAGTAAAATTTCATATATGAAGGTTGATGTGTTTTCTCACAACTACATACATATTTACAAGTTATTATGTAATATCATGCCTTAGAATATTTCAGTAAAAATAAAGCTGTTATATGTATGAAAATTGTATGGAAACTGAAATAAAAAACAAAACCAATGGACTTAAGTCACTTTTAAAATAAACGGCTCTTGATATTTAAATAACTATACCAGCAACAGGATAAATTGGTAAAAAAATAAAAATACGTATGTAAATATAATAAAAGGGCAGAAAGGTAGAAGAATACATAATAATTTTAGTAAATGGTCCATTTAACTTTAGGTTTTAAAAGGTTTTTTTTTTCTTTTTTCTTTTGTAGTATGCTTTTACTTTTCTCAAGTATCTTTTTTAAAAAAAATATATAAGTAGGTATAGGTACAATTATATATCGTATACATATTTTAATAGTTGACACTTTGACAATAATTAAATTTTTTCTCGTTTTTTTTTCCTTCTTTTATTCAAATAATTTTAATATTTTTCTGGTTTACTTACACAATGAGAATTTTTTTTCTTCTTGTTCTTAAAGTTTTCCTTCTTGAATATTATACAACTTTGATAATTTAATTCAGAAATTTTTCAATTAAAGAAAAAAAAAACAAAAACTTTTAAAAACTTGCACACACTTTAAAAAAATAAATAAAAAAACAAAGAAAAGTATGTACTTTTATTTTTACTCACTATACATTACACAGGTATTTTTACACTTTTTAATCAGATAAAAAAAAACAAAACAAATTCTATAACTTTATCAGTTTAAAACAAAAGAATGGGGGGTGTGGGGGTAGTAAACTTACTTTTTTTTAAAGCATGACAAAAAATATAATAAAATATTTATGTCGTTTTTTTTTTTTGTTTTTGAAATTTTATTATTTCTTAATTATGTATTTTTTTTTTTATTTATTATAATTTTACAACATAAAGAAATTTTTCTATACAAAAATAAAATAAAATATGTAAAACACTTTATTATCACTTTTTTTTTTCTTGCAATTTTTTTACTTATAAATTCTTTTTATTTTTTAATTACTTTTTTCTATCTATCTACACCTATTTCTTGGACAATTCTCTTCAAATGATGTTCAACAATTTAATGAAATATATATCCTTGAACTGAATATAAAGCAAACAATACAATTTTCATTTTACCACATAAAATAATTTCCACAATCAATCATAGTTTAAATTTGCGTACATTATAATTTACCAAAAACAAAAACAAACCGTAGAAAAACATATTGTGAAATCTAGCTACAAATTATAAATGCATTATATACAATCTACGAAAATGATGTGCATTTTATAAGCACACGTATATAAAACACATATTAATAAATATACGCACGCATAAACTTTGTTATACTCTATTATCTAACATATGTATATCCTTTATCATATCCTTCAAATTCTTATATCTTCAGCAGCCACTATTATTAACGTCATCATTATTATTTATCTCTCGATTATAAAAAGGACAACCACAAAAATTGTTTACATTATTATAATTCAAAAATTCTGAAAGTATATTATATACGATTATTTATATGTATTTATGTATATACAGCATGTATTAAATGATACATTAAACAAGGATATTAAACGAACAGTACCATGCTGTCTGGAAATCACTACATAAATTTTTTAAATTATATTATATAAACTTTTATTTATTTTTTTCTGAGAAGAAAAAAACAAACAATAAAAATATAAGGACACAAGAAGGAAAAACAACAATAATATACTATCTGTATCTCTATTTGTATAAGAATATATATACAATATTATTAACTTATTTCTATTCCACGTACAACTTGTTGCCGAGCTCAACATGAACTGAAATTTTACTTTTAAATAAATACTAGACATACTAGATTTTTATAAATGAATAATGAATAAAAATATCTATAACTACATTATATATCACACAAGTCTACACGCAAACTAATATCTTGATAATACGATGGTATCATATATATGTATATATGTATACATAAAAAGTTAAGTAGAAAATTTTTACCACCCACAATTCATTTTATATAGAGATGTAGATAGAACATTTACGTATACACAAGTCTGGAGCATAGCAACGGTGTGTACACACATATATATTATATGAAGTATATATTTGACAAATCATGCATACAAATAAAAATGTATTAAATTTTATATGTGATTTTTTTTTTTATCTAGACAATATATGTATATGTCTTTTGTAAACTTCACAAGTAAAAATGTATTTGTAGATACATACATAGACAGACACACATATATTTTGTAATATAGAACAAAACGAATTAAATATATAATAACAGCTTACATTTTACAGGAAAAGAAACATCAAGGTTCTCACAGTATATAGAAATTTTCATCTTGCATCTAGGAAGAAAGGATATTTAAAAAAAAAAATGTAGAGTAACAGAATCCAATGATTGATTGCATGCAATTTATAATTCATAAACAATTTTTTTTCCGGGGAAAAAATAAAATACGAAAAAATATGATAACATGAAAAATAACAATCAAGCTTACATTGAAAGCTCTAAAAAGGATACTTTTGGTTAATTAGGAATTTCAAAGCATTACAATTATCTTGTTTATGCTAAGCGTTACTTCGCATTAACTCACTCCGTCTTGACTTAATACGGATGCATAAACAAAATTTCAAAACGCATTAAAGCTCTACGTCGTTTTGAGTTAATACACTATTAAATCCGCATTTAAAATTTCATTTCGTTTTTAAAATGTGCATAAACACTTACTTCGTTTTAAGTAGTTGTTATTACACACGCAGGTGTTCAACGTTTTGAGTGAGAACGAAATGTTGTATTACGCATAAACACCAATCAAAACGTATTATCTCAAAACGATGTTTAAAACGTTTTATCGTTAATACGTTTTAACCTTTGTGCATAAACAAGATAAATGAAGAAGTAAGGAATATGCTTGGAATATTTTTTGTTGGAAAATTTAAAAAAAAAACAAACTGTTAATGTTTTTACCTATATCATACTTAATGTTCATATATATCATGCAGAAAATTCTAGATATTATTTGAAGGATAAATTTATTTTTCGCAACATTAAGTGAATTAGAAATAATTACAAATATAATTATCCTTTTTTCAATGACAATTTTGAAAATATCATTTTCTTCACTAGAAAAAATGTTTTTCTGCAGAATAAAATTTAATCAGTCCAGCAATGCCTTAATTCAAAGATGACCAGCTTTTTATTTTATTTGTCTATGAACATTTTGTTAGAGTGTTAGAGTTGTTAATCATACGACCAATTCAATTTCTCTTGGCGAGACTGCAGCTAATCCTATGAACTTATTATTTGAAAAAAGGCAAAAGTGCTCATCCATCCATCTATCCAAACTATTTGTGAAATTGAATACAAAAGTTTCGAATTGCTTGAATATATTTTTACAGACTTTCCGTGGACATACGCATAACATATTTTGTCCTTTTAAATTAGTTAACTGGACAAATGATGCTTGAATGCAGAAAGAAAAAAACAAAAACAAGGGCAACAGATTTTCCATTAGTTACGAGGCAACTTTGTAACTCTACGAATTAGAAACAAAAAATAAAACTTCAATAATAATATATTTTACACTTTTAACCTATTTTAAATGTAGGTACCTACTCGTATTTTGTCCTTGATAACTTTTATTTTGATTTTTTGTTTCACTTTTAAAGTCATATTATTAAATTCATTCAAACAAACCAAATAAACAAATCCGGGAAAAAATCCTCTTTGATGTGTGATAATAAATTTATGTACACACCAAAGTTTTTAGTTTCATTTCAATTCATTTAAATGATATTTCCTGTTTTCAACAGATTACAAAAGTTTCACCAATATATTTTCAATGTTACATATAGATAAAAAAAAAACTTATTTCAACAATAAAAATATTCTCAGAAAACAAAATAAAATGTTTTTGACATCATTTATCAGCATGAATGAATATGTATATTTCATTAAAATATAAATTTTCATGAATTATAAAATTTAAAAAAAAAAATAAAATAAAATCACATGACTTCGAAATAAAATAAGTACATATGTAAATAGAAAAAAAAGGGTGTCAGTTAACATTTTCAAAATAACAATCAAATTGCTATAAATGAGAAATTTTTATCGTGTAACTTGATTTTCCTGAAAATACAATACAAGAAAAAAGGACACATATCACCATAACCACATATAAAATTACAGGAAATTAAATTCTGTATATTGGACATCATATCATCCTAAACTTCTACCATATCCTTTTGTCAATCAAATTCTATATTTATTATACTCGTATGTCCTTTACATACAAATATCATGTACATATATGTTCGAATATGTACATATACTCATACTTGTGAATACAAAATAACAGAAGAAGATTTATCATTTATGAAAGAATTTTATCTAAATCATATTTTATGTGTATTTTAATTTTTTTTTTTTACCTTTAATGAAATACGTGCTTCATGAATCCTTATACTAATAATAGAGAAAAGGGATGTAGGAAAAAATGATCAAGATCACCAGGGGTTTATTTTAATGCTGATGTGTAGGTTTTACTTACATTTTATTTTAAAAATCGGTAAAAATAGCTCATTCAAAATTTACATAATATGTAATATAATGTAATATTATGTACCTATATAGTATGTTTATTCGTTTGTACTAATAAGTCATTTTTTATCGAGGATAATTTCTGTCGAGTAAAAGTAAATACATGCATACATGGTCCTGTATGTTATGTAAATTTGTGTAATTTTTTGTGGACACTTAATTGATTAAGGAGGCGTAAAATAAGCTATAAAGAATTTGAAGTGAAGTAGGTATATGTACATGCTAATTTTCTTCCTAAAGCCTGCCACACATCATACATATAATTCATGTTGAATGATTAAATATATTATATCTCTTGACAAAAATGAAATAAGGATGAATTTTCACAGCTATACACGTACTTTGAAACAGAGTCACAAATATATCAGCATAATTAGAAGAATTCACAGCCAAAAAAAATACAAAATTACAATTTTTTTAACCATTTATACTTCAGATTTGTTTTTCTTTAAAATTTTTTTAATTAATTTAAAAAAAAAAAGTAGTTTTCTCCAGGGTAGTACAAAAGATCCAACATGGGTCACAGTAATAAGGATAATAATATTATAATATCCCATTTTTAGGGATTGAACGTAATTTAACATAATCTAGTCAAGTAAAGACATTTTCAAATAGACAAAAAGTGTTGAAAAAACAAACATAGTTCATCCTTTAGATCCTTTATAATTTAAAAAATTCTTTGAGTAATTCTTTTCTTAAGAGAATTTACTACTCATATATTTCTGTACTCCAACGGCCACAGCTCTAATTTTTCGAGTCCAAGTCCGAGTACGGCAGTCCTAAAACATGATTAAATGTAAAAAATAAGAAAAATTAATACCTCAGTTGTGAATTTTGCTAAATTTAATATTTTGTTTTACATTTTCGCCATTCTATATTTATTTTTAAATTAACTAACGATGAAAAAAAAAATGTATGAAAAGGTAATTACGTGAGATGTAAAGTAAAAAATATTTTGTAGAACTTCAAATAATTAAGAATTTAATACCTACGTGAGAATTTTAAAAAATTATTAAAGTTAAATATGCACTTTTTTACATAGAAATTTAAGGTGTCACTGAAAATTCCAAAAAAAAGGAAGAAAAAATTCCCCCTCTGGATGTAATGTAATCTCAATGGTATAATAGGGTGATTTTAGAACATTTTTCAATTATTCTTAAAATAAGTTTTAGATTTTTATAACATTGATGTAGATATCATGGGTATATAGAGAGTCATAATTCAATTAAGTGAATTTCTTATCATCACGAATGATTATATAAATTAAGCTCCAAAAAATAAATTTAATTTTCATATCAAATTTTTTACTAATAAAATTATCAAAAAAATGTATTATGTCAAAAATAATTCTTATCACAAAACGAAGAACTGAAAGTAATTAAAAATTCGTTCATAATAAATTATCGGAAAAATACATTTAATTTCACATATTAATTGTGGCTACTTTTCAAAGCTTTTGATCATAAAAAAAAAAACAAAAATTTTAATTTTCATTCTAAGCATTATTTTAAATTTAGTAAATTTTTAATAAAATAAATTTAAATTAGTTTTCGTTATTTTTCTTAATTTAGTTTGATTTCATTTTCCAGTTGCACTTTTTAAATAAAACTTTCTCTAAGCTTTTTAGACCAGAACCCTTCTGTGGACTGCTTAAAAGCTACACCAAAAATTACATATATATAAAAAAATGAGAGATGGAAAGAAACACCTCCTATTGGAAAAAGACTCCCGGAAACAAATAAGCGAAGGAGTTTATTAAACCTTCGACTAATATTACTAGAAGCTAATCAATCTCAATAGAAACGAGCTAAGGACAACAACAAGGAGAAAGAAAACCTCGAAACACATTCTATGTGAATATGAGGCATTGGCATTTAAAAGAGTGCGTTATATTTTTTCTCAAACCAGAAGAAATTTGTTGCGCACCTTCTAATAGAAGTTAGGATTCATTTATTTTTTAAAAAAAAGTATTTTATCATAAATCAAGTAATTTAACCCAGCTTAACTGTTTTAAATATCTTCTCTCTATGCTTAAGATATTTCACAGCCATAAAACAAAATTAAAATTCATTTTTAAATCAAGAACTTACTCCTTATGCATCATTATTTTTACAGGAAATTCCAAAAAAATAAATTTAATTTCGGAAAAACAACAAAAAAACAGAACTAAATTGAACTCTTTTTCAAAAACCAAGCTGTTTTAATTTGAAATTTATACAATTTACCCGCTTTTACTCTATGTACATTATTTACGGCAGATTTTGTTATTGAATTTGTCGAGTACAAAACTTATCAGTGAATAATTTAAAATAAAAAATATTATGTACTTACTTTTTTTTTATTTTATTTCACATTATCGTTATGATGTCTCTTATGACGTCATCATTAAATTACATTGAATTAAAGTCAATTTTCAAGTACATTATATACTTTTTTTTAGTGTACGTAGTTTAACTTTTAATTCAGTACTTGTTTGCTTGGGGGAACATTAAGACTGAATTGATTCGTCATTCTCAGTTTTATTTCATAATAATTAAAGTAATTATTAGGTTTACATAAAAGTTACTTCATTTAAATATTTTTTTTTTCATTGTGTATTTTTTTGCAGTTTCATCTTTCAAATTGAAACTCTCTACCAGATGATTCAATATCAAAGAGCTCATTTTCAAGTTACAGAGAAAAAAAAATACAAATAGATTAAGTAAATTTCAAAAATATAAGAATAATCATTCATAGTCATTAGTCGGAGAGTCTTAAACGAGTCCAACGACTTCCACAACGATCCAACGAACCAGCGATCCACCAACCATCAAAGTAAGAGAACTTGAAATCAGTCGTTAAAAGTGATCCACCGGTGAAACTTGAAACATGAGGCAAATAAATGAATTAAGTGAAGAAGAAATTTCAAGAATTTCAACTGAATTTCAAAGAATTAAAGGTAAGTGAAAAAAAAATAAATTAATTAAAAATAAAAAATAAAGATACAGATATTTTCATTGTATCTACTTACGTTTTTATTTTCATATTGTAGATTGCGTTTACCTTGATCATACTGGTGCAACACTTTATTCAGAAAAACAAATTGATGCTGTCACTGAAGCACTTAAAGGAAATCTATTTTGTAATCCACATACAAGTCAAACAACTGAAGATTTAATAGATAGTGCAAGATACAAGTAAGTTGTATTGATGTGTTCGTGTAAATAAAATTTCTTAATTTGTTGTTTTTTTTGTTTTTGTTTTTTTTTTGTAGAATTTTAAAATTTTTCAATACTAACATTTCGGAATATGATATTGTATTTACATCTGGTACAACATCATCATTAAAAATTGTTGCAGAATGTTTTAATTTTAATGATAATGGTAGATTTTTTTATATTCAAGAAAATCATACATCTGTATTGGGTATGCGTGAAATTGTTAAAACAAAAAGAATTCATGTTTTAACACGTGATGAATTTTTAAAAAATTCAAATCCTAATGATAATCAAAAATGTAATATTTCGAAAGAATCAACAAAATATAATAATAATTTACTAGTATTCTCAGCACAATGTAATTTTAGTGGTTTTAAATATCCATTAGAATTAATTACAAAAATACAACAGAATGGTTTAATTACCTATGGTCATGATATTATTCATGAAAATTCAACAACAAAAACAAAAAATTCTACAACTAATGAATTTTATAATAATGGAGACGAAGAAGAAGAAGAAGAAGAAGGTTCATTTTATGTATGTTTAGATGCTGCATCATATGTTGGAACAAATTATCTTAATTTAAAAAAATATACACCAGATTTTGTAACGATATCATTTTATAAAATGTTTGGGTAACAAGAAAAAAAATATATCTTTTATATTTATTTTGTAATTTTTATCAAAGAAAAAATCTGCTTAATCATTTTATTTTTTTTTTCTACTATTTTTTTTTCAAAGGTATCCAACTGGTCTTGGAGCACTATTAGTTAGTAACAGAGGACAAAAATTATTAAATAAAACTTATTATGGTGGTGGTACTGTTAAAATTGCAATGAGTTTACAATTATTTCATAATAAACGTGATTTATTTCATGAACGTTTTGAAGATGGTACATTATCATTTTTAACTATACCATCAATTTTATCTGGTATTTCAACAATTGAAAAATTAATAATATCAAAAAATAATTTAAATACAATGCAACGTATATCAAATTATGTTTTTGAATTGGCACAATATTGTTATAATTCATTAAAAACATTAAAATATAATAATTTAAAGCCATTAGTAAAAATTTATTCACATACAAATTATACAACGGTTAACACGCAAGGTGGTGTTGTTACATTCAATTTGTTATATGAAAATGGCAGTTATGTTGGTTTTGGAGAGGTTCGTTTTTCTATTGTTAAAGAATTTTTATTTTTGAAATTTAAAAAAAAATGAAAATTAAAATATTTTTCTTACAGGTAGCATGTTTAGCTAGCATTTATAATATTTATTTGAGAACTGGATGCTTTTGTAATCCAGGAGCTTGTCAAGTTTTATTGGAATTAAAAAATAGCGATTTGAGAAAGCATTATCAGGTAAATATCGTTTTTTTCATGAAATGTTAAAGAAATTCTCTCCAATGTAAATCTAAGAAATTTCAGAGTCCTTTAAAAATGAACAGAAATTGTTATTTTAAGAAAATTTTTGTTTTTTTTCTTTTAGGCTGGACATATTTGTAGTGATTATAATGATTTAATTGATGGTGTACCAACAGGTGCTGTACGTGTATCATTTGGTTATATGTCACGTAAAGAAGATATTGATTCATTTATAAATATGTTAAAAGAATGCTATTTAAAAAATACAAATAAAAGATTTGATATTATAAAAAATTCAAGTATTCCAAGATCATTAGAAAATTATAAAATGAAAATTTTTAAAAAAAAATCAAAAATTCATTTACGTGAAATTTGTATTTATCCAATTAAATCATGTGGTGCATTTAAAATAAAAACAAAATGGGAATTAAATGAGAATGGTTTTAAATATGATCGTTGTTGGATGATTATAAATTCATCTGGTGTTGTTGTTACACAAAAAATTAATTCAAAATTATGTTTAATTACACCAATAATTGATGAAAATCATAATTTAATGAAACTCACATTTCCAGGTAATTTCAATTTAATTTTTGTTTTAATTCATATTAAATTAAAATGTTCTTTTTGATTTTATTTTTTTTTTTTCTTCATCTAGGCTTCAAATCAATTGAAATTGAATTAAATAATAATAACGGTAAAAATGTATCAAGTTCACTATGTCAAAGTAAAATATGTGGAGATTTAATTGAAGGTATCGATTGTGGTGATGATATTGCTAAATGGTTATGTAATGTACTTAATATGCAAGGACTTCGATTAATTCAACAAAATAATGATATTGAAAGAAAAAATCGTTCTGGAAAAATAAAAAATTTAAATTTATCAAATCAAGCACAATTTTTATTAATTAATTTTACATCAGTTGCATGGTTAACATCAAAAATTGATGATTGGTTAGATTGTTCAAATAATGATTTACAAAATATTATTGATCGTTTTCGTGGTAATTTAATTATAGAAACATTAGAACCATTAGAAGAGAATAAATTTACAAAAATTAAATTTGGTAAAATTGAATGTAAAATTGATGGACCATGTAATCGTTGTCAAATGATATGTATTGATCAAAAAACTGGTTTAAAAACATCTGAACCATTACGTACAATTACAAAAGAATTTAATGGTAAAATACGTTTTGGTATTTATTTATCACAAATCCAACAACAACAACAACAAGATCAAAAAGATAATAATATACAAGAACAACAATCATCATCTAAAGCAAATAATCATGATAATTTGAAAAAAAGATTTATTTCATGTGACGATGATATAATTGTAGAAAGCTTAATGAATACTACATAATAAATCTATTAATGACTAAATTAATTTTTTTTTTCTTTCTATTTAATTCATTTTATAAATAACATAAATAACATTAAAAAGAAGAAAAAAAGAAATTATTTATATAAATCAGTATTGAAATTATTTTTACTTTCATTTTGTCTAATTTCACATTATTACACAATCTTTAATTGGTTGATGTGTAATTTCTCGTAATGGTTTACCTTCACTTGCCATTCTTACACAATCTGCAACATCTTTATATTCTGGAAAAGCTAAACTTTGAATTTTTGAATGTACTAATTTATCATTAATTTTAACTTCAAATGAACCTTGTCGACCTCTTCGACATACTACATTCGCTTCAGGTACAATTTCTTTAATTACTTTTGATAATTCCATACATTGAGTTTTAAAATTACAGTAACCACTGAAAAATTAACAAGAAAATATACATATATATATTTTTTTAGAAGGTAATGTTAATGTTCTCATATAAAATTTTAAATTGGTCGGGTGTAGAGTTTTCTGAATTCAAGACATGCAAAAATGTTATGTAGAATACTACCAATTGTAAGCTTTTAATGTTACCGAGTCAACAAAATACAAATTCTACAAAAAAAAATTAAAAATAACGGTTCTGAAGAACACTTTTCGCATTCCAAGCTGTCCTACCAGCCACAGGCAATGTTGAGCGTTGCTTTGACCCACAGATAAAGTTGTAGTTTAAAGGGTTATTATCAATGTCTCCCCATTTTTATTATTAGAAAAGCTCTTTTCAATTCGCCGTCAAAGTTTTCACAAAATTTTTCTCGTGAGTTATGTGTATTTTGAAACAATTAATTAAAATAAATTAAAAAACGATATTTAAAACCGAAATCTACGTAACTTCATTATTTATTTTATAACATTTAATTTTTTTACTCAATTCAAAAAAAAACAATTTCTTACCAATATTCAACGTCTACTTCAACTCCTTTACAATTATAAATTTTGGAATTTTCATTAATATCTTTTGAATTGTCCATAGATTTCAATTTACTTTCAATAAATTATAAAATTTAACCTATTTTCAATAAAGTTTTGAAAACAAAATAAAAAACAGATGTTTTGTCAAAATATTCCGCAATTCAGCTAAAATAAATTCAAAATAGAAATATTTGATGGGAAACATCAGAATTTAGAATTTAAATATTTTTCAATTGTTTTCAAATTGATTTTAATATTTTGTAACAACGCAATCTCGTAAATCATTTTTTTGAATTTTGCATTTAAAATTTAAAATGTTCCAAAGAATATTTCTAAAAAGTAAAGAAGATGACTTTAATATGTTTGATGCTCAATGTATGTATTTCTTAATTTCTTTCAGGGCATATCAGATGTGTGTGACAAATCCAATATATTTCGGCTTATTTGATGAACCACCATAAAAGTAATGACTTTATTTTAATGATATCAAAGTCTTGCATAGAATTACTCAGTAAATCACTTCTTTTAAAAATATATTTACGCATTTTGATTATCTACCTATTTTTACCAAAATTAGTCAATTTGATTCATTACGTAAATATAGTGTTAAGTTGGTTTAACAATCATATCTGTTTGTTTGTTTGGTTGACCTAGCAATTTTTGGATTGATTATGAAGCCCAATTAGTATTGAGAGTGCCGTTTCGATATCATACCTGGGCTACTTGGCGTAAACCTAGGGAAATATCGTTTGACGCACCGCCCGGTAGATCTTCATAACGATTCTGCACAAATCTAGTTTCTGTTTATTAGTTGATTTATTCATGTAAAGTTAATAAGTAATGGAATAAAAAATAATCACTTTTGCTTATCTATTAGAAAAATTTGCCAATAAAAATATGTATGTATTTATTTTTTTTTTACCCAACACAAAAAGACTTTTCCGGTTCTAAGACCAAAGGCTAAGTGATAACACTTTTAGTGCGCATAATTTTAAATTTTTAAGCTGCCTCTTTCAATTATTCTCCATTCTTTTTGGAATATCAAAGTGTGTAAAGGAACATTCAAAATGGTTTATAAGAAATTTACTATAATCCAAGCAGTAACAATTATATCCTTTTTTATATTGCCAATTATAAAAGTAAATACATTTGAATATGACTATGAAGATTTATGTTCAGATAGTCGTGAAGGATGTCGACCAGATAATACAACTTTAGAATGCTCTGGACCTGGACGTGGTAAATGTATTTGCAATAGATGCTATTGCGAAAACGATCCAGATGCTGGAAAATTTATATCTGGAAGATATTGTCAATGTGATAATTACTCATGTGCACGTAGAAATGGTTTATTATGTTCTGGAAGGGGTGATTGTAATTGTGGTCAATGTGTATGCGAAGTCGGATGGACTGGAAAAGATTGTGGTTGCGAACAAAGCAACAATCATAATAATAGTACTTGTATATCACCAGCCGATTTCGATGTTGTATGTTCAGGACATGGTCAATGCACTTGTGGTAAATGTTTGTAAGTATTAAAGTATTGAACAGTATTCAATTTTATAAAAAAAGTCTTGTTAGATTTATTTTTACTGTTATATTTTATTCTTAATTCAGGTGTGATATGGAAACAGAATTTTATTCTGGAAAATATTGTGAAAGATGTTTATCATGTGCTAGTCGTTGTTCTGATTTAAAAAATTGCGTTGAATGTAAATTTTTCGATTCTGATGAAAATAAAAATAAGTGTGAAGAAAAATGTGGAAAAGAATATTCGACAGTCGAAATAAGTGATGTACTTGAATACAATGAAAAAAAAGATGAAGATCATTGCGTTTTTTATGATGAGAATGATTGTAAATATCACTTTGTTTACTTTGAAACTGCTGCATCATATTATGAAAATGATGAATTGCATAGGACTACACATGTAAGAGTTCAAAAAGAGAAAATATGCCCAAAAAAGCTTTCTACGGAAGTTCAAAATAGAACATTGATATAAATACTACATTATAAATCTATTTGTAATTTTATACAGTAAATTACTTAATTTCTAAAAAATAAAATTCAAAAACAAATACCATAAATTCTCATCATTTCAGTATCCTTTACGTCCTCTAAAACGTTGCCTATTATCCAACTGTAAGAAAAAGAAGAGAAAAAAAGATAAGCCATTTTCTTTGGATTTTACACCTAAGTTTAGAAATATGAATATTTTGATTTTGATTTGGTAAAAACGAAAATAACATCAATAGCTCTTACCAAAGATCTTTTACATTCAAAAAATGTATTTCTAAGGACCTGACATTCATGAGGAATACTTGCATCTCCTCTTTGAAGACATTCCTTTGGTGTTTTTTTCTCCTGGATTATAAAAATTCAATAATTTTAATTTTTGTCTTTTGAATTCCGTATAAATTAAATTACCTTTTTACAACAATCAGTTTGTAATAAACACATTTTCAAATCAGCTCTAACTCCAGCACAAGCTGATGTATCAGCTAATTTTTCATCGCCTTCATATCGCATCATCTTGTAAAATGTTTGAGATTTATAAAAATTACTTTAAATATTTAAAATTTATTTGGAAATTACAAAAAAAGTGAATTTATATACATATTAGATATGACAAAAAAAAACATTCCTCAAAACATTCACCCAATGGGCAATGAACTGTCAAATTCAATCAGGGTTTCCAGCTCGAAAGAAAACCTTTTTTTTGTTATTAAAATAGAAATGACCAAATTAAAATAGCACAGCGCAATTATGGTAATAATTTTGGCTCAGATTTATTAACTAAGGAGATCTATTTAACTTACTTTTAAAAGAACTAGATATTGTTTTGCAACTAAATTTAAGTTTAAAATTTAAAGTGTTTTAAATTTTTTAAAGCTGGAAGCCCTAAAAAACTTTGCACAATTCAATTTTATTCAGCAAATATTCACAATTCTATTCTAAAGTTATTTCTTCTGAGTGACTGTGAAAGAAGCCGGGGTGTCATATTATCAAGTTTTGTTTTGATTTGTTCACGAATTTTAGGAAATAATGTGATTTTCTGGTTGTTTTAATTGAGTTTGTTCTTAGCAGCATTTAATAATACTTTCAACAGTCATCGTAAATCTTGCAAAAAAAAAAAAAACACAAAAGTAAAAAGAACTGCAGGTGCAAGGTGCAAGTATTCTTTTATTAACATGTCAAAATTGCTGAATAAAAATTTAACACCGATTGTGAATAATGCCTTGTGGAACGTATGTAAAGCGACAAATGTTGCTGTTGTAAATAGACCTTGTTCTACACAATCATGGCAACAACCGGAAGGTTATGATACTGGAATTAAAATTTATAACTGTATAACTCGTTCAAATGTACCGTTAATTTTACGAAATCAATATTTTGCTACATGGTATACATGTGGACCAACAGTTTATGATTCTGCACATATTGGTCATGCTAGTTGTTACGTTAAATTAGACATTATTCAACGGATTTTACGTGATTATTTTAACATTAATTTAATAACGGCCATGAATATTACAGATATTGATGATAAAATAATTAAAAAAAGTAATGAAACTGGTAAAAATTATTCAGAAATATCAAAAATGTATGAAAATGAATTTTGGAATGATTTAAAAGCATTAAATATTAATGTTCCAGATATAAAAGTTCGAGTAACAGAAAATATTCCATTGATAATTTCATTTATAGATGAAATTTTAAAAAAGGACTTAGCATATATCGGTAATGATAAATCAATTTATTTTAAAGTTAATGCATTTTCAGGATATGGTAAATTACAAAAACTCAATTTAGATTCACAAGAACATGATACAAAAATATCAAATATTGATTTTGCACTTTGGAAAGTAAATAAAAATGAACATAATGAACCTTCATGGTCTGCACCATGGTGTAATGGAAGACCTGGTTGGCATATTGAATGTAGTGCATTAGCTAGTAAAATTTTTGGTAATTTATTAGATATTCATGCTGGTGGTATTGATTTAAAATTTCCTCATCATGAAAATGAAGAAGCACAAAGTTGTGCATTTCATAATACAAAACAATGGGTTAATTATTGGATTCATACTGGTCATTTAACATTAAAAGGACACAATGATAAAATGTCAAAATCATTAAAAAATACAATAAGTATTAATGAAATGTTAGAAAATTATACATCAAATGAATTTCGTATAGCTTGTTTATTATCAAATTATCGAACATCAATGGAATTTAGTGATGAAATGATGAAAACCGCTAAAAATACATTATTAAGATTTCAAACATTTAATAATGATTGTCAAGCATATTTTAATGATAAAAAACAAAATGTTAATATTAATTCAAATGTTATTTTACAAAAATTACATGAAATTCAAAATTTAATTGATAAATCATTTAAAGATGATTTTAATACTGCAAAATGTATAAGTTATTTATTAGATTTAATTGGAACAATTAGTAAAATGATTAATAATAGTAATTTATCAGATAATAATAATTATTTTTCTTCAGATATTGCTTGTGTATCAGCTTCATGTAATTTTATTAATAAAATCCTAGAAATTTTTGGTATTCAATTATCTGAGAATAAATTAACAGAATTTTCAAATAGTGAATTAAATTCAATTAATATTGAAAATATTATTGATGAAATTATTGAAATTCGTAAACGTATTCGTGAAAAGGCAATTTTAACTAAAAATGGAGAACTTTTTAAAATTTGTGATGAAATTCGTACAAATTTAAGTAGTAAAGGTATTGAAATTAAGGATCATAATAAAGAAAGTTCATGGCATTATAAAAAAATTGATAAATAAATAAAACGAAATGTTGAATAAAATAATTAAAATTTTTTTTTCTTTCTCATTATTTTTTTTGTTTAAAAAAAGACGGATTGATTTTCCCACCAAAATTCTTTCTGAAACCCACTCTGAAACCATAAAACTTTCTTGGACTTCTTGTGGAATGTGTTCCAAAACGTAATCATTCACAATTGTAATACTAATTCAGCTCTTTTAAACTTTTTAGAAGTTTTTGACACATTTCAAATGTAAACAAATAAATGTCATTACTCATTAGAAAAAAAAATATTTTGCAAAAATTAAAAATTTACAAATAAAAAAAGAAATTTTTATATAAAATATTAAATAAGTTATTAAAATGAAAAATGCCAAAAGTTTTCAAATTATCATCACCATCAAGTAATGCTCAATATTTAAGTAATTTAATGGAGAACGAATCAACAGAACAACAATTTGGAAAGATTGATGAATCAACATCTAAGGAAAATGCTGCATTATCACCAAAACATATACCATTTCCCGATGTACCAAATGGTTCAGAATTAATAAATGAATGTATTATGTTTCTTTTTGCATTATTTTCTGCTGGAATGCAATTTTTACATATTTATCGTACGGCTTGGTGGTTTCCAGAATCACATGTGAACCATGCAATTGTAAGTATAAAAAGTGAACAATATTCCTTTTTTTGATATAATTCGTCTTTTTCTTCTTCTGTGGCACTACAATCCTGAATGGATTTTGTCTTCCTCTACCCTCCACCTCCATTCAGCTCCATCTCTTTCCAGTTCTCCAGTTCCATACCTCTCCATATTTTTCAGGATCCATTCGTTATAGATGAGCTATCCAACTAATTTTTTACTTTTTAAATCTTAAAAATCAAAAATAATATCTACACTGTTTTTTTACTTTCAGAACTTTTACTTGATTGATCTCAATTTGGTGATTTTTATAACAGTAATTATCTCAAGAAGAATCCTGTATGTACTTTTAAATAAATTCCTAATGTTTATGTTCAAATCGAAAAATTTAAAAATTTATAAAATTATCACAAAGTAAGTAAATTGTATTTTGTTTCTTTCTAACTTTTGCTAATTTTGTTTGTTTGTTTCATTTGTAGGTGTACATTTTCTATAATTTTTGCAATGATATTAGGAAATTGCATTATGAAAATATTTGCCAAACATAATTATTTATGTTTTTTTTTATTGTTATATCCGTAAGTAGAGGTCGATTCACAAATATCCATTCCGGCTCCGGTCTGTCTAATCAGCTTCAAGAATTGGGCCGGTTTAAATTCATACATTCAAATTACATACAAATATGTAAAAAAATGCCTGAACTTAAACACAGACGGAGAAGAACCTTATTGGATGTGTGTGAATCGACATTTATTTCATACTTTTTTGTTGTCGAGTAATTTTCCTTTCTTTCTTTTTTTTTATTTCTAGAATTGTTGTTTATTTTTTAATTTTTGGACCACAAATGGAATCATTTTTAAGAATGATACCAGAAACTGAAACAACATATATAAATAATATACCAATGCATTCATGTTCAACAAATTCAATATCAATACGTGATGAAATTGAACAATTAAAAAATGATTTTAATAATCGTTTTAAACAAGTTATTTTTACATCATTAATAAATGCATATTATTCTGGTTTTGTACCATGTTTTTTTGCCCAAAATTTTATATATTATAATATAACATGGGCAACACAACATATTATATTTGTATGGATTGGTGGTTTTATGATGTGTACAGTATTTTGTTTTCCAGCGAAATATTGTGATGTTATGCATCGTGCTGCATTACATTTAGGTAAATGGCAACGTATTGATGGTAGAATAAATATAACACAAGCACCAGCAACATGGTCAAAACAACAATCATGGCAATCTGGTTGTATTGTACGTTATTCTGGTGATTTATATCGTTCAATTGGTCCAATAACAACATCAATACCAGGAAATTATAGTCATTATAGATTTCAGGTAAAAAAAAAAAATTGTTGATCATTTATTTTAATAATTTATATAAATTTTAATATATGTTTTTTTATTTTTTTTATTTCAGAGACTCTTTCAAAATCCATCATATTTTTATATGATTCTATCAACAATTCAAATAATTCTTGTTATTATACAAATAACTTTATTATGTTTTACAATTGAATGGCATCATATTTTATCATTAAGTTTTTTAACATTGACAAATCATCATACATTATTTCAAATTGTACGTGATTATTTTGTTACACAAAAAGTGTATGCTACTGAATCTTCAATTTATGAAAAATTAAGTACACATTTTAATTGAATATTTTTTTATTTTTACCTTTATTTTGATTTTATTTTATTTTTTTGTTTTTTAAAAGATGAAATAAATTTGAATTTCTAAGAAAACCTATGAATTTAGGATCTTTTATTTTAATTCAATTTTTCAACATTTTTTCCTAGAAATGAACAATAAGTTCTACGTATTTTATGTTTTCTGAGAAAATTAAGATTATCTTTCAGGCTTTAGAATAAATTTAGTCCTGAATATGTACTATTTGTTATTTGGAAGATATGAAGCATCAAACTCACAAAAACGATTTTCCTACTTACTTTTAAACGAAATTTGTTGTTTTAATTTCATTGACTTCCTTCATGAATCAATCGATATCTCGTAAACGACATGTTTTAGAATTTTCATGTTTTTAGAAGAAATAAAAACAATCTTTTAAGCTTTAAAATAAACTTAGTCTAAATTCTGTATCTTTTATTATTCAAAAGATATGGGGGGACAAACTCACAAAAACACCCTTTTCTCCACTAATTATTTTCAAGAAAATACGATTTTCTGGGCAAAATAAGAGATCAATCTCTTCGTGATTTTGTTTTTTATCATTAAAATTATGCGTTTTAAGCAAATTTACAGTAATTTGTAAGTTATTTTAGATTTTTATTCAGATTCGTGAATTTTAGCTTTTAAACTGGGGTGTATTTCATATATCCAGATAGCGTGTTGAAGGCATTTTCGATGTAAAAATCCGAAAACTTCGTTTTTATGAAAATATGTTGATTAAAACAAGAAAGTTCTATTGGAAAATATTTAAAATTATTTTCTATTAATTTTTCATGTTAAATTTTTCCTCTTATTCACGTAAATAATATAAAAACTCCCAAAACGATAAACTAAATTTAAAAAACGAACGAACTTTTGATACTTTGATTTGAAAAATATTTTTTTCAACGGCAATTCAAATCAAATACAAATTTCATGTATACATAGCGAATGCAAACTCTGATTCTGGTATGGAAAATGTGCCTAACTTCACTTTTATTTATATGTATATTTTGCGGTTCGCTGCGCAAACTTGAATTGTGTGTGAGTGAATTATTTTCTATAGGGTTGAAGTTTTTAGTTTTATGTGGTTATTAATTAGAGAAAGCAATCAAATATTTTATATTTATTATTGATATAATTTTTCAATATAATTAAAAAGTGTTTTTTTTCTCTGAATCTTGAAGGAAACTTTGACCAAAGTCACAGTTGATCCTTTAGATTTAAGGACTCATTCTGTGAATTAGTTATGCTGTACGAAGTCTTTTGAATTTCTAGTCCTTACTCCTTCACTCAACTCCAGCAAGAATATAAAAAAAATAAACCAAATGGATCCTGTATTGTTCTTTGCAGTTTTAGGAGTATTTTATGGAGTAGCTCTCTTTTTCGATATGTTTTTCAAGGTAATTATAATATATTTTGTAAGAAGTTGTAAAGCAAATCAATTCCTATGACATTTGAAATTTATATCCAAAAAAATAAGATCTTTCAATGGATAAGCTAAAATCTTTATGTAAGTTCTATTCTAATATGTATACACATCTTTTCTCTACAGAGTTGCATGCATTATCCTTATGAAGCATTTCTTCTCAATACTGGCTTACAAGTTAAATTTTTACGCTTAAAATGGCATACAACAGCATTAAATCGTACAATATTACGTTGGGGATCATCAAGTAATAGAATATGGACACAATCATTTAATATTGGTGTTATAATTACAATATTTATAATATTACCAATTAGTTTGGGAATTTTATTATTAACATTATTTAATGGTAATAATAACAATAATGATACAAAAATTATAACTTCATCATATAGTAATGATGTTGAAAAAAAAATTACACAAACTCAAATACAAATATTATTACCTGGTATTAATTTACCATTAGAAGAAATTGGATTTTATATAATAACATTAATAATATGTTCAATTGTACATGAATTTGGACATGCATTAGCAGCAATATTAGAAGATGTACCAGTTACAGGATTTGGTATACAATTATATTTTTGTATACCATTTGCATATACTGAATTAAGTTTAGAACATTTAAATAATTTAAAAGGTATACGTAAATTACGTATATTATGTGCTGGTATATGGAATAATATAATATTAACAATAATATGTTTATCATTATTATATACATTAAATATAATATCACAACCATTTTATAAATTAAATAAATCAATAATAATAACAGATATTAATAAAAAATCACCATTATTAGGTGAACGTGGTTTATATATAAATGATGAAATAATAAAAATAAATAATTGTAATGTTAATAATATTGATACATGGTATGATTGTTTATTAAATACAATTAAATATAAACCAAAATTTTGTGTTACATCAGATTTTATACGTTTAAATGATGAAAGTGGTCCAATTAAACATGATTCAATAAATGGTATTATACAATGTTGTAATGATTATAATAATATTAAATTATCATGTTTTGAATATTTATTTAATAATGATTATGATGATATTGATACACATAATAATCAACCAATTATTGAAATACCACAATATATATGTTTAGATATACGTAAAACAATTGAAAATTCATTAGATTTTTGTACAAAAAAAAATCATTGTAATAAAGGTTTTTGTATAAAACCATTATTAAATAATTTAACAACAATAATTACATTAAAACGTTATAATAATCATGATAATGATTTATTAAAATCCAATAATTATGTGATTTATATTGGACATCCAGTACATATATCAAAAACAATTAAAATATCACAATTTGTACCAAAAACAAAATTTTTTACATCAAATTTTGCTGATACAATATTATTATTATTAAAATATAATATTGTATTTTCATTGGGTTTAGCTATTGTTAATGCAATACCATGTTTTGGTTTAGATGGTTATCATATTATAAATACATTAATTAATAATTATTTAATAATAAAAATAACAATTGATCGTGGTAAAAGAGATTTATTAGTATTATTTATTTGTTTTTTAGGTACATTATTATTTTTATGTTCAATTTTAAAAATATTTTGGATATCAATTATTAATAAAATTATTTAAATATTGTATACATAATTGTGTTTGTTTTTATCTTGAATTAAGATTTAAAAATGATGTGACATCTAGAAAAGACAAAGCGTTGCCTGAGCACAGAACTATTTTATGTCCACTTCTAAACAATTCTGGATTTTTCGAGCCATTCGATTCTCTGTCGTGCCTTATTCGTCATGTAAAACTTCTTGAATTTTATGATCGTTCTAGTATTATGTTCGTACTGACTCTTTTTAAGAATTTTTAAATCATGGTTTTTTCTCAAGTACTTCACTTTCTTGATGGTAGCAAGTTTGTAAAATCAAGCTTGAAAAATTAAAAACGGGGTCTAGGTTGTTGATTCCAATCCAAGGTAACAGCTCTTCTGAAAAATTATTTAAAATGGGCACACAATGCTTCTGCATTCAGGTGACGCTTTGTCCTCTTTACGTGTTAAATTTTTACTTATCCTAGTGTTTATTTGATTTCTATTAAATGATGATGCTTTCTAAAAACAAAGATATGGTAAGTAAAAAGCTGATTAGGAAATTTTCAATATACAATTTGGCTATTTGGGGGTCATGAAATAATGTTCAACTGCTTTTACTATGTTTTTCACTTGACTTCGATTTGGTTCAACTATTACCTTGCCTTTCGTCTTTCTTTGGACATTTTTCTACTTGTCTTAGCCACTCAAAATTGTTTTTGTCTTCGTTTGATACTTTAGATATCTTTACGACAATTTTAGTTGATTTTCAAACGAATCTCTTCAACAAAATGCTGTTGAGATGATGTATCATCATTTAATAAAAATGTAGCTAGCATTCCATATGAAATGTACAATAATTTTACGACAATTTTTTAATATTAAAACTACATATATTTTACACTTATTTCTTTTCTTGGTCTTTCTTTCGATATCCTATTCTGGTCCAGTAATTCCACTCATTCGAAGACTAGTTTTTAGTTCAGTTAACAACTGTTTACCATGTTGTATTAACATTTTTATAGCTAAATCATCTGTTTTTTGTTGATTTATGCGAAAATCATGTCTAGCCCATTCTATTAATTCTTTTCGATTACTTTCATCTGGTACCTGACGTATTGTACGTAAAATATCACGATATAATTTAAGGACTTCTTGTCTTAGCATAAACTGAAATTTTTCATTCTTATGATTATATTTATGAAAATAAAATATAAATTACATACCTGTTTTAATGAGGGAATATTTTTTGTTATTTTACTCATTTTTTTACACAATAATTTGTAAAATTGATGTTCTTTTTTTATTCTAGAAATTTTTTAGAAAAACTTTGGTTGTATTACGCCGTACGGCTTCAAGCAAAATGATAACAAAAATGAACAAACAGCTGATTGTTGTTTTTTAGTCGAAACCTCAACCAAATTAATCAAACATTCAAAAATTGGATATACCTGGAGCCTGGAGTTACCTGAAAAAATATGTGAAATTTAGAACTTATTAGCTTCGATTTGGTTGTAAATTTTCAGCTCCATGTTAGTCGAAAATAAAATTGTTGTTGAAATATAGTTGGCTTCTTTTATGAAACATCCGATATCTTGTGAGCAATAAGTTTCACGTACTTTATGTTTTCTAAGAAAATTAAGATGATCTTTCAGGCTTTAGAATAAATTTAGTCCCAAATATGTACTATTTGTTATTTGGAAGATATGAAGCATCAAACTCACAAAAACGATTTTCCTACTTACTTTTAAATGAAATTTGTTGTTTTAATTTCATTGACTTCCTTCATGAATCAACCGATATCTCGTAAACGACATGTTTTACAATTTTCATGTTTTTAGAAGAAATAAAAACAATCTTTTAAGCTTTTAAATAAACTTAGTCCAAATTCTGTGCCTTTTATTATTCAAAAGATATAAAGGTTCAAACTCATAAAAACACTCTTTTTTTCACAAATTATTTTCAAGAAAATACGATATTCTGGGTCAAATAAAACACCAATATCTCCACAATTTTGTTTTTTATCATTAAAATTATGCGTTTTAAGCAAATTTACAGTAATTTGTAAGTTATTTTAGATTTTTATTCAGATTCGTGAATTTTAGCTTTTAAACTGGGGTGTATTTCATATATCCAGATAGCGTATTGAAGGCATTTTCGATGCCAAAATCCGAAAACTTCGTTTTTATGAAAATATGTTGGTTAAAACAAGAAAGTTATATTGGAAAATATTTAAAATAATTATAAATTAATTTTCTAATATAAGATTACTCTAATTTTGTACAAAATATTGTAAAAAATAGAAAATTTGTAAAATTGCATAATTTCCCTAGTTGGTACTTTTTTTATGGATTCAGAATTTTCTAAAGTGCAATACAGAAACTATCTAATAACACTGTCCAATTTGGTCGTATTCTTTTTTTGTTCAATAGTTAAATAAAAAAGCGGGAGTTTTGCTACGCGCGTAGAGTTGTTTTTTTCCTTTAAGTTCGGCGCTTTTCATTTTAAAGGAAATAGGAAAACATTTCTCAAAAACTTAAAACTTTGTAGTTTTTATTTTTTCAATTAACAATCAAAATCAAAGAGAAAGTCCAGTGAAAAAACAGTGAAATTAAGAAGTACAATACACCGCAAAAGATAAGAGTCCAGTCTAGTGACAGTGAGTATACATATATCTAAATAAATTAATTTTTATTTTATTCAATAATAAGCGACATTTATTTAATTAATTATTACGATTTCTTAAACAAATTCCACTATAATTAATTTTTTTCTTTATTTTGTGTTGTTAAACGTGTCCATATAAATCCTGTTGGATTAGATTTATGATCCATAAAATCTGGCGGTGGAAATGGTTGTGTTTTATCATGATAATAATTACTTGGCGCATGCATAACAAATTCCATACAAGATAATACACGTGGACTGTCTTCATCTGGTCCTAGAAAATTAGAAAAATGTACAATAATATTACAAGTCAATACACTTTTTTCTTATACTAATTTATGTGAATTCCTCTTTCCTAATTTCGATAAAACATATACATAATTACCTATTAAGTATGTACTTGGATCAAATTTTTCATTTGGTGGGGGACTTGCTTGAGTAGGAATAAGCCATGTTAGAAATGCTGATTTTTCACAATATGTATCAACAAGAAGACCTCTTATTTGAGCATAATAAACATTATCTTCAGTATCCATTAATGATACAATATCTCCAACTTGAATATAAGAATCCTTAAAAACAATAAAATTCAAGTAAATTATTCACAATTAAGAAAAAAATTAGATTCTGGTTACCTTATAAAATAAATGTTGTACAGTATGAGTTGTCGCTGGTACTGAAAGTGCTTTGAATGGTGTCTTCTTGAATATACATCTTCGACTTCTACCTTTTGTTATTCCTTTATTTGTATTAGCAGTATTTGTTGTATTATTTTTTGTTTTATATCTTGTACTTCGTGTACTTTTCCTAGTTTTCTTTTCATCACCATTTGAATTTTCATTTTCAGTCGGTTCAATTTCAGTTTTAATTTGTTTATCATGGCATTCATTACAAACTACACCATTTACAGTATTATGCCACAATAATGTATCAGTTTTTTCACATTGTGTACATTTTGGCAATAGTTTTTGAGGCATTTTTTTAATGATTTTAATTATTTTCAATTCGAAAAACTAAAAAATTGTTGTTTCTAAACTGCTTGTTTGTTTTGCTGTCACTGTCAAATGTCAATTGTCATCGATCGTCATGTATTCTCTCGTTTACATGAGGTTGTCACAATAGTTAAAACCCAATATCCAATCTAAGAGTGTGTGTGGAATCGAGTAAATTTTTACTACAGTAGTAAATTTTGACATAAAACGTGGTGAATTTTACTGTCAAAATTTACTCTGGCTCTGGGGCTAGTATAAATTTTGACAGTTTGATAGTCAAATAATGTAAAGTCAAAATATCGAAACAAGTACACAATTTTGTAGCTTTTAAAATTTACTCCATTACGCACAGCAAATGTGAACATTTTTTTTTACCACGGTAAATTTTATTCTACCACAAAATCTAATGTCAAAATTTACTACTGTAGTAAAAATTTACTCGATTCCACACACACTCTAAGTGGTTTTAAAAATTTCCCAAATTAGTGAATTTAGTTTAATCTTGAATCTTGTTGATAGTTGATGTAGATTAAATAAAAAATGGAATTGCCCCATATAAACGTCGTTAGTTTTATTTACGTTAAGAATAAACACAGATTAAGCTTTGTTGTACCTTTTCTTTTTTGTATGGAAGTTGAGTTTTCAAGTAATTCAATTGAATTTTACAATTAAAATTAATAAATTCCAATTAATTACCTTTCACATTTTTTAAAATTTTCAAAATCAACTCATACAAAATTATGTCAGGATTAGTTTTGGAGTGCCTCAAAACTATTAAAGCATTAGCTAGGGCAAACAAAGTTTGTATATCTACATAATGTGGATCCAGGATATGAAGGGTTCAAGCGTAACGAGCTGACAGATTCCCTAGCAAAAAAAGGTGTCAATTCCAATTTCCTTGGACCAGATCCTTTTTGCGGTCTGCCCAGAAGCCACACAAAAAGTAACATAAAAAAATGAGAAATGGAAAAATGCATCTCCCGATGGATGAAAACTCCTGGAAATTTACGAGCAAAGGAATTCGATTTACCTTCAGCTAGCATTTTCAGAAAACTACTCAGCCTGAGTAGAAAGGACTGAATTACCATATAAGAAGGATAGGCTTACAGAAGGATGACAAGTGCAGATTCTTGCAAGGAGGCCAAAGAAACCTCAAAACATTCTGTGTGAATGCGAGGAAAAAGATTAAAAATATCAATCTCAAACACCTTCTGTTTTACTACCTGTAATCTGCATAAAAGAGGTCAGAAGCTAACACTTCTAGAGATGCTGCAAATGAGTTTCTTCGTTTTTTCATATGGACCTACACAATTTTATTCTTTAAAAAGTATTATTTTTACAAAAAAGAAAAAAAAAAAACGAAATATAACTTAAAGGGCTAAATTCTTTTTCTGTTTTTGTATACTGATTGCAATTTTCAAATCGGTATTGATGTGAAAAGGTCAAAGTTTATTCTATTTATAGTTATTAATAACGCCACATATTAATTCTGTAAAACAAGTAAAAATTTCTAAGTAGAATATCAAGCATTACTATTCAATTATTTGAAAGCAATCATCTTTCTTACACTCTTCTTAAATAAATTCACGGATTTTTTATTTTAAATTTTAATTTTAATCAAAAATTTTTTTTCTAAATTCTATTACTTCAAATTTAATACACAAAAAAAATCAAACTATCACTTTAATCACAATTTATTATTAATTTATATTTTATGAAACATGTTCTGACCAATTATCCCAATCTTGAAGTTCGTTATATAATTTCAATCCTGGACTTACAGTACTTTGTACTTGTCTTGCTGCATATAAGCGAAATCTTTTATCTAATTCACCTTTATCGACACCACATTTTAAAAGATCTTTTGCAGCATTTAAAGATCGTTCAGATGGAAGTTGTTCTTAAAATAATTTAAAAAAAAACTCTTTGATTAATAATGAAAAAATAGTGGCACAAAAATAAATAACTTACGATCAAAATTTCCCATGAATCCAATTCCAATAGATTTACTATTCCATCCGTATGTATGTGCACCAACTTTATGCCATCCTACACCTTCATACACAACACCATCATCACCAATTAAAAAACTGTGTTTTCAGAAACATAATAAGAAGAAAAAAGTTACATACACACACTTTAGTTATTCGTCCACATTTTTTTTTAAAAAACAAAATATTTTAACGTACTTATATCCAATATCTGACCATCCTAATTGATTCATATGAAAATCTTGAATATTTCTTACTTGTTCAGCACATGATGTAAATGTTGAACATCTTCCACCAGCTGTATGCTGAATAATAACGTATTTTACTGGCAAAATTTGATAATCAACTTCTGTATAATGAGTACCACCCCATTCTCGACGATTTTTTATTGTTGGACATTCTATTTAAAAAATTCATCACAAATTTAATTTAATTTTTTTTTTTCAATTGAATGCGCATTTTTATTTTACTTACCGCCAAAAACATAATTAAAATAAATAATTTCCAAAAAAATAAAACTAAAACAAATTTTCACAGTTAATACTTTCATTTTTTGTTATTTATTTAGCAATTTTATACTGGAATGATTCGATTTGATAACAAAAAGTAATAATTATGCGACTGTGATAATGAAGCTTATTTAAATTAATAAAATGTTCTTTTAATCTAAAACTAATTAAATGCTTCTTTATATATATACTCGTATATATTTTTCAAAATTCACAATATCTCTGAGGTCATTAAAATAGATAGTATTTATGTATACATATTTATTCAGAATTAATCGGAATGATTGATTTATGTGAAGTAAAGTGTATTTTGAGTAAATTCCCAATTTTATAGAAAATTTTTATAACTGATTGCGTACTTTAGAATTTTATATAAAAAACTAACAAAAGATGATAATATTTGATTTCAGGAAAATGAGAGATGTGTGAAAAAAAAACCATACAAAAGATACATACTTCATCATGTATCAAAAAATATACTTTCTCTGATGGAGAGTATATGTATGTTAATCATTTCATGAGAAGTTTGATGATTTTACTCAGCAGCACAGGTAGTTCACTACAGTTTGGGAATCAGGTAAGTTTGTAATTTATATTGTGTGTGACCTCGTATTAAAGATTTTGGTATTTTAAATTTTTTAAAAAAAGTAAAAATCCCCTAACAATTAATATACTTTGGAGAGGTGTGTGATTAAGAAAAAATTAGAAAAAATAAAAATAAAACGGAAGTCTTACGATTTCATGAAAAAAAAAATCTTGATTAATTAATCTGTTAATTTATAAATATTTTTTGTTTTTTCTCTTAAAATACAATACATATGCATAAAAAGTAGTATTAAGGAAATTCGAGTATTATAACTTTTTAATGCTGGGGATCAAAACATAATTAGGAGAAATTTTTTTAAAATTTTTAAATTTATTTTTTGTGTAGAGTAACAGTCCACAGTCACAGCGCTGAATGGAGCATTATAGCAATATCATTTTATATGCAAGTTAGTTAGTCTCATTCATGCTGTGTAGATAGAGATTGCTTTTAAATATAAAATACATACATATATAATGTATGTATATATACTATAACATCAGATTACATTAGATTATTGGGGGCTATTGTTGCACATCGACCTGTAAAGATCTTTTGTGCCACCCAAACTTATATAGATTTAACCTTTTGAAGGTGCGCTTCATATTTTTACACATTTGAGGATGAATTTATGTACCTACGTATTGAACTCTTTTAAAAGTTAATGCCTCACATTCACACCGAATCTTTTTCGAAGTTTCCTTGTCTGTCCTTTTCTTGTAACACCACCCATCTTAATATGATAGTTGAGTGGACAGTGTCCAGTAAGAAGATCTGTGATGGTCTTTAACTCACTCCTGTTGAGGTTGAGTAGTTTCCTGCAAGTTTTATGCTGAAAGCTTAATGAATTTCTTCGTTTGTAGGTTTTGTTTCGATTGGGAGTTTCTTCCCAGCGACAGATGCATTTCTATAACATAATTCGTTTTCTCTATAATACGAAATAATTTTTTTTTTTGTCTTCAAGTAAGAAGAACTGTAAAATTATTCAATACATCTTTTCTATAACGCTGCTGCGCGAATGGATTAACAAAACAAATTAACAGTAATAAGAATATTTAAAAAAATAAAATAGTTTACTCGTGAGTTCACGATATTCATGTTGCTTTATTGATGCATAAAATATGCATTTTTTATAATATCTGACTTTGTATCAAGTCGGTATTAAAACGTTTTGAAACTCACCCGTTGATAATAGAAAAATCCTAATGTCTAACAAGATCTATTGTTAAGGTACATTATTTTTATTTCAGCTTTTAACTTGTGTTCTGTTTGAAAAAATTTGTATCTTCGAAAACGTCGAAATGATCGTCAATTGGTGAAATTCGGCTTAACGATCATTTGACGTTTTCGAAGATGCACAATGTTGAAAGGATTTGTTCGATGTAATAGGAAAGAGTGCTTCTTCAAAAATGCATCGCTGCTTTGGTGATACTAATGCTCTTCTGTTCGTGATGCGTAAACACTACTTTGTTGCTATGACAATGCAATGTTTTAAGTTGGCGATGCAATGCTATTACATGACAGCTGAATATTACAAGGAATTTTGAATACTTGATTTGATACGATGCTTTTTTGAATATGTGACAACACTGACAACACATCATAAAAGTTGCGTTGCATTTTTGAATTTGTGACAAGCATTAGCACTGTATCAACTGTGCAGTGATGCATTTTTGAAGACACACATAATTGTAAAAAAAAAAAAAGCAAGAACAATCTAAGTTATTAAATTTATTTTATTTTACTGCAAAATCGTTGACACACACGTTTACACTCTTTTTATTTATATTTTTTTCAACTTTTTTCTCAAATATGTATGTATCATATGAACATAATTGAATTTATATATATTTATGATATACGTTATTTAGTTTTTAATTATTTTTTAAATTGTTTTTTTTCTTTTTCTTTTTTTCTTCTAATATTAGGAAATTTCATTGCATTCATTTGTCGTCATTGTTGTTGTATTTATAGTATTATTAATAGAATAAAAATCATTTATATCTTCTGATGATAATTTTGTTTGTCAAGCTATAATATCATTACCATTTGGTGTCATACCAAAATAATTTAAATTAAAATCATCATTAAATAATACTTCTTCTTCAACATTTGATATATTTATACCAAGTTCGATTGGATCAATTTCAGTAACATAATATTCATTTGTTATATCAATATGACGATATTTTATGCTACTGCTACTTCCTAAAACTACATCATCCTTATTGATTGGATTTAAATAATCTTCTGTTGAAATTTAAAGATAACAAATTAATTTAGTTAGTAGATTTTCGTTAAATGTTTTTAAAAAAATTTGTTTATTACCTGTATCAAGTAAACTATCATGATAAGAACTTATATTGGAATGATGTATTGAATTTAATGATTGAACTTCAACATTACGTCCAACACCATTCAATATTTCACCAGCAGCCTTTTGTAAATCATCATTAATATCTGATAAAATATGTGAAGTAGATTCATGATGATGATGATGATGATGTTGATAATGATTGTGCGATTGTCTATTGTCTAATATTGTCCCTGTTGCTGTTGTTATTGTTTCATCTGATATTGTTGTAGTTTTAGATGTTGCTGTTGTTGTTGTCTTTGCTGATGTTATAATTGTTGGTGATGATGAACAACTTAAAGGTGAAATATCATCTTCATTTTGTAATTGTTGAATTAAATTAGCTGCAGCAGTTGCTGCTTCATCATATACACTATCATTTTGTGAATTTTCACAATTACTATTATTATTATTATAATTTTGTTTTTGTTTTGAATTTTCCATACGGAAAAATAATTCTAAACGTTGTTTTTTCTATGGAAAATAAGAAGAAGAAAAAAATGATCATTAGAATTTAATTTCCAATGAAAAAATAATCTGAAAAAGACTATAGAAAAATACTAACATGTTCCCAAGCTAAAGTATTCTCTTCAGAATCTCTACTCGATATAGTCCATAAATGTCCAGCACCTTGTGGTGCTTTAACACCTTTACGAAAATGAGGATTTATTGAAAGATTATGTCGTACAGAATTTTTCCATCTATCATCATTCGATTTATAAAATGGAAATCTATCTCTGTAATTAAAAATAATTTTTGTAAAATAAATTAATTCGTATTACTCTCCAGTTTTTTAAATAAATATGAACGTTTTTTTTTTGAAAATACATTTTGTTTTCATTCTCTTCGTCATTCCAGGATATTGCAGAAAAAAAAATTTCATGAATGTCTAAATTTTTACAAAAAAATGTGTTCCTGTGGGATAAATAAGTTAAAATTTGACCAAAACCCATTTGAAGGATTTGATAAAAAGCTAATTTCGAATAGAAATTCGTTCACTAGGACCCATATTGTTATTATGAGACAAAACCGACGTTCGTTTATGAATTGCCATAAAAGCCTGTCCACACAACTTGGACTCAAATCAACTTTTTTTTTATCCCATGGGAATCTACTTTTTTCAAGAAATGAAAATCTGATTTACAAGAGATTAAGAAAGAAAAAAATGAATGCTAATGTTTAAAAATCCTTTAAATTGATCAATTTTAAGTCTAATAAGTAAAAAATTTGTAAACGTTCAATAAAATTTGACATTTTCAATTCATACATGATTTTTTTAAATCACATTTTCAGTTAGAACTTAGATTTTTAACCCTTTCGTTGTTCTAACACGTGAATATCATTAAGAAAAAAAAGATACGGATTTTCAATGAATTTTTTTACGCATTAAATGAAATTCAAAAGAAAAAAAAATTTATCTACGTTTGATTTTATTTTTCCAAAGTTTTAATGAATCATAAATTTTTAAAATATGCGTGGAATGGAATAAAAATTTATTTTTACTATCTCCCTAATTATTCATTATACAAAATATTTTTCAATTTATAGATATTTTTATTAAACAAAAAAAAATCAATTTCAACTATATACCTATTAATTTGTTGAAATTATAAAAACTTGTGTTCGAAATTATTTTTCTAAATGGTTTTTTCTTTTTTCTTTTAATGTTCGTCTAATTAATAAAAAAGTTCAATTTTCTTCTTTTTTTTTTGTCGATATTTTTCGAATCTTATCATTTTACAAAATCTATTATACGTTACAAGTTGATTATTTTCAATCATTTTATAGATTATTATCGTACAGACAAAAAATAAAAGTAATATAAGGAAGAAAAAAATAAAATAAATGTATATTTTGTAAATTTATGATGTACAAAAATGTTGCGTGTATCTAATTATTAAAAAAAACGTTCTGGGTTTTTTTGCTTTATTGTTCTATAATTTGTAGAGTAATATTTTTTTCTTCTTTCTTTTTTTAAGTATAAGATATAATTTTTATAATAAGAAAATCATACAACTTTCATACACGTAACACAAATCAATTTGATAGGCTAAAATGTTGTCAATCGTGTTTCATGGCACTCCAACTAAAAAAAATAAGGGAAAATATATACAATATACATACATGTAGGTATCTGATATCTAAAATGAATGTATAGGGAAAATTTTCTTTTTATTTTATATTGTACAATAAAGTTTTAGATAGTTATGACGATTTATAAGAATTTCTATGAAATGTATATGTACATTATATGTATTTAATTTTTTTTTTTTTTTTTTTTTTTGTAGATATTATATATTAACTTCTTTAGTTTTCCCTTTTATACAATAAGATACTACATACAATATCTATATCCTATATTCATAAGTAATAAACTACGTCATTTATACACTATGAATATCCTTATCATACATAATTTTACAATATAATATCTACATTGGATATTATTATTTCGAGGGTGGTTTCATTTTGTGTCCATCCCTTTTAAATGTAAAAAATTTCAATGGCGATTCGTGCCAACGAAAAGCGTGGTACGATAAAGGTGAGTTCATAAATTTCTTGTTTTTTATTTTTATTTTTTATTCTTCTTTGTTTTTCATTTTACGTTTTTTTTTTTCCTTCATATAAATCGAAAGAAGAAAAGCCTAAAAAAAGCCTATGTAGTAAAAAAAAGTATAAGGAAAAAAAGGATATTTAAAAGAAAAAAACTTATGTGTAGTATATTATGATGTATAGAGAGAAGTAAATTGTAGGTAGGTAGTTTGTAATAACTTTCATTTTACTTTTATGATTTACATTCTGAATTTTCATGTGCACATATACATACATTTATACTGTACTTATTTATGCTATAAGAAACATATTCTTGTTGTTTTTGTAAAGAATTTACATTGAAGATAATAAAATTCATGTTTTGAGAAATTTAAAAGAAACGAAGACTTTTTTTTTTGTTTTTTTGAATAATGAAATTTTCAAAATGTCAAAAGTAATGAGAAACAATTATTATTTATAAATTTGATTTTTATTTCGTGAATGTACAACAACAACAAATTAGCAAAATTTAAATAGCATGCCAATTTTTAAAGTTTTAGGATTTTTTTTTCTAGACTTTTCAACTTTTTGGGATAGAAATACGAAAATTTTCTTATTTTCTCTACTCTTGTTTCTTGTTGTAATAAGGAATGATTTAGATTTTATGTTAGGTTTATAATTTAATCATTTTTGGTTTTTTTGAGGTACTAGGTAGTTAGTTTGCTCTAAATCCTTAACGGATGGTTGATAATGGCTCTACAAAATTTCACTCTACACTCGAAAGAAGAGAATTTTTGGTATTTTCGCATGGAGTCACTATTAAATTCCTTCTGATTTTGAAAACTTCCAAAAAATGAACTAAGAACACTGATGGGACTTTTTACTGGACACTGTCCTCTAAAATTCTATCTAACAAATATAAGAATGAAAGAAAGTGAAAATTGTAGATTCTGTTAAGAAGAACTATAGAAACCTCAGAACACATCTTGTGCCTGTGTAAAGGCATACCACGTCCTAGGCTTAAGCATATTATGGACCAAATGTACCTATCCACATAAAAAAGTCTTGGGTTTTGTCAAAGTCCTGAAACTTTAGCAGTAGGGTATATTACAAAAGATTCAAACGGGTCGCAGTAATAAGGGAACAATACCTCTAAGCTGGTCCTTATAATCTAATCTAATCTAATACCCAAAAATAAAAAAAATTAAAGATTGTTGGAGACACGAAAAAAGTTAAAATTTATGAGATAATAATATTTTGCAAGGAACAAATACAGAACTTCACTTTACATGAATTGAAATGATTAGTTCAAAAAACTAGATTGTTATTGAATTAAATTTGCCTTAATTAATTGGAAAAACTCCAGAAGTTTTTAAGTTTGTTCGCGAAATTTATCGTTTCCCCCTCTAGCACATAGTGTCTAGGAGGTTCAATATAGAAAAATTTCAATACCCTGATCTTCTTTAGAAAGTACACTTGATTTTTCGCAAGCATATATGCCTACATATTCAAAAAATAAAGTCGTCCTTTTTTTCATTTCTATAATACCACCTGACGTTATACATATATTATACTTTTTCTGTCCCTTAAAGCTGCCTTAAAGCTTTTAATTTTAATATTTACAAATAAAAATCATTTTTAATGTGTAAATCAAAATTCAATATTTATAATTGCCTGGGAATATCATATAGAAAAATACTATCTTCTTTGTTTTTTTATTACTCTTTTTTTGAATTGCGTGCAAAGGTGTATTACAATAAAAAAAAAAAAAGACTTATATAACATAAACAATAGAAAAACGATTTGAAAAAGTAAAAAAAATTAAAAAGAAATATTTTTCAACCTGTTTTTTTTTACCATAATAAAAACCATATATGCTCACAAAATAATGTTTAGCAGGGTTAAATATGCTTACCCTTCAGTCTATACCTATATAATTTACAAATTGCTTGCTATTTACTGTTTTAATAATAATAATAATAATTACCATGTCCATAAACCATCAACAATTTGCCACGTGACGACCTTTAAATGCACCTTTTTCATGGTTCAATGAGTCGACAGGTCGTCGTCTTTATTATAATTCATTTTTTCATCGTACAGAAAAAAAAAACAATGAAATTTTGTAATTTTTATTGAATAATCATTGAAATTTTTACAGGAAGAAAAATGAAAAAAAAAAAAGGATCTTTCCAATATTTATATATGTATATGTACATAAATTGATCACAATTTACTACGGTTGAACAAAAAAAAAAAAAAAGAAAGAGCAGATTTCGAATAAAAGGACATCCGGTCAATAATATTAAATAAATATCCATTTGAATTTGAAATACAATAAAAAATAAAATATAGATCATTTTAGAAATTCAAAATTTATCCTTCAGTACAGAAAAAAAAATAATTTTTTTTTTCGAATATTACGTGAAATGCATGAAATTTTTTGATATGACCTTAAAAAAATTTTTCGACCGAATAATTTATTGATAAATTTTTTTTTTTCCTTTTTATTTTAAGTTTTAGGAAGAGAAAAAATGAAAAAGGATATTGGAAAAAAGGGGTAAATGCATATGAAAAGTTAGAAATTATACAATGAATTTTTTCTTTTTTTTTTTTTGAAAAATTTGTCAAAGTACAGTTCTATTGTACAGCTATATTTCATGAATCACGAAATTACTGTTGAACACGATTGAAAACCAAAAAAAAAAAAAAGAATACCTATAAAAAAGAAAAAGCATTTAACTGTGAGTGAGTATTTTATGTCTGATTTTCTTAAAAAAATATCTAAAATAACGGTAAATATCAAATGTATAGTATATAATATACAATACATACATTCATATGTAGCTATATGGATTAATATTGAAAGTATGTAAAATAGGATGGTAACCATAAGATACCTGGTACGATTTATCGATATTTTTTCTTTATTGTTGTTGTATAGGTTCTCTTCTATTATATGAAGTAAAAGAGAAAATAAAGTAAAAAAAAAATGCCTATTTAATTTTTTTATATGCAAAATAAGTGACTTCTATGTATGCGTATATGAATGTATGTATGTATTATGTATGAAGTTTTAGAAGGGAAATTAAATACATTTGATTATGTCCTTTTAATTCAAAGAATTTGTTGCTAGTTTTTTTTTTTATAATATTATGTTGTGTTTTTTCTTTTTTGCCTTTTTTTTTAATATGTGTAATTTGCGACTAATTTGAATTGAAGTTAGTAAACAAAATATCAACATGTTCTTTATAAAAGAATGTTTTAAACAACAATTCTTTTACAAAACTTCTTGAAATTCCATTGTTATATGTTAGTTAACATTTTATTTTTTCGATTAAAAAAAAAAAAAATAAAAAAAAGAACAACTGATACGTCATGTAATTATATCTATTTACCAAAAGTATTTTTAAAATTACATATATGAATTTAAATTGTGTTGGTGTGGGATTTTAGAGAAAAAAAATATTATACTTACGAGATCCATTGATAAATTCCAGATACTGTTAATTCACGTTTATCTTCTAAAGCATATTCAATTAATTCTGTGTATGTAAATGGTGGTTTTTTAAGTCTGAAAATAATAAAGAAGAAGAGAAAAACATTAAACTATGTAATGCATGTAGTTTCTTTTTTGTATTTTCAAAATCTGGATTACTGGATTTTTGGATACTTTTCATTTTTATCCTTTTCCGACTTGGACTTTTTTTAAAAATAAAAATAAATTGTAAGATTTCAAGTATTTTTTTAAAAAAAAGTTTTGAAATACCTGTATGAGCTTTTAAAGTAATTGTAAGTTTACATGACAGGAGACTTTGGTTTCCAGATACCAAAAAAATGGTGTCTGAAGACCAGGACATCTTGTGTGAACACTCAAGAAACCTAAAAACATATATAGGAGGCCAAAAGTTAGGTCTTGTTCGTGTCTATAAATTTATGGGATTTAATTTTGTTATAAATTCGTGGTAGTTAGCAGACACCAAGATGCAGGCAAGTTAGCAGGAGCAAAAACAAATAAGTCTAAACTATTGAAATTGGTCACTACCGGTTCCAAATAGTAGATGAATTTGTCTCAATCTAGAAGGCCAATATAAAACCATTGCTCACCTATAAATCTGAATGTTGGGCTTTAAAATAGAAATTATCATAAATAAAACAGGAGCATTTAGGAGAAAAATATTACAAAGGATCTCAAAGGTATAGAATATCCTTTAAAAATTCCAAACAAATTGTCTGTTAAATATTTTCTTTTTCTTGTGTTCAGAAATATGTTTTTTTTTTCTGGTATCTTTTCTTCAATAAATTTTATTTTTAAATAATTATTTTTCTATAATCCTTTCTATGAAAATTGAATCAGTTTGACTCAATTGAGTTTTTAGTCCTGCGAATGGTCAATATCCTTCATTGAAAAATGAAATAAATAAAATTTGATTGGATACCGAAAAAGAAAGGAAAAATAAAATCATGAAAAGTGGGAGGTGTTATATGGTAAAAAAGTATGAGTTCAAAATGTATAGGATATTTTTTATTGGATACAGGATATAGTGTTTAATAAGGATATTAGAAGTTTTTTTAAAAAAACTTTAAGGTGTTTCTTACAAAATATTAGTATTTAAAGTAAAATATGTATTTTTATTTGAATTTAAAATTATCTTCATTCAAAAAAACATTCTTTTTACTTACGTTCTGATGTTACTTTCGGTTATAACATTTTCACCGGTACTCATATCATTTTCCTCATTTTCCGATGATGTAACTTCTAGAATAAGTTCATCAATTTTTTTACCAAGTTTTGATTGTTGTTGTTGTTTATTTGCAATTGATGGTGTTAATGATTTATTATTATTATTTACTGATGGTATTTGAATTGACTGATTAACTTCAGGTGATAAATTCGGTAATTCATCCAATTTGAAATTAAAAAGCCATGAAAGGTTTTTATCTTCAAAGTCTGAGTCCGTTTCTGAATTTAAAAAAAAAAAAAGATTTAAATAAATAAAAAGTAAAAAAAATTATAGATTAAGAAAAAAAAATCAAAATCTAGAGAATAACGGATTTTTCTGGGGAAGTCCCAATTTTAGATGAGAAAAATTCGTCTTACAAGAATAACGAAAAAAACTAAAATCTAGTTTTTGCATGAAAAAAGGACATTTGAGGATTTTAGCTTATATAAATATTTTTTTTTCGCTATTATTGATTAGTTTTTGGTCATTAGAATTTCACAATCCACGATAGTATTTTTTTTTAAAAAAGACAAAAAGATGATATAGTCATTGAATTGTTAAAATTTCATAAAATGAAGCCTTTAAAACAGGGTACTAGAGCCAATTTGGATATTGTCCGTATAAAAAGAATGAGTTAAATTTCGTAAGTCTCATGTGAACCCACCGGATATTTCACAATTCGTTGGAATTTCATAATTTTGTATCATACAACCATCTAGTGCCATTGGGACTAGGCTAGGCCCATGGGTGATTATTGTATCGTTTGTCGTGTTCTCAAATATCATATCTATCCATTCATTAATTAGGGGTTCAGAAGCCAAATCAATTAAGTCCGTTAGTATTTATTGACTTTGAGATACATACTTCAAGCTTAAAAAAAATCTAGCAACAGCTGAAATATCTGAGTAATTTTTTAAAGTATGAAGATTGTAGACTGCTTCATTTTTAAGTGATAAAATTTCAAAATTCACGAAAGTAAAGGCTTTTAAACTCCTTAAATAAAATTAATACATGTGATTTACATATATGAGCCTTCCAGAAAGGGGCTATAAATCTTTCTATAGCCAAAAAAAATGAACTTTTGTTTCAAAAGCCACCTTAACGTTTGAATTAATTTCAAAAAAATTCATTGCCTCTTTGTTTCATTTGTTCTAATTCTGTGATGCTTGATGAAATTCAGAAAGTAGATTAAGAAAAAGAACAAATGATGTAATGAACTCATATATGAATCGTTAAAAACACCAAGCTAGCTATACACAAAATAAAATATGAGGACTCTTTAGTTCTAACATTAAAAAAAAAATATATCGCATGTCTTGTCTTAAATTTTAATAATGTGATGGATCAAACGGGGAAAACCCCCCGATTATTTAGAATTTTTAAACATTTAAATTAAACTTACGTGAAATAGTATTTGTTATAATTTGTTGTTGTTCTTCTTCTTCTTCTTGTTTTTCAGGAATTTTATCATTTGATGATATATTTTGCATTAAATTATTTATATTAATTGAATTATAACGATGATCAAGTTCTAATAAATCTGTATTATGCCAATTTGTATCATTTGTATTAATAAAAATTGATGATGAATTTTGTTGTATAGGATTATGAATTATATCTGATGTAGTAACTGTTGTTGATGATAAATCATTTGATGATGATGATGATGATGATAATAATGTTGTATTATTATAATTTAAAAAATTCATATTTTCACAATCATTTGAAAATGTTGTATTATCAATATTACCACTATTATTATTATTATTATTATTATTATTTAAATTATTATATGTTGTTGTTATTGTTTCAGTTGTTTGTTGTAAATCACATTGATCATTTTCAATATTTAAATCATTTAAATCATTTGTAATTGTAAAATTAATTAAATGTCGTTTTTTTGGTTGAATATATGATGATGATTGTCCATTAATATTGTCATTATTTAATAAATTATTATCATCATTATTATCATTTATTAAATTTTCATCAAATAATTTACGTTTTAAATAATAATTTTCACAATTTTGTGAATTAATTTGTTGTTGTTGTTGTTGTTGTAATTGTTGATTATTATGATGATTATGATCCATTGCTAAATTAATTATCATATTTTTTATTTTTAAATTATTTTTTTTTTTTAAAACTTATTTCATTTATTGATTTTTTATTTATTACTTTTTTCTTGCTAAATAAAAAATTAAATTAAAATTATAAAACAAATTTAAAAAAATACTTCTTCACTTAAAATAAAAATTCACAATTTATTTTGAGTACAGTATAGTAAAAAAAATTAAGAAAAGAAGAATAAAATTATCTACTTTTTATAAATAAAAATATTGCACACTTTTTTTTTTTTAAATTTATGATCGTGAACATTTCAGACCGACAATAAAACTTAAACTGAGCTTTTTGCTATAATTTTAGTCCTTTTTAAAATAAAAAAAAAAAAAAAAAAAGAAGACAAAAACGATGTCTAGATAGTTTTGTAATTATGATGATATGATAACTGTGTACATAATATATCCTTTCTGCGCAGTCATGCAGAAAACTATTCATTTTTTTTTTTTAGTAATTTCTTTTATTTTTTGTTTTTATGAATTTATCAATGTATTGCCGTTCAATGTTCAATTGTTTTGGTTGGCTGAATTTATATATTTTATTCTTTTATTTCTATGTTAACTCTGTTTTTTTTCCCCAACTTCATATATTGAACAGGTGCGCAAAATCATTCGCTAAAGGTTTCTGTAGTAGTGGAAATAGTTTTTTTTGTTATTGTAGGTATTTTTTATAGAAAAACTATAGAAATTTTTCAAATTTGAAAAACGTTATTGCAAATTTCAAAAAAATTAGTAATGCCAACAAAAAATCAGAATATTAAATTTTAGTTTTTTGAATGAAATTTAGTTATCTACATTTTCCTAAACATCCTAAACATCATTATCACCAGCGGCGCAATAGCTCGATCTTGAGCCAGGGCTTACTTGAGTTAACTTCAATTTTCGTGATTTTAATTTTTTTTAAGTCTGTAGAGAATTAAACAATTTAAATTAAAGTACGCCTTCTACACTTTTTTATGTCAAGACTCAAGAGTTATGTCTTGCCATTTTTTTCATTTCTGGGCATACCATGTCTTACCATTTCATTTATTGTAGCTTGTCAAATAAGTAAGTGTAGAGTTTTCGAATTATATTTTTGTGATGGTCCAAATTTTGTATAAATCATGGATATGGCATTATCATCAAATCAACGTTAGTTTGGTGATTTTATCAAAATTTTTAATCTCCATCTCCGTAAATCTGATTCACAGTTTACACAAGACAAAACATCTAAAACTTCCATTTTGTTTGCTGATATCAGGATCAGCAAGGATCAGGCAGGCATTGTAGGCATCTATGCCTATGCCATTTGCCATTTATGTCTACGAGAAGTACGAGATATTAAGCGGTTTATATGGGATATGGGAAATGTCTTGTAGAAAGCGTATAATTTCTCGATAAAATAAAATCGTTTCATGTCAACATGATAGTATCCAAGAAATTTACACTTTATTAATTTCTATTAGAGTACGAAAATCTTTATTCATTCTTTTTTTTTTTAAAACCTTAAAAAAAACTAACAGCCATTAAAATTTGCCTATACAACGTAAAATTTAAGATACATATTTTCTTTTTGTTTTCATATTAACTCCCCATGTGCTAAATTGATCTTTTTAAGTTTTTCAATTGAAATCGATTTTTCAAATCAATAACTCAATTTGGCACATGGTATAGTTTAATTACTTTCTCCTAATTTCTATTTAAACATTTTATTTTTTTATTCTGTATATTTCCAAATTTTAATTTTTCCATCATCACTTGTTGATAACAATAATCCAGGTGTAACTGGATTCCAAACAACGGTATTAACATCTTCTAAATGAGCTTTATAAATAGCTGTCATCATATTAAATGTTGGTTCATTTTTATTTGAATTTTCATCTTCTTTGAATATTCTTATGCTATCATCACCACTAGCACTTGCAATTAATCCTAAAACAATCAGAAAAATTAAACAAATATGATGATAAAGTTTTAAAATTTTATTTTAATTGAAAATTTACCAGTTAATTTACACCATGTAATATCATAAATACTTCGACTATGGTAACCCGATAATGTACAGACACATTTCCATATAGTTTCATTATCTGGGGTTGGAATATTTTCTTCATTACCAGGATGATATGCTTGCCATATTTTTATTGTTTTATCATCACTACATGATGCTAATCTTTCACCTGTTGCATCAAATGATAAACTCCATACAGTTGATGCATGTGATGTTAATGTATCAACACATTCCCAATCATTATCGGCTGGATTCTCTTTGAAAATTTTTATTGTATTATCATAACTAGCTGATGCTAATATATCTTGACGTGGATGCCACACTACCTTCAAGAGTACAAATAATTATTTATTGTGATTAAATAGTTTCACCTACTTCTGAATAAAGAATGAACTGTTTTTAAATATTTTTGTGGACAGAGGTCAGAGGGAATAGAGATTTAGCTGACTGAACGAAAGAAATATTAGATAAATGACAGTACCATTATCTTAACATGCATATTAGTCTGTTTGTTTGGTCTACTCGTTGGAGATATAAAATTCTTAATTACCTTTTTAACATCTTGTGTATGTGCATTTAATACTGCTGCACATTCGAATTCATCATCACCAGCAACTTCCCAAACCCACACAGATTTATCACGGCTACATGTAGCTAAAAGTGAACCAGATTTTGACCAACAAACACTTTTTACTTCATTTTCATGACCTTCTAAAGTTGCATTACATTCAAATTCACCTGTAAAAAAAATTAGACCAATATTATAACTCACATTGAACTAAATGAATTTCTTTAATGAATGTACCAGATGTTTTACTCCAGATTGCTGTTGTTGCATCAAAACTTGCAGATGCTAAATATTGTCCACATGGTGACCATGCAATATCTCTTATCGTTCTTGAATGTCCATCTGATAAAATTGTTTTTGTAGTCCAATTGTTACCACTTTGTCCCCATATACGAATTGTTTTATCTTCACCACATGTAGCAAATGCATTACCTTTTGGATGCCATGCTGCACCCCAAACTCTACCTTTATGTCCTTCTAAAATATGTTGTTCTTGTAGTTTTGCCATTTTAGTATTATTTGTTTTTAATTTTTAAAAATAAAATTTTAAAGCTATTTTAAAATAATGTGCACAAGATTACAAGAAATTAAGTACCGTCTGTTTTTGAAACATCTGATTTGTGATTTTGACACTTGTGGTGCGTTCTTCTTCTTTCTTTTTTCCTTCAACAATTGTGATTTGTCATTTGTGTGTGATTATTGGGCAAGTTTTAATCCAAATTCTTCAATCTCAAATTTGAAACTACTTGTACACGATTTGTAAATACGCTGTGATGTAAACTTGTGAAAATGTCAAACAATTCTAGGTTATGTTGTGCATTTTAAATTGTTCGTCGTTGATGTACACTTCTTCACGTGTACTTTTTGTGTATTATTTTTAAAGATTTAGCTGGTAAATGACTGTTGAAATGTCGTCTTTTTTCCTTAAAAATGCACCAAAAAAGCAAGGAAAACGAAAGGTAAAATATTTGTTATTTTAAAAATTAAATTATTTCCATTTTTATAATTGATTTATTTATTAGTTAGAAAATCCTTCAAAAATCTCGAAGAAATCCGCCAAAAAAGAATCTGATGAAGAGATTGATAGTGATGAAGCTGTAAACAGTGCTGATGATAATGATACAGTTGATACAAGTGATAATTATGATGAAGAAGATTATGAAACAGCACAAGATAAAAGATTACGTTTAGCAAAAGCATATCTGGAAGAGGTTGAAAAAGAAGAGCAAGCACGTGCAGAAGATAAAGAATTACATGATCATGTATCAAAACGTTTAAAAAATGAATATTTAGATAGTATTGGTAAATTACGTAAAACAATTGCAGATAATTATAAAGGATATAATGAACAAAATTTGAAATATTTAAAATATAAATTACAAAAATTACCAGTTACATGTGTTGTATTATCAAAAGATTCAAAATTTATGTTTACTGGTAGTAAAACATCATTTATTGTTAAATGGAATTTAGAAAATTATAAAGTTATTGGTTCATTTAATTGTCAAGATGCTAATGAAAATCAAGATAATACAATAAAAACAGAAAATTTGAATAATCATAAAAATCATAAAATAAAAAGACGTTCACATATATTATCAATGTGTTTATCAAGTGATATGAAATTTTTAGCAATTGCTGAAGGTGGAAGAGATATTCAAATATGGTGTCCAAATGAATTGAAATTATTAAAAATTTTTAAAGGACATCGTGATACAGTAACATGTTTAACATTTCGTAAAGATACACATCAATTATTTTCTGGTAGTAAAGATCGTTCTGTAAAAATTTGGTCATTAGATGAGATGACATATGTTGAAAGTTTGTAAGTAGATTATTTTGAAAATAAAATTTCCATAGGATTTAGATTGTAATTCTACTAACTTTCCTTTTTTTTTTTAAAAGATTTGGTCATCAATCTGCCATAACTGGTATTGATGCACTGTACAGAGAAAGAGCAATAACATCTGGTGGAATGGATACTAGTATAAGAATATGGAAAATAACAGAAGAATCACAATTAATTTATAATGGACATTCTGGAAGTATAGATGATGTTAAATTAATAAATGATGAAAATTTCTTATCGTGCGGTGATGATGGGTAAAATAAAAAGAAAAAGTGTTGTTTATATTTTTTTAAATTCCTCATTTTATTTTCATTTTATTTTCAACAATCAGCTCTCTGTGTATATGGAGTACATTAAAAAAGAAACCATTATGTATTCAAAAATTAACACATGGTGTACAAGAAAATGGTGAAGCAAATTGGATAAGTGCGATAACAACATTAATCAATACAGATCTTATTGCTTCAGGTATATTTTGTGTTTATAAAAAATTTGGAAAATTAAAATGAAAATTTAATATGTATTATTTTTCCATTTATAGGATCTTGCGATGGTTTCATTAGGATATGGAAAATGTGCGATAATGGTCGTAGTTTAAATGAATTATTTAAAATACCTGTAAAAGGATTTGTTAATTGTTTAACATTCACAACAGATGGTAAATTTTTAATAGCTGCTGTATCACAAGAACATAGACTTGGTAGATGGTGGCGTATTAAAGATGCTAAAAATCATATTATTGTAATTGAATTTGATAAATTAGATTCAAGTTAATAATGAATTTTTTTTTTAAATATTTCGTTTTTTTTATCAATTGTCACAAATATTTAACGGTTGAAGTGGTGAAAGCCTTTCTCCAGAATTTAGTAACACGTTGTATGGCCATTTCAGGAAGTGAAAGTTAGAATGTGGGAAAATATGATCTTTAATCAAAACTAATTTATTAAATTCTTAATTTCTTTTTCTTGTTAAATGCTAGTTTTTATCTTACACAAATGATTGGAGTATTTTCCATTCAAAGTCACAAACTAATACTATTCGAATATATGTCTTACATATTAAAATTCCAAGATTCTATACGGACTTTGGCGCCATGGATGATGATGATTAAAATTTCTTCATTGTTTCTTTATGTGCAAGTGTCATACATGTAGGATTATTTTTATATGGTCCTTGATTTTGTAATACACCATGTGGTGCACAAATCCATGGATCATTAGTTTTTAATTGCCATTCTTGTAGACGTTTTTGTAATTTTTCAAAAATATCTTTGAATGTATCTTTACCAAATAAATTCCATTGTTCTAATGGATCATGACGTAAATCATATAATTCCCATTCAGAACGTTTATAATATTTATCAAGATTTTTATACCATGGAATTGGTGAATTTGACAGTGTAAAATTTAATATTTCCTGTAATTAGACAAATTTTTTGTTCTTAAATTTATTTTATTTTAATTTATCTTTAATTTGTACTTACTTGAAATGTAGGTGACATATAAAAGTCCTGATCAATTGGAAAATAAAGTTGATAATTAAGATTATGAATTAATTTATAACGTCTTGTTCTTATCATTCTCATTGGATATGTCATTGTGACTTCATGAAATTCATGACTACCAAATATTGCATCATCTTCTTCTGGTTTTGGTTCTACAGAAAAAGAAACAAGTAAAAGGAGATTAAGAGATTTTTCACAAATATTTTAACGAATAATTACCTTCTTTTAGTAGAGGTAATAATGAACGTCCTGTATACACATTATTACTATTATTGAATGGATAATTAATATTGAATGCATCCAATACAGTTGGAAAAATATCTAATAAACTAGTCATTGCATATGTATATGAATTACGTCTAACATTATCATCTGGTGAATATAATATTAATGGTTCACGTATACCATAATCATATAAATTTGTTCTACCACCAGGAAATGGTGGTCCATTATCAGATGTATACATAATTAATGTTGATAAATCATAATTTGATTTTTTTATTTCTTTTATAATAAGACCAATACCTTGATCTAATCTTGATATTGTCATATATTGTGCAGCTATTTCTTGTTTAACAATATCTGTTTGTGGTAAATTTTTTGGATATGGTATATTTCTCCAATCATAATAAATTGGTTTCCAATCTGGTATTAAACCCATATTTTCTTCACCAGAACCCCAACGTTCACAAAATTCACCATATTGTGGTGTTATATGACCACAACGATGTGGATCATGAAAACCAATTATTAAAAAGAAACCATTATTATTTTTTAATTTTTTAAAATTATTTAAAAATTCACGTACATATAATTTAATACGTGTTATATTTCTACCAATTTGATTAATTGAATGATTCTCTTCAGTTTGTTCATAATTAAATTGAAAATTTTTATTTAAACCAATATGTTTTTTACCAATATAACCAGTATATATATTATTATTATTTAATATATTTGGTAATGATTGTATTGAATCGAATACATTAAAATGATGTATATTATGATGTAAACCATACATTCCATTTTGATGTGTTGTTAAACCAGTTAAAATTTGTGCACGACTTGGTGAACAACTACTAACTGATGTAAATGCATTTATAAATATTAAACTTTTTTTAGCAAATTCATCTAAGAATGGTGTTTGACAATAACGATTCAAATATGCACCCATTTCAAATGCAGCATCATCAGCTTTAAATTAAAAATTTCAAAATAAATTACATAGTAGAGAAATTTTAGTTGAAAAAACAAATATTAAAACTTACTTACCAACAAGAAGAACGACATTTTTCACTTTTTCTGATTTTGATGGAGCACCCAAGAAGATTATCAAAGCGAAATACAGCAAAATGTTCTTACTAAATTCCATTTTTTCTCCTTTTTCTTTTTTTTAAGATGACGATTTTTTGTTTTTTTGTTAAAATGAGATTTATAATTTACGTATTGAATTTAATTTTGTAAGTTCTATCACATTTTACACGAAGTTCTTCAGCAAACTGAATAAAATTGTTGAGTATCTAGTTTGAAAGGTTCAATCAACTGTGTAATATGTCAAGTGGTCATTGACCACTAAAATAAAAAAGTAATTGTCGTATGGATGCTTTGTACTTAGCAAGACTAAGAATAGATGGAGAATAAGAGATGAAAATTGAAAAGATATTGGTTAATTTTTTAAATTTTAATTTACAGTTTAACTGTGGCATTAAAAAATATCGTTTTTTATCGTCATAATTATTTTTTTTGAGAGAAGGTGAAAGTAAGAACTTTTATTAAAGTTAGCTGCGTCACATTTAAACTGATTTCCATGGAAATTTAAACTACATGAGTCTTGAAAGGAGTATTCCTCTTAGGAATTTAGAGATTCTTTGTTTCATTGTGTACCAATATAAGTAGCGTCTCCAGGTTCGTCTAGATCAGCTTACCTTGCGGTTTCACGTTCGAGTATTCTATTTAAGTTGTTTTCTATGTACTTTTGGTTGTCATCAGATAATCCGTTCTTTCTTTTCCATTTGTTGAAACTAGAGAATCACCGGGTAATAACCTTTTTGGCTGTCCTAGCTTGGTGGCGGGACTGCCTTCTCATGAAGGTCTTGAAGGCATCAGTAATGCAAACTAAATCTAGGATATTTTTAGAAAATACTTTCGCTTCTTTTTAATTTTTTTGTGAAGAGATCTTAATTATGGTATGAAGGGCTTCTGAGAGGCAATTTCACTCGGAGGCCTAAAGGCCCATTGTGAATTCCTTTTAATTTGGTTGTGGGAGTTTTTTTGGCCTATCCTGAAAACTATTTCGACTTTTGAATAAATTTATTCAAGTCTTTCAGTGCTACCTTCAGTGCTAAGCCCGTCAAAGGACCTTGCTCCCAAACATATGGTACAATTAAAAATAAAGTAAAATTTTCATATTTATTAATTATTATATTAATTATTTATTTTACATATAACATTAAATTTACAAAATTATCATCTTAATATATTTTAAATAATTTTACAATAAATTTTCTTAAAAAATAAATACTGAGAATAAATATTCATAGTTTTTTTTTTTTTAAATATTCTAAGGATTAGCTGTATGAATTTAAAGATAAAATTATTAATTACAATGAACATTTTTCATGTATGTATGTGTGTATGGATATTCTTAACAATTAAATTACATCCTTATACTATTATTATTACCTAATTACGTTTTTGTATACTAATGAAGTAATAAATATGAATTACATACTTCATTCTAAATCTAAATAATGAGGAAAAAAATTGATTCATTTCAAAATTTTATAAAAAATAGGACAATACTTTAACATTATTTGAAGAAAAAATATTCTTTTCCTCGGACCTCGACATTTACATATCGCACATTCAACAAAAAAAAAAAAGAGCAAATTTTTAGGAATGGATCAAAGGACTTTTTTAAAGAAAAAAATATACTATTAAAATATGTATTTCAATATTTTTTGAAGATTTAGGGAGATTGGAATCAATTGAATCACAGAGTCCAAAGATAATAATATTCAAATTTGAAAAGGAATTTTCTGCAAAAATTCGTTAAAATTGATTTAAGTGTTGAGAGCTTTGCAATTTTGAAAGTACCCATAGTATTTTACGCTATAACTGTGACAAAATGTTAAAGGATATTTTTTTTTTAATTTTTAGCTGTATTTTGAATGTGCGATATCATTTTTTTCTTTGTAGTTTTTTTTTCGTAGGAATTTATACACTTAGTTACGATATTTTCTTAAAACTAAGTATGTATGTATTTTTACATTTAAAATCCTTATCATGTACTTAATATATATGTATACAAATATAAATATACCTACATAGTTTTTAAAATTTTTTTTTCTAAACTAAATATATTTTGAATACGTAAATGCTTCTTCAAAATGTACAAGAACAATATTGTAGATGATTAAATATGTACATATGAATGTATTCCGCAACATTTGAATAAGAACAACTGGTTTTTACCTGGATTTCTACCTGTATAAAAATAACACGACAATTGTTTAAGATCAGGTAAAGAAAAATAAAAAAAAAAACTTACATTTAATCGTATTTTTATAATTAGTGTTCACCATTATTATCAATTAGTTCACAAATTCTGTTTTTGTATCTGTTGAGATTTGCGAAGCTCATTCTTTTTTCTATGTGTCTTGGATTCAACGCTGGCTTTCTTTTTATTTTTCACACTTTTAATAACTTGAGACTTTTTCAGGATTCTTTGAATAGTGCGTACTGATGCACTTGTACCAACTGTATCCCTAATTTGCCTCGCCGTCATGGTAGATTTTGAAGCAACTCTTAAAATTTGTCTTCTCTCCGCTTCCGTTGTAGCCTTTTTTGTTCTGCCTTTTCTATTTTTGCCATAGTTTTCTTTGTTTTTTAAATAATTGCTTATAGAACAAATGCTACGTCCTATTTCCGCTGCAATTTCTCTATAATTTTTATTTACGGAACGCAAAGCATCAATTTTTTCACGTTCTTCTATTGTCAAAGTTTGACCTTTTCCCATATTTGTAATTTTATTACTAGAACAGTACTATACTTTTTTTTAAAACAAACGTGCAATCGAATTTTAGTATAAAAAATAATTCTTGACAAAAAATTCAACTTATTACTTTGGAAAATACTAATTTCGAATGATGTTGTTAAACAAGTGTCGCGTTATTTTTATACCTTTTTGAAAAAAGTATCCTAAAATTTTTGTTAATTGAGGGAATTTCCATAGTTACCTAAATTTTTTTATTGAATGCTCTAAACAAAATTATTTCATATCAATAATTTTTAGAGTCACATTATACATAGGTAGAAATCCAGGTAAAAACCAGTTTTTTTCTTACCATATAAATGAAGTAAGATCATAATTATTTTTTTAGCAGTTATTATTTTGATTTTAAAAAGAATTTTTCAGATTCTGATGAACCCAAAAACGTTTTTTAAAAATTTCATTTGAAGTTTAACCCCTTTTTTTTCGAAACCTATGTGTTTAAAGAAAAGGATACTCATTGTATTTCACTGATTTTTCTTTATCATATTTATCTTTTACTTAATTTGTGTTTGAAGTCTTAAATTAGAAAGTATTAAAATTAATTATGTATGTATGTATATATTTTTATAATGAGACACGGCGTAGGGAAAATACATATCTCTTTCATTGCACTCAGGCGCATAATGATGATAGAAAAATGGATGGGATACGGGTTAAGGTGGGAAAGAAAAAATTAATTGGAATGTTTCAACTTTTCTGTACATTATTTTATCATATACCTACAATAAAAACTCTTTTTAACATGAATTTTCTTAAAATAAATCTCACTATCTTACAAAATAAATAATTTATATATTTATATAATTTAATCCTTTTGTTGTCAGTTCATTTATGTGTTAGGTTCTTCATTCTTACAAACTTTCTTTTTAACTTTTAAAATTTCTCTGGCATTATTATAATTATTTCGTGTGTCGAATTAAAACTTTTTGATATTATTTTAGTTTTTATTGAGATCCTTCTACCTTCTTATTATTTATTTTTAGAAAATTTAAAAGGACTCAAATTACTTTGGAAATTAATTAATTAAATAATAATTACAAATGGCATTACATTTTTGAGCAAAATTTTTTTTTTTCATTTTTACAAAATATTGCTAAATTAACAAACAAGAACATTTTAAAGCCTTTTTATATACTTTTTATCCACTTACTTTTGACTTTGTGGGTAAGAGTGTTCCTCGTGACGTAATTGAAATTTTGGAAAGAGTTTTAGGGTAGTAAACGTGAACGGATTTACATGGGGTTTTCAGATTTGGGGTGAGTCAATAGAATGCTTCCTGTCTAGAATCGATTCCTTTCTTGAAAATAATTAAATATGATGGAATGTTCGAAAAATATGAATTTAAAGAACGGAGAAAGTTACTGAGAAACTTCCGAAACGTCCTCGAACAACTCTTTACTTGAATATCATCATAGTTACAGAGGCTTTATAATCAATTTTTAAAAAGTATATGTTATAAAAGTTTTTTTAACCTTTAAGCTTATTTAACTAATTACTAGTTAGTATATAAAATGAGTGGTCAAATGATTGAACAAGTTTTTCATAAAAATCCTGTTCAATGCGTGTATTGGTGTGTCTGTGAGACAGCGTTATAACAATACTCATTACAATATTGTAATTATTTATTAAAATACATTATCTGGAACTTAAGTTTTTTTTTATTGAATTAACTAAAATTGTTTATGTAGCACCTTGTGACTGGTCGGTTTCTTGGAAAAATAAGAAAAATGAAGCTTAAAATGTAGCAACTTATTTTTTAAAAATTTATTTTATAGCCTTGTCGTGAAAAATTTGTATAATTTATTTAAAAAAAAAATTGTAACGTTTTTTTCTTTTAAATCTAATTATTGTGTATCTTAAAACTATCTTTACATATTTTCTAAATTTTTTTAATTATTTATTTTTGTAATAATTTTACTGTATTTTTTATTAACTATCTGCTGATGTTCTTCGTTTTCTAATTACAGTATCATTATTATCTTTATAATGTTCTGAAATATGAAATAGACTTGAAGTTTTTGTTCTCGTTGTTGTCGGCGTTGTTGTTGTTGTGTTTGTTGTTGATGATGATGATGATGGAAAAAATAAATGACTAACAGTCTTTAATGGACTAAATTTTTCATTATTACTACTAATGCAATTTATATTTTTATTTGAATTTGAATTAACATAATTTTCATCATGATTACTAAATGATTTCGGTATTTTTAATGAATTTATTGGAATATTTGATGATGTTGTTGATTTTTTTATACTAATTATTTTATGAATTGATGGTGATGATAATTGAATTTTATCACTTTCAAGTGTATAAACTGATGTTGTTTTTTGATTTAAATTATTTAAATCATATTTATTTAATGATAAACATTTTTTTGTATTTATTTTATTTGATATTGAAAATTGTTCATTATTAAAATTATCTGAAATTGAAAGTTTTTTATTAAAATTTTTTATATAATTTTGTTCATCAGTTTTTAATCTTTCACGTATATATAATGATATTTGTTGTTGTTTTTGTTGTTGTTGTTGATTATTAATACCATTAAAATTTTGATCAATTGGAAGGAATACTTCATCATCATCATCATCATCCATATCATCATCATCACCATCAAGATCATTTATACTTGATGAATAATTTTTATTTTTATATGAATAATGACTACTATCTGGATTTGGAATATAATTTTTAGATATTGATGGAGATTCATTGATTGAATCATTATTATCTTTATTAATATTTTTATTATATTTTGGAATATTTGATATTTCAATAATATTCCATATATCTGGATTTAATTCAGCTGTTGATGATGCAATAGCTGTAACTGTTTGATGAACACTATTTAAACTTTGGGCAATTGGTGATGATTTTGATAGTTCTTGTTGTCGTTTTTGTTGTTGATAATTTTGATGTTGCTGTTGTTGTTGTTGTAGTTGTTGTTGCCTTAACCAAACTGGAGAATCTAAAGAAAAACGATAGACACACACATTTTTTTTCTCAATTAAAATAAAAGTCAAAATAAAAAAAAAATCGTTTCAAAATCAACGTCCAGAAAATCTTTAGATATGTTTTTTATTTTTTTTTAGACCAAGTTTCATAGTTGAACGATGTACCGTTATTTAGTTAAAAATATAAATATATGTACCTACTTCCTAATTTTCCCAATTTTAATCCAAAAACTCTCAGATAGTTCATAATTGCCTATTTAATGTTTTTTAATAACCTTTGTGTATTTCAGATACACCTGGGCCTTCTTTGACGAGGTAAATACTAACTATGTATAGAAATAAAACATCGTGCAGAAAAAAAAGCCGAATGAAGGTAAGTTAATTGCTTATATTTGGTATAAATATTTCAAGTATTTTTAAAAATTTATTTATAATCAATGAGCAATGAATGGATGCTCATATATTTTTCGGATCAGGATAATGAAAAAAAAAAGTTGTACTTGAATTAATTCCGTTCACTAGAATCTGAGTTATGGTGGTTATGGTGTAACTATTTTGACCTTCACAAAAGACCTATGTTAAATTTTGGCCCTGTCATTCTGTTGAAACATTTGAACAAAAAACAAAAGTAGGTACACAGAAAATTTAAATTTTTTGGAAAATATCCTTTATCTACATATAAATGTGGACGTTGATTCTGATACAAAACCCTGTCCCATTATTTTCGTTAACCATTAAGTATCTACTCACCAATATAAATTCGATTTTGTAATGATGATGCCCTTTTATCGATTAATGATTGTAATCTATGTTGACTAGCTAATGAAAAACGATACTGTAAATCTTGTGGTTGTTCAATTTCAATACCGATTATTTTTAATATTAAATTTTTTAATGCTTGACGAAAATCTTTTAAATGATAAGCATATAATACTGGATTAACAGCAGAATTTAAATGTGATAATATAATACAGAAAAATGTTAATTTCGGATGTACATAACAATGAGGGCAAAATGCTTTAACACAATTTATTGTATATAATGGTATCCAACATATCATAAAAAATAATACAATTATTGATAAATTTTGTGTTGCTTTAACATCACGTTTTCTAGCAGCACCAAGTACACGTAACATTGTACCACCATGATGTGGTCGTGTTATAATATTATTTTGATTTTGTGACATTGATGATTTTCTATTATTATAACTTTCACCAATCGGATTCATTGTGCTACGTTGTCGAACCTGAAAAATAAAAAAAATTAGAAGAAAATAAAATTCAGCACAGAACTAACGCATATGGACGAAAAAAATAAAAGGTGAAAAGGTCATGAGTGAAAAGAAAAATAAGTAGTGTTTGGAGGGTAAATATGTGTAAAGGATATATGTATACATATTTGAGAAAATAATTTATAAGAAAACGCTTGACGGTTTAATTAAAAATTTATGGTGAATGTAGTAATAGGAAAATTTTTGATAAATATTTTAACTGTAGGTCAAAAATAAAGGACCAATTAAAAATGAGGAGCAAGTCAATTTAGTGTAGATCTTCTCATTATCCACTATTGCACCTAATTATGAAAATTTTGATTACACCAAGCGTTTGTTTTGCCTTCAAAAGGGTCTATTGATTAGTCAGTGTATCTGGCAACTTATCATCCTTCATTCCATAAGGACGATTTTTTTTGGCTTTATAATTCAAAAAAAAAAAATAATATGGGGCGTATATTGTGAAAGTGATATCAGTTCATACTGTTTTGAGTTCCTTGAAATTTTTTATTCCAATTTTTGTGCAGTTTCTGTACAAAAGCTTAATTTCGAATGAAAAGTTAAGAGGAATTATATTCTCCAATAACTTTAATACTACCAATAGTTAAAAGGACATTTTGATATTTATTTGATTAAATTCATTGCTCACCAAAATTGGACTTACATCACTTTTATAAATGACAGAATTTTAAAACACCTTTAAACAAGAATTTCGCTCACAAAAATATCAAAAAAGGATTTAGATACCCAATTTCACTCTGAAAATTTTCAAAATTTACAAATATTTCTTACCTGTTTTACAATAACACGATAAATATGAGCATAAAATGCTAATAAAAGTAATGCTGGAGTTATAATTGTTGCAAAATATAAAAATACCAAATAATTATAATCCATCACTTCGACAAATAAACAAGCTTGATTCCCTTCAACATCAGCATGCCATCCAAATAATGGTAAAAAACCAATAAAACTTCCAGCTAACCAACACATTGATATAATTCCTGAAAGATAAATAAATTGAAAAATTAAAATTCACTTACATATATGTATCTAAAATCTATGATTGTGCTTAAAATTGAAATTTATTATGAATGTTTAGAGAATAATGTTATGTAGTTGCATAAATGATCCCAATAGGCCTATTATTATGTGAGAATAATGTCTAGACTGAAAATAAGCAAAATAACATGTTTTTATCAACAACATGTGTGCGGATTAAAAAGTTTAATTAAGTACATGATCAATCAGTATATAATATTGAGTAAATTTGTTGTTTGAATTTTGTATAGGCACATGTAGTATGAGTATATAAAGGATTAAAAAAAAAAAGTAGATATAAAATGGAAAAATTTTCGTAAAAGATAAGAAAAATTATGATTTTAAAATATTGATTAAAGTAAAAATAAATTCAATATAATACCCTCATAGAGATTAATGTCATTTTTCTTTTAAATATCTCTCTACGGAGATATACGAACGTTTAATAAGGGATTTTGGTATTATTTTCGTTTTTGATCCAAAGTCGGATATTTTAAAAGGTGAAAATCACATCTAACGATTAAATGGCTTATTATTCTTAAACTACGTCACTGAAACGTATAAAAATAATAGATAAATCACAAAATATGTATTGGAAAAAGGGTGTTTCTGATAAAAAGTGAGGTTCTTTTTGGGGGCCGATACTGTTTCCACGAGAAATGTGATGGGAATTTTTTCACTGAAACCGATTCTAGTTTGATGGGAAAATTAAAAAAATTAGTATAAAAAATGCAATGGTTTTAAAAGAACTGAGAGCTTAATAATTATCTTTTGATATCCTTGGAAATGGGAATCTATACAGGTTAATGTCCATTAAATTTTTCAATGTTTTGTAATTTATTAAAAATCCATTATTTTATGGGAATTTACGAGATTTTTCATAGATATGTACATATTGTGCCACAACCCACGTACGGACTTTCTTTTACTGTACTTGATTTTCACAGCTTTATGTTGAACGCATACAAAAAAAATCGATAATACACAAACTAATTGTCGTAGGAGGATCGATTAGTGACAGTCCTTTAAGTTGTACTGTGAGAAATTAAATTAAATATAATATATTTATTTAAAAGTGATTGAAAATTACCAGTCCTACTCATTTTTAATTTCTAAGGACTTCTTTTTAAATAAGTATAATATACATAAGTCCAATATTGACATTAAGAGATTATTTAATCAGATATCTTTTAGATCTTAAATTTATATTCCAAAGTATATATAAAATTTATTATCAAGAAAAAGTTATCTAAAAGCTCTCGTGAAATTCTTTTGTACGTGTCCCATCATTTTCATCATGATAATAACATAAAAAGTAAATAAAATTTTTTTACATGTATAATTAAAGTGTACTCGTACATGATCAGAAACACGTATACACGAATTTTCAAAAAATAACCTTTAAATAAAAAATCACTAATAAAAAATTACATAGTTTCCTTGTAATATGAAATTAAATTGAATTGAATTTTTCCATTAAAATCATGTGGTACATGTGTATATACAAATTGGAATATGCTTCATGCTGTTAATTAATTTCAATTCACGCTTTTTCAAATGTAAATAATTAAAATAATCCCCCAAATAAATAAAACATTGCCAATTTAATACATATACATACTCTGTATCCTTGTGAAAAAAAAAGTAATTGATTACAATTGCATTCCATTATGAAATTAAAATTACGGTATCATTTATCATATATGTTTGAATAGAAGGATAATTTAATTTTGCATTAATTATGCTTTTATCTTTCTTCTTTTTTAATTCTCTTTCTCTTTCTCTCTCTAACTTTAATTTGATGATATAAAATAATTAAATTCAGATTTTTTGCACATAATTAAAAAAGAAATATGTATGTTATTGGTTGGCGGTTTTAAATAGGATTTTTAAAGGATATGGTAACTGATTCAATTTATTTTATTTCTTTTTGTTTTTTCTTTGGTTTTCTTTCGCTTATGACGTCAAATAAATTAGTGTTTTTCTTGTGGTGGCATGAAAAAATAATATAACATTAAAAAAGACTTTCCTAAATTTAATTGATTACATGAGACTGAAAAACAATAAAAATTCAGTAAGTAAGAAAGAAATAAAAATAAATTTATATATTTACTATCACCAAGTATAAAGTTAATTTTAGGACAAAATGTTTTGCGTTTATAAAGGAAAACATACAAGTGTAAAATATCTAACAAAGAATCGTGACTAAAATATATTTATAAATAATTTGTTGTTGTTGTTGTTGATTATGTTATATAGAAGGCAAAAATTTTTTGTGTGAATGGGGTCAAAATCCTTCAAGTAAATAAATTAAAATTATATGTACTATATTGGTATAAATGAAAGATGTATTTGTTTGTGCTTGTTTGTGTAGGTGTATGTAAGATGATGATTGAAACTATTTGAACGTAATCATGAAAGTGATAATAAAAAAAAAATTTGAAGTAAACAAACATAAAATTAGATAATAAAAATACATATACAACTGAAATATAGGGTATCCTTGTTTTTTTTATTGATACTTGTGTAAAGAAAAATTCGAGAAAACACTCGTAATGTTTTTTAAAAATCGATTTCATTGTTTTTTTATGTGCTGTAATTTTTGTCATAATAAAATTTTTCCAATATTTATTTCTCACGGACTTGAGATTTCAATATCTTACTTTCCCAAAAAAACATACTTTCCTTAAACAATTGTACATTTTTAGCCCCAAAATACCTTTAACATCATCTTTACTCGTATTCAAAACTGTTTGGATTTTTCTACAAAGTGAGTTCATGAAAAATATCTATTTGACTCTGCTCTGTCGGGGAAGGTTTTGAATTTTTTTTTATAAAATTTTGAAATAAAATTCTTTGTTTTTTTAATTAAAAAAAAAGGTTTTTTTTTCGATTATGTCTCCGGTAATTTTTTTATGTGAGAAATCAGGACTTCTTTAATTTGAAAATCCGAAATGTAGACTCTGTTAAACCGATAATAGTCAAATAAAACGTTATAGATATAGAGGAACGTCTACTCTAGGTTATAAAGAGGACAGAAATTGACTGGAAAAACAATAAAAAGCAAACTTTTAAGTGCTTTTTTAAAATGCCTCTTCTGCGGTTTATCTAATTATATAACTTTTGCCCTAAGAAACGACTCTTAATCATTCGACATGTGTTTTGTAGTAAGCCTTTTTAGGAGTATCTTGAACAATCCAAATCAAATATTTAGTCTTACTACAGGGACATGCTTTTTTAAGTGAAGAAAATTTTGCCTATAAACGTGAAAACTCATTTGTCTAAGTAGTTTTTTCTTCGACCTTCTGTATTTTGATTAAAGTTTTAGGAATCTTTTTTGTATTAATGGACGAGTCCTAGAGAATGACTAGTAGACACAAATTTGAATTATATCGGATCAAAGGTTTCGGAAATATTTTAATTTAAAATCGATTTTGTCTACTTTTTGTATGATAAAAAAAGCTTTTGTTAAATTATGTAAATTTTAAATTTACGTTTTACAGACAATTTAAATGTTTTTTTTATTCCTGAAAAATCATGTGAATCCTAAATTAAGTATGTATGTATTTCAAAAACTCAGATATTCCAATTTCCAGATAATAAAAAAAGGCCAAAAACTATAATAAGAAAGTCTTTTAAATTACCAAAGGTTAGAATAAATTAAAAAAGGATCCAATATCAAAAATAAAAAAAAATTATAATTTTATTTTAAGAATTTTATCTGTTTTTTTATGTTGTTTTATTTCAAATAAAATAAAAGAAAAAAAACAAAAAAATGACTTACCAATTGCTGTTTTAGTTCTAACATTCCTTGAATATGCCATAGGATATAATATTGCCCAATAACGATCAATTGATACAGCAACTAAACAAAATATTGATATTGTACATAGTACAACTAATAATGATACAGTAAATAAACATGCATGTAAATTTGTTGGTAAACCAACACTAGCTAAAATAGCAAATGGTACACCTAATGAACCAACAAGAAAATCAGCAATTGCTAATGATACAATATAATAATTTGTACGTCTACGTAATTTTTTATCTTTTTGAAATACAATAATAACCATTAAATTACCAATAATTGCAATAATTGCAACTAAAATTTCAAATACTGTATATGGTATATTTAATTCAGTTGATAATTCTTCTGGATATTTTCTATTTGTATTTAAATTTTTATTAGTATTTGTACGTGTACTACTACTACTACTACTACTAACACCATCACTACTATTATTAGTCGATGTTAATTGATATGATTCAATTGGTAAACTAATAAAATTATCAGTTTTATTATTAAAAAATTGAAATTCTGAAACTGTTAAAAAATGATAATCTGACATTTTTATAATTAAAATTTTATTTATTTCTTTTTTTGTTGTTATTGTTTTATTTTTTTAATTATTTTATTGAAACCGTTTTTTTTTTTTTTTTTTTTTGTTATTTGAAAAACACTTTTTTCCCTTATTGAATTTTACTTAATTTTGAAGAGTTTGGCACTTAAATAACTATATTTGTACTAGAAATTGCACTATTTGATTTTTCTAAACTTTTCACGTGTAAAACAAAATTTTTGCTTAATATCTTTTTTGTTTGTTTTTTTCAAGATGAAGAAAATAAAAAAAAACGTTCAAAATAACACACAGCACTTAAACTTAAATCAATCATTTATTCGCGTGCATTTTTATTTATTTATTCATTTTTTTCTTCTTAGTTTTCATCTGGGAAATTATTACTAAAGAATATCTCGTGCGTTTGATTCCTTTTAACGATTGAATAATTTCTGTAATCGATTTTTAATCATTCAATTCAAATCTGTCTTATATTCATTTTTAAATACAAAGTATTAATCTCTGTCAGAATATATTTCATTTGATTGAATGTTCTTTTTTTTTTTCTTTAAAGAAATTTTCATAAAAAAATATGATAAATTATTTTGTATCTACATAGGATAAATTTATAAACAAGTGTGTGCATATGTTTTATCCTCGTGTATCCTTTATTATTTTATTATTCAATGACATTTATGTTGAATTTCTTAAAGGAAAGTCTGAAACATTTCCTGTTTAATAACTTGAACGGAAGTTAATACTACACTTGGAACACATTTTTTTTTTTTTATTTAAAATTTTATTACAAATTTTCACCTTTTTGCACTGAAACAAAATTACACTAACATTTTCTAAAGAAAATTGTGCATTTTTCACTTTAAAGGTGGCTAAATCGTATGTAGAAAATATGTATCTTTTTTCTTCTTTGTTTTTTTTATAGTAGATGTAGCTATTTTCTTGTTAATTTATGAAAAGTCACAACGATCAAATTTTCTAGAATAAAAAAAATTACGTGCTCATATTCTCGTATTCTTCTACTTTGTACAATAATATAATTTTTCACACACACATACACCTACACGCGCGTTATTACCGTCATAAATGCGAAAAATGAAAAACTGTTGAACTTTTGAACTTAAAGTTTCTGTATCCTTGTTAAATAAGAAATTATTTTTCCTTCAATTTTTCTTCTACAATTTAAATATTTTTTATTATTATTTTTTTTTTTACTTTTTTTTTTTTTAGTTGATTAATAATAATGTATTATATTGTTGTTGTAAACTGTAAATAAGTTCACGTGTAATTTTTTGATGGATACAATACAACCAATTTACGTGTTGGATACATTTCTGGATTATTAATATATTCAATGGTTTGATAATATATTTTATTATTAGAAAAATGAAATTTATTTTGTTCTATAAGATATTTAATGTTGCTATTAAAATGTATTTTTGTTAAAAAAATATTTAACATTGGCATTGCATTAGATACAAAATAGATAGTTGATAATGATGATAATGTTGATATTGAAATTGTATTGAAAATAACGTTGATGACTGAGTTTAGTAACATTGAATTTGTATGCATTTCTCGTACAGATTGTAAATATGCCATTTATCGTCTTAAATTGGTTTCCATAATGTTTTTAATGGACCTAAAATATAGAAAGAAAAAAAAAAAATATATGTATATAAGTATAGAAAAGTAATAAAAATAAAAATAAGATAATTTCATTGACACACGTACATACTACACGTTTCATGAGTATGTACATATATGAAACTAAATTATGAAAGAGAATATTTACAGTATGACAGTGATTAAATACGATTTATTATTTATTAGAAAGAAGAAAAAAAAACTGAGATAATAAAACATTAGAATTTGAATTTTTTATTTGTACATATATGCAAAATATTTAATTTATAAAAAAATAATGTGGTTTTAAATTTTTTCAAATTATGGTTTTTATTTAAATTTCGTGATATTATCAGGTTTTTAGGGTTTGATGGGATATTTTCTATCAATTTCATAAGTTCTATATGGAGTAAAAATTTCTAAATTCCATTTGAAAACAAACCAAAAAAATTTTTATCTATTTGGGTTTTGAAAGATTTTTCCATACTGATGTTTTTTATAATTAACTCTTGAACGACCTCTCACGAGATTTCTCGTGGACGTGAACAAAAAAATTAGTATTTTTTTTTTTTTTTTTTTTGATAAATTGTGTTCTTTTCAATGTTTATGTATAGACGTATAGTAGTATCGTCATCATTTGAATCCAGACAAAAAATAATGTACAATTTGTTTTTAAATGAAGTATCAAGAGACTTCATTTTTTTCTAAAATTCTGTCGTTATGCATCACAATAAAAATGATTCAAAAAAGAAATCCATCTGATGTGACGGTAAATAAAAAGTTCCAATACGTGAATGTCGAGTTAGCAATGCCGAATTAAGCCAGCGCGGAGCCGGTAGCAAATGTTATTTTACGGCTGTTGTAGAAATTAATAAAAAAATTTATTGGAATTGTATGTGTAAATAAATAAAAATACATACTCGTACCTACATACATACCTACAATTTAAACTTATTTTAAAAAAAAATTAAATTTATAATTTCAATTAAAAACAATATAAGTAAATCATATTTTAGATTGTGCAAAATAAATCGAATTATGTATTTCTTAAATATGAAAATTTTCGATTTTATGGTAAAAAATTGTCTCTTGTCGCTTGTCTCTTTCTCTTGTCTCTTGTCGCTTGTCGCTTGTCTCTTGCCTCTTGTCTCTTGTCGCTTGTCTCTTGTCTCTTGTCGCTTGTCGCTTGTAGCTTGTCTCTTGTCGCTTGTCTCTTGTCGCTTGTATATTGTCGCATGTCTCTTGTCGCTTGTCGCTTGTCGCTTGTCGCTTGTCGCTTGTCGCTTGTCGCTTGTCGCTTGTCTCTTGTCGCTTGTAACTTGCTGCTTGTCGAATGTCTCTTGTCGCTTGTCTTTTGTCGCTTGTCGCTTGTCTCTTGTCCCTTATTGCTTGTCTCTTGTCTCTTGTCGCTTGTCTCTTGTCGCTTGTCGCTTGTTTCTTGTCGCTTGTCTCTTGTCGCTTGTCGCCTGTCTCTTGTCTATTGTCTATTGTCTATTTCTTCTTTATTGCTACTTCTGCTGTATGGCTAATCCGAGACTGCGAGTTAGCGTAATAAATGTAAAAGTGAATGAAACCAGATACATACATTTCCAGGTTTTGTGTTGTACCTTTGTTTGAAGGACCTTGGTTTTGAAAATATCCTAATTTGATTTTCATTAGAAAACGATGAAACAGGAAAAATTACTTCCAAAAGTTTCAAAGGATCATATTTTTTTTTTAAATGTCTTGTTTCTTATTGATTGGACGAGAAATTACGTATTTGTGTTTTCAGATAATCAGATTAAAATATTTTTGCTATAATTGCCTGATAATTTAAAAGGTCCCATTTGAAAAAAAAATGCTCTAATTTTAAATTTAATTATATATAATATGTAGAAAATGTCCATCAATTGCAAAATCAATTAAAATATCGCACACATGTATGAATTTTTGTATGTATATGTGCTCACGTAAAAAAATGTACATGTACATATAAGTACATAAGTGTAAATACCAGTAAAGGAGTAAAAACCATATAATAATTAATTAAAAACACACCCCTTAAATGACGCTGAATAACGACAATATATAGTACATACATATGTGTTCTTTTTATCTTTATAATTACGTCAACAATATTTACAATTAAAAGAATTTCGAGTATGCATGAGAAGTATATATTTTTCAATATATGATAGGGTGTTTATTTTGTGTTATTTTTTAAAAATATTTACGTAAAAAAATTGCAAATAAAAACTTAAAAACTTAAAAAGAAAATAATAATTATTTTTTATGTTGGTTTTTCGGGAAAATTTTAAAACTTGTTTTTTGTTAAATTTTTATCTTAATCATGAGGAAGTTTTTTGGGAACAGAAGAAACTATAAAAAAAACAATTACAAAAGTATACTTTTATATCTTCTTAATGCATCAAAATATTGTGTTGACGCGTCAGCTTCTCAGATTCTCTACACTTTTTAAAAAAAACCTGTTTCTTAGAAAAATATTCTACTTAGACTTCTTGATACATCGGACAGTGACATTTTTCGCATATCGAGCCATTGAAAAAGGCACCAAACCCACCAAAACAAAAGTTATAAGGTGATATAAACAACAGACTCGCCTTTATATAATAATAATAATTTTCCCTCCTAACTTATCCAATTTACACACACACACATACACAAAAAAAAGTGTTACATATATTAATTATTACGTAAAACTATTCTGAATTTGAATTATGGATTCTCTTGAATATATCATAAATTAATTAAAGTAATTTATTCTTGTATATCCTTTTACACTTTTATGGTTATATTATTTTTGCCTTTTTTAATTATGTGTTATTATGATATTTTAAAGAAATTTAATATGTATGCGTATTTATTTATTATTTAACAATTTTTCAATTTCAATATTAAATACTGGTATAGGTATAAACTTGCCTAAAGAAATATCCTTATACCAAGGATTTAATTTGATACATATTATTTTCAATGCTGAATATAAGGGCAAAATCTTGACATTAAAAATAAATAAACAAAACATATAGCTATGTATAAAGGTACACTAAAACTATTATACCATATTTTATTCTTTGTATGTATTTGTTATATGCTTTTGTATTGAAACAATAAATTCTGATAATCTTTTGTATTAAAAAAAAAATTACATACATAGTTCCTTAAATTAATTCTATGTATTGTGCGTAAAGCTTTAATTTGAATTTGTGATTAAAAAAAAATTAATTTATGATTTTTAATTATATAGAGGTAGTTTGTGGGTCAATTTTATTGATTAGATGGAAGAATAAAATACATATTAGAAGAAAGGGATAACATAAATTGTAAATTTTACAAGTAATTATAACTACAATAAAATATACAGAATTTGATATTATTTAAATTAAACTAATGGATCAATTTTCAGGTAAATTTAATTTCCTATACATTGAGAAATAGCCTGTCGTTAGTTTTTAATTTCTTTTGGAATCCTTTCATTAGAATCCTTTGACAAACGAGTCTTATAGATTCAGTATTAATTAGTAATAGCATAGTAATAGCATACTTTATGTTAACTTGAAATTTCCTTGACCGTTTTTATTTTACATGCGCCTACAGTTTTAAATGGATTGCGAACTACACTAAATTCGTTGGTAGAACAAAAAAATTCACTCGTATAATAAGACTTGCTTATGATCAATAAGCACAACTACCAACAACTTCAATACCGAGCACTATTTTTTTCAATTTAACGGTCTACAAGACAAATATAAAAGAAACAATACTGACTTTTATGAAAACAATACCAAAAACATGCCAAAAAAGAGCCAATAAATCAAATTTTTTTAATGTTGTTGTGTTTTTCATTTGCGTGACATTAGAGATTTCTCAGTTTTATTTTCCCCTTTTATTCTATCTTGCAAATAATTATTCAAATCCGTATTGCATGAAATTAATGTGTATCTGATTTAAATTCTCTAGAGATAGTTAACATTTTGGATACTAAAATATATATTGTATCTCAAAAAAATTCATTACATGTTAAAGATAAAAAATCTTTAATTTTTCCTTCACATGTCATTGAAAAAGTTTTCGGGTATGATAAAAAAAAAGTTCTACTTAAAAAATTGTAAGCTTGTATGTACAACAACAATTTTTAAGTAAAAAAAAAATATCTTTATTATTAAAAATGTTATTTGATACTTGTTCTTAAACTTTATGTAATAATTTAAAATGTTTTTTTTTTCTTCTTCTTTTTTACTTCAAAATTTTATTTAAAAAAAAAAAAAAACTACAACAAATCATTTTCATAAGATAAAAATCAAAATAAAGTTTACCCTTTTTTTTTTTTTAAAAAAGTAAAAACTTTTAAAGTTTTTAAGTCACACAAAGTGCTACCTATTCGAATATATTTTTCATTTCAGTTCCAATAAATTATTTTCGCCATGAAAAGGACAATACATTCATTTATAAAAAAAATAAAAATAAAATAATTAAATTAGGAATTTTTCCTTGAAGGAAAAGAATTTCACAATTCTGCATCATTTAAAAATTTCCATTTTTTTTTTTTTTTATTGTTTACATGTGTGGAAAAATTTAAAATTGAAAAAAAAAAAAAGAATTGGTTTTCCACAAACATTTCATGTCGCTGTGTTTTTTTTGTTGTTGTTGAATTATTACATTTATTATGTTTAGAAAATAAATTTACATAATTTCACCACATTCTTTTTAATGGTGGTGAGTGGGTGGAAAGGTTAAATATAATATATGTATATGTTGTCCACTTTATATGCGGTTTTTTAAAATGTTTTAAGTAGAAAATAAAATAAAACTGAAATACAAAACAAAAAGAAAAAAAAAAATTAATTGTAAAACTTCTTTTTTTAAAAAAAAGGATAATGGAAAAATACATATATAGTTTATCGGACTTAAACTTGCTTATATGTATGACATGGTCGTACATGAGCAGAATATATTAAAATTTAAATACATTTTAAATATTGTGTATATATAATGAATTATTTTATATGAGTGGTCTAGATTCAATTATGTTGAATAAGTGAAAGTTTTTTTTTACAGAAACCAAATGTTAACAAGGACACCATATTGTTTAGAAAATTTATGTTTTTTTCTGGATAATTTTTTTTTATTATTTTCAAAAGTCAACCACTTGAAACTGTAATTTTGGATTACAAATTCAAAATTCATGTAACACAAAAATTATAGTTAACTTTTTCTTTAATTTTGATTCTTGACCTCTCATATTAAGTATGTAATTTTCTTATTACTCATCATATACATAATATATTTTATTTCTAAATTCATATATTCTGTACATATAAATATTAATATGAACTAGAAAATCGAAAATGTAAATTTATCTTTAAAATTAGTGTATGATGAGTAACAATATAAATTATAATTTAAAATTTCAATATATCTAGTAATATATACTACAAACAAAACATCTAACATACTAAATTTTAAAAAAGTCCGTAGGTAAACAATTTATCAATATTGTAATTTAACCGGAAGTGCTAATTTTTCAGATGATTGTTAAAATTATGTATATATCTTTAAATTGTGCTTAACTTAAAGTTTAATATACATATGAACATATGTATGAATATGTAGAAATTTTTTTGTTAGATAATACCTATGATCATGAATGAATGTACGCTAGTTTATTGCTACATTAAAAGTTATATATAAGTATATGTATAATATACATTATTAGAGTAACATTGAATTTAAAGAGAAAAAAAATTTCTATCTTTTGTATTTGTCCTCGTATAATAAGAATATCTTTTCTAATTCTTATTTTTATTAAGTTAGAATTCAATTAAAAAAGTTTTCATATAATGACATTTCATAATAAACGAATTGAAGCTATACATATTCGTATGTTATATGTATGTACGTACTCGTATGTATGTACATACGTACTCGTATGTTTGATAAACTTGAAAAAGCAAATAACCTTTTTATTTGAAGTAATAAAATAAAATTAAAAAAAAAAAAAGTGAACAAGATCATATTTAATATATATCAACAATATAAATGATGAGATGATGCACTATATACATATGTGTGTATATATTCTGTGTGTGTGTGTGTTTTTTTTTTTTTTAATAATATCTAGAGAAATTTTTCAAGATAAAAGTACCATCCGGTGCGGTCGATTATTGTCCATTTAAAAGATGAAAAAGTTTGCATTTAACTAATCATTTTTTCTTCTTCTTAAACTTATAAGCATTCTGATATACTTACATACATACAAAACATAATAGATGTGAATGTATTGCATTTTATTTATATTATATTATTCGCGTATTTTATGAAATTATATAGAAGAATTTTTCCATCATTTTTTTTCTTTTCTTTCTTCTCTTAGTATATGTAGTTTTAATGTGAAAATATTTGTCATATGTAGATCTACAGGATAATAATACATTTTATTTATTATTAATTACATTTTTATATATGTTTTCTTTTTAGTGTTGTTACTTTTTTTTTCTTTTTTTAATTGATGAATTTCTTAAAAGATATACTGTATCTATATGGTAACCGTATATGTATCTTTTCTTTTTTTTCAGTGTGAATAAAATGTCATATAAACTATTTTATTAATAAATAAATTTTCATTATAAAAATAAATCAAAATTAATTTAACAAAGCCTATACACGTTGTATCAATAAACTGTAAGCGCAGAGTTTATCCTTTAATTACCTTCAACTATATAAGTTTTTTTTGTAAATTATTTTAACACGTACACACAGCAACTGAGAACAAAAAATTGTTATTTTCGTGTTTCATTAATGAGTTTGTGATTTATATAAAATCGAACTTTTTTTATTATTATTATATGTATGTATTTACAAAATAACTTTTGTTTTTATTAATATATATTTTTTTTATTGTAATAAAATAAAACAGAATAAAAAGAATTTATATTTAGAAAATTAATTAAATAAATTGTGGTCATTATATATACAGAATGTGTCCAGAGAAGAAAATTATTCAAAAGAATAAAAAGATGAAAAAGTATCTTAAAATGAAAAAGTAAAATTAACTAAGCGATGGGAAATGTTGAAAGATATTAATGACAATTTTTTTTTTTTTTGTGAGATTTGAGTTGTTAGATGCCATTTACATTTGCAATTTATTCCTGAAGTTTTCTGTCGTGAAGATTATTCATGACATTTTCAAAATATTCAAGCAAGAAATTGCTTCTAAATTGTGTCATATATAATGTAAATACGACTGGAAAAAAATTCTATGAAATATTGTATTGAGTACAGTGTAATCCCATCCGATATTTTTTTCACGGCAGTTGTTTCTAGAAATTTATTCAAGAAGAAAATATCGACTCTCGACTGTCTCAATGTAGACAAAGTTGTTAGAGATATTTTTGTTCACGACAGGAATAAATCGCAAATGTAAACGGCCCCTTAGATTTTAGTTAGTATGGCATCCTAAACGGAAATTAGGTTGATAACCGAGGAATTTTATATTATTTTATTATCGATAAATTTTGCAAGAATAAAAAGACAATCCTCAAAATGTATAGCAAAGAAAAAAAAAAGGCTGAATTGAGTTAGACTCTCGAGGAGACTTTCTGAGATTATATTTTCGATTTTTAGATGCAAATAGTGCAAGTGATTGCTATACTAAGTAGCTATTTCTTAAAAAATACTTTCTTGAATAAAAGAAGTGGTGTCAGAGAAATTTTGCTGAAAATTTTGTTAGAAGTACGTAGATTGCATCGATCAAGTTTTTGTAGATGGCAATAATATTTTTAGCTTCCGTGATTTTATGAAAGAAAGACCAAAAAGGAGCCTTTTTTTTGTAGAGGAAGTTTTCAAGAAATTTGTTACTAAAATCGATAAAAAATGTACATATACATATACATTGGTATGTAACTTTTTGGAAATAAGTTCTTTTTCGACGTCTTTTCGAAAAAAAAATATTATTACTGTAAAAATATGAAAATTAATTTTAAAAATGATGGCATTTTTTTATTATTTATTTTTTTTTGCGAATTTATGTTACGAATGACAGTTCTAAATTACTGTATATGACAAAAATATCCTGTAGCTGATAATATCAGTTTAAATAATTTTAATTTTCGAGAGAGTATTTCTTTATTTCAACATGAATGTAAATCCAAAAAAAAAAAAATTTCTTTTGACATCTAATCACAAAAAGAAAGAAAAAATATGCTAAAAATTTTTATTCTAATATAATTTATTATCGAACGATGATTTGTAAATCATTAATTTGTATTCTGGTACATTCGTTCACATCCTTTTGAATAATATACTTTGTGTGTGTAAATATTTTCCAGTAGATTTCTCAACGGACAAGAAAAATATGATATGATATTTATAAATTCAATATACATATTTTTTAAGTAGCATAGTAAAATTTCATTTTTATTATCCTAATTTTCTTTTTTTCTTCTTTGCTTTTTGCTGATTAAATGGAAAATTTCAACATACGAGTGGATCTCATTATATTTTTCTTTTCTTGATGAAAAAAAGAAATCTGATGTGGGAGCTTTTAGAAAAAAAGGCACGTTTGTTTTGGTATTTGAATTTTTTTCTTCTTAGAATTAGACCTTCTTCTCACGCTAATGGAGTCATATGGAAAGAATAAAACTGAAAAATGTCTAAGAAACAGTATTGTCAGAAATTTATTTTGCACAAGTATTATTATTTTTATTGTTGTTATTGTAAAGTGCAATAATTAATATTTTCTTCTCTTTTTTAAATTTTCCTTTTCTTCGCTTTGCAAACTTTATATACGCTTCTTTTTAATCCCAAACCTGGAGGTCTAGTTTTTTTTTTGTTCTTTTATTTTCCTCAAAGGTTAACTATACGATACTTCCATAGGGGTTAGTATGTATAGTATCATCACTAGAAGGCTGTAGTAGGAGTAGGAGGTGAGGGACATTTCTGCAGATTTGTTATATGGTACACATTATTAATCCCAATGGTGCTCATATCCTTATGCTCAATAATTTAAAAGAATGAAAGTTATGACTTTATCCTTGTTAGTGACATCATAAAATAGAGATAATAATTTCATATTTCTTATTTCGATTTTACTCTGCTTTCAAACTGTTCTATATCCTGGAAATATACTTTCACAGCATGACATGGACAAGAAAGATTTGTCAGATTTAAATTAAAGGAGCTTAAAGATACAAAAAAAAAAAACACTCAGGCGTACTTAACAAAATTTGTTACTAGATTTAAATATAATAACACCCTTATCAGATATTCTACAATATTTTTGTAATGGTAATGTTCTGTAATAAATATGGATTTCAAAACTGACAGGTATTTCTAATATGTACATGAGGGTACGTATGCGTTTTATAAAGATTTCATTCAAGATATAAAATAATGATTCATGTGTAAAAGATTTTATCTATTATTTACATACATGAGTTCGCCTACCTAAAATTTTAAAGGTGAAAAAACCTATTCTATCGATTGAATTTATATTGCAAAAATTGAAATTTACATGTGTAGGTACATATCTACTCGTACATCTATCGAAGAATACGAAAATGTTTGAAATTTTCTTGGCGTATAATTTAGAAAATCCGCAACTTATTTAAAGAAAAAAAAATGATTTTTCACACATGTGTAGGAAAAATGAGAAATTTTAAGATTCATAATATTTTCTTAATTTTATAAATTACAGAAACTGAAATATTTTTTTTTCATAGCCTTTTCTTAAAAGTGTTATTTTTAAAAGATCATTTTACATAATATCATGTTGTATAAAATATACACATACACCTACATACATTTGGCGTGGGCAATCTTTTGTAATATAAATCGTATAACATTTATTAGGGTATAATTTTTTCTTATTTATGACATCATACAGTATCTTTTTTTTCTTCTTCTTTTCATGTGTATATAATTTATATTTTTGCTATGAATAAGTTATTTGAGATGGGGAAAAATTTTTTCACATACATATATAGATGAAATGTAATATTTTACACACATTTATGCGTAAACACGTAATGTTTGTGTTTCTTCTATATATTCTTTATGATTATGTTTTTTTTTTCTCTTTATCATCAGTCTATAAAGTAAAATATGTAATCATGTTAAATATTAAATTATTGATTCTTAAAAAGGGATTCATTATAATATTTTTGTGATGTTTTGGTAGATTTTATCTGTGTAAAGTAGAAAAAAAAAACATTTATGATTTAAATTGGGTTGCTGAATTTGACTTGAAAGTTTAGAATAATTTTTTGATTTTTTTTTGTCTTCGAAAACTTTATTTTAAAAATAACTTACAACCCACGGTAGTCTTAGCTTTCGTTTTCAATGGAATGCAAACCACTAAATTTCCAAAACGAAGCGGACTTTAGTGGATTTGAACCTGGGACATTTATTTTGGAAGCCGGCACTCTATAATTTATATATTACTTCGGCCACTGACCGCCCTTGAATTTCCTCCACTATTTATCATCTAATTATACCTAACATAAAATTATAGCAAGTGAAAATATTCCATGGTCAACTAAAATTTTTTTTCTATTTCCTATTTATTAGCGAGTGTATACTAATTTATTATTTTACATTTATTGTTTTCATTTCCTCATAAATAAAATGTTTTACATACATACATATGTATTTATATTCGATAATTAAAAAAATTGCGTTCAGTGAAATCTTAAGGAATGTTACAAGTGTTTTTTTCCTATAAGTAATTTCTTAGATAAATATACAAATTTTATTATTTCTGTTTCAATTTTCTTATTTAAAACGTTAACTATACACTCGCGACTTTCCTATTTCTTGATTAAAAACAAATATATGTATAACTTTTTTCTTTCTTTTATGTTTTTTGAGAGTGCAATCAAGATTTCGAAAAAAAAGAAAAAGGAACCCATAAATGTGCTAATTATTTAAAAAAAAAAATAATTGAATTTGACATTTTCATTTAAAATTGTTTAATTTCGCTTTTTATGTCGTTTAATTAAGTGTGTCATACAATAAATCTTATACATACATAAAAATCTAGTTCATTTTATTGTATATAAAAAAAAATACTAGCTTTTAATTTCTTTTTTTGAAGTGCTTTCTTAAAGGTGTATGTGTCTTAAAAAAGTTCTATTATGCATTTAATTTGATTTTAATTACAATTTTATTAGTTCCAGATGTTTTTTGTATTTGTGTAAAATAGAGAATTCTTATAGAGGTAGTAGTAAGTTTATAATTGAAGAGTATAATAGGGTGATTGAAAAATGTTTTGATTTTTTGACATAATTTAGAATTCAGATACGTCCTGAGAATTAGGTTAACAGGATATTAAAAAATTTAAAAAAAATAACTTTCACTTTACAGACCATGGGTCTTACTAATAACATGTATGAGGCTGAGTATGCATGCATTAAAGCTCTATGTTCTATAGCTCTATAGCATACTCAGTTTCTAGAGAGGACGTGCAGTGGACGAAGCGGTAGAGTGTTGGCTTCCGATGCTGAAGGTCCCGGGTTCGAGTCCGCCTAAGTTCACTCAGCTTTGAATGAGTACCAAATCACTTTGAGTTGGGTATAAGTGCTCGGTACTAATTAGTTTGGTGGCTTTGCTTCGAGACCATAAGCTTAGTCCACAAAAACTACAAGAAATATTAGTATCAAGCCCTGTCATACGAATAAAATTCGTTCTCTACCAACGAATTTAGTGATTCGCATTCCACTTTAAACTGTAAGGGCTTACACCCCTTTGACTGACAACTGAGATGTGTCGGTGTGTGGTATCAAAACGGCACGGTTAGTGCTATTTGGGTCTTCGGAAGTAATTCAAGAACCACCACGTTAATCTACCAACTAAGGCCCAATGTGTGTCAGCTAAAATAATTGTGTAGTAGACTAGACTGGGATTTGAACCTAAGACCTTTGCCTTGTCGTGGCACTGTTCTACCAATTAATCTATCGGATGCGTTGTCGCTCCATGTTTTCAATTAAATAAAATTTATTTTTAGAAGAGTTTTAATTTTTCTTTTAAAGTAAGCAGATTGTTTTTTAAATACTGCAAATACTAGAAATCGCTGGTGTTCTTCAACTGCCAGTTACCAATTTTATGGTAACATTATGCTTTGAATACGATTACAACATTCGTATAGGTACTATTTTATTTTGTGTTGAACCACCCTAAAGAGGAATATGTATCTTTAAAGTACTTCGAGGTTATTGTTTTCATTCATTGTGTTTTTTAAAGCTCATTTTGATCTTAACATAAATTTTATTTCAAATTTGTAATAAAAATAAAGAGAAAATGTTATAAAATTTTATATGAACTTCACATATGTATATACATATGTACATACAAAGAAAAAAAAGAAGAGGAAAGGAATAACAATAATAATAAAGCATTTATTTTTGTAATTTTTTTTTCAACAAAAAAAAAAAATACAATCAAAAATATTTAACTACTTTTTAATTAAAATACTTATTGTTCAATAAGTGTATGTATTTGTTGGTAACATAAAATTTACGTAAAATATCCTTTCATCAATTTTATATTTGCATTTATATAGAGGACATTTTTATAAAACTATTTTTGTGTAACATAATTATTGTTTCATAAATTCCGATTGCGTGACAAATACAATTTTTATTAAACATGTTAAAAATTCAATATTATTTGATAAACAATGTAAAATATGTATATATAACACGAAATATGTATGTACATATATAGTATATGTACCTATATGTAAGTGTTAAACATGAAAAAAATGTTTAAATATTGTTTTGTCGTTATTTCAATTTAAAACTGTGAGTATTTTTTTTTCTAAATTAGATTTTTGACCCGAAATAACAATTTTTTATACAGAACTATTCCATGTACACATGTTTGCATTTGGGGAATTTCATTTGTAACGGGTGTGACATCCTGACTTTTAAATATTGAAAAACTCGTACAGCAATTGCATTCTGATTATACTTTTATGTTCTTAATATAAGTTCTAGTGAAAGCAAACGACGGTTACTATAAAACAGAAATCTTCAAATATTTCTGATCAGAATTGTCATTTTAGTAGCGTATGTGACGCTGACGATTTCGAAATTGACGAATTTTCGTATATTTTACTGAATATCCTAAAATTTTCATATAAACAATTCCAAAAATTATTTTTAATTATTCTGTAGAAACTTGAAAGAATCTTTTGGAGAAATTTGACAAGGAACAATGCAATACTTTTTTCATAATTAAAAAAAAAAGAAGGAAAACGGGTGAGACAAATTTGGTAACGGGCGTGACAGCAAAACGAGTTTCTACTGATAAGTTGCAAACAATTTTTTTTAATACTGTTCTCCGCATAGTGATATTGTAAATAATTTAACACTAGATACACCAAAAATTTATATATCCAAATCAGCTTCATTCATATGAATTTTAAGGTAAAAAGTGGTCGATTTGCGTGGAATTCCCCATTTACGTATTATTAAATCAATGTTTGTACACATAACCAGTCAACATTTTTTATAAAAAGTTCACTGTTCGTAGCATTGTCTGTCTTATGTTTTTTTTTTGCTCCTAAACTAATAACATAAAAAAGGATTATCTATCTTAAGATGAGTAAATAGATCATTTTTTTTTATCTAAGTTAATTTTCTTGAATTTAAATTGAAGCGGGATTAACAAATTGTTTTGATTTTGATTTTCTTCTTTTTCTTCTTCTTCTTCTTCTTTTTCTTTCTTTTGCATCCTTAAATGTAGGTCAAAGTTTTCTGTGCATAATATTTCAATGAATGAATTAAATTAGATGTTAAAAAATAGATAAGAAAAAAATATTACAAGGGAAAAGTTAGTTTAAAGTAAATTGAAATGATGGGGGGGAAAAAAAGTGTTTCTATATTCTTTTCACGAACTAAAGAGAAATTTAAAAAAAATAGAAAAAAATAACTGAATATATTTTAAAGAAATTGCTAAAGATTAGGGTTTTTTTTCGTATTTTTTTTTTTTTTTTGTTATGTAAAAATTTTTCGACTATTTATTGTTGTATAGCAACAACACTTCTTATGTTTCTATATATAAGCTTTATCTTAGCTAAGATAATAGATGATCTGATAAGAGTCACGTATCGATAAAAGACATCTGTACACCTCGAATCATTTTTTTTCTCCATTGTTTTACAGTCACGTACAATAATTCCAATTTAAAGGTCAAAATTTCAAAAAAATAATAAAATTCGAATTTGATTAACTAACTGAATTTCGAAAATTCTATATAACCAAATTCTATTTATGCAGTGTGTCGATGGTTTTATTTTATACAAAAAAAATTGATTTGCATTTTTATGTGTAGTTATATCATAATTTAAAAAAAAATAAATAAATAATAGAGTTCAATAAAAAATAAACGTTTATTTGAATTTATTTTGTATAGGATATTATTTCTAGCGAAGAAAAAATAAAAAAACTGTGATATTGAAAATGATTTTCCGATGACAATGAATTGAATAAATAATAATTTGATTATTCAATAATTCAATGAATTTTTCTCATCACATTTGAAATAATTGGAAAAAAAGAAAGAAAAAAAAGAGAAAATTAGAATAAATTTGTTGCAGCATAATTTTTTTTTTGCAACAGAAGAAATTCTGTATTATTGAATAAAAAAAAATTATTTTCATTGCTTATTCCGCGAATAGAAAATATTTTTTTATGAATAAAAATAGCATTTTCTGTGTGTGTGTGTGTGTTTACACACAAATAATTGGTTATTAAATTTGAATTTTAAATGTCAATTTCAATTTATGCCTGGTAAATATTTTCAATAAGATTATTAATTTTGACAACAAAAAAAAAACTAAATATTTTCTGTAATTTGTAATTTTATTTTTAAAATGCACAATTGTAGTATACACAGGGTGTTTATTATGTTGTTTATTATAGGTCTGTTCTCTGTATAGAGAACGTTTTTTCTTCTTTAAGGACTTCCTGTGCTGTTGAAGAATTGCTTAAGTGTTATTATTGAACGACAGAGTATATTTTGATTTGTATTTCTTGTAAAAAATTAATTAGTAATTAGTTCGGGTTTTTTTTTTTTTTTTTTTTTGATAAAAATCAATGATTCAAAATTTTTGCCATGTAAATTACTCACTCAAAAATGAATTTCTTTGTAACAGAGTAATTATTTCAAAATAGATTTAAAATTCATATTTTTTTAAAATATTTATTCAAAATTTTTTTTGTATCACGCAATTTCCTCAAAATGAAAATGAAATGTTCTTAAGTTTTGAAGTTTTTGATCCATTTAAAGAATTTAATCATGATTTTTTTTAAATTCGAGGATGAAATAAGTAAAAAACGGAAGTGGATATAAATCCTTTTAGTTTATATATCATTGATTTATTAATTTTAAATTTAAAAAAAATTGATTTTTCATTAAGATTCATTCTTGTCTTAAGTACGAGTATATTTCTTTCGTCGTTTTCAAATTGATTATCTTTTCAAGTACATACTTTTTTTTGATTATATTTTAATAAGACTTTGATTGATAGATACTTTTAAAATTAGACAATTGACTAGAGAGGTCTTATTATTTTTAGAAAGAGCTTTTTTTTTTTTTTAAATGGAAAAAATACACAATAATATTTTATTTTATTTCGTTTTTCTTTTCTTAATGTCCTTATCTTATTAATCACGTCATTTGATGATTCATTTTTTTTTATTTAAAAATTTTATGAATGGTAAAAAATGTCAATGACAGACTCATTTTATTATTATTTCTATTATAATAGAGATCTCGTGTTGTTACAACGTTGTACAGGTGTTGTTACAATTTCGAAAAATGTATTTGAAATTTCACAGAATATGTGACATATTTTATGAGACAACGAACACAGGATAATTATGATAGATTACATTATATATTAAATTTCATTCAACTCTGTGTTCCCACCCTCTTATAACCTACAGAAGTTCAAATGGAGAGTCTGCCAACACTTTCTTTCTTCACCTCAGCTAGCGCTAAGCTAACAAAATTAGTTTAGGGATATTCCTACTCTTAATTTCCTTAATTCTGCGACCACATTAGATCTTCTGCACTACCCCAATGCTTTATTTGGTCTAAAAGTCAGGGTCTTTAACCAAATCTCAAAACTTTTTGTGAGTTTTAAAAATTGAAACGCTTTGTCCTTATTATGTTTCAGCTAGTTAGATTAACTAGACTTTTAAAATTGTTAGTTCTTACAGGACTCCTCGTATTACGAAAAAAAAGGGTGTATTTAACAGCATCATCCTAAAAGTGGGTTTAAAGGTTTTATTTTAAATACTTGAGTAAAGTCTTATGATTATTAAAAGTATGATGAAAAGTATATCTTCTCAAGGAATATGAGATACATATCTGACCTGTAAAATTGATTAATTGTCCTTTTTATCACATATTTATTGAACCTGTCAAAATATACAATTTCTTATCTTCTTCTTCTTTTTCTTTCAATTCAATTTACCTTGTGAGGGTTTTTCTAACAATATTTATTTTGGTCATTTATATTAAATATTTCATATTTTAATTGAGAATTAGGATCTATTGAGTAAATATTATTATATACAAGTATATATTGAAAAAGGATATCTAAATAAAATTTCATATAATACGTTTATACTTAAGTATATTATTGACTTATAAATATTTGAAAAGACGTTCATTGCTCTTTTTTTTTTTTTCTTTCCTTCTGTGTGTTATGTACTTATGTGCTCTATGACCTTTTAATAAGAAGTAGCTCTACGATTACAATAAATGATATATAGATCATTAATTTTAATATATGATGTAAAATAAATTTAATGTGTGGTAAAAAAAAAAAAAAATAAGTGTAGGTATATGAGATGGGAAAAAAAAAGATTCTAATTTAATACTTGCACATATTGTATTTTATTTACTTTACTGTTAAATTAATTCATAAGGCGTTGGCTTTCAAATCAGTCCTTATTTTATGATCTAAATCATTATACAAATATGTATAGGTACTTGTACATATATATGTTACATTTGTATATTATTTTATGTGTAATATATAAAAAAGTCATAAATTAAGGACATGTTCAACACTTCTATAATACATTTACCGCATATATACACTTACACTTACGAGTATCCTGTCTATCATTTAACATTGTTAATATAGGCTAATTTTATCATTATACCCATCAACTGTGTCAATCATTAACTAAAAAGCCACCACATATTTTTTTTCTTTTTCTTCTTGTATTTGAAAATTAGCGCATGACAATGTCCTTGATAGATATATTATCTTCTTTTGTTTTTTTTTCTTTCTTTTTTTACAAATTACAATTGTAATAGATAAAGAGTATATGTTAAGATCTAATATAAACAAAATATGTAACGAAATTTGTTTTCAAATGTGTAATATTGCAATTGTATGAAAAATTGTATATATGTAGTATATAATGCATCACGTATCCTATGTGTAGATAACATAATATATCTAGTTTGTGTTAATGTGCACCCATTATAAAATGAACATTACGTGTGCACTATAGTATGAACATATGTATGTATGTATGTATGTAGGATGGTATGTGGGAGTATGATCGCATATAAATTTTATTTTAGAGGACTTTTATCATAGATTACGACACAGAATATTTCATTTTCTTATAAAGGATGCCTTATATGTATAGTACGTATTGTACAAAGTTATAGTACATTATTTAACGACAGCACATATTCGTATATAAAATTTTTGTAATGCAAAATAGAAATACAGGCTTACGCTGTTTATAAACTGAGGAAAATTACATAGGTACTATATCCTTGCTTTGAGACAATTAAGTATCTATAAGTATATTCACATGTTTTCCATAATGACAAGTAAAGGTTGCCTGCTAGCAGATTTTTATACAAAATTGTATGAAGTGTAAAATCGTTGTACACTAGAAATAAAATAAAACATTGGAAAATTAATATTTCTAATGTGTATCATATATGTAAATGCATCTTTGTATGTATAATAGACGATGTTAAAAGGGTGTCTCAAAGGACAATTAATGAAAAATTGATGTAGAAATTTGTATCTACAATATTATCAAGGATATGAGAATTTTTTTCTAAAAGCATTTCGATAATATTTTATGTCGAATTTCGAAAAAAAAACAAAAACAGTTGTAAAAGAGAACGATAAAGTAATTTGAAAAATGACTTTAGAGAAAAGGACTGACATTATATTGTGAGTTTTAAAGGTTGTTCCGCAGTGTTTATGTAAATACTTTTTTTTTTGTATGGTATTTCTCCAGTGACATCCTGTTTATTTTATAAATATAATTTTATACTTATCTCACACATACATACTAAACATATATGAACTTTATAATTTGCTTTTATTGTAGTTAAATTTTTTAATTTACGACGTATAACATATCAGAAATCTTATGTTGATAATCTTTTAAGAATAAATAAATTTACTGTTATAGGTATTTTTTTTAATGTTTTTTATAAAAGATGATAATTTTTTCGAATTAATATACATATATAGAAATTGTGCTTTTGTTTTTAAATCTTCTTATACCTTAATTGTTTTCTAAATAAGATTATAAGAATTATTGTACTTGAATTTAAAAAAAAAATTATAAGGGAAAACAAAAACGTATATAAAAGAGAATTTAATTTAAAAGGATTGTTATAAATTAACTGTTTGTTTATTTCATATTATAAATGAAATTAGTACGAGTATGATGATGAAGAAAATTGAATAATGGCAATGGAAATTTAATAGAAATTCTATCTAATTTATGAGAAAAATTTATGTTTAGAATTTAAAAAAGGATAACTTTTTTTTGTTTTTCGTGTTTTTTGTGTTTTTATATCTTTAAATAATTGATTAATAGTTTTATATTAAGTCGCATATTATACACAGTAACAATTACATGGAAAATCTTTTCTGTTATAAGATGCTGTTAGAGCCAGTATACTACTTTTTTTTAACCCCTTGAATGTTCAATTTGATTTTTCATAATTACTTTTGGAAATAGAAAAAGTTATTTTTCAACATTTCACAATACTTATACGCTCTTCTTCTTATTCTAAGTCTAAAGTCCGGTTATATCCGCTAGCTATAGCTATAGTCTTAAGATGTGAAAGTTCAGCTTTCCAGTCTCTACTTATTTTTAAGTCAGTCATACCGGAGGTCTTCACCTCCTACATCTCATAGATCTGAACCATGTTTTTTTGCGTTTAACTTTTCTCTTATGATATTGTTTCTGAACTAATCTGGGTCCTAATCTCGGGTAAAATGTGGAGGGCTAGTAAACCATCTTAACTGTAAAAAAACACTATGCCCACAGAAGCGCTAACAAAGCCTCGGAATTTTACAGATCAGGATTTTAGAAAAAATTACACAGCAGAGATACACGTTTAAATTATTTTTTTCCAGTGTAAATGAAGAAATTTCTTGTCAACGTAAAATTATGAATTATTATTTTGTGTTTTCTGGTAATTTTTGTTTGTGTTTTCATTAAAATCTAATTTTTCATTATTTCCTCTTGTAAAATTTTAAACGCTAAAAAACCAAGTTAAAAATGCGATGTAAGTTTAAAATTAAGAACGTGTCGTTGTTGGAAACAAAAAATGTCTTCAAATTTTCTTTATTTTTTTACACACGCTTGTTCAAGTTATTTTGTTTTTCTGTTTAAAATTTATACAATTTGGCATTTTTTAAATGTTGTATGGGTAAAAACACTAAAACTGATGCATTTTATTTTGGGTATATGTACAATATTTGGTCTGTATACAAGAATATATACATATTATGTTATTTTTTTGCTTGTCTTGAAGGATAAAATAAAAAAATTTGCATTTAAATTAAATCAGAAGTATAAAGAAAAAAAAATATATGTGAGTGTTAAAGAAATTATATATTTTTTATGGTCACGAAATATTCGTCTTTGGTTATTTTTATCATATGTAATTTAAATATACGTAAGTACATATATGTACGTATGTTTCTTTTTTTTAATACGTACATATGCTAGGAATTTCTTGGAATTTCTGACCGTAATCACATCAAACTTATGTGAATAAAAATTTAAAAACAAAAAAAAAAGGGAAAAAAATCGAAATTTTTTGTTTTTCCATAGAATTTGTATGAAAGATTGAATTTTTCGATTTTATGTAAAATTCCATGAGAAAAAAACAAAAAAGAAAAAGACTTTTGTGATTTGAATATACATACATATATATATATGTATACGTAAAATTGTAAAAAACAAAAATGTATAAGGATACAATTTTTTGAATAGTTGAAAAAAAAAAACATAATTCAATAAAAAAATTATTCAAAAAATCCAGAATATAATGTATTTTTGAAAATGGATTTTCTTTTATGTAAGTTTTCTTTGATCTTGGATAAATTCTTGCCCTTTTTGGTTTTAATGTCAAAAGGCAATTTTTTCCTTAACACTTTACCTACCAGAAGTCTATTATAATAACTATCATATTTCGAAAACATTACGATAAAATTATTGTACCAGTGAGAAAAAAAATAATGATACATATAAAAGTCCTAAAATCTTAGTAGCTATACAAAATCAATGAATAATGGAAATATGAAAAGAATGCAAAAGGCGAATCCGACTATAAGAGATGGTACGTGATAAACCCTGGTGGAAAAAAGTAGAAAATAGACCGAGAACCAAATGGAGAAATACATACATAGTATCGAAGAAGACCAGAAGGAAATGGAAGACGAAGTCAGAGAAATGGAGAGATAGAGGCGTTTGGAGGCGAGTAAACAAGGCAGCCAAAGTTTACCAATTTTGTGAATTGGTTTTTGAACTGCAGCTTTCATATACTCTCTGTGACTTAAATAACAATTGAACACTACACCATGATTATACATTGGAAAACCAATATTGTTTTATGTTTAAGTTCACACATTCAGAAGCTTCAATCTAAACCGAAGAAGTAGGTAAAGTGTTACCATTTTTATGCTGCGTATCTCCACTACAATGAAAAAATAAATTAAATCTTTTCTAATTAAAGGAACAAGTACTTAACTACGATTTTTGTTTTTCAAATTCATAAAATTGTCCTGTTTTTGTTATTTGATTTTCTGTTTTTTTTTTAGAAAATTGTGAAAATAAAAAATAAAAATGTCAACATAATTTTGATATACGATATAAAAATATTAGTTTTATACCAACAATTTAAATTTACGAGAATAGCAAGAAAACATCTAAAACATAAAACATAAAAAAAAAAGGAAAATTTTCAAGTAAAAACTAACAAAAACTTTTCTTGATAAGGTTAAAGGTTAAATGTGATTTTTTTTTAAAAACATAATATAAATAAGTATACATATATTCAGGTGTGTGTACTCAAAGTATTTTTTTTTTACTAAAATTTTGAATTAAAAGTATGAAAGTTTTCTTAATGATTTTTTTTGTTGTTGTTAATTTTCTTTTCAAAATAATTTAATTAATTAAAATGTTTTGCTAGACATCAAATGATTTATACAATAAATGCAATCATAAATTTAATGTTTTTCTTTTGAAAATAACATAATATGAAATATTAGTGATATTGTACAATACTATTAATATTTTTTTATAATCAACAAAATTATCATTCTAATTTAAAAGACGCAAGAACAAAATTTAAAAAAATAAAAATAAAAATAATAATTGTTATCTTTACAGGTGTTGAATCAATAAATAATTCACATTTTAAAAATGTTAAATAAATTTTATCTTTTTATTTATGAATATTGCAAAATAAGAAAAAAAAAATAAAAAATAAGTTAGATAGATAAATTTTTTTTTAAATAATCATATTTACATGATTAATTATTGATTTAAATTTTACGAAAAAAAAAAATAATAAAAAACTGTTATTTCATAATAAAATATTACAAAATTATTATCAAAAGAAAAATACATATATGAATATGTTGTTGTTGATTCACACTGCTTTCTATTTTATTTTATTTTTAAGTAATAAATTAAAAAATACATTTTGTAAACATGTATTACTTTGTCAACAGGTGCTATTTCATATGTAATTACTACAATTTTGTCACATGTTGTTAAAATTGTTTCGTATTTCCAAAAAAAAAAAAGTTTGTCTTCTATTTATTAAATTTGTGTCATACTAAGAATATAATTGTAAAAATTATATATATGTACATAGTTGAATGAAAATCATCGAACTGATTATGATGTGATTTTTTGTTTTTTTAAATTTCATACTTACGAAAATTCATTGCCGAAAAATGAACAAACAAAAAATTATCCACATATGAAGCTTTCAAGATAATTTCAATAATTATTATTTTTTTTATTTCAGAAAATTTCAGAATTAAAAACAATTGAAAAAAAAATTCTCACTTTAGTTTTTCCAAATTTTAAAACTCTCTTTTATTGTTTTTTTTCTTTCTTAATTATAAAAACTTGCTTGAATTGTTTTTTTTTTTTTCAATTAATTGATTCATTAAAATTGTTCTACACTCACTTTTGATATTTTTTTTCTAAGCACTCACACTTTAGTTTTTCAGTTTTATTTTAATAAACTTATTAAAATTTCAAATAAATTGAGTAAAAATTAAAAAAAAACAAAATTAATACCTTATTTATTTTCTTAAGAACACTTTTTCTTTTTCAAGAAATATTTCACAAGATTGAGAATAAATTATGTCCAACTGTTCCGGTCAACTGATAACATTGATATGAACTTTATTAGACAAATTCATGTAGAATATACCATAAGAATTTTTGAAAGAATTTTTGTGTACATATACAAATTCGATAGAAGTGTACAATTAATTTAAGACTTCAGTGTAATTATTTGATAATGGAAAAAAAAGCTTTTAAAAAGCTTAAATGAAAATTCTATTTTGAAAATGGTGAAAAGTCAATATTTTAAATTTTTTAAAGAAGCTCAAGAAAAAAGCTTATAATTTTGATTCAAAGAAAAAAAGAATGGTGATTTTCCTGGAAAATTTTAAACTTGAAAATTAATTATTTAAAAAAAAAAAATGCCGGAAAATAAATTTTAGTTTAAAAAAGTGGAATTTAAAAAAAATCAGTTAGTTTTTTTCAAATTAGGGAGTTTCTTTTAAATTTCTTTCAAGTGGAAAATATAAGTTTATAATGTAATTTCGACTTTTAGAGAGAAAAAATATATGAAAGTTACAAACAAAGCTTTTTCGTTTGATGGTTTGATATTCATTGTGTCCAAACTGAATTAGATTGTAATGTAAATATGAATTTTGTATCTTTTTGTAGAAACTAACATTATTTGGAATTTTTTATGATATTTTTATTAAAATATAATGCATAATAAAAGTCATCATAATGGAAAAAATGATAATAATAGAAGTAGAAAAAAATATAATATGTGTTAGAATCATCATTTATATATTTTTCTTGTGGTATAACAATAGAACATACTCCAATAAATTTAGATTTATGCATGCATGTATCATAATTCATAAGAAAATGAATTTAATATTCTTTTGAATAAAAAAATAAAAACTTACATGCATATACAAATTATTATTATAGAGGTTTTATAAAAGGTTAAGACATATAATTGAAAGATTGATTAGAATAAATTTATATGTTATGTGTACATACCTATTTATGAATGATATGTATTCAAATAGATTTAAATAGTAGATTAAATGTATATTATTCATATTTAATGAAATAATATTGTTGTTCCGGGCTAGAAATGCAATATGTAGTCACGTAAATTTTATTTTTATTTACACCACCTTTTTTTTTTTTCTTTCTTTCTTAAATAAATCATAAAGTTTATTTTCAAAAGTTTGTACTTTTAGAACTTAAAAGAATATATGTTTTTAATTTTTGTTTTTCAAACGTAAAGTGAAGAAATTTGAATTACTTAATTTAAAAAAAAACTTAATTGAAATAAAATCTCATGAGAAAAAAAAGCTTTTTAAATTTTCTAATCTACCACCCTAAAATAAACCACACTGAAAAAATTAATATCAAATAGATTTCGTTGAGAAAACGGCAAAATAATTTTTGAATGTTAACAAAACGGTAAAATATTAACGAATAACGGTAACAAATGCTTTTTACGATTTATTTTATGGTGCTAAAGTTTTGAAAATTGAGTACAGGATTTTTTCATTAAAATGAAACCTTATGAATGCGACTAAAAAAATGAAAAAAATTGTAAAAACACAAAAAAATTAGTTAGAAAAATGAATGAAAGCTCTCAAATATTCCAGTTATCCTTTTAGTCCTTGAATACAATTGCAAAAAGATATGGTTTTTGTATAAAAAGACAGCTTTTTTATTGTACTTTTTCATTTAAACTTACACTCATTTTTGTTTTCATTGACACAAATATTCCGAATTTTTAAAATTTAACTGTTTCCAAGGAAATCAAAATTTTGAATTCTATGTTGAAATTCAAATTTGAATTCGGAGAAATTATTGAATTTTTGTTCATTAACGCACGTAAAACACAGTTTTCATTGAACATTTAATTGAAAAGACAGTTTGAAGTAATAAAGAGGCCATATACTCGACAATGTAGTTTCAATATGGCGTTTTTCGATTAGAAATCCTTCTATTAATGGCTTCCGAGGGTTATCATTCGATTGTGTTTTCCATTCCATTTTCAATGGAGACCGTTTTCGAAAAACTATAATTTTTATCTGAAGTCATCCTCTAAGCGTACTTTAAAAAATGGTCAATATTTTAATTAATATAACTCTTAAATTGTGGAACGCTCTTGTATTTCATGTGTTTCATTCCTCTTATAATTGAAAGAAACTCAACGCTTCCTTTATATCCCCCTTAACTTCTTTTATTCTTTTTCCATCTACATGTGACAACGCTATGCATATTAAAAGCGTAGTAAAAGGATGAACTTGCAGTTTTTTCTTTCAATAAACTAAGAAGTGTGTCTGTTTGAAATGTCAAATGTGGGATAATTCAGAAATATCAAATGAGTAGATGATGATTTTTTTCTGTCGTTTTTTTAACAAAACTGGAATTTAACGTTGGGTATTTTTATAACTCATGACAAAAAGATCAAGAGCGAGTAGCTGAGTTTCAATTCGTGTTTTATATGAAATCGTTAGTAATGTAAAGAATTTCCTAGAAGCTCAATTTTACTGAAAAAAAAGAGGATTAAATCCATCGAAACAGTTGAAAAGATGTTCGAAACATGTAAATTAATTAATACATAACTAACATATTTTTCTTTTTAATATAAAATTATGTAAAATAATCAATCAATGATGTGAAAAATTGAAAAATTCTTGTAATATTACCCAGGCGATATTTTCATCTCATCACTCATATACTACTATCCTACACTTAAAGAATGTAAAATATCATTTATAATATATGTAAATTCAGTACCTATATAAATAAATGCGAAGGAAGAGGAGAAAAAAAAGGGAGATATGCACTTGAAGAACGTTGGTCTCAATTAATGCAGAATCTAGAACATTGTCTGATGATTATATCCATTAATCATAGCTGGTATACTTTTAATTAAAAATGATTTTTTATTTTTTTGTTCGTCTTTTATTATTTTAAATAAATTTACACTGTCATCGTGAAGTATGCAAAAATATTTTACATTTTATACACTTTCCACTACTTTTATTGTTTTTTTTGTTTTTTTTATTTGTACATTTTTATTTTACATTTTTCAATTGATATAATAAGAAAACTGAGTAATTAACGTAATTAAGGACCATAATTAATTTTCTTAATCCGCAGGAGGTAATATTTTGGGTGATTTATAATTTCAATATAATTTTGTGTAAACTTTTAAAATATACAATACACACATAGTAGCTGACAAAATATATGTATGTACGTATAAGAATTTCATCGTATAGTGTAGTTGCAAGATTCACCCCACTCCCACATAAAATTATATGTACATAAACATACATATTATGTATGCAAAATACCTTGTTATATTTTTTATTTTACCTCTTTTTTTCTTCTTTTTTTTGAAAAGAAATATGGTTTGAGTAGTTCGCAAAGTTACAAAATTTCAACGTAGGTATACCAAAAATAGTGGTATGTGTGTATGTACATATATTTTTTTAAATTGTCTCCATTTTCACGTTTCAGTATTTTTTATTTTTCATTTTATTAATAAAATTTTGTACATTTGTTTAAAAGGACATCTCAAAGTTTAAAAAAATAAATAAATAAATGTAAGGGAAATAATGTTTTTTAAATGTGTAACACACCTGTTTGTGTATATACAGGGTGTTTCATATTATATAATTATTTTATAATGTGGGTAAAAAAGGAGTTTTGTAAAACAAAACAAATTCGTTTAATTTTATGTAAGAATAATGATTTTGATGATGATTTGAAATGGTAGTGTACTGGATAGCAATTTTCATTTTTTTTTCACTGATTTCCGGCTTAGAGACAGGACTTTCTCCTTCTTGGATCTTTTATAAAGATATTCTAAAGAAAGTAATTGCATGTATTTTAATCACATGTGTAGTCCCACGTAAGAAAAGAAATTCTTCTAAGTCACATAATTCGAAGCTTTCTTCTAAGCATAAATTGACATTTGTATGGTTAGTCTTTAATTAACGAACTCTTAAAATGTGGAACATTTATGCATTAAAAACAGCATTAAAAAAATATATTTACCTATACATATACATTTAAATGCTAATTAAAATATGAAATTTAAAAAAAGAGCTTCTGACAGTCCGGCTGTTTTGCTAATACAAATAAAACGTTTGTGTTTAATTTTTTACCAAATTTTAGTGTGCCTTTTCTGTATAACACCCTATTTTTTTTTACGCTAAAGGGTATTTTGTTTGTACTAATTCGCTAGTTTTTCATTTTATTTTCATAGTTGAATACATACATACATACATATTCACATAACCACTATCACAGCGCATAACGACATCGGTTAAGGACAATATTATTATTATTTTGTATACGTTTTGTTTATTACATTTTGCATTATATACATATATGTATGTATGTGTGTATAACCCAGTCTTCTTTGTATGTTAAGTGAACACAAAATGTGAGCAAAAAGCATAATGGCAGTAGAAAATTTCTGCAAATTAATAATATACTAACCACCGTCAGTATTAGTATAGCAATAAGATTGCAGAGTATCATCTGTACCATCCGTTAACAGTAATAGATATTTAGAATCATCAGACTTGTGTTGTGTGTACATATGTATGTATGTACTCGTATGTATAGCTAAATATTTGGAATGATGAAAATGTACAGTATAGCAGGAGCATCTTCACCAACACCAATGATAGCGACAAGACAACCAGTGAAAATGATAGTTAAATATAGAGAAAAATTTCAAATTACGAAAAAGAAAAAGGAAAAAAAAAAAATAAGGATATTTACTCTATATAGTGTGTTTTAGAGCAAAACACTTAAAAGTACCATGAAAAACACGAAAGGTGCAGTATTGCCGAACACTATACAATTGTATATATTTATATAATGTAGATATTTTGTATAAAAAAAAAAAATTAAAGATAAAATACACAAAAAAAAGAAAAAAAAGATTCCTTTTACTAATTTAACCAAAAATAAATTTCAAAGCTTAACATTACGAGTGTATAACGAATTTTCTTGAACGCGATATAGCATGACATATTTATATACAGATACATATCTATATGGTGTGTTACTGTATGAGATATTTGTATATTCATTACTTTCACAAGCGGCAATAATTTTCAGTTTTATTATATGTACAATGTACATTGTACATATATACTATATAAAGATACTGAGATACATATGTAATAGTATATTTTATACACCTACAGATTTTTAACCCTCTCTTACAAATATTACTGTTTGTTAAATTAAATTGATAATGTTTTTTTCTTCTTTCTTATTTTTTTTTTATTTTTTTTTTTTGTTCAGATAGTATGGAGACGAAGTTAAATTATTATCACAAGAAGTATTTCCTTATTTTGTAGATATATTTGCAAAAAAAGAAATGGTAGTATTCGAATATTTTGTTGTAGTATACGTATTTAGTAAAAAAAAAATATGTTTTCCCTTATCTTGTTAAATTTATTCAATAATGTTTGGCAAAAAAAAAAAAAAAAAAGAAAAAAAAACAGTCATAGAAAAGATTGTATCTCTATACTAATGTATATTTTGTGTACCTATTTGTATTTAATTTAGTTTATGATTTTTGAACTGTAAAAGTCAAAAAACAGAAATTTTCATATTATTATTATTTTTTTTTGTTTTTTGTTTTTCAAATTGTAAAATTTTTATAAAGTGAAGAAGATTTTGAATTTCTTGTGTATTTTTTATTTTTTAATTTAAATAATTTGTACTTTTCGTATCTCTGACAACCTCGTTAATTAGAAGTGTTTTTATAGAGTTTCAGACGAAAAAAATATGAAATTAATTACACATGAAGTTGCAAAAGTATAATTTTTATAAATTTACAAGGAATATGAGAATGAGAAATTAATAAATCTGAATTTATTAAAAACTTGCAACATTTTTCCTGTGTTCAGCATAAAAATGGTATCTGAATATAATATGTACGAGGAGCTTAACCAAAGTTCTTGCAAAAATATGGAAGGGGTAATTCTTTTTACCTCTAACTTTACATATAAGTGAAACAAGTCGTAGTGTAAATCCACCACCAAGTAAAGAAAAAATTACTTACGAAATTTTGTTCAGATTTCGTTGAAAGTTAGGTCCAAAAAAATTTTTCATAGAGTGTGTAACTGCATTCGGTGATAACGCTCCATCCATCTGTACCGTGTATGAGTGGATAAAAAAATTTCAAAGTGTATATTTTAGTATCAAGGACAAGCCCGGTGAAGGTCTATCCAAAACCTTCACTGATGACACCAATATTACTGCTGTGAATAAGGTACTTGATGAGGATCTACGAAAGATGGAGGAAACGATTGCTTACACACTGGGGAAAAATGCCATGGTAGTTAGTATCAAGAATCTTTAATGACTGTCTGCAATATAGCAAGAAATGTGCATGGTGAGTTCCACGTAATTTATCCTTAGTATAAGATTATCATTAAGATATCTCGACCGGAAGAAATTGGGCATAAGTCCAAAATGATAATTTTCAGATAATTCGCTTTTTTTTATGTTTCAACTTCAGATTGAAAATCAATATATTGTATTTCAGTTTAAAACGAAAATTTCCTTTAAGTAACAAAATCATTTCCACTAGCTGTGTTTTCCACGGAAATAAATTTTAAATTTAGGTATTTTTTGTTTTTTGGTATGCCTCGATCTCCTTTCATGGAATTATTGCATTATTGGGTCTTCATTTCACAATAAATTTTTATTTGTATATTTTGTGCATAATTTCAGGAATAATATAAAATTATTTTGATGATTTTATTGTTTTTCACTGAACACGTAATGTATTTGTCTATTATTAAATATAAATTGATTGATACATCTTTCAATAAGGAAAATTTTAAATTATAAACACTATTGTCATAATAATAATATACTTTTTCAATTTCACATACATATTATTGTTTATTTGTTTAAACATTTTAATCGGATTAAATCTCATATACACTGCACTCATAAGTATCATTTTTATTCGTAAATTAAAATGAAAATAAATTTCAAAAATTTCATTTATATTGTACACAGTATGTATTTACTTTTGTATTCTTGAAAAATAAAATTTTCAATTTTATTATACGCATTTTAAATTCATAAATTTTGTATATAATTTGTTTATGCATTAATATTATGAAAAACAAAAGGAATGTACGGTACAACATAAATTTTAGTAGTAATTTTAACAAACATTTAGTACATACGAGTATGTATACAATTTTTTATTCACACGAATACCTGATAAAATAATGTGTGCTAAAAAGTATCTATACATATAAAATGGTATGTCTACTACTATGTGAATTGTGGGTGTTTGGTGTTTTCTCATGTGTGTACATATACTTCAAGCTATATATGCAAAACTTTAATCAAATGCAGAATTACAATAAATCTTAAATATTGCTCGAAACAAAGTGATAAATTACTTTAAGACTATACAATTACCATCCATACACCATTGAATTCGAATAAATGATTGTGTTGTGCTGTATATTCCACAAACACTACAACTAATAATTAAACAAACATATACATAAATGTAAGGATAGATATGTGAAAGAGAATATATTATAATACTCGTAAATGCGATTTATATGTAAAGAACATTTATGTATACGAATAAATAGCAATTTATATAGAATTTTTACCTGTACAAAGCTTTTAGTTTGAATTTACAAGATGTTTGTCATTAAATGAAATTCACATTGAAAATAAAATGTAAATAAAAAACATAAAAACAAAAAAAAGAGAAAAATACATAAATAAATATTAAAACAATACCATGTTTAAATTTTTCTCATGTGGTTTCATCATTATAATTAAAAACTACTTACATTATTTAGAATTTAATATTCTTTTCTGTTTAAACCTTTGACACAGCAGCAGTTCAATGTTCAAAATGTGGTTCATAATTCTATTTAAAATAACTTTAGTTTTGTTTTGCTGTCATATATCGTCTAGAATTTTACGTGAATTGTAAACCACATACTTTCTTGATAGAAAATTAATTTATTTGTATGAAAAGATATTGATGTTCGATTGTAATATGATGTGTAATTGGTAAGGATAAGTCTCATATATTAATGATCAATTATTACAGTTCTTACTCATAATTACCAGAATTTTACAGAGTTATCTTTCATTTTTGTACACTTTTGTTAAAGTAACATTTGGATTCGTTCAGTGGCTCTATATTCGCAAATAATTTCAATATTAAAGGTTTTTTTCTGCGCACTTTATTCATTTGGACAAAAAAGGAGAAAACAGTTAGTCGATAGCTCATTCCCTACTGAGCTACATTCCCTACATTCTAAATGAACCTTTTGAATACCTTGAAAGGAGACTAGAAACCAACAAGCACATTTCTTTTTGCTTCAATTATTCGAATTAAAAGAGGCCAAAGACATTAACCAATGTAGCCAATGCCAGAACCTAATTTTCGGTCAAAATCATACAGAAATAAACTCCGAATGTTCCTTTAAATGATTTTATTTGTCTTTTTTTTTTTGTTTTTTGTAAGAATACTTTGATTTTTAACTTAAATCTTAAAAATATTTATTTATTTTATAATAAAATATTAATTTTTTAATTATTTTACTGTTTTAAATTATTTACTATTTTTATCATTTTGTAGTTTCAATTAATCCAAATTTATAAATCACATTATGAATATATTTTTCATCTGGATTAAGGATAATTGATGGAAAATTGTTCTGCAAAATAAAAAATAAATTAAATAATTTTAATAAAAAAGATAATAAGGAAAAAACCAATTTTCCATACATGATTTATAGCATCAGGATATTTTTGTGTTTCCAAACATAATGCACTGTGTTTACCATATTTCATACCATTTTTTCCAATTATTGGATCCTGAAAACAATAAAGGAAGTAAATTACAAAACTGTAAAATATACATATACATATGTGCTATTTAAAATATTTCTTGAACAAGGGAAGTTATATACTCACTTCATTTTTAGATAAATCTGGCATAAAATTTGATGTATAAAATTGTACACCTGGTTGATCAGTATAAACATTCATTAGACGTCCAGAATCAGGATGTTCAACTCTAACAACGAACACAATTTGAATAAGTCAAAAAAGAGTTTTTAGTTAAAAAAAAAAAATTATTTTTACCTTGCAATTAATTGACAACTTTCATTATTTGAATTCATATTAATACAAAAATTATTATCAAATCCATTATCAGTTTGTTTTATTTTTATTCCTAAATCACTGATTTTTCTCAGATCAAATGGTGTATTTTCAACATTTATTAAATCACCTGTTGGAATTGAATCTTCATCAGTTGCAAGAATATGATCAGCATTTATCATAATTTTATGTTTATATAATTCAGTATTTCCTGTTCCCTAGAAAAAAAAAAAAATTTTATTCTGTTAATTAAATCGATCCTTATAAAGGATATGTACATATATATTTTTTTCTTTTTCAAAATTATATTTACATACATGTCCGGCTAAATTGAAATACGAATGATTTGTCATATTAACAATTGTTGTTGAATTTGTTGTTGCCATAAATGTTATACAAATTTCATTATTATTTGTTAATTTATAAATTAATTTACATATTAATTCACCAGGAAAACCTTCATCATTATCTTTTGATATATATGTCATTTCAACACAATCATTTTTATTATTAACATTTGCATTCCATATAAATTTATCAAAACCAATAAAACCACCATGTAATGTATGTTTATTTTTCCAATTTTTACTTATTTGAATTTCTTTTCCATTTAATATAAATTTACCATTTGCAATACGATTACCTACACGACCAATTGTTGCACCAAAATATGGATTTATAGAACTTTGATATCCTGAAGATAAAAAAAAAAGAAATAAAATAAAATAAGTAATTTTTTGGTGAAAAGAATGAATTAATTTCTGTTTTAACCCTTTCACTTAAGATTTTGTTTGAAAGTATGTAAAAGGGAAATTTAATAATACTATTATAGTACACAAAGGGAAAGCAATTTTGTTCGCTGGAATTCTTGGACATCTGGTGATTAGTAGAGGAGGTGAATTTTGAAAAAAAATACTCTAAATATAAAGGCTTGGGAAACGTAATGAAAAACGAATGCAATTCATAAGGCTTATGAGAGAACCATTTTACCTTTCAAATAGCATGAACACTATCTCTTCAGTCCCCTTACTACAGAAGTTATTAGCGATCAAAGTTCGAAATTTGCAATTTTTTGAAAAATATCCAGTGATTTCTCGAAAAAACCCATTATTAATGAACTCTTTTTTACAATAAATAAAAAGCGGAAATCTTTCTCTACAAATTAGCTCTCTACGCAAGACTCTATCTGCTTTGGTTTAGAAGCTACAGCCCGTAGAATGAAATCAACTCTTCACTTTTTGTGAACTTTTCACATTTTACACCAAAAATTTACATGGTTGAAGAATCGTAAAGTCGGTGTAAACATGTAAAACACTTTACATTTTCACATATCACAGTTACAGGTATACGCCCCTGCTTGTTTTAGAACATAGAATTTAATAAAAATTACAAATAAAATTTTTTGAACGTGATTTTCAAACTACAGCTACTTTAAAGTTATTTTGAAGTAGAATTGAGTAAAATAAAGAAAAATAAAATTCTTACCAGATGTATTATCAAAACCCAAGACAACATCATCAACTTTTCCATTTTTATCTGGAACATTAATTGTTGTTATTGTTGCACCAAGTGTTATAACCTACAGTATATGTAAATTATAATTAGATTTGTTTTTATGTATAGAAACAAATTTTTTGTACACACGATGCACCGACTAATCAAAAGTTTTTTGTTTACAAACTAATTTGACATTATGTTTTATTTATAGAATATCTTTTTTCTTTTTTTCTAATCTATCTAATATGAAGACTCACCTGAAATGACATTTTATTATCATTGATAAATGTAAAACGTTTAATTGGTGTATTCAGCTCAGTTATTGGATTAACAGCTTCACCAAAATTATCTTCTTCAATTCTAATCGTCATTTTTAAGAATGTTTATTTATTTCCTCTGAAATTTTAAGAATTATTAAAATTATAAAACTGTTTTTTTCTTCTTTAAAAAAAAAAAAAAAAAAAAATGAAATTTTTACCAACTGATAAGACAACAAATTTTATTATAAAGTCTATTTCGGTTTATGTTGAAAAATCTACTGATTTGACATATTGCACCAAGACGCTATATAAGATATTTTCTGTTTCGAACGAATATAAGAAATAGGGTAACGTCAACAGCAATGAGCTCTCTCCCCTTTTAAGAAAATTTTGCAGTTTTATGAGTTTATCACAATTGATAGGGTTCATGCTTCATAAAGACAGAGCACAGTAAATGTCTGAAGTTAGCATATTGACGTTATTTAGTCGATAGGATAAAATTAAGTTACATAGTTTAGATTCATCTACTGAATAACAATTTTAGATAATATTTGTGCTGTTTATTTTGGAAATGGTCTAAGTCATTTTTATACATTTTGAGTAACTCATTGTTTTTTTTTTTTATGTTGGCTTCTATGGGGTTTCCATCCTTTGTTTTTATTTCTATCGACGATTTTGTGGGGTCGGTCGTGGGACTAATAATAAATTTGAGATTTGAAAGAACATTTAAGAAACTTGTGGAGTTTTTATTTGCATAGTTTGATTCGCCAGTTGATTGTTCAGTTTTAAAATTAGAATATACCGAATATAGAAATGTTGTAGAAATGGAATTGTATCTTTCTTCATACATTGGCTCATTACTGGTATCATTCCCCTAGATAATATAATATCAACAATGGTATATTTATGTACTTATGGTTTACTTTATCACTCAAGTCGATTAGAGTAAAACAGCATGAATAACAAAATTTTCAATTTGATAATAATATATTCGAGTATGTAGGTTATGAAAGTACAAAATTTTAAAACTTAATTAATATTTAACCATAGATATTTTATCATTTCTACACATTTTTTTTTCCTCTTTATAGAAAGCTTTTTTCTTTTGTAACCGCGTTGTTATTTAACCACATTTGTTTGTTATATTCTACGATATTTGATTTATAATTTAACATCAAGTATTTTTGTAAATAACAAAAAGATAAGATTCTAAGATAAAATAATTTATTTAATTAAAACTTAATTAATTAGAAAAAAAAATAGTAAAAGATAAAAAAAATAAAATAGAACAAAAATTCGAATTAGAAATTTGAAAAGTGAATAAAAATACGATCAAATTTCGTGGGTATTTTTATTTTGGCACAACCGTTAAATGTGATCCAGATTTAAAATAGGCAGGTGATCATGCTACTAAGATAACTTTATGTGGATTCGAAATAAGTCGTCTTTTGTATACGGCATAGGTAAATCAACGCTCTTCTGAAGTACTTTTGTAGCTTAAAATGTATCTTTTTGGTATTTTTCAGATACTGTCAGAGTTAGATATTTGATGGATGCTTTTTTTTGTTTATGTGCCTCTTTACTGTTCAGTACACCTTCAATAGTAATTACAAAGCGTTAGAAGGTCTTTCTCTTTAATTAGAATTGATTAATAAAAGATTAAATTACACGTGTATGGTCGATTTACAATAAGGGCTATACACTTTTAATGTATTCGATTAATTCTTTCACGTTTTTTTAAATAAATTAAATTTGAAAAGCAAAAAATATTTTTTTTATTTTATAACGGTTACTGAGATAATACATATGTATAGATACATATGTACACACTTGTATCTTTATAAAATAGAAATATTAAAAAAAAGGGTTTAATACAATTATGTATACATATACATTTGTCACATTGTATTATTCCATATATTAACTATATATTGCACGTGTATTTTAACGTTTTATTGCACTATCTTGTAATATTAACAAAATATAAAAAATTGCAATAAAAATCAATATATGAAAAATGACTATACAGAGAATTGCAATATCTGATACATACATATTCGAAAATACATACATTTTTGTAACATCTGTTTAATATTGAATATGAGTATTATCTATAGGTATTCTTTATTATTGAGTATTTTACATAAATGGAACATTTCTGAGCGTGTATATAGTAAGTAACTAAATTAAAATATATATCTATGTATCTTATGCAATCCTTCAAAATCATATGTGCGGTGTTATAAAATATATATGTACATACCTACGAGTATACAGATACATCCATACATCATAATATACAATAGTAGTAAGGAATAATGCAAGAATTGATAATAATTTTATGTTTTATGATCTTAATTTCAATAAAATACCAAAAAATGTATATATTTGAATTCTCAAGAGATATATGTATATATGTATGTATAATAAAGATGACTTAATGTTACATTTGAAATACAAATTGTATATGAATAAATAAATATTCTTATGTGATAGATAAACATGAATATATGCATACAGATATTTACATACGTATGTACGATTACGTATGATGTGCATTTATAGATGGAAACATTTTGAAAAATTGTAATTTAATATGGAACAACTTCAAGAGGGTTTTTTAAAAGATTAAATAAATATTTTATTCTTGAGAAGTAAAATACAAAAAAAAAGAAAAAGAAACAAATAAATAATAATTTAATAATTTATGCATGAAAAATCTTAAATTATTTCATTTTCCAGAATTTATTCGTTACTGTTTTTGTAATTAATGTTGAAACAAGATACATACATACACAAAAATTATCCTTATTCAATCATATTAAAAATATATACATATACAAGAATTATTTCAAAGAATTGTTTTTCAAATTTGTTTTGTTTCTTGAATTTTAATAATTTCCTATTATAATTTATTATACATGTATTCTCCAGAAATATAGATTTTATGTAATTATATATATTTTAAGATAGTCAATTTTGAATTAAAATTTACAGAAATCTGATTTCAGAAAATTTAATTAATTTATCATTTTTTAAAATCACATTACAAAATTCAAAAATATATATAATTTGTTCATAAGAATAAGTTTCACAATTTTTCTCAATATAATCTTCCTTTCTCCATGTTGGCGCCAAAACCCGTCTAGAGCTTTAACCTTTTTTTTTTCTCAAGCAACATCATTTTATCATGTTTCAGAAGAATTACTTCGTAAACATGTAAATAAACTTAAATGTAACGTAAATGTTGGAAAAATTTTTAGAATAATTTTCCAGAAATTCGATTTTAGGAAAAAAAAAAAACAAAATAACTGGAAAATTCTTGGTATTTTTGTAAAAGAAAAATATTTTTAAAAAATGGTTTTACTTTATTGTTTATTTTTTAATTAAAAAGTAGAGATTTTTAAGATTGGTATTTCAATTTGCGCGGGTGTGACATTTTCACGTGAAAAATTTCGAATAAATTTTAAAAAAGTTGAGAAATTAAAGAAAAATGAAATTAAAATTTTATAAAATCCACCACTTAATAACCAGTTTTTGAATATCTTTACTTTTCTAGGATTTTAGACTTTCATACATTTTCGGATTTTTTTAAAAAAAATTTTCCTTAGAACCATTTTAAAAATTTAACCAGAATTAATTTTTAACAAAATGCAAATTTTTATTAAAACCATTTGAGGTAAAATAAAGCACTGTAATTGACATAATTCAAAGAACTTTTCGCTTGTAACATAAATATTTTTGTGACAGGTGTAGGTGTAACATCTTCAGAAATAGAGGATGTATCAAATTCTTTTTTCTTCGAAATGTAAAATTTTTTTAAGTTGAATTTTGCATTGAAGTGATAAATAAAGAATTTTCAGTTTTCAGAAAAGGAATCGAGTAAAGAACCACTTTGGTTGGTTGACTTGGCAGTTTTCGAAATCTTTCGAAGACCCAATTAGCACTGAAAGTACCGTTTTAATAAGAACACCTTAAAAATGTATGGCGAGGGATATTGGTTAGATTAAGTATTTATTTAAGATTTTTTTTGGTGAAAATTTCCATTTTCATTTTTTAAAAAAAGAGAACAAAATTTATAGAAAATTTGCTAATAGGTTGTAAAATTAAAACTTTTCCTTTTTTTTATTCTATTTTTTTGTTGTTGTTGAAAAACAAACTTTTAGATCAAAAATGCTGGTTTTATTTTTTCTATTAATTTTTTTTTTTTATTTTGTTTGAAAAAGGACAGTCCACAAACGTAGTCAACTACTTAATGTTTTTTGTCACTGTTAAAAGAAAAACAACAAAAAATTGTGAATAAATTATAATGTACAAAATTTTCGTTTGTTTTCATTTTTTTACATTTCTACTTTCATATTTATAAATTAATTAGTTGTAGTAGTGAATGAGAAAGTGTAATTTCTTCTTATTTTTTCGGTTTTTTCTACTACATAGCACATTTTTTTTTTTTTTTTTTGAAAACAACACTGAAGAATAATTATGTTTTTTGTATAAATTATGTGGACACAATGGTTTTGTTTCATTTTAACAAATTTTAAAAAAATTATTTCCAAAAGAAAAATATTTTTATTTATCCCTTGTTTATTTTCCTGCTTCCAAATTAAAAAATGTGAAAAAAGGATACAAAAAACAATAAAAAAAAATAAAAAACAAAAAAAGGAACAACATAATCAAGATAAGTTGTTTTTTTTTCTTTTGAAAAAGAGAAAAAAAAAAACTTTCTGTTTCCATAGGCATGTGTTTTAAAAAGAAAACATCTGCAAGAATGTTCAAAATGAAATAAACTGTCAGATATAGAAGAATCCCTTTTGAGGATACATCAAGAAAAAGAATAAGTAGTAAAAAAAATATATGTATAATTTGTTTAATTACATTTGTTTTTCTTTTAAGTCCCATGGATTTTACTTTATCATGGTGTATGGTATAGAAAAACAAATAACTTCGACATTTAGAAAAAAAAAAAGGAATGAAAACAGAATGTGGAAACCTAACGAAGAGTGAACATAACCATAATACATGTTTCTTTTTTTTTTTTTTAAAGAAAATTTAAATAGGAAAATATTCAGAAAAAAGTTTATTGAACATTTAAAAAAAAAAATACTAAATATTACTTTAAAAACAACAAAAACTTTTAATACATATATGTGTGTTGGTGGTGTTGTATAGAAAAGGGTCATCAAGATTATATTTCAACTTCAACTCACCGCGACTCACAAGATCAATTGTGGGTTTTTGAAACCCTACTGGATAAGTTAATTTTTAGACTTGTAAAAAAAAATGAAAATTGTTTTATTAGCTGAAGACTTGAGGCCTATGGGAAAAATAAAACCTGTGCCTAGGTACCCGATTTTCTTGAGAGCTATTGGACCATTGTGAAACATAACGTGTTTTTTGTCGTGTCTTTCTCTATCAGGCAGAAGCCACTGAGTCCAGATTATATTTTCTAGTTCACCTTTTTTTTTTTTAGAAAATATCCTTTAAACCGAACTCTTCAATATATTTTTACCGTTATATTATTTGCACAAAAAGTAATTTAACCCTAGAAATGTCTTTAAAAAAGTAGAAAAAAAAAATTATAAAATAATTTACAACAAAAGCAGTCTAAATATTTTGACGTTTTGTAGCGCGCGTAAACGAATGATTTTGTTTTGTCATATGATTCTTCTGAAAAAAAGTTGTTAGATACTTTTTAGTTTAAAAAAGAAAAAACAAAATAATTGAAATCTAATATACAAAGATTCTAAATTGAAAGTTTTATTCGAATAATGACAATGAAAATGATAGGTATGTGAATGACATTGAATGATAATTAAAAAAAGGATTTTTTAACATTTTGTAAAAAAGGATAAAATAATTCAATGAAAATTTCAAAAAAAATACAGGATGACACACAGTTACAATGAGAAAATATGATATTTTTTTTTTAAAAAAAGTATCATTTTTTATCGTTAACAAATATTACCTTTTTTTTTTTGTAGAAATTTTTTGATTAGAAATGAATTTTGGAATTTTTATAATTGAAAGCTGATTTGTTGTATGAAAATTTTAAAAGAACAAAGGGGCATGTGGTGAATATTTATTTTACATTGTCTAAAAAATTTCACAAAAATCGGAATATTCTAAATGTTAGGACATCATAATAAATTGTTAGTGTTTTGCTTATAATTATAATTAGAATATTTACCACATAAATACCTTAAAAAGTTCTGTATAAACTCACAAAAAATCAATTATATAGAAGAATTAAAGCCTTACCCCTACGGGTAATTAAATAAAAACATCCTGGTGGAAAAGGGATTTCTTGGTTTTTCCAACCATAAGAATATGTAGAACTATTGTAGAAGAGCGAATCTGCAACAATTTAGCAATAAATGGTGTGAGGTCTGTGAAATAGAACAAACATCATCAAAAATTAAAAAAAAAAAATGCAAGACATGGGCTTAAGAAAAGTTACAGAAAAAATCAAGCCGTTTTCCAAAGTACATTATCATGAGAAGATACTTTATCAATATAATCGATTATTTAATGATTGCGGTATTTGAAAATATGAATATTAGATAATATTGTTTTTTTTTTTTTTTCAATTTTTGTTAAAATTGCTAAAAGTAAATTCAGTTGAAATTTTATCTTAAACTTATATCTGTATCTGTATTTTGTATAAGTATCTAATATACCGATATATATACGTAATATTCGAATATGTATGTATGAGAATTAAGATAATTTATTAAAATCATTTTGACAGGTTCATTTATTACAAATTTCATCATTAATTAATTTAAGTATATTCAGTTTTTAGGTAGGTATGAACGTGTGATTGACCGATTATTCTGTATTGATTAACAATCAGTGAAATTTAAATTTAAAAAAAAAAATATACTTTGAATTCTTATTCTCCTTCACAATAAATGCTTACAAGAAACAAAATCAAAAATGAAGAAAATAATAAAAAAAACAAAAATAAGAAGTGAAAATTCAAAAGGGCAATGATTTTTGAAATAAACAAAAAAAATAGGGAGGCTGTGTGAAAATATATTTTCTTTATCTTTTCTTTATTTACATGTTTGTCATCCTTTAAGTATTATTTAAAATTTAAAGTGAAAATTATACGGTATATACTATTTACAAACATACATATTAGCCTACTTACAATACACATATACTTGTGTATAGATCAAAAATAGTATAATATAAATTTTGTATCCTTCTTTCTTCTTTTATGGTGAATAAATTTTATAAATTCTTATATAAAATTTTAAGATTTTTGTTGACTGGTGGCAGCTTTTTATGGTCTATTATGATGTAATTCTCTTGGTATTATTATATACTTATATATACAACATATTATATGTAGTTATTTTTATTTTTTTGTTGTTCTTTCTTTCTTTCTTGTTTATAGTGTAATAATTCAATCCTTACATATTTCAGTAATTGCTCTTTCTTCTAATTTACCATTTGCTTTCAAAAATTACTATTTATATGGAAAAATAAAAAATAAAATAAAAAATAAAAAACATAAATAAAACAAACAACACAACAATAAACTATACATGTGCTATATACATACGTATATATGTACATATGTGTGTATATATTGTATATATAAAATTATACTATTATTCAGTCAAGTCATCTTACATTTAAAATTCTTTTTTGAAAACTTTTTAACAAATATCAGCCTCAGAAAATTTTATTTATAATCATGGATGGATATGCTTAATATATTGTACATATTATATGTATATATATTATATACAAATGTATCTGTATTGTACAATTTCTTGAATATATATACATATATACATCACAATATTAACACAAAAGCATCACTAAAACGATTAAAATGGATCTCATCAGGAAAATTCTCAAGAGGAAATTACTTGAATTAAAGCACTTGTGTATGCAAATGAGTTCCTTGAAGAATTGTTAAAAGCCTATATTCTTTTTCTTCTATTATATAATAGTACAATATACATACTTATATTTTCTTTATATATATTTTACTGTCAAATATATGTAAATATGTATACGTATATATGTTTTTTTACATACATATATTTTGTATATTCAAACATTTAAATATTGAAATTTTTCATTTTTTGTATCTATATACATACATATATACAAAAATGTATATAAATGTATACATACATACATTTTTACCATCATTATGTAAACGTATATAATATTAAAATCCATTTGTTTTCATACATTTAAAGTCCTTTTTAAATGTAGCATTTTTGTCTATCATCATGATCCGAATGGGAGTTATATACATACTTATACATATATATGTTTGTACTTAATATGAATTCGTGTTTGTATATATATTAGGATATATTTATAAGGATATATGTAACATATATACAGTATATACATATAAAAGAGGTTAAGTGTATTTGAACTTAGAACATTGCTCCGATATACCCCAGATAAATATAAAATACGACAAAACGACAAATAATTTGGTTAAAATGAAAAAAAAATAAAAGTTGAAAACAAACGACAACAAAACAAAAAAAAAAATACTTGATAACACAGAGACAGAGAGAAAAAAAATCATTGTGTATAGGAAACAGGAACAAAAATTAAATAAATAAAAACAACAGCAACAACAAAAAAAAAAAAAGAAAAGGCGAAAATAGTAAAAAGAAAATTCAAATAGGAAGTGTGAAAAAAAAAACTTTAAAAAGAAAATTTTCTTGTCTCTGAAATTCAACTGAAATGTAATTATATTTTGTGACACGAAAAGTAGAACACACGAAAAACAAAAAAAATGTATTTTGAGAAAAAGGGTTTTTAGTTTTTTTCTTTTTTCGTTTTTTCGGTTTAAAAATTAACATGCACATAGAACTTTTTTGTGTGGGTTAATTTAATATTTGTAAATTATAAAAAATTATCCTTTTGATTTATGATGAAATGTTTTCGGTTTTTATACTTTCTCCTCTTAAAAAAAATTGATGTACATATTTATTTTCATAGCAATCATTTTAGACAAATTTAACGAACAAAAAAGACAAATTTAACGAATAAAAAGAACGGAAAAAATATTAAAGGCAAAATTTCAATATAAATTTTTGACTTTGAACTTTAATTACATTTTTAAGCTTTCAAAAGACTTTAATATACTTATTTTTTTTTTTTCCAGAATTTTATTAGAAAATCATAATAATAAATAATAATTAATTTAGGTAATTAAATAAAAGAAAATAAGAAGTCCTTCAGTAGAATTATATTTTAAGAATTCATATAATAAAACAATTCTAGGAAAATCTAAAATAGAAAAACTTTAATATTAGAGCTTTTTTAATTTTTTTTTCTTCTAATGAACTGAAATAAAATAAAAAAAGAGAAAAAAGAAGAAAACAAGATGTGTTGGCGAATTGGAAAAAGCCGGTGGTTTTAAGTAAAATTTACAAATAAGTTTGTCAACTTAAGTGGATGGTACTTATTTTATGAATTTTTTTTTTGGAAATGACATTTATTAGTTTGATTAGTAGAACAGTGTCCCGACAAGGCAAAGGTCTGCGGTTCAAATCCCAGTCGAGTCGAATGTCGTTTTTTCTGTTCTTAGTCTACTCACTACACAAAGTCTACTAACCTAATCGAACTATAGGAACCAAGACCTATGAAGAAGAACAAATTATAAATACAACTGATTAAGGAAACAAGAAGGTGATGTCAGTGGATATAGGCCACGTTATAAAAAAAACAAGAATCTTAATAATCAGAATGACACTGAAAACAACAAGGGAAAATGAGGCAAATTTCATAATAAATGAAAAAGAATATTCATAACAGAAGCTATATGGTCCTGGACCATGATTAAGAAATATGTCCCAGGAGAAGTAATACTAAAGGAAGTACGAATGAAACGGAGTATTTTTACTCATCAGATTTACCATCTGGGATACACTTCTCCAGTTTTTTCATTGTAATATTTTGTATCCTTTTTGTCCCAGAGCCTAAAGACTTGCCTATTTGATAATATGAGTGGTCCTGCCATTCCATCGCGTAAAAGTATAGTACCTAAAAGAGACATGTTACAAAAAATTATAAAAGGATATTTTCCACAAATTTCAGGAAAACGTATAGTCTATAGTCTTTCAAATTTAAAATTCAATTTATCTGCACCATGTACGTGAATTGACCGAAGTATTAAATTTGTAGTTGTTTTTTTCTTTCTTAGTTCAAAAAGTGATACAGCAAAAAAATGTGAACTATTAACTCTGTCAATGAAAAGCTAACAATTACAACAATGATATCTGTGTAAAATTTTCTCTTTATCCTGTCTGTATAGTATCCTTGCATTCGTTATATTCATGTGACTAAAGTGTAGAAACGTCATGACTTATCATGACTTCTAAAAAAAAAGTAGTAAAATTTTGACAATTGAATTGTACACTTTCCATTTTACTTTTACTTTGAAGTTGCTTTGTAAACCAAATTTTTTTTCCCTAGTCTATACTGGCGGGTATAGCAGCTCGACACTCAATAAAATTTCCATTTTTACAATGCGTATGAAATTTGATGCTTTTATCATTTTTTAACGTTTTATTTATTTATTTATTTTTTTTTTTTTTTTAATTGTAAAATTGAAGTATGTATTGAAATTCCATTTTAAGGTCAGAATATTAATTTTGACTTCGACATGTGGGAAATTTTATATGTCTGACATGTCAAAGTTTTAAGTAATTTAAAAAAAAAATTAACATTAATTTGTTTTTAATTGCGGTTCAATTTCATTATTGCTTGCATAATTTGATGGTATAATTAATTTTGCAAGGTTTTTTTTTAAAAAATATTTTTTCAGTGAAATTGAAAATTATTGAAAATTCATAAAATCTTACATTACAACAAAAATTGCATGAGAACTATTTTTGTTGTTGAAATTAATACACACAATTTTTTTTTTTAACTTCGTATTGACACCCTGTGTGAAAAAATAAACCAATATCAATTAATTTTACCAAGGATATTTTTTTTTAGAATTGAATCGATTAAAGAAAAACTTTTAAATGGCCTCTGGTATTCGTTCTTTTCCTTTTCTTATTGTTTGTAATTCGAATTGTGACTATAATCTTACTTTTACAACAGAAAAATTTGAAATGACAATCATTTTTTATTTAAGTAATTCTTTTCTTTTTCATTCTTTTGTTCTTTACTCTTAAATATCTTTTCAATCTTTAGATATTATTTGAACACTTTTTTTTTTTTTTGATAAATAAAAAGGAAAACTTTGTTCCAAGTTTTAAAATTGATTTGAAAAATATTTTCAATAAATTTGTTTTTTTTTTGTGTGTTTTTTGGTTGATTTTTCGATTTGGTTGTATAATATTTTGATATTTGTACTTTGGGAAAGAAATATATAGGTATGTGTGTAATGTACATAGTATATGAATGATATGCGTGTGCATGTGTGTGGGAGTAGTAAATTGTCAGAAGATGAATAATAGATATTTTCAATGGAAAAGTATTCAAGATATTTCATTTTTGTGTGAATTATTTCATAAATTTTAGTTGTAAATCTAAAACTTTTCAATATTATGTACATATATGTATGTATGAATGTTTTTTTGTAGATTTTTTTTCATTAAAAGAACAATGATATTTTTCAGAAAAGTATTGTTTCTTTTATGTATCTATTGTAGTTTTTTTTTGTGTATGTTTATTTTTCATTTTGTTGCATTATAAATGATGTAATTTTCCTTTTTCTCAAGATAAAAAAAAAGGAAACTTTCATAAAGTATAAATCAAATTTAAAAGAAAAGAAATCCTTTTGTTTTTTTTTTGCAATTTTATGAAGTTGAAAATTAAATATAAGCTTTTCAAGTTGAAGAAAAAAAAAACACATCATGGAAAACATACATGAGTCGAATTGATTTGCTTTGATTTTTTTTTTGTTTTTTTGAAACTTGATTGATGTTCTGAATTGAATTGAAGAGGGGAAAAATATAAGAAAAAGTTGGAAACAAAAAAAAAACATTAATTTTGAAAGTTACACATGAAATTTTTGGTATGATTATATTGAAATAATATATTATATATATCTTTTTTGATTTAAATTTTATATTGAAACAGAATATGTTAATGTTACGTGAATATTTGATTTTAAACTTTTTAAAATGTGAAAGAAAGGAAAAATATATGTTTTTTTTTCAAATCAAACGAAATTGAAAGGGTGAAAATGGCCTTTAACACGCTAGCGGCGGAGTGTACTACTGGTGGTGGATCAAAATTGTGTAAATCTATTGTATTGTATTAGGCTAGGTTACATTTGGTTTTTGAGTTTTTAAGTAGGGGCACGCAAGTTCAGACAGAAGAGTCCATTCTACTTAGTACCTCGTATCTGGTAGAATTCTACCAGGTTTCTAATAAACGAGAGAACTTTTTCAGTGGTCTCATTCACGGCGCATCCTTATCCTAGAGAAGACTGGGCAAAATCAATTGTGTTAGTAGAAAAAAATTATCAGTAGTGTTCAGAATACTTCATGAAAACATTTGTAGACTTTATATTTTGATTTGTACTGTTTTGTTTTTGACATACTATAATTCGTGTCCTGTTGCAAGGACATCTTTCATGTTGAAGGGAGTATTCTGGCATTCGGTATGAGCTTTATTTTAATGTGGATTACCAGAATATTGAAATTTTGAATTTTATAAATTAATGTTCGAAAAATTATGTCGCCTCTGATGAAGAAAACCAATGAATTCAATTTTAGAAAATTTACATGAAAAATAAACTCGTAAAAACTTAAAATATTAAATAAAGAAAAGAAAAAACGAATTGTAAGAATACGAGAAAAAACATAGTTTTACGCTTTTAAATTGTAACCTGGAAATTAATATTAATATCAAACTAAACGAACAAAAAAAAATTGTCTAGAATTTCATCAAGTGTAAAATATAAAAAAAGAAAAAGAAATAGAAAACCAAGATAAATATTCTGTGGGATTTGACTGAAGAATCTATTTAGAAAAATTTTCCGTAACCATGAAAAAAAGGACTTTTATCAAGATTTTTTTTTTCTCTAGAAATAAACCATATTGTACAAAAGAAAAATTTCTTTTTCTTTTTTTAGAAAAATATTTTATGAAGATCATTGTCACAAATTCCTTTACAGTTGGTAACCAAAGAAATATGTTAACACATGAAAAGTTAAGTAGGCAAAATGGTTTTCATTTGGGAATTTCATCTTTTTTTTTTTTTTTTTTAATATTATAAATTCTTATATTATACAACATTGAATCAATTTGATAAATGTGAAAGTGAAAAAAAAAAGGTATTTACATGTGTGTTTTTTTGTTTAAATATAGATGTAGTTTTCTTGAAGGATTAGGATTTTTTTTCTTTCGTATATGTTATGATACATACCTGTTCTCAAGGGCGAAAATAATAAGAATAAAAATTTAGAGATCTTTATTTATTCTGCGTCGTTTTATATAATTTTTCTTTTTAATATTCTCATCTTCATGGAAACTGTTATTTTGTTCTTTTAAAAGAATTCAAGGTTCAAAATATTAGAAATTAAAATAATGTTTACATATGATGGATTCTAGAGGTCATGCTCGTATCAAAGATATAAATAGTGAATATATGGAACTTCAATTTTCAGATCACTTTTTAAGCTTATCAAATATCGATGGATAATAGTGAGAAATTTCTTTTGAAATCCCCGCCTGACGCCCAGTGATAACGACAACTATAAAGTGACGTTCAATTAGAATCAATAGAACGACTGTTGTTCTCGCCCAATGACAACGTTGTCGTTCACTTAGATCTACATAGTTCTAATTTTGTCGGTGTCTGAATCACTGGGTGTCAGGCGTAAGAGCAAAACGCATTTTTATTTTCTCAGTCAGGTGTTGTAGGTTGTATGTAGGTGGTTGCTGGTTGTACTTTTTCCGTAGAAAAATCAAATCGTATGATGCGTGTTCAGAGGATAGTGCGGCTCAGATACTGAAAATGAGTTAAATTGGTCTTAATTTGATAAAGTCCCAGAATAGAATTATTCAAGTAAATATACATTTTCATCCATTAAAGTAACTTGACAAAAAGAAAAAAAAAAACGTTGATATCGCCGCGACATGGTTTACCAAACCCGAATAAATAAAAAAAAATTGAGTTCTATATTAATTGGTAAGGTGAGAGTATGTTACTACATATATATCTAGAAATTGTCCTGACACCTTGGAAAAAAAAACTTTTCTTGTTTTTCCACAGTAGAAAATTTGATTGTTTTTCTTTTTCTTTTTTCTTCTCCTTTGTTATTTTCTTTAATGATGTTCACATCAATATTGTGTTTTGTTGTTAAAAAAACAAGAAAAACTTTTTCTTTACTTATAAAACATATGTATATACTCGTATATGTATGAAAGGATGCTGTTATATTTTTATATTTCTTTTTCGTTATATTTTTCTTCCCAGATGATTAAAGTGTTTTATGTCATCTTACGTATAGTATATCTCTTAAGGCATCATAAATGACATCAATTACCTTCTACACATGTTTCTATACATGTACGTATATGTATGATATTTTGTACATATTTATTTATATATTTTGTTCGTATATGTATGATTTCTTGGTAAATTTTTAGGTTTTCTAATGTGGTTTTCATATATTTGAAGGGCGGCGCGTCAAATCTGTAGGATTGGGAGTGACTAACGTCGGTTTTTTTTTTTCATTTTTCATTATTATCATCAAAAATATATAAAGTTTTTCTATAGTATTATTACTTTATACATACATATGTATGTACACGTATGGATTGTATAGGTTTATTTTTAAGGGTGGTGAAGTTAAAAATGTTTTTTTTTTTTTTTAAAGAGAAAATGAAGTATTTTTATTTTTTTTTTGTATTGAAAATGCTTTGTAATATTAATAAATCCGTTCATCTTGTTGACCAGAGTCTTATTAATTAATAAGTCAATCTACGTCTGTCGAACAGTGTATAGTTTGAAAGACGTACGCTGCTAAATTGTAGACATTGTTGTCGTTTTCGCAATAAAATAAAAAATCTATTTGGTGATTGAGAAAAAGATAATTTTCACATTTTCCAGAGTAATTTTTAAAATCGACATTTAAAATTGAAAATACATTTTAAAATATTGCAATTTCCACAAAAGCAATTCGAATTACTGTTTAACGACGAATGACAATAAATATTCTTCATTCACATTATCGTCGTACAGAAATTAGCGAGCAGCGTACAGAAAAAAAAATCAAAACGGGTAATATTTGAAAAAAAAATTCGGTAGAATGCCATTCAGACTTAAATTTTTTATCGTTTTTGGTCGTTCGAATACTACTTGATTGATTCAAGGATAACAGAGCATATCCTCGATCGTCTAGATGAGTCGCCCAATGAAGTCTCTTACACTGTATTGAGCCCTTTGGTTTTTTTTTTTTTAGTAGGTACATGATTTTTTTAAATGACAATATTCAATTTAGTTGATTGCGTACAGATTATCTAACTGTTTTCATTTCAGTCCTATTCTTATTTTTCAATTAGTAATGACTTTTTCACATAATATACATCTCAAGAGATATTTATTTCTACAATTTATCGCATGATTGTTTTTTTGTCTTTTCACATACATAGCTATATTACACATTTAAATTTTATTTTTCTTTTACTTTGAAAATTATGAAGTCATATATAAGGTCTTTTAATCATTATTTATAACTGTAAAATGTACAATACATTAAGAGAAATTATTATTTATAGGTATAAAAAATTTCTACATGATGAAACAATAATTTTTCACTTAACTTATAAAACACATATACAGTTACGGCCAAAAAAATAGCAGTGCATGATGCATGTCTCTTTTGATGACCACTATTTTTCTTATACTATTTTTTGATATTGACAGAAATTGATATTGTAGGTAATTTTCAGGATAAGAATAGACTTAAGAAACTGAAAAACCAGTTTATATTCCTAATATTAAGTATAAGAAAAATAGTGGTAATCAAAGGAGACATGCTTCAGGCACTGCTATTTTTTTTGGCCGTAACTGTATGTGTTTATAATTACATATCTGCATGAAAAAAAAAACAACAAATTAAAATTATGTAATTTATAATATACTTCGTACATAATATACGAGTACTTACTACACACGTTCACACCCACACGCAGGTATGTATCTACATATGCATACATATGTATAAATAATATAAATTAAGGATAACAATATTTGTTGTGATAACTATAATAATTTGTGTAAGTATATATACATTAGGATATATATATAGGTACATGAGATATAATCATACATATCATATGTAAGTACATATAGAAAATAATGAAAGATACATACCTATATTAATTGATAGATATTTACAAATATTTTGAATAATGTATAAGGAACTTATGGTTTTATATCTATTATTGGTTTTGAGATTGTTTTTAATATAATGATGATGACTATTGTACGTCAATGTTGAAAATACAATTAAGATTCATTACGTTACAGTAGATAATTATTAATTATCTTCATATATGGTTATTGACCTTTTAATTTATAACATAAATGTTAAATTTCATAATTCTCTTATAATTATTGTATTTTGTTATATCAAATAAACTGTGTATTTTTTTTTTTTTTTTTTTTTTTTTTTTTTTTTTTTTTTTTTTTTTTTTTTTTTGATACAGTTTACTCTTCCTCAAGTAAGTAATTTTTTTTCTCCTAAAATCAATTTTGGGTTTTTTTTCGAACCGTGGGAAAAAAATGACACATATGGTTTGAAAAAATTTTTAAAAACTTTTTGTACGTTTTAATTGTTTGACATTTTGTCAATATTTATTTAAACCTAAATTAAGCTAATACAAGGTACTTAACTTAACTTAAACTAAGCCGAGGCAACACAGGCCATATCGGCTGATTTTGTCAACATAACAATCTACTATAGGGTATAACATTCAGTGGTTGCCAATTCACGAAGTAATAAATTCTTTTTTGTAAAATAAAACTGTAACGAAATTGTGAGCTACTTTTTACTAGGTTTTTTTGAGCTTATGTACAAATTTGAATATTTTTGTTGTTTTGGATAAATTCTTTTTGAAAATTCAGTTTATTTGCCAAAAAAATAGTTTTGTTTTTATACATATCGATAATTAACCGGTCTCAGCGCTGATAAATAAATTATAGATCCTTCTTCTTTAAAGCTATAGTCATCGACTATATATTTTGATAATCCTTATAAAAATTTTATGCCGATTACTAAATGGTAAAAGTAGATTTAATTTTTTGCTTATATTGAATATTTTGGTTATTTTTAATTACTCCACTTGATTTAGTTCTATAGAATAAAATTTTAATTGAAATTTTTGACACATTTCTTGTTATGCTATGTATTTGATAAAGTAAACGAATATATCCTTTAATGGTGCCAGATATTGCTGATGGGTATCTTGCTTTGTTATGGTCATTTTTCTTTCTAATTTGAATTTTTTAAGTTAGTGAATTTTACGTAATATGGAATATTTTCCGAATATTGCAAGTATTATATAATATACAATTTGCTACACCCTTTATTTTTACTCAAAAATTATATACCATATTCATATATATGTATATATGTATACTTAGTACTATATATGAAATAATCATTGAATATAAACAATTATACATATACATATAAAACACTATTATTATTAACTAAAACAAACTAAAACCAAATTTTTGTTAATTAAAGTAAGTATAATTTGTTTAATAAATTATCATCATAATTATTTGATTTTCTAATGATTACATATATTGTGATTTATTTGATTATTGATTTTGAATTTATGATTTAATGAAACTACATTGTGACCACAAAATTTTATTTGAATAGAGATAAACATTTATATATTATGTAGGTACATAACTAAGATTTTCTTTTTTATCGAAAACAACAAAATGGTAATAGCTTTCCTACAGAATATTATAAGCTTTTATTTTTTTCATATACAAAAGCATAAAAAAAAGATTAAAAGAAAAATCTTTTGCTTTTAAAAATGATAATACATATATGTATATGTATTTCTTTTTTACTTTTTTTTTTTCCTAAAAATATAATTTCATAAGCAATAATATAACAAAATTCTTTTGTGTGAAAAACAATTTTGATGATTTTCACAATACATCATATTAAAGATACGATTAAATGACTTAATATATACTAGACAATAATAATATTAATAAAAAAATAAATATGAAAAAATCCAAAAAGGAAAAAAAAAAATGCGATAAAATATAATAACCAAAAATAATGTGTATTTTAGAAAGGGTTATTGCTTCTATCTTCGACAATTCTACAATAATTATAGTTACTTCGTCCTTTTTATAGATAAATATATGGAGTCACTTTGCATTTTAGGGAATAATTTAACGCAAATAAGAAATATATGGATGCCTCACTTGTCAAATCGAATAACTCCATAGAAAAAACTTCTAAAAAAGTAATAAATTAGCTCCGATAATAAATTAATTAAGATTCGAAGACCGAACAAATATTTTTAATTTAGTAGTTTAACGGCTTATCATCACATCCAATTACTTCGAATATGAAAAATCCAAGAATTAATCGAGTTCTTGAACTAAAACTATAAAAACCTCAAAAATGGAGTTAATCGATTTGACAAATACTCGTAAAGCATCAATATATTACTAACTATAAATAAAGAAGATATCACAAGTGAAGTTCGAAAATAAAATTTAATTGAACGAGTACTGGACTAACTACCCTATGCTTATACACACATAAATAAAAAGTATTTAGGTATGTATCTACTTGTATGTCATGTTCACAAAAAAAATTTTAATGGAATAAAAAAGGAAGAAAAAAAAAATTATGTCATAGAAAAATTTTTGCTGATTCATTCGATTAAAATCTATAACATTGTATAGCGAACTTTAATGAATCAATGATTATTATGGGAAATACCATACATATACTCATATGAGTATAATATACATAGGTACATATGTACATTAACATATGCTTTAAGTGTGAAAAATTGTCTTGGTGTTTTTTTTTTCAAATAAATAAAAAGATAAGATATTTAATCAAATGAACAGATTAAAAAGGACCTGCCAATCAATGTAAGGATCTGTGTATGTACATACACACGTGCATAATGCGTCAAAAATCTATAACCTACATGAAAAGATTTTTTTTCCTGATGATGTAATTACGCTTTTAATTTTCAAATATTTTTTATTATGAGAAAATGTAAAAAAAAGAATAAAGCAATAAAGATACTTTTCTATCTTATGGTATGGTGTATTTGTTAATACTCTGCATGTTCAAGAACGTCAAATGATCGTCAATTGACGATATTCAGCTTAAAACGTTGTATTGTATCTGAAGTTTTCGAAAATGCAGACTATTTGCACAAAAGCCGGTAAAATCAAAACCTGATGTTATTTTATTTCAATAAACCAACGCTATTTAGGCAGTAGAAAAAATTTAAAAGAATCTTAAAATTTTATATATGTACTTGGAATAAAATTTTCAGATTTATTCAAATGCCTGTAAATATGCCATAAGTATGCAAATTTTGGAAACATAAAATAAAATAACAGAAAATTCGCTGTTTTTTTCCCTAATGGAATCATAACAGTAATAATTTGAAAAATAAGCGATTAATTTTTAATTTGAAAGATTGAAAATACTCATTACTTTTTTTTCTCGATGTAATGCATCTAATCTAATTTATCTAATGTGTAATGTTATATTTATTCTGTAAAACGAAATATGCTCAAGTTCAACAAAAACATAATTCCACTTTGAATGAAAAATGTATTTCATGAAAAAAAAGGATAAAAGGACAAAAACAAGTAAAAAATTTATAGTTTCAGACATACCTAAACACAGACATATATGACCATATGTGAATTGTGTTGGATTATATATATATATTTTTTTTTGGCTTTATTTCGGTATTAAATCAAATCCAAAATAATACATATATGACTAGTAAAAATGTTTTGCAATTTATTTTATACATATATACATAAATAAAAGGTGTGTGGCTGTGTGTGACTGTATGTGTGCTTTTAAGGTTTTTTTTATATTACATATGAAGTGATTATATTGTTAAAGTTTTTTTTGTTTTACTTTATGTTTTTCAGACATATAAGTATTTGTTTTCTTCCATATCTGATGAATATGTTCGTTATCTATGAGTTTTTGCTAATATTTTATTGCGTATATCATTTAAACTTAAAGGTATGCTTTTTTTTAAAAAAAATTTAAGAGATTTATAGTACACACGTACACATATTATGTACATATATCCATTCCAGGTATTTTGTAGGTTTTTAGTTAGATAAAAATGCCCAAAGAATGCCAAATAAAATGTTTTTCACATACATATTTTTGTCGAAAACCTTTTGTTGTATGTTTTTAAAGATTTTTTTTCTGCTGATTTGTAAGATATTTAAAGTTTATGATAGAAAAAAATTTGAAATTTTGTTTTTATTCTATTTTATGAGCCTATTATTTCACTTATATTCTTTTTTTCATAGGAACATTAGATGACGTATGATAGATTTCGGAACAAAAAAACATCAAATTAATTCACATGTACATAGAGGGTACCTTACATATGTACATAAATGTGAATCCTATGAGATTACAAATTAATGAATTATTTATTTTAGATATGTATGTGTAGATAAAAAGGGTAAACATTTTTATCTTTTAAAAAAGGATTTAAGAAAAATTGAGTTAGGTATGATATTTGTTGGTTTCTTCACAAATGCACAACAAATTTATCATAGTTAAAAATCAGGAAATTTGTGACTAACAGTGGATATGTCATCACTGTCAGTTATAACACATTCCCTGACTGACTATACTAAAAGCATATCCTTTTTCACATTCCTCAAATGACACCAATATTACTGAACGACTTTCAGTATTGTAAAGATTTTTGGTTGCTAAAATATAATTTTTCTTAATCAAGACGCCATAACATTCAAGGTCATCAAATGTTAATCAAATAACCAGCTAATCTTGTAAGTCTACCTCATACACTCTTTGCTACTGTTGCGTTGTGAGGACAAAATATTTTGTTTTTAAATTGAATCGTAATTTTTCGAAAAATAACAAAAATAAAAACCAACTCAATTTCAAGTCAAAGATTTAATCAATAAAATCACCGTTTTTGAAATAAATAAACAAAAATTAGAAGAAAACAAAAAACAAGTAAAGATTAATTATTTAATTAAAGTATCAAAGATAAAGACCGTTCTAGGAAAATTATTATGAAAATATGTACGTAATGTAAAAATGTAAACAAACTGTGAAATTTAAACAATATTTTCATTTCTTAGAAAAGATTTTTCTTTATTAAATAAAGATTTATTTTTTTTTTAACCCTTTTGAAAATTTCTTAAACAAAGTCTACAACACTATAAAATTAAAATGTCTGTGAAGTTTTTTTTGTTTTTAAAAAAAACGTAAAATTTCAATATTATGTACGATCAATGGAATTATTATAATTAAAATAATCTATATACTATACACATATCTATAAGAAAGAGATTTAATGTGTAGATTATACATAGAAATTTAATCGAAAAAGGATTAACTGTCTAAAAATTAATAATTAATAAATAACAGGGATATATTTTAAAGTTTTGAATAAGAGCGGGGTTCTATTTTAAAGAATAACGGCTTCTGTTGTATTAAAAACGTTAACTATAGTAAATTGGTCACTTATAATGAAAATATTCAGTTAGGCATGTGCCACACCAAGACGCGATCTTGTGATTTTGCGATTTTTTTATCATGCGATTATCACGAGCATGTGTAATTTAATGTATGGTGTTATCTGCGATGTCATGATATTATGGTTTTGCGTTTATTACTTGATTTTTTTCATGCGATCTGCATGTCGATCATTATCACATGATATATTGCCGCATAAGTAGCCGGAATTATAGAGAAAATGAGTGAAAGGTCGATAATATATAGTAAAGTTAATTAGAAGTATAGAAAAAAGAAAGTGTTTTTGGGATATAACTGGATGGAAATTATTCAAAACAACATAAAATTGAAGTAGATTGCAGCACTATATATTTTACATTCCGGATAATAGAACGATGAACCCAATATCTACGTGTTCATGTTTCTTTATTATACTTATTTCTTAATAATAATGACAGAATGAAATTCTCTTCATCTTCGAAGTCCATTTGGTATTGTATATATATATATATAGATTTTTAAAAAATAGCCTTAATTGTTGCAGATAGAATGATTGCTTTGGATATTAAGAAATTTTTGTATTTATTCAGAATCTTAAAAATAATCAAGGTGCAAAATGTGGTTTGAATATTTACTTGGTATTGAAAATTAAAAATATTCTACAGATTGAAATGCTATTATTATTATTGTTATTCATATGTGGATGATATGATATGTTTTTCAAAACATGAATTAAAATGAAATTTCAAATCTATAAGATAAAACATATAGAAAATTGATATTAAGACCGCAATGCGACATAAGCAGGAAAAATATAAAATCGGCGAATTTTATGGCTACTTTAAAATGAAACATGCGCATAACTATTATATTTTATAAGTTAACAGAATTTTCATTGAGATAGATGAACATTTCACTTATATATTGTAAAAGTTAATATACAATACAATACAATATACGTTACGTAAAGATTTTCCGAAAGATATTATGTAGAACATATAAAAAATGCAATCTATTTTCAGATTTACATTTAGATATTTCCAAAAATACCTTAGATTTGTTTGTACATATGTATGTATATAAAAAAAAATGTATCTATCTATAATTTATCTACATATACATATATTACAATATACAATTTGCAACAGAATATCATTTTGGTGCATGATGTTGTTTATATTACTTATATTACTTTTTTTTTTCTCTTCTGAAAATGTAGTGTATGTACTCGTATATACATATATAATTATCTAATGATATAAACAATAATATCTTTTCACATATTGTATATATACCTAAATAAGTATTTTAGATACTTATATTTATTAGTACTGTACTATATGTACCTATAGGGCTAAAATACCCTACGTTGAACGGTTTTTCACCTCTTTTTATTCTATATTATGTATATTATATCTAAGAATGCATATCAAGCGTTGAACTGTAATGCAAACAAATATAACTATGAATAGATATGTACTACATGTCCTTTCACATACATATGTATACATTTGTAAAGGAGTGTATATTCTAAAATAAGAAAAAACCTAATATAAATGAACGTGAAAAACCAATTTTCTTGGCAAAGAATGAAAATAGTTTTTGTCGATTTCAAAATTGATGCGATTTGTCTGATGTGTCTTTGTGAATATGTATATTCTCTGTGAAAATTCTCCATACCATCTCCAAAATGAAACACTCTTATGTGCAATTTAATTCTATGAAACTTAATATTTGTATCAAAACATACATACTACATACGAGTATAGTATGTGAATCTAGATACATATATGTATATTGAGATTTGTACAAAGTTTATGTTTTTTTTTTCGTTGTTGAATGTACATTGTACTTGGATATTATTGTTCGGTACTTTTTGTAGGCTTGCTCAAGAAAAATGCCTTCAGAATTTTTAAGATTCCATTCCAATTCTTTGAAAAAGGAAACAGGAGTTTTCTATTGCTCGCGAAATTTTTTGCAAAAAGTCTAAAGGCAAATGGTTTAAAGTTCTAGGAAATTACTGGGCAGCTTTTCACAAATTTTTCGTGGATACGCAATTGACAGGAAAAATTATGTACCTATATTAGTCACACTACAGTTATATACTCAGGGAAAAAAAGTGAGATTTCGCCTATTCAAGGTTGTCTGATTGGAATAGATGGATACTTCAATACCAACTGTCGTAGTTGCAGGGAAGCCAATGAGAAAATAACCCTCACTCACTACCTCTGCAATTGTCCGGCACTTGCCAGAGCAAGGTTCCAAACGTTGGGGAGCTTCTCCTTCAAAGACCTTGAGGAAATATCAAAAGTTACGCTAAGAGACATAATACGATTCCTGAATGAAACAGGATGGCTATAGTGATCTACCGGTATTGCCTAAGGTTACGCGAGGTGTGGTATCAAAACGGCACTTTCAGTGCTAATTGGGTCTTTGAAAGATTTCGAAAACCGCCACGACAACCGACCAACCAACCAATCCAGGAATATAGAATACAGCATGGAAATCATACTTGTGGGTACTAGAGATACATAGTTCATTTGTTCTTTGAACATATCTTAAACGTACAAACATACATACATATGTAAAATTTATGTAGCAATCTGGAACACAATGTAAAATGTGAAGGTGATCATCCTCAAGATCTTTTGTTTATTGGATAAATTGAGGAAAACAAAAAAAAACAAAACAGACACGAAAAAGATATTAAAAAAAAAAAACAAGAAAGAAAACGTTTTGTCTGTTGCAATTTTGTGGTACCAATAATAATATGGTTTTCCAAATTCCCTCTAGGCTTTAAAAAAATAATTCTGGTATAAAAAGGTAGAAAAAGCTAAATATTTACATGTAAAGAATGTTTTTCAATAATGATATTAAAGCACAATCGGTATTAGAAATAAATTTCAACTATGTATACAACTATACACAAATATACATATGTGTATGTACATATAAGCAAACACATATAAGGAAACATCAATAGTTTATATGCTTTTATGCTCTATAACATTTATTCAATATTGAATTTATTGCAATCCTTATTACTTGAATTGGTTTTTTTTTCGCACAAAGAAAATTAAAAAAAAACATTGTGTTTTTTCACTCAAAAAATTTTCATTTTTGTTTTTTTTTTTGTACTTTGAACTAACAATTTTTTGCAATAATGTCCCGTATGTGATGTATCCGTTTTCATGAATGAACAATGTACATAAATAGTGTAACGTAAATAACCTTTGAACCTTTTCTGGTCTTTTTATTTTTGTTCTAAAAAGTAAAAAAAAAACAATAAAAAGATATAAAGAAAATATAAAAATATGATAAAAATGCTAGAAGAGATAATGTCATCTTATATTTCGTGATTTTACATGTTCACATGAAATAATGGAAAATAAAATGAAAAAAAGATTTTTCCTATATGCTTGTCGTTCGCATATACTACATACATACATATGTGGATTCATATATGTATGCTTTTATTTATAAGTTAATATAAACAGATTCTCCTTTTTTTTTCATTTTTTTTTTTTAAAAGATGATGAAGAAAATTAAAACCAGAAAAAAAGAAGAAGTTAGAATTACTATATAGCCTCATGAACTTGTATGTGTTGTATGTGTATTTCTAAAAGATATTATCTAAGAAAACGTTTTAAGAATAAAATGTTTTCCATCTTGATAAATCAAAACTGAGAAAAATAAAAATGAAAATATGATGATTATAAAAGAAAGAAAAACAAAAGTAGCGATGATTTATGATGAACGTTTTATAATATTCTTCTTCTTCTTTTTTTCTTCTTTTTTTCTTGTTGTGGTTGCAAGTGTGGGGGTTTGTTATGTTATTTGTTTTCCTTTTATTTTTTTCTAATTTTAATTCTTGCTTGCTGGCACTTTACAAAATTTTTCAAATCTTGAAATTTCTATGTTTTATTTGCAAAAAGAAAAATAAAAAAGAGTGTTTTAGCGTATTGTCTACGAAAAGTTATAATCAGTTTTTACTTTATTTGAAGAAAAAGAAAAAAGAAAGGAAAACAGAAAGTTGATATTTATATATGTACGTGTATGGAGATATAAAATTTTTTTACAATCTTGAAAGAAAAAACACAAAAAACCATATAACAAATAATGGTACACGTTCTCGTAGGTTATCGTTTCCTTTCAAAACTTAAAAAAAAACATTTTGGAATAAGCGTCCTAAGGCTGAACTTGCAATTAGAGAGTATGAGATTTTGGAATGAAACTTTTGAATATGAAAACTTTGAAAGGTCCACTTTATCGTAAAATGGATAGTGCATTTCAAAAAGAACTTCTACGTTTCAGCGCACCTTAATTCATTTTGATCGGATTACTGGTTTTTAAGATATAAGAACTTGAACTTACAATTTTAAGCTTTTTCTTCAAATAGAGTTTTTAACTTCTTTTGGTAACGGTATATTTCCGAAACTTAAAAGAGGACATATACATTTTTTGTTATCACATAAAAGGTTATCAAAGATATCATGTTATCATTTAGAATATTTGGATGGTGGGTGAAAGACTGATAAAGTTCCAGTAAAGTGAAAAGCTTTTTAACTAATTACCTTAAAAATTAAATTTTGAAACTTACTGAATATTTTCCTAAAAAATAAGTTATTTTTTATTTACCAAAAAAAAAGGATGTTTTTATTTACCAAAAAAAAAGGATGTTTTTAAATAAATATTTCACTACAATGAAGCGCCATGTTTGTTCTATCAGATTTTTACTGTGACTGTAGTAGTTGAAGTTCTTAGAAATAAATCATAAGAAAGAAAAAAGAAAGTCAAATTATAAAAATTATATGAATTTACATATAAAAATGTAGAAGGAATCTAAATTTAAAATAAAAAAAGGATTAAAAATAAGTTTGTTATTTAATTTTCTAGGGAAAATTCAAATAAAATAAAAAAAAATATGCACACATCGAAAATGAAAACAAACTAAGTAATTTAAAATAACATTTTTCTTGTAATCCCAAAAGAATGTGTATATTTGCACCCAGTTCAATATGAATTTAAACTTTACACAGAGAAAAAAAAAGCAAATGAAAAAAAAACTTATTTGAAAAGTTGGAAAAAAAAGTTTTTTTTTAAATTAAAAACTTATTTCTTACTAACTGAATCGTTTCAAAATCTTGATTTTTTTTACAACGTTGAAGAAAAGTGTATTATTCATTATTTCAAAAGAAAGTTATTTCACATAAAATACATATTTCAAATAATCCTGGAATTGCAGTGAAAAGTTCACTTAGCTTCGAATAAGTATACTGGTTTATTTGAATTCGGTATAAGTTCTCGACCATTATTTTATCCATGTTCGTTTTATATCAACGAATTTGGTGGTTCACGTTCCACTTAAAACTGTACATATGTGCATATGTATAACAGAAAAATATACTATAAAACTCAAGTTAACTTGTGTAGACCACTGACTCACATCGAGCTGATTCGCCCGCTAATAATAATGATGATGATATTAAAAACTTCAACATATTTGTTTTTTGTGAGTCACATTATCCTTAAGGAAGATATTAAAAAAAGTTAGTAAAAGTTATGCTTGAAAATGAATAAGTATTTTTTTTGCTTTTTATACATGTATAACTGACTGGTATTTTTTTTTGTAAGTGCTACTACACATTAAAAAAAGAAAAATAATCATATTAAAAAAGACATATTATGTTAATGTACACATACTCCGTACATGTATGTAAATATTATGTTATTAATTTTATTGAAAAGTCATAACTTATGAAACTCTTTGAATTGAAATATCCTTATACATGTTTTTTTGTAAACTAAAAGGATATATTCATAATGATATGTAAACAGCAAAAAATATTTACATGAACATTTTTGCCAATTATAATGATGGTGAATACAAAATATAATTTTTGAATATTTTATGCTTGTTGTTTTTTCGAAAAAAAAAAAAATGCTAAAAGTTGAAAAAACCAAAATCCAAAAAAAAAGAAAAAAAAAAGAAAATTGAAGGAAGTTGAAAACTTAACTTTAATTAAATTTAATTGAAAAAAGTCATAAAATAAATTAAAAGTATACCAAAAATCACATAATATGTGATGTACAATTTTTTTTTATAAAGATTTTATTGATTTTTTTTTTTGCCAATAAAAATTATTAAATTTGGCTTTTGTTTACTCATTGCAAAAATGTGTAATCTTTTAAGCAATAAGAATTTATAGTGTTTACACTGACATAATGCAGGATTAAATTTAAATACATAAATGTTTAAGAACTTTGAAAACAAATTCACAATTAAATAATTTCCTTAAATTGTTTTTTTTCTGAGTGGCTGTAAACACATGGACTTTTGAGAGTCAGTGTTGTCAAATACTTATTTGAAATAAATGGGAGGTGGATCTGAATTGATTATTATTTATCCTTATCTTTTCAAAGCGAGCGACAATTAGTAATCTTGGATTTTCAAGACGAGTATTTGGTTTTGTATTGTGTATTTTTCAGTATTAACACTCGAGTCAATTCTGGCACAATTTCGTCACAAATCAGTTTTCAACTTTGAATATCTCTGAACTTTGTAATCAGTGCCGAATTAGCCATATAGCAGAAGTAGCAAACGCTACGGGCCCTGCGTTTCTGGGGGCCTCGCGCATAGAGAAGAAATTGTCTTGTTTGGCATTACTGTGAAACCCTTTTTTTTTTTTGCTCGTCGTACTCCTTTTTTCTGCTGCGTACTCCCTTTTTTATAGTTTCGTACTACTGTTCAAAAAACTCAAACGACAGCACTGCTTAAAACATTAGATTTTTAAATACGTTATGAGTTAACAGCCGTTAGATAACATTTGTTACCGGCCCCGCGCTGGCTTTATCCGGGACTGTTTGTAATACGAATAACTTGAAATTTCTGCAGGGCATTCTTCTCGTCAAAAAAGAAGAGAATCCTTTAAGAATGGTATGGTATGAAGGGCTGTTTGCTTCGGAAGAAGCAAATTCACTCGAAGGCCAAAAGGCCCATTGCGAATGCCCTATCCTTCAAGAAACATCCTGGTCAAATTTCAGCTTCATACTCTTCCGTGAACATACTTTTTTAAGGGGCGAAAATGTCTACAAACATTTTCTTAACATTGATCGGCGTGTGTAAAATTAAACATAGATCGGAGTGTTAAGAAGGCAAATGAATCTGGAAAGTATTGTCCTGAAGGAGTTTTGATGTTTTATACAAGTAATATTGATATGGTAACATTTCTAAAATGTTGAACAAATAAAGAATGATTTTGCTTTCCCACTGCACTGTGAGAACCAGAAAAAAAAAACTAAAAACAAAAAAACAAAAAATACACAAACAAAAAAGAAGAAAATTGATAAGTAACAACAACAAAAAAAAGTAGAACAATATTCTAATACATTGTGATTATTTTATTTTCAATAAACGTTTGCGATAACAATTATGATTAAGAAAAACAAAAGTAAAAGAAAAATGTAGAAAAAACATTTGTTATAGAATTTCTTTTTAAACAAAGAATTAAACTAAGTATGTGTACACAAAAACAATAAAAAAAACCTAACAAAGTGATAATCATAAACAATTTTGTTATTATTTTATTTCAAAATGTAAATATAAAATTTAAAACAAAGAAAAATATTTTTCATTGAGATTAACAATTGAATAAAGTCAAGTCAATTATATTATGTGTGTACAATGTATGTAGTAAGTAAGTACATATGGGGTATAATATAAAGATTCTAATCATAATATGATAACATATGAAGTTAATAAATTTTATTTTATCGGAATTTTTTTGTGTTTATTATATTTATTGGCCTTTTTTTTTGATAACAAACTTACTATTGTTTTTTTATTGTATTTCTTACATCAATCTTTTGTTGAAAATAATTTTTTTGTTAAAGTTTTTTTTTCTAGATATTATTTTTTCATTTTTATTTTATTATGTACACTTAAATCATTTTATGGGTAACTTAATAAATTTGTCATTTGTTTTCATTTAACCGAATTAACCTCGAACTTGAAAAATCTTACGTAATTGTTCATTTAATTAGTTTGATTTCTTTGTATTTGTTTTTTTATTTATTATTATTTTTTTTTTTATTTTCTAGTTTTTTTCTTATTATGAAAAAAATAAATAAGAAATAATAAACAATAAATTATCAATATAATCTTGTTTGTATAAAAAAAAAAAATTGCTGATAAAAAGAATTAAATTTTATTTAAAAATTTTTTTTTGTTGTTATTGTGTACATTTCCTAATAACATTAATCGGTATTTATAATGTCAATGAAATTTGATATGATAATTGAAAAATACATATACATATATCATTCATTGTTTTTTTGTATACCTAATTAAATATTGTGAATATACATATTATGATAATCTCTCATATAATTACACAATACTATAAAAAATAATTTTATGTCCTAAATTAATTAATATATAGATAATTTATAATTAAGTGTTAAGTGCATAATAAAATGTTTTGAAAGGGGATTGAAATTTAAAAACTAAACTAAATGCATTTTTTGTTCAAAATTGTTGTCGGAATATGGTTCATATTGACGTATTAATTCCATGAAAAGCAGTAGTTTTTGAGCTTATTTTTGAATTATTGTAGAAAAATTTTTTCAAGCATTTTCCAGTTTTTTTTTTTTTTTTTAAAGTAGAAAGTATCTTTTTTTATTTATTTTTTAATTTTTTAATTATGAACTATTTACAATGTAGAGTAGATATGTGGACTAAATCAGATTGAAGTATCTATCACATTTTAAACTTTTCACAGGTGAATCCTTCTATGTAACTATGTCAAATTTTTCTCAAAAAATGGTCTACATTGCCGATGTTTAACTAAAGTTGTGAAAAAAATTGCATTAAATCTATTAATTTTTTTATATAAGGGCTCTGTCTTGTATACTTTTTGAAAGTTATTGGTAATGATCATGTTTTTAGATTCATATTTCCACCCTTTAAAATATATTATTTTTGTTCATAATTATTATAAAATACGTTCAAATTATCTCAGTTTCGAAATTACGAAGATCAGATATTCAGATCCATAAATTTACAAAAAATTTCGAGGAGACTATTGTACCGTGTCAAGTGAAATGTTGGATTTGTGATTCAATGTTTGAGCGTCATTCTTTGATCTAAAATAGTTTAGTGTATTTGGAAATCTTGTTGACATCAACGTTAAATTGTTTAAAACTGATTTCGAAAATTTCGGTTTAGAAATTTCATTATTCGAAATGAAACACTGGAAAGGTCAAAAATTATTGTTGATAACGATCACTTAGAAAGCTCAGAAGAAAACGGCTTTCTATGAGTTGAACGAAAATTACCGACTTATTAAAAATTGGCTTCTCATTGGCTTTAAGAAACTAAAATTATCATCTTTTGAAAAAAAAAGGGGAAAAAATATAATAGGAAACGAAGTGGAGTCTTAAAATGGGGGTAAGGTTCCTTATACCCGAAGAAGAATATGATTATGATTATTAAAACTCTGCTGAGTCCATAATTTGTTATTTCAACCAGAAGAAATTGTTAGTGCTGAATGTTACTGTTCCCAGGTAGATCTTATGTTCTTCATAATAACGCAAAATACCATACGTCACAAAGTTGCTGTGCAGGAATTTTAAAAGATACAAACCTACGTATTTTTTAAACAGATTTTCTAAAGCTTCTCGAAAATTAAAATTCATTCATATTACGTCAAAAAATATTTTTCTATATTTCCAAATTTCCAAGAGTTTATCGCTTTGAAAAGCCATGACTTTATTTCTCTCTAATCGATTGACCTAATTTTTCTATGTTTAACGCTTTTTTTTTGTCATAATTGCATAGCCTATGGTTTGTCTAAACTTTATTATTGACAAATTGTTTGTTCATAAACAATCTCAACAAAAAGTCAGATATAAAATATTTCACAAGATATTTTGTTTTATTTTTTGCTTCAATTTTATTAAAGGACATTTTGCAATATGGTTTTTTTTTGCTAAAATACAGGTTATCAACCTGTTTAAGTATTTAATTTCTTTTTTTTTGAGTCCTTCCATTGTATTTGCTTAAATTCGGTGTTATTTTTTCAAGCAATTTCCATTGATGATTCATTTTTTTTGAATCTGACTTTAACTTTTTTTTTCTTCTTCATAATGATAATAAATAATTTTTTCTTCTTTCATTTAATTTGTAATATGAGGTCAACTGCCGAAAATAATAATATGCAATTTGTAAAATATTTTGCAAACCAAAAAAAAAAATAATTTAAATGAATTTACTCACTTACAAAATGAAATTTTTTGTTTCACAATTTCATATAATAAAAAAATAAGTAAGTACTCCAATACAATGGTACAATAAATAATAATCTCGAAATAACGTATGTAGTACGTAAAATCATGTTTACGATAATACAATTAATAATTTTATAGATTGAAAAAAAAAAACTGAAGAAAATAATAAAATAAAATTCCATATTGAAATATTTCTTATCTTAATTTTATTAAAATACAATTAAAGTAAAAATAATGAAGCAATTTATTATTGTACAAAAAAAAAGTAATTATTTTCTTGAAACGCATCAATTACTTTTATTTAGAATTGAAAAATGTACAAAATAAAAAAAAATATGAAAATATTTTCTTTCTTCTTTTCTTTTCTTTGTTTAATTGTGGAGTTTTTTTTTTTGATTTTGCAAAAATTGAAACATGAGTAACAAAAGTAAGTAATTTTATGTAATAAATATGTACTTTAAAAAAAAAATTATGACTAATACCTAAAAAGTATATTATAAAAAACATTCTACGGTCGTAACATAAGTACCTACTTACATACTTTAGTATGAAGCTTTTAAAAAGTTTAAAATTAATTAAAATTTGGATTTTTTATTAAATAATAAAAAAAAGAAAAAACCTAGTTGTTTTTATTTTATAATATACTTATCAATTAAAAAAGTAATAAATACAATATTTTATCGTAAAGATGCACCTATATACCATACATAAATATTAAGTGTGTGTGTATAATGTGTGCACTGTTTTTGTTTTTTTTTATTTGAATATGTAGAGTAAAAGTTTAAATTTAAAGTAGGTGTGTAGCTCTATACTTGATTTATAAATCGAAGTCAGTATTGTGCTTATGGAGGCAGTACCCGATGAGTTTTTTGCCTTGGTAATATTTAATTTAAAAGATTTCCCTCGATTGAAATTAAGATCTGATCACCCCACACACGAGACAGATTTATACAAACGCAATCTAAAAGAGTATAGAAAAGTATACCTTTCTTGCCTGTACTGACTTCGATTAATGAATCAATTATAGCTACATATTGGCGATTGATAATTCCATTAAATTGATATTTAAAAAAAATGAAGTGAAAGGTGAATTCGGTGAATGTATATTTTTGTTTTTACCTTTTTCTTTTTTTCTGTCTGTTTTAAAAAAGAAATTCCATTAAAAATGTAATAATACAGTAATACACCATATCGTATATATACTGGACTGTGAATTAAAATCTAAAGTACATTATCATGACGAAAGAAAATTTGTTCGTGCATATTTTATTTTTTTTTTAAGTATGCTTTATAATAATTGTATCACAGGATGTTCTTTCATAAATGATTTTTTTTTTCTTTTTTTCAATTACAATAAATTTAGTTTTATTTTTAATATTTGTATTTATTGTCTGTTTCAATTTGGGCAATCTGACATGGGAAAGTAAAGAGTTGTACCTTATATATTTTCAGTATTGAGAGGGTTAACAGTTAAAATCATATACCTAACAGTTAATAACCTATATGTAAAGTTTTAAAAAACTTAAGCTTTTTTTTTGTCACGATTTAAAATCCTTTCACGTAATAAACTTTCACATACTCTCTGAAGAATTTTTCCTTTGGAATTTAAACTTTCACTTTATTGAATTTAATTTCTTAATCAATTAATTTTTAATTGCAGTATACTAGCGTTGAATTACCTTGGTTTTGTTGCAAGTTTGCGAATCTTCGTGTATACCGAAAAAGCCAATCATATAGAAATAAACGTGTCTTCCGTTACACACATATACGTGAAAACTCATAGGTCTATTTTAACTTGTTGTTCTACCAAATTAAAAAAAAAACGGTGGGTGTTAATAAATTTAGATTTAGTAACCAGTAATTTAAAACTCTTTTATAATATAAGCTGAAATAAGGGCAATTCCATGTGAAACCCATTAAGGTGAAAAAACAAACATACTATTCGTGTTAAACTTGCAATTTTCTGAGAGCTTAAAACACATAAGAATTTATAAAATTTTTATCGAAAACACCCTGTGTTTGAATGCTTATGAATGGAAAATTCATAAACTTACTTGAATCGTGATCTGAAGTTATTGTTGTTTTACCTCTTATTTTTACAATCAACAATATTTTCTACTTATGAAATATTTATGTATGTTTGTACAAACTTATATTTTCTTGAATGTACACTTAATAAAACATACATGTAGTGTATCTGTATATTTAAAAAAAAGAAAGATATCATTGCAACTCTTTTAGCATTTTAAAAACGAGCTTAGGACGTTATTCTATCTATCTATACTCCTCACTTGATTCACTTTGTATTCCATATATGTACATACAATATATGTACATATTCATTTCCATAAAACAAAAACAACAAATTGATTGGACTTAAACTTTACATAGCTTTATTATTTTATTTCTACTTTTAACTTTGACGTATTCATTCGTACTTTTTATTTGAAAAAAACTTCATATTATGTATCTGCTTTTGTTAATGTACATACTATCGGGTAAAGGTAGAAGATTCGAGATTTCTGAAAAAGAATTAAGATTTTGCAGGTTTAAAAAAAGTGGATTTAAAAAATAATGAAATTAGGTCATCGATTTATTATGTAGATTTTTTAGTTTTAAGGTCAAGATTTACATCTAATGTTTTATATAATTTTGAATTTTGAACATGTCTATACGACAATATTATTGAAAGATTAAAGAAACGATATTTAAAAATGCATCAGTTTTGGACAGTAAATGATTAGAATTAATGGGAATTCAACATGTTTGTAAATATTGACTTTTAAAAGATTTTTTTTTTTTTAGTTGTACATAATTGTGGATTGTATAGTGAATCTACTTTAATAAATCAGAAAAAAACTCGGTCTTTAGTTCTATAAAATACTTAAATATCTCTTTTTCTTGAGCCTAACAGCCTACTTTACTGTCATTCCGTTCTATCTCGAACTTCATTTTTATAATTTTAACCGAGTCGACTGTCATTTTTTCTGTTTTTGGTCTACTACAAAACTAAGTATTTATTATTTGATTGCTTCCATTTCGTAGCGTAAAACCTAATTATATTAAAAATCTACTTTGAAAATGAACAATTAAAAATCAACCTAGATCGTCGTCGTCCGTAAAATGTCTTCTATGTCCCATTTTGGCCAAATTGGCTTTTAAATGTCATAATGTTCAACATAAAATCTTCTATCTAATGACAGTACCACCTTTTTCATAAAATGGGCCAAATTTCTACAAAACAGTAAAAACTTTAACCTTCTATGTGCATATTAACTGCTAGTATTTTAACGTTTTTTATTTCTCCTGTAAAATTCATATTTTTGCACATAGGAGGTTTTCTGCGAACGACAACGCTATGCAGTTCTGTCATTAACTTTTAAAATAAAATCAAAAAATGAACATAATCAATTTATGTTTTTAAATGGCTCAAATAAAAATAATTATATACCTATTAATTTATCTTTTTTAAAAAAAAATATATTTTATCATAATATTATATCAATAAAAAAAAATTTTCAAGTGCAACAATAGCCCTATTTCAATCTAATCATAATAAAATCTTGTTTACAAAAATTTCAATTTTTTTTTTATTGATATAATAAAAAGATAGACTCAATATTGATACATTTACCCTATATGTAATTTTTTTTTCTAGTTCATATATGTATAAACTTATTTACAATTTTTAACCATACACTATACACACTGCTGTTTATAAGTTTTATTATTTTGTTAATACTGTTGAAATGTTGATTTAAAAATTTTATTTAGTTTAATTCTGCTGTTCATCAACGTTCGATCACCATATACATAATTATTTCTCTCTCTCTTTTTTTTTTCTGTTGTTCTTTATTATAATTTTGTAATATTTTTTTTCTTCTTCAAAATATTTAATATTTTTGTGGTGAGATTTTTGATAATCATTTATTCGTGTGACAACATGTGATTTTACGTTTATTATTATTATATGATAATTTTATAGTATCAATTAAAAATTATCTTCAATTGTAATCAAAAAAAAAGGGAAAAGAGAAAAAAGAAAATTTTTAAAAAGTAAATAAAAATATCGGAAAAAAAATATATAAATATCTAAAGTACCTGAAGTATAAGATACATCTATATATAGTATATATATATAATATAATAATTATGGTTATATTAAAAGTTTTTAATTTTTTTACAAATAATTGTGATGAATATATTAATGAAATATTAAAAAATTTTAAAATATTTGGAATGAATAATTATCTAAATTGGATTAATATAAATAATGAAAATAATTGTGATAATAATAAGGATAAATTAATGGATTCTGAAAAATCTGATGGTTTTTTAAAAGTGGTGAGTTTATTTTATTTTTTTTTTAAATTTATTTTTATTAAAGGAAAACAAATTTTAATATCCCATGTAAAAAACAGCAACAGCAAAAAGTAACGTACTGTATATACATATGTACATAATATGTAATTCGATTGCATTTTCTAGATCATTTCATATGTGGTAGGTACATTTTTTTTTTTCAATTTTAAATCTGTAAATTGACCCCCTTGATTTGTGTTGATGAGCTGCAGTATATGTGTTCACTTAATTATATTTATTGTTGTTTGTTTTTTTTTTTTTATTTGCAAATTGCAGTATAATTTTTTTTTATCAACAAATTGTAATAAATTTTCAATGCAATTTTATATAAATGTAAAAAAAAAGGGAATCAATAAACCATAAAAGATAAGAAAAATGTCAAAGTTCAAAGAGAAATGCTATATGATGATGATGAGGTTGATGATTAAAATAAATAATAATAAAATTTGTAGTGACAATAACAATGACATAAATTATATTATTAGCTGAGTGTTAGCAAGATCTATTTAGTTTGTTCCATTTTCATATATTTATGATTTTTTAAATTTTAAAGTTGTTAAAGTGATTCAAGAGTTAGGTTAGGATTTTTAGAATCTCTCAGTTATCAGGTTTTTTTTCATTTCGATTTTATTAAGCTTTGAAGTTAGTCAGTATTTTGTTTCATATTCATTACGTTTTTTTTTACTAATTTGTAGGTAAGTCAATTTGTCTCATATCCAATAGGAATTTTTTTAGGAGAACCATTAGTTGCGAACTAATTTTCAAAAATTCTTTACAAACAATTCGTTTCATATTCAAACACATTCACATCACCTATATATACAGTTTCACCTGTAATTTTTGTGATTATTAAAATTTGGTTAAATTGTGTTTTATTTTTTTGCGTTTTAAATTTTTCTTTCAAAGAAATTTGGACATTATTCAGAAGAGACTTTAATTAACTAAAAAAAAAATGTTGGACTCTATTGGCTAATATCTTATTTTTATGTATGTACATATGTATATACTTATTTAAAATTTAAAACTTGACCTTTTACAAATACAAAAATTGACGTATGATCTAGATTAATACTCAGCCGAAGTTTTTATAAATTTTTAATTTTTGTTGTGTTTTTATTTTTTTCTATTTAAATTGTATTTATTTAATGTTACGTCAATATTGCAAATTTGATTATAATTTAAATTGTAATTAATATAGCAAGAGTATACGCAATCACATTTAAAATAACAACAAAAATACATTCATTAATTATTTATTATCTCGTAAACAGTAAATTGCAAATGAGAAAGAAAAGAAAAAAAAAAAACTATGCAAAAACGAATATGCAAAAAAAATATATAAATAATTTCTATTGTAATTTTCTTTATATTTAAATAGCTAATATTAAACAAATCGAATTGTGTTTTGTAGATTACACTCTAAAAAAAAAAGAAAATAAAAATAATAAAATCAATTTTTCTGATAAAAGATTGAAAATAACAACAAAACGAGGTATTTATAATGAAAACTTGTACACAAGAAGATATTCTCAGTTATAATTTGGTACGTGTTTCACTATGTGATAATGTTTAATCACATATGAGATATACATATGTGTATGTATCTATGTTATTATTATTTTTATAACAACTGGTTTCTTCGTTTGATGATGAGAAGAGAAAAAAAAAACAAGTTAACACAAGAAATTATGATTTCTTAAATTTGAGCTTATTTTTAAGTTTTTAAACAAGGTGTTCTGGAAATGATTAAAAAATATTCAGTGTAAAAAATAATGGTCTTACTTAAACAGGTCTTCTTATTTAATCATTAAAAATTCTTAGTAACTGCATTTTTTTTAAAAATCTTATTGTAAAAAAAAACTTTCAATATTTCGGGCAAAGTTCAAACTTGTTGGAGAAATAACACACTGGCTTCTGACACTGAAGTTTAAATTTAGTAACTGCAAGAATATGTTAAAATCAAATTTTGGTTTGAGATCTGTCATACAAATAAGTTTGTTATCTACCGATAGACATTGTGGTTTGCATTTCATGCAAAAAATTGTAAATTCATGTATGATTGCAAAGAAAAGATTAGAAAAATTCAAGCTATTTATTAAGGTACAGAATCCATCATTATCAGTTCAAATTACAATGTAATTTGAGTTTTGAAAAGACAAAAGCTACCTAATTAACACGTTGCGTGCTAAAGTACATATCACCAATGAACATTCCAAGATTTATACTTCGCACAGGCCAAGTTACACCTGTGAACACTGCGTCCAAACCGGTGACCACATACCAAAAGCTTTTACAATTAATATTCAATCTTTGAAAATCTCACTGTAAATTTTAAACAACGCCTAATGTTGGAAATCTACATTTATTTGTCAAATTTCTTCTTATCTATATAAGAACACCCTGTTCACCCTGCACATTGAATTCACTTATGCTTATGATGATAAGTATTTTTTTTTTTTCAACTTTATTTTGCTAACGTTGTTGAAATTTTGGTTACTAAAAAAACTTGATCTAATCTTCAATGATTACAAGTAACATTTTATTGTTTTGTTACAAAAAAAAAAAAAAAAATTAAATAATATTTTCCTTCTCTTTTTTATTTTCTTTCTTCTTTTTCTTATTATTATTTGGGAATTGGGTGGTAAAATTGACCAAGAAATATTTGTGACGATTAAAGCGTATCTTCACCAAGAAAAACAAAATATATAAAAATTATTTCCGTAAGCATTTCTCTGGTATCTATAAATTTTTTTTTGATGATTTGATGGGTTAGATTAAAGTTTCTTCTTATTTTTTTTTTTTTCAAATAAATTTAATTCAAGGTTAATACAAAATTCTTACCTGATAGATATTATCTTTTTCTCTTTTAAGTTTATGTTGTGTATTCTCTTTTTTGTTTTTGTTTGTTTCTCTTTCATTTAACTAAAAAATTCTTTTTAATTTTTGTTTTTTGTTAATTAAATTGTTTTTTTCGTTTTGGCTTTGTTTGTTAGCTTTTTCTTCTTTTTTTGAAGTAAATTAAAAAAAAAAAAGCTAAATATGACGTTGACGGTACGTGTTTATTTTGAATTTTTTATAGAAATTTATTATTAATTTGTAAGCTAACCTTTAGAAATAAAATAATTTTTGTGTTTGTTTAAAGATGCTCATAGATGCTTCAAAACGCTGACATTTGAAAAAAAAGAAAAAATTTTATTTTAAATGTGATTTTAATGTTTTTTCATGGACGTCTTGTTATTTTCACGATAAATAATTACATAATACATGAAAAATGATATTTTAGATCATTATATGAATTGAATATAGAAAAAGCAGGTGTAGCATTATTTACTTGAATTAAGTAAATATTAGATAGATTCGTTTAGTAATTAAAAGTATCTACATTAAATATATCTTTCAAATTAATTTCAATGAACAAGATTAACATTTTTTCTTGGAATCTTAATGAAAAAATTTAATACTTAATTTTGGTATCTATGTATTTTATGGTTTAAAAAGAATATTTTATCATATTCGATTTTGTAACCCTTCTGATACGACTTTTGATTAATAAAGTTAATTATTATAATATGTTAAACTTTTCACTTCACGGTGAACCTATACCTTAGTTGACTCGGGGTGTTAATTGGTGTTATGTTTTGGTGTTTTGATAGGTAATAAACAAAAAATGATGTCAATACGAAGCATCAAGTAAAATTCATGCTTTGTATTGTTGAGATCACCAATATCAATCAATGGTGAAAAATGTGAGTTTCGGTGAGTTCACGGTGAAATTATGATTATGAATTGGAACATCGTAATGAGATTTTGGTGGAAGTGATATTCAACATATTGAACATTGAAACAAGTTCATATTTTCGTAATTTCTCAAAACTTTAGTGAAATCTATGAAAGGGTTAAATTTTATAAATAAAAATACATATTTTGAAAACATCTATAAAATCGAATTTTACTTATTGAAGAAAAAAAAAAATCTAATTTTTCATTTTGGCTGTATCAATTATTTTTTAACTTTAATTCTATTTTTTGTTTTTTATGAATAAATAATTTAATTCTCAAGAAATTCTAATTTATTGTTTTGTTTACAAAATTTCTAAAAAATCGATTTCGAAAAAAAAGATTCTGTATATAAGATACTAGAATATGTTATTGATAATGGATTAATTTATGGTTACATTTGGTATTCTATTGTTATGCGGAATTTACAATATAAAATATGAATAAATTATTTTCATTTATCAGTTTTATTTTTATTTTTTTTTTGTTGTAGCCACAAATAATTAAAAAAAATGGTTATCCAGTTGAAATTCACACAATTGAAACAGATGATGGATATATTCTTGAAATGCATCGTATTCCAAGACCTGGTGCAATACCAGTCTATTTACAACATGGTATTTTAGATACATCAGCTGCATGGATATTAATGGGACCACAACAATCATTAGGTTTGTTCACATATATAAATTTTTGAACAATTTGGTTTTATTTTTATTTTTTTTCCAAATTTCAAATTTCTACAGAAAATAATTTGAATATTGTAATTTAATTATACAGGGTGTTTCACAGTTCGTGTGCCAAACTGAAATGGGTGGTAGATCTCGATGAGAAATGAAAAAAATCGTATGGGAGGGGGGGGTCTATTCTCAATGGTTACCGAGATATTCAAGGTCAAACAAAATTTTTTTCGACTAGTAACCAGTTCCACTTTTCGCAACATATTTCAGCGCTCGTGCAATATAGGGAGCTAAATGAAAATTATTTCCATAGGGAACCTTCAGTCCTTTCAAAAAATGTCTTTTATAAAGTTTTATGTTTAATACTTGAGAAGTTATTGTAGCTCAAAGTCAAAAAATTTTGAAAAAAAATCGTCATTTTTATGTTCAAGGTCAAATATCTCGAAAATTTCCCTTATTATTTTTTTTATTTTTTTATCTTAAACAAAAGCCTATTTTACCTGCTCTAATATTGTTTTTATCTTATTGCATTATCTTTATCCGTTCAAAAGTTATTGAGCATAATTCAAGGACAGTTTTTTCAAAATCGGTTAAACTTGTTCTTGTGAAGAATTACTCAGTTTGTCTTGGTATGTTTTACTTCACTGTAAATACTTTGGAGTCCTAAAAAGAACTTATTTTAGTAATAAAAAGGACTTATTGTTTGCCAAAATGCCTTCTACAAATTGTTTTCGATGTGTCCTCCTTCTTTTTGGACACAAATAAAAGCTCTTCGTCTGATTCCGTCTTTCAAATTAATTGTTAATAAATTTTCTCTAACTTTTCTTCCGGCTTCTAGAATTCGCGTTAGTAATTGTTCTCTAGTTTCAATTTTCCTGGCGTATACCAAATCCTTCATGGTTCCCCACAAATAAAAATCAAGTGGTGTAAGATCAGGCGATCGAGCTGGCCAATGAAAGGGACCGTTACGTCCTATCCATCTACCTTCAAAATTTTCATTCAGCCATTCAACAACATTTCTTCCACAATGCGCTGGCGCTCCATCATGCTGATAAAAAGTATTTCTTAGAGTTGCCAATGGAATATCATCCAATAAGTCTTGTACGACAGTTTGTAGAAATTCGAGATAACTTCCACTGTTAATCCTATCTGGTAGAATGCATGGACCTAGTAAGCGACTACCAATAATTCCTGCCCACACATTAACGGAAAAACGATACTGCGTTGAAGTAATTCGCACTTGCCTTGGATTTTCATAGGACCAATAATGTGTGTTGTGGAAATTGACAACACCAGATTTTGTGAACTGAGCCTCATCAGTCCACAAAATACTATCCAAGAACGTATAATCTTCAAAGTTATTTTCAAGCAGCCAGTTACAAAATTCTGTACGTTTTGCGTAGTCATCAGGCAATAGTTCCTGCACAGGTGTAAAATGATAAGGATAAAGTCCTTCTCTGTTTAACACCCTCCACACTGTTGATGAAGACAAATCTAACCGTTGAGCTAAACGTCTTGTACTTAAAGCAGGATCAGCTATGACTTGTCCAATAATTCTTTCTTCCATTTCCGTTGAAAGTTGCCTTGCATTGTCATGTCCACCTCTTTCTATTAGAACGTTGCTCACGTTTCCAGTATCTCTTAGCCTTTGAAAAGTACGCACAAAAACACTTCTTGATGGTTGTCTTCTTTCTGGAAAACGTCGATGGTATTCACGTTCAGCCGCACGAGAATTTCCATTTGCAAAACCATAGCAAAAAATAATATCAGCGTATTCTGCTCTTGTAAACTCCGTCATTTTTAACAATCAATTAAGCACAATTGAATTTCAACTTTGTCTTATTAATAATTAATTTGAAAGGCGCATTCAGACGAAGAGCTATTATTTATATCCAAAAGGGAGGAGGACACATCGAAAACAGTAGCCTTTGGAAAATAAGAGTGAAGTTAAACATACCAAGACAAACTGAGTAATTCTTCACAAGAACAAGTTTAACCGATTTTGAAAAAACTGTCCTTGAATTATGCTCAATAACTTTTGAACGGATAAAGATAATGCAATAAGATAAAAACAATATTAGAGCAGGTAAAATAGGCTTTTGTTTAAGATAAAAAAATAAAAAAAATAATAAGGGAAATTTTCGAGATATTTGACCTTGAACATAAAAATGACGATTTTTTTTCAAAATTTTTTGACTTTGAGCTACAATAACTTCTCAAGTATTAAACATAAAACTTTATAAAAGACATTTTTTGAAAGGACTGAAGGTTCCCTATGGAAATAATTTTCATTTAGCTCCCTATATTGCACGAGCGCTGAAATATGTTGCGAAAAGTGGAACTGGTTACTAGTCGAAAAAAATTCTGTTTGACCTTGAATATCTCGGTAACCATTGAGAATAGACCCCCCCCTCCCATACGATTTTTTTCATTTCTCATCGAGATCTACCACCCATTTCAGTTTGGCACACGAACTGTGAAACACCCTGTATACAATGTAATTTTTGTTTTTTTACAGCATATATTCTATATGATTTTGGTTATGATGTCTGGTTAGGTAATAATAGAGGTAATACATATTCAAAAAAGCATACATCATTAAATTCAAAATGTGGTCGATTTTGGGATTTTTCAATTGATGAAATAGCTACAATCGATATACCAGCAATGTTCGATTATATAATTAAAACAACCGAATTTCCAAAAATACATTATGTTGCTCATTCACAAGTAAAGTTTGTAAAATGAATTAAAAATTATTTTAAATTTTTTTTTCGAAATTTATGAATTTATCATTAATAGTACTTTTTTTTCTTTCTTTTTTCTTTTTTTTTTAATCTTTCGGTTTAATAGGGAACAACAGCATTCTTTGTTATGTGTCAAAATAAAACCGAATATTGTGATAAGACATTATCGGTGAATTTATTATCACCAATTGCTTATTTAAAATATATAAGAAGTCCTTTAATACGTGTATTTACACTTATGCTTAATACACTTAATGTAAGTAACATTACATGTGTAAATTTTAAAATTAAAAAAAAAAATAATTTTTAAATACTGTGGTTTTTTTTTTAACCTCAAAATACAGTTTCTAGGCAAAGTTCTACGTGTAAACGAAGTCTGTCCAAGGACTCATATTTTAGCAAATATTGGTCATTTTTTCTTTCATGAAGGTGCTATAACACAAGCAATTTTTACTCATATATTATTTATGATAACAGGATATAATACAGAACAATTAAATAAGGTATGTTTATTGTCTTTTTTTTTTATTCCTTAAAAAAATTTAACAGGTATTAATTAAACTTTTTACGTCTTAAAAACTTTAATTATTTAATCAAACAAAAATTGTTAATAAAAATTCGAACAAAAATCTGTGGTCACTGGGTCGGGTCGCTGATTGACCGTAGAACCAATAATCATTAAGGCCTGTATGTTCACATTAATATTAGATCGGTATTGAGACCACAACTGTATTATCGCTACTTACAACCAAGCTTGTAGTAAATAAAAAACGGTACTTATGTTCACATCTGGTAGCAAAGGTCTTTCTGAACCTTCTCATTCTCGTACTTTAACCCAATCAAGTCAGATGTCAAATATCAGAATAATATAAGTGAATTCATAAAAGTGGAATTAAAAGTCTTGTATAGACGTATAGTGAAATTTTGTAACCACCGTCTCTGCATGGTCTTATTAGTTATTACCGTTCTTATTTTGAAAGATAAAACATACATATGTGGACATACCAATTTAGCAGATAATGAATAATACACATAATCTGAACATACGGCCCTAAGAGTGTTATTTTAAAACTACACCAAACGTAACCATAAGAAAGCGTTCGACATACGGGCAAGAGATATTTAGAAATATCGAAGGGTCAGTAATTTAAAGAAATTCACGAGAAGATTGACTTTCACTTCTCGATAAACGTCTTGTGGGCTCTTAAAATTTGATGACAACGACAACTACAACGTGACGTTCAATTATAATCAGTAGAACGACTGTTGTTCTCGTCAAATGACAACGTTGTCGTTCACTTAGATTTATTTCTAATTTTGTCGGTGTCGGAAAGCAGTTGTCGTTGTCGTTATCATTGGGCGCAAGGTTTCAGTATCATCAATATTTTCTGGTTCGCTATACCGTCATCATTTTCAAGGTGTAGAATCGTTATTATTACAAAGTTCATTAATTTTTTTATCGATTTTTATACTTTTTGAGTAATGAAATAAATTGTAACTTATTTGCACAATATGTTCTTTAATTTTGATATTTGTTTTAATTATTATCGAAAAAATTTTATTATTTTTTACGAGTACACATTAATCACACTTTAATTAAAAATTAAATAAACAATAAAAGCTCATAAAATACTCGTACTCGTATATAGATAATTTCAATTACATACTTTTCAATATTATCCACAAATAAATATCAATTTGTTTCAATTCTAAAATTTCAACATTGCAAATATTAAATTTGATGACAACTTGAAAAATATTTAAACAAAAAAAAAAGAATACTATATATTAATTAGATAATAAATAATACTCAATTAAAATTACACTCAATTAATTTTGATACTTCATATATTTACAAAATACCAATAAATATTGAATTAAATAAAACTAATTATGTATGTACTAGTATTGTAATGTATTTTTGTACTATACTTACATTATCTATGTACCTATATCTTTTTTCCATTATTTATTTATTTTTAATTATTATTTTTTTTTTTTTAAATTTTATATAGGCTATGGTACCTGTTATTGCTGGACATATACCAGCTGGTGCATCACGTAAACAATTAATACATTTTGGACAATTAATTAATTCTGGTAAATTTTGTATGTATGATTATGGTTATATAAGAAATTTATTAATTTATGGACAACATGAACCACCATCATATGATTTAAAAAAAGTTAAAGCACCAATTGCTATTTATTATGCATTAAATGATTGGTTAGCCGATTTAAAAGATATACAAAATTTAATTGAACAATTACCAAATGTAATTGCTAAATATGAAATAAAACATCCAAAATTTAATCATATGGATTTTTTATTTGCAATGGATGCAAAAAAATTTGTTTATGAACATGTTATTGAAGTAATGAAACTTTATGAAAATGATGTTAATAAAAAAACCTAATTCGAAAAAAAATTAAATGTAATTAGGTAAAGTATATAAATAAAATGATAAAATCCCAAAAAATGAATCACAATAATTTAAGGATTAATGGAAGAGAAATAAAGTAAAAAATAATTTTTCAATTTTAGTTAAATTTGACTGTGTACAGTAACTAAATGAATATTATTTTATTTTTAAAAGAATGAAAAAGAAAAAATTACTAAAGGTGCTAAATGTAAGACATATGTTTGTATATATATGTGTATGTATCTATATAAATTAATTAATAAATTTATTTCAAATTTATTTTAAAATAGAATGAAAAAAAATCATTCATTGTTACTATTTTCATTTCTTTTGTTTTTATTATTTTATTTTAATTTAATTTTTAATGTTTTTCCTTAGTGAATTTATTCAGTACGCTTTAAAAAAGTTTTTTTTTTTTTAATTATTATTATTATTATATAATTTTATTGAAATAAAAAATAAATAAATATATTTTATCACATATTATGAAAAAATGATCTTTTAATTCAATAGAAAAAAAATTGATATCCTTTCTGATGCAATTCATGTTACTGAGGAACAGATAATATCTATGTACAGGTTTATACGTAATTCGCTTTTAATACGGATTTTGGTTTACTCCCAATTTTATCTGCTATAAACTCGCTAATTCGGATTTCGGCTTAAGCCCAATTTATTTGGGTTTAATCCCAATTTTTGTATACTATGTATGTGTGAGGTAAAATGCAATATATGGTGGATTCCAATTTTTATGGTGAGAGTGAAGCTGTCACGTTCTTCTTCTTTTTTTTGTAAGAAAGAAGAAAAATATGTATACTATACGTGTATAAAAGTATCAACGTTTGCATGTATTATTTTAATCCCAATTTACCGTTTATATAGCGTACTCCCAATTTAATCCAAAATTCGGTTTTAATTCGGATTATTTTTTTCCCTTATAAACTGTCTATATGCTGTTTTTGACGATTCCCTTAACATACGAAGTTTTCCGATTTAGATAGGGAAAGCTCAGATTGAGTCAGATGTGCTAGTTTTGTCATTTCAGTATGGAAAGGGTTAATAAGTTTTGCTTCAACAGAGTTATTTGTATAAGAATAGACGATTTTGTATCTAGATTCTTGAAATGATGTCTGAAAATCAATGCAAAGAAAGAAAGAAATAAAGTGAAAAGCGTCAAACATATGAAGGACGAAAGTGAAGATATCAACAGAAATTATTTTAATTAATAAGAAATTAATTCTAAAAAATGTTCTTTCTTTCTTTTTGCTAAGGAACGATCATGAAAACAGGTAGGTGTGGCTAATTTAGAACTTACAATCAGTTTTCTGCAAACATAAACTAATCCATAGTCATTAAGTCCTTTAGAAGTCGACTTTACATTACAGACTAAATATCTTTTAAATTTTTAAATTTCAGTTGGCAGCATCTCGTATTGAAATTTTTTATGGAAACTGAAAAAAATTATATCAGAAATCAAATGGGAAATCATGAAGGTTGAATTCCTAAACGTCTTATTACCGTATTTTCACAATGTCAAAAGTTTCAAAACGTCAACTATATAAAGCATACTCAAGTATGATTTTTTGGCAACGATAAAATCAAGCAACTAGCGTATCGTGAATAATTATGATGCTACTACGCAGTATAAATCTGTGGTCACATTTGCAAACCGCTTAAGTCGACATAAGCATCTTCAGACTTAAGCGGTTTGTGCTTGTGGGTACAGAAATTTTTTCAACATATTATGTAGTAATCACGGTGCAGAGCAAATAGACGTTAAGGAATTCCGCTGAATTCCTCTAAAGCTATTTTAAAAATTGAGTTTTTCTACTTTTGATGAGTTCTTAATCTATTATGTTTAAGCTTTTCACAAATCAAAGATTTATTAGATTCCGATTTTGTAAGTTCGCTTAGAATGCTATATTTTTTTTTCTGCAATTAAATTTTGCTTTTTTGTAAACGTTCATACTTATAAAACTGTTTCCGTTCAAAAGCCATTCGGACACCAAATAATTATGTAAGCCTAATTTACCCATGCACCCACAGTTTTAAGTGGAATGCTAACCACTAAATCAATGATTGTTATAGTGCATGAATTTTATCTGCATGATAGATGATGATAGTCCTGGTACAGATATTTCTAAAGTTACATTATGTTATTAAATAGTCAACTATTTTGAATATTTTCACAATTTTGAAAAGATTTTTTTGAAAAATTTTATATTACAATATAATTTAAACAACTAAAAAACAAAGTGGCATATATTAAATTTAAATACTTATATACTTATATACTTGTATATGTGTTACTAAATATCTTTTTATTATTATTAATCCTTTCATAAATACTGTGTACAACTTAAACTATTTTGTAGCCTAAAGTATTTTCATTTTCCCAAGAAAAAAAAAAGTGAAAAAGTTTAAGATTAATTTTTTTTTGCTTGTTTATAGGTCAAATGACTATGTTTTATGTTAAAATCTTCTTATATCATTTACAATTTTTAAGTTTAAACATTTTTTAAGCTCCTTTTTTGTCATCATTCTTATTCATTGTTTTTTATTATTTTTATTTTTTCCTTTTCTACAGTCTACAATTTTACTCACTTTAAATACAATACATGAATAGCACTTTGAATATACACGTATTATCTTTACTTAATATCATGTATGTACATACTCGTATATTACAAATGACAATAATAAATCTTTTATTTTTCTCTTTAAAGCATCATCACCATTGTGTATAAAGTATAAAGTATTCATAAAATCTCAGAACAAAAATTCTTGTAAGTAGAAGTACATACAAAAGAGAAAAAAAAAATATTAAACGAAAGAAAATTGAAAAAAAAAAAAGTAAAATAATATAAAAAGAAGAAAGTAAAAAAAGAGAGAAAAAGAAAGAATTTTCATTGTTGAAAATTGCAAATTTTTGAATTTTCTGAAGATTTATTTCGGTATTGTAACGAAAATTTAACTTTTGGTTAAATTTGACTTTGATAACAATGCTGTTTTTATAAGAGTATTTTATAAAAATTTAGGGTAATCTATCTAGTGATCGGCATCCTTAAGAAATATGTATTTCATAATCATCCTGTGAAACACTCATTGAATCCAATAGGAAGTTGGGTGGTTCGAAGATAATGAGCGTTCAAAGTCAATTTGAAAAGAATTTTTTTTAGTCATTTTCAAGCGCTGGTTTTTTCACAGAAATACATTCGAAGTTTGGATATTTTTTCGGTGTAACTTAACTTATTTATCCTCTCCTCCTCTTTAACTTAGTGAGTTTTCACAAGAAATGTGACAAAAATCGTATTCAGGGAATAAGTTATAATGTCTTTAGGGTACCGAAAATTAGATGTTTCACCCTATATATTACATGCATGTGCACCTACATGCCTGCATACACAAACATACATATGTATGTCTATATATTGACTTGTATTTTTTAACTCTTCTTCTATTTAAAATGTTATTTTGTCGTCTGGATTGTTTTTTTTTTTGTCTTCTCTCAAATAATGTTTTTATTATGCAGTTTTCATTTCCCAATTTTTTTTTTTCAACTTTTCATGGATTTAAAAAAAAACATATCTAAAGTTAAAACTGAAAATATATCATTGAAAATTGTAGTGAAAAGTTTTCCTATATATACTTATCAGATCCTTATTTGTGATTTGTTTTTTGTTCTATGGTGGTGTTTTTTTTTCATTTTTGATTTTTGGTTTTTTTTTTTCCTTTACAATTTTATTTTGTGTATGAAAACACTTATGTAGGTATGTATATGTACGAATTTGGATATTTTAACTAGGATGAGTTTATTATGAATTGTTGTCAATTTGATGAAAAAAGTAGAAAAAAAAATTATACTTTGAATTAAAAGATTTTCTATGAAAATATTTTTCTTGTTTCCTGGAATTGTTTTGACTTTATTGAGGACCAGTAATCTTTTTCCGATTCTAAGGAAAAGTGTGGAAAACAAGTAACTTTTAAATCGTGCAGGTCTAATTCAGAGACTATGTTTTCTGGTGATTTGCACCATTTTGTAAATGGTGTCGAAGATATATTTATTGAATATCTGATAAAAAACGTAAAAATAATTGTAATTTTTCGAAAAAGTCACTTGAATAAAGTTAAAAAATATATTCACAAGTTTGGTTCCATTATTTTTCAAGTTTTCGAAGGAATTTTTTCAGCAATATTTTCTGTTTTTCTTCGTTTTCGAAAAAAAAAGTTATGAAACGTAAGTATTTCAACATATTATGTAAGTTAAGTCTTTTTCGAACAGTTTTAACGCAGTTTTCGAATCTACCGCGAAAAAACGTCTTTCGACAGTATTGTTTAACATTTCTACGCTGTTTTCTTAAACCCGAAATATTTTGATTGTAGTTTTTTTTTAATCGATGTTGTTCGGAAAGTGGAACAAGAGCTTGCCTTCCATCTAGATTCTAGGATATAAGGAATATAAATTGATAAAAGTCGTCTGACTTAAATTACGATCGTCTATTGCGTACAAATTGAACAAATAATTTTCACTTTTGGGTCGAAAAAGACCCGAACAACGCAGTAGAGTTTAGGACGTTAATGTTGATGAGAATTTACGTTAAATTAAATTTTTTAAATTTCACATTTTATAATATAAATTTCGATTTTCGAATAATTTTATTAAAATACAAAATTGATACCTGGATTCCTAATATTTTCCTATATTTTTGGAAAATGAAAATGTAAAAAACAAATTCAATCTACGCAGTTTTTTTTTTTTAAAAAGATATTTTACAATTTACTGTTTTTATGTAAGAAAAATGGAAACGAAAAAAAAAAAATACGGTAAAATGATTTTCTCAAAATTGAAATTTATTTACCTTGAGAACGAAAAACCAAAAATAATTTAATAATAAAAAAGGCAAAAAAAAAAAAAAACAAAAAGAAAAATTATTGATAATAAAAACACCACGAATAAAGTATAAAAATAGAAAAATAAGAAAAAGAATATGAAAATTTAATGAGATGTAAAAGTAATTCAATGCATAAATTTGGTTTATGCAATATTTTTACCGTTATTATTATTATCATTATTTTTTTTTTTAAATACATAATTTATATATTTTATCAATATAACAATGTATGTAATACAATTTAATGAATAAAGGATGATAAGGAAGTTTTTAACAAAATTTATTAGTGAAAAAACAAACGTTCTACAAAACTATCTTATGTTTTTCTTCTTCTTCTTATTTTTAACAAAATATACTTGTAAAATTTCTTGTTTATGAAAAATTATTATTATGGCAGATTATTTATTATTATTATTATAATTTTTTTTAAATTCAGGAAAAAGTTTTTTTTAAATTTTTGTCTTTGACCATACCGCACCATTTTTTTATAGATTGTTTTTCTGTATTATCATAAAATCAATACACTAGAATCTAGATACGTACCTAGAATTCTTCTTGTTTTCGGAAAATTTTTGTTTTGTTTTTATTTTTTTTTTTCTTGTAAAATTTGTTAAATTAAACGATAAACAAAATTCAATGAAGCATTATTTCCTAATAAAACCAAGGAAATAGATGTGCGTATTTTTTTTCTTATTTTATTTACATACATAAGTATCTTTTTTTTTTTTCATTTTTCAAGGTGATTTTAATGTGTGTAGAAAAATTATGTTTATGTAGGAAAATCAAGAATTTTATTATCGAATTTGTGAAAAAAAGAATAATATTAATAAATTTAATTAAATGTAATTTTATAATTTACGTAATTTTATTTAAAAAAAAAATCAAAAATAAACCTACACACTCGTATAATTACAATTAATGATAATGTACATGTTTGAATATAATAAATATGTAGCATAGGAAGGAGAATGTCAAAAATTAAACACATTTATACTGCAATCAACACGTCTTCAACCTTTTATTCTTCATACCTCCCACACAGCAAAAAAAAGGTACGTTATACGTGATAAAAGTGCAATGTCATGTCAGAGATGACATACGAATAAAAAGGATTATAAAAAGGAAAAACATACTTTTCATTTATTTGTCATTTAATTTTAATTTACTGTAAAAAAATTAAACATATTTTCCTGTAAGAAATCAGTATGATTTCATTTTAACGTATTTTTTTTTCTTCCAGAAAGTAATAAAAAGAAGAAGAAATGATCCTTAATTTTTTATTTAATCCACGTGAGTAAATTGATTTCTAAAAAAAAAAGAACAATAAAAATTTCAAATTAAACTGCAAATTATCATTTTTATTCGGAGCGAGTTAAGGACAATCACGGGACTTATCACTGGGCAATGTCCGCTCAACCACCACCTGAGCAAGATAGGGCTCAAAGAGGATGACAAATGCAGGTTCTGCACTAGTTTTTCCTCAAGCCTGAGGAAGTCTGGTGCGCACCTTCGAATAGAATCTTAAGATTTATAAAAAGCCTAAATCTATGAGAAGCACGGGCTGTACAAAAGATCTGCAAAGGTCGAAGTGCAACAATAGCCCTATTTCAATCTAATCTAATCTAATCATTTTTATTAGCAGAATTTACTATATTTCAATTAATTTTAATTTTCCCAAAATACTTCCATACTTAATTTTTTAAAAAAATGGCTTTTCATTAAAAAAAACTTTAAGGATTTTATCAATAAAATTAACCTTTAAATTTTAACTAAAAATTATTATTATCTGTCTTTTGTTTTTGTTTTTCATTTTTTTTTTCAACTGAAAAATACGAACAAAAAAATATGTTATCCCACCTACACATTTTTGTTTTTTTTTTTTTCAAATATTTACAGCATAATTATGAGAAAAATAAAAAAAAAACATCGTAAAACCGCTTTATACATTTTAAAAATATTTTTTAAATTAAGTTTCTGTGTACACACCAAAAAATGTCTGCGTAAATAAATTAATAAGAATTTATTGCATTTAATTAAAACAAAAACGACAAAAAAAAAACAACACAAAAATAAATATTATTATTCGAAATAACTGTAAATTATTATCTATTTTTAATTAAATGAAAAATAAAATTAAAATCAAATTGAATTTTTTATAGTGGAATTTTTTAATTTATTATTAAAATCACACCACAATGAAAATATAAATAAATGAAAATATTGTGTGTATTTTGTATTGAATTGTAAATTCCATTGAAAAAAATAACCATTCTAAATCATTCTAAGCTTTGTTGTTGTTGTTTGTTTATTTTGTTGTTAATATTGATTGATTTAACATTAATTCAATTTAAATATCTAGACAATATATATCGGAATGTTTGATTAGAACGCACGCACGCAAGATTTTTATATATGAAAAAAAAAAACCATGTTATGTGTATCTAATACCTTTTTTTTTTTTTTTTAAAAAAACAATATGTGTGTTTTATTTTTTCTATTGTTGTTATTTTTTTATTTTATATTCTACGTACATTTTTCTTTATCGACATTTAACTAATTTTCGTTTGATCCAGAATGAACAAAAAATAAAATGGAAAATGGAAAATCGTTTTATATTCTAATGATGCCTATAACGAAAATAAATAAATATATAAACTAAAAATAAATAAACAAGGAAAATAAAAAAAAATTGAAATACAAAAAAAAAAAATCTGCATAAAATATTCATTTAAGTACATGTCCTTTTTTTTTCACATTTATTCACATAAATTCGATCATTTATTCCTACTTTTTTTTTTTCTAAATATATTTATTGTTCAATTTTATGCTTGTCGGGTACATTGTCCGGTTTTTTCTAAATATGTTCACATGGTGTTTGTAAATAAGGTCGTTATATTTGAAAACTGCCAAAAAAAAGAGTGGTGTTTTCAAAAGTCATGTTCATCATTTAAATCAATTTTGTATGTGTAGGAACAATTTAACTTAAAATTTATTATCCTATTTTTCTCTCTGTACACAATATTTTTCTTATGTTTGGAACGTCCTGTTTTGTCCGAATTTAATCAATTTTTTCTTATTTAAAAAAAAAAGTAAATAAATATTTTTTTGAAATTCTTGGTATTTTTTTTTTTTTTTGTAACACTGTCCCTACCAATGACCCTATACATATTTATTCTATTCATCTAATAATACATAATTTTTATTCTCCCACCTATTTTGAGATTTAAAGCAAAAAAACAAAAAAAAAAAAAAAAACAAACAAACAATGAATTCATCATCATTTTATGTATTATTAAGAATTCATAAAATACTGTTAGATGATTTTGTTTTTGTTCGTTTTTTTTTTATGTAATGATGTGATTCAACTTCAATGGCATTAAATTGAATGCTTTATCATCAGATATAACAGAAGACAGAAATAGAAAAAACATAAGAGATAGAAAAAAAAAACAAACAAACATAAAGAAGCATAAATAAATCAAAAAATAAATGAAAGAAAAACAAAGGAATTCTACTTCAATCAATAATTCATGTTTCATTCAATTTTATTGTATAAAAAATAGATTTTCTATAACGGTTTAGGGTAATGATGCCAAATTCGAGTATCGTATTTGTATCAAGTTCTACATTTTTCTTTCAGAGCAATATTTTCAAATTTTTTCTTATGAAATATTCGTAGTAGTTCGATATTCAAGTACACGGCTGCGTATAGGTCAAACACCTCCTGTAAAAAAAAAAATGGCTCCATGACCTATTTATGTTAACAATTTTGAGATGTTTTTGACCCCTCTCTCTCTCAGTAACTTTATTTTAGAATTTAGATACAGTTAGAGCTTTCTCGAGTATGGAGAACCAGTTCTCTTTATCGTTTATTCCTTGTTTTTGAAACTCCACTCTGATAATTTTTTACTTATCCTTTGAATTTGATCACCTGCTGTAGGGAATTTAAAGTACCAAATCAAAGTATGTGTAAGGTAAATTCTTTAGTATAGCATATTTTATTTGACATTTGACTTGCCATAATACAATTGAATGAAAATTAAGCGTCACTTTTTGACTGAAAAGGATTAATTGAGGTACAGAAATACTTGTCGTTAGAAAAATTCCTAAAGCTTAAAAGTCCTAAAATATGTATCACACAAAAAATTGTTAATTTTGACACTTGTCAATCAATGAAAGATCATCAAAAAATTTTCGACCAAACTGAAAGGACTTCAAATTGGCATCATCACCCTATCTAGATTCTTCTGTATTTTTATTTTACGTAAGTTTTTCATCTTTAATATTTAATCCTATTACTAATTCTACACTATTTATACAGTTTCAATATGAAATATGTATATTACAAGTTTGTATATATATATACATAATAACCATTCAACCGCATACTCCTTTTGTCAATCTTTTCTCGTAATTTAGTTTTTTTGTTTTATTTCTCAACTATATCTCTAACTTGTTTATGTCAAATTCATAATTCACACAATTTTTTATAGCGAAAAATGAACAATATAAAATACAAAATAGCGAAAACAAAAATACAAGAAAAAAACTAATAAATAACGAGTTATAACGAGGAAAAATCTGATCAAGGTGGAAAATATATATAATGGATGTCGTTTTATAGATTTTCCGTATATACATAAATATCATTATTGTGTGTATTGTTATGGTTTTTTTTTTTATAACAGCCTTTTAGATACGTACATACATATTGATTTTGATTGTTTTTCTTGTATGAATAGCCTCCAAACCAATTGTTATAATTTTATAAAACCAATAAAAATAAGAAAAAAGATAGTATGAAATATTAGAAAATATAATTTAATTAATTTAAGAAACGTTCTACTGGATTTATAAAAAAAAAATCGAATTTATAAAACTAACAAGAAATAAAGAAAAAAGAAAAAAAAATAAACAATAATTTTCAAAACTAATTGATCTCTTTGGCGGGTGGGTGGCGATGGTGGCGTAAGCTGCATTTCTTGTGAAAGTAAAAGACTTTTAGATATTTTAGTATCAGAAAACAAACCCACACCATTTTTTTGCTATCTTTATGCTTTTTAATTTTTCTAATTTTTGATATTTATTCCCTTGTTTACTTTAGGTATTTTCTTTAAAGGAATTAAATTTTATTCCACAGGATATTTTTGTGTAGTTATCATCTTTCATTGCATAGATTTCTTCCTTATCTTGAATTTTAAATAATTAATTATGAAATTAATTTCGATGGAATCATTTTTTTGTTTTGCATTTTGTTTCAACTCTGGGATGAACGAGTCCCTTACTTATTTACAAATTAGTTTTTATCTAAAAATAAGGTAGTGGGAAATTTTATTGATACAGACCTGTTGCATTTGCATCTATACTATTTTTATTTTTGGATGTCAGTACAGGCAAGATAGGCATACTTTTCTATATTCTTTTACATTGCGTTTAAATAAATCTGTCTCGTGTGTGGGGTGATCAGATCTCAATTTCAATCGAGGGAAATCTTTTAAATTAAATATTACCAAGGCAAAAAACTCATCGGGTACTGCCTCCATAAGCACAATACTGACTTCCAAAAATAAAAATACTATAGATTATATAAATTTAACACATTCCATACGGGAAATGAAATTTTATCGTTTTACTTTTGGATTGATTGTTATCTTCAGGAACCAGGATTGCGTATGAAAGTGTTATATGAGTTTTATGTGAACAAAACTTTAAAATATTTATTTATTTATTTTATTAAAATTAGGCTAATTTTATAAACTTAAACTAACTTCTTCAAAGCCGGAAGCGTCTGAACTGCGAGGCCATGTCGGCTGTACAGATTTGTGTTAATCCCTAGCGTAAAGTCTAACTTAAATGTCTTGTGGTTTATTTAAGAGTTTTATATTAACGAAAGGTATATGACTTACGCTAAGGATATCTTTAAAATTAATGATACATTTTTTTTTATTATTTTTAAAATTGAAAAAAAAATTGATTATAGAATTTTTTTCTGAATTTCATTGTAAAAATATTGAAAAATTACATGACAAAAAAAATATAATAGGAGATCAATATACATATGTACATAATATGTATGCTTGTGTTATTTAATACATACACATATGCATGTATGCAATTTCAACAATAATGTAGGATGTTATTTAATCCACACGTATCCACCCACAAATTTTAACATGAATAATTTCATATAAAAAATATAAAATTCACTTATTAAATATTCATATGAACATTTTTGTATGTAGGTGAGATTGAATACACAAACAAAATAAACATGAAAAAAAAAACATACTACTAATACTAATTTATTCATCATAGATTCCATAGTATATTGACTTTTAATATTTTGTGGTAGTAGAAATAATAATAATAAAAAAAAGGGTTAATGTTTTTTGAATATATTTTTTTTTTTGTTATTTTTATTCAGGATGCACTTCTGTAAAGGTTGAATTTTAAAATTCTAATTAAAGGATTTTTTTCTTTTTTTTTTTTTAGAAGACCTTTAAAGTAATTTTTTTCCATTTTAACGAGGCCATATCCTCTTTCAGTATGAATTTTCATAGTAATTTTATGATTTTCTCATTTTGATTCTTGCTTATTAAAATAATATGCTGAAATAATAATTTTTTGATAAAATTAAAGTAGTTTTAAGGATAATTAAATCGTCATATATCATGTATGTGAGTGTGTGTATATGAAAATTGTTATAATATTTTTATTTGTCATTTTTATATTCAATATTTTATTTATTTTTTTCCTTGTTTTTTTTTCGTGCTAAATTATAGCTACAATCCCACATTTAATCGCATTTCATATATGAACAATGAACATAGATGATAATAATCATTAATTTGTACCTACATACATGTTTACGTTTTTTTTTTTTGCTTTTCTCCTTAATATGCTTTTTGTTGAAATGAAAAAAAATATATTTTTAATGTGAAATTTTTTTTTTTTATGTACCTACATAAGTTTATATTAGATAATCATGGTGATAAGGATAATTATTATTATTGTGATTATATAAACATAATGTTCTATTATTATTTTCATACGTATCGAAATTTTTTGTATTATACGAAATTTTTTGTGCAAGCTTAACATTAAAAAAAAGGAGAAAAAAAATAAACGAATACACAACTAATTTGTGTGAATGTTGTTCATTTTTTTTTCTCTCCTGTGCCACCTACACAAAAATAAATAATGATATGAATTTTTCTTTCGTCCACTTTTTTGTATTTGCTTGTTTTTTTTTTTTTTTTTTTTCATTTATTTATTTGATCTTTTTTTTTTTTTTTTTTTTGATAACAAAAATGTAATTTAGTCCTTTAGAAAAAATATGATTTAAGGATACTAAATCATGTAGGCTAACAGACACAATCAAAAATAGAAAATCAGAATATGTATGTATGTATGTCTGTAAAATAAGATAGAATGAAAAAAAAAATTAAACAACATGTTTTTTCAAAGAGAACTTAGATATTTTATGATGTTTATTTTGCTTGGATTTTTATTTTTTTGTATGCATGTGTATTTTTTTTTTCTTAAGCTTATTTTTCATGTTTGCACCTATTTTTCTGTATCATTGTTTTTTTTTTTGATTCAAAAGCTGAAAGCAATAAACACTTTTATAAAATCCGTTTTTATTTGTTTATTTTGAAGGTTTTGTACCTACAATATGTTTACTCAAGGTTAGATTTAAGTGGGTTTTTCTCTTCTTTATTTTTTGTTTATTGATTTTGTTTAACATTTATTGCTTTTTTGCTCCTTATAAATACAAACACCTACGCTTTACATTTTGAAAAAAATAGTAGATGAATTTTTCTTTTGTTCATGTGTTTGTGCATGATGGATTTTTTTTTTCATTTGATTTCTAATTTTTATTTTTCAATTTATTTCTTTTTATAGAAAATGAAGTTTATTCGACTCAATGACACGGAAAAATAAGGTAGTAACAGGTAAGTTAAATTGAAATTGATGCAAAAAAAAAAAAATAATAATGGTATATTTTATATGTATATTTAAATACAAGTAAATGAAAATCTTTTTAGTGTAACATTCAATAAATTTTTCAAAGGAATAAACTTATAATAATAGAATTTTCGATGAAATACTGGAAATTTTTTAAATTTATTATTCATGATTGAAAATTATTCAAATTCTAAATTTTTTGTTTTGTTTTTCAAATAAATTGAATTTTTTTCACCTTTATTTTTTTAGATGCCAAAGTTTATTTTAAATCCTTAACACTTAATCTCATGTATTTTTTTTTCTGCTGCTGATGATGATGATGTTAACAAGGCGTGTATCATGATTTGTTAGAAACGAACAAAATGTTCAATGAAATTATTCGAATTTTATAGAAGTAATTTTTCAAATTACAAAAAAAAAAACAACATTACAAATACTAAAATTCCCATGACAAAATACTTGTTGACATTCATACAGAATGCGTACTATTTTTTTTTTATTAAACAAAAAAAAAACGAAGAAGAAAAATAACTATAATACCATATTTCAAATATTTTGTATGGTATACATACTTACATACAAATTCTATTGATAAAGGGTGCTTCTATATGAAATTGCAAAATCATTGTGGTTAACGTTAATGGCTTCCATTGAAATATAATTCCACAGAAATGAATGAAAAATGAATTTCTGAAATTCATTCTTTAAAGAATTTTGCTTTTTAGCTAAAAAAACAAAGGAAGTTTGCAATGGTGGAAGAATTTTAACCCGGAATTACTAGAATTTTGTAGAAATTTCAGCAACAGGTAGAAAATTTGAATTTTCTTTCTTATCTTTTTTTTAATAATTCCAAATTTATAAACGAAATGATAACAGCTTTTATGCACGTGACGATCAGGATAAACTATGTAGTTTGTCGTGTTGGGGTGTACGTATACGCACTCCACATTATAGTATTTCAGGGTTAAAATTATATAAGCTTAAATGAGTTCTACTTTTTGGAGAGCAAATATTTTTAGTAAAAATTGTTTTTAATGAAATGAAATAAAGTCGAACGTTTTTTGAATATAGATACAGTTTTAGGACTAAAGAGGGAGTTAAAAACTTTCTTAAATTGCTTTTTAAATGTAAAAAAAAAGAAAGAACGATTATTTGAAAAGGAAATACCCTGTCAATAAATACGCAAAATTGATGTTATTTTGTTATAATATATTAAAATAAATGATTACTCCTTTATAAATATATGTATTTTGTTTTTATACCCGCAACCACACAACACCAATACAATATAATATTGTTTTACAGTATATACATATATCCTGCCTGCTATATATGTTTTTCTATCATCATTTTGATTTGTTTTACAACCAACTTAAAAAAAAAAACACAAATACTAGTATATAGCGGCAAAAAAAAAGTTCATAAAACAAAAGGAAAAAAAATTTATATTGCTCTCTTGGGGTGCTGTAACCGCCCAAAGAATTGTTTTTCTGGGATAACAGTATTAAGTTGTTGCCTTTATTTTTTTTTTATGGATGTATATACATACATTGTATGTATGTACGTATTGTGTTTATATGTATGTGAAAAAAAAGAACATCATCACCAGAAAACAATTTATTCGCACTTTTTTTATATATACATAATGTACAAAATGTATATCTATTTTTTTTTTGTTTTATATTAAGGATATTTTCATTGGAGGTCGTTTTTTTTTTTTTTTTTTTTTTTTTGCTACTATTTTTTTGTATCTTCATTATCTCTTATTTCTTGCATTTTATTTATATATGGATATAAAAAATTTGTTTTTATTTTGCATATGTAGGTACCATCAATGTAGAAAATAAATATATACATACATTTTCTTTCACACATATTATATGTACCTACCTATGTATTTATGTATGGAGCGCTTTTTTGTTTTTGGATGTAAAATAAAAGTATTTTATGAGATATTTTTTTTTTATCTTTTTATGTGTTGTTAATTTTTGATTCAATTTAAATTTATTTATTTCACTTTTGAAAACAATGTTTCATTTAATAGTTTTTATTACATTCTAATTTTTCTTAAACTATCTATAATAAAAAAAAAAACAATATAAACGTTTAGGATAAGAATTGAGAATTACAAATAAAAATTAGATTATCATTTTTTGGATTTTTTTTTTTTACTTTAAAAGCACATTGAAATTGAAATACCTCACCGACATATTTTAAGGCAATATAAGGAAAAGATTTTCGAAAGGAACTAAGTAAATAATAAGTAAAAATGACGGACAATTTTTTGAAATTTTGAGTAGAATTGAAAGAGTGCAAGGCCAGCTACAAGGACATTTGTTTCTTTTTTTGAATTTTTTTCAAAGCCTTTCTCAATCATTTTTATGCTATTTTTTGGTTATCCTGAGGATCAATTCTGTTTCATCGGAAAAATTGAGAAAAATTTTTCCAATGTTCCGATTCTAATTTACGAGTATGAGAGAACAATAAAAACTGTAAAATTATTTCCATATGAGAAAAAAAGTCTTATCATTATTTCAGCGTATGGAAATTGAAAATATGTTCTCATAACTTTTCTTTAAATCTGGTATATTTTTTCAATTGTTCTTCTTTTTTTTCACTCTTTTTTTCAAAGGTAATAAAAGTTTTACATATTTTTTATTTTAGAGTAAAAAAAAATATTTACAATAATCAGGGCCGGAGTAAGCGCCACCAAATGAAGGGCGCCGAATTCCTTCTCAAAACTTACAATTCGACAACGTAAGAGCGCCCCATGGTACTAGAGAGGAGGTTTTTTTTTTTTTTTTTTGCTTCTTAGATCAAAAAACTTAAATAAATAATTAAAATTACATATATATAAATTTGAGTTGGGGCGCCCAACTCAGACTTGCAGGCGGGCGACTCCTAGTCTTGCGCCGGCCCTGACAATAATATAATTAGAAAATTAATATACAATATTTTATTTCTTGAAAAATAAAGAATAAAAAAGGAGAAAAAAAATTGCGAAAAATCTAGAATAATTAATGATTTGAAAACAGAACGATTTCAAAAAGAAGTTCTGAAAAAATTAGGAGATTCTAATTACACACATACATACATATTTTTCATCAAATAATAATTAATATCTTTCTGTAAAATTTTCAAAGTATCTTTTTGATCAATGTTGGAACATTTTGGTATGTGATATGTTTTAACAATTAAAAACAAAAAAACAATTATAAACACCTACAAACATTTTTGTTGTTACTGTTCTTGTACATATTTATTAAATTAAATTTGAATGTATCGTTTAAAATAAAAAAAAAATGTTTTTTTTTTTTTTTTGGTTTTCTGTTTCAAGTATTTTATTTTCGATTTAAGTACAAAATCTTAAAATAAGTTTGTAAATCAGTGAAATAAATTATTATTTTTTTTTATTGTTTTGTTATAAAACATAAAACGTGTTATGCGTACTGAATACGTAACAAAATAAGTATCTATATAATCTATACAAGTATGTCTGATGTACGTGATTCTATTCATATGTGTGTGTAGTATATATGTATATAAATTTAAATATATATACATTACTATGTAAAAACACAAAAAATAAAACAAAATTAAAAAAAAGGAGGAAAATCAGTCAGTTGTTTACCATTAAATTCATTAAAACTTTTTGAAACAATCAAGATCCTAAATTTTTTATACATATGTCTGTGTGTAAAAAATTGTATACTATATATGTATGTATATGTATTTTGATGATTATTTGTATGTACACGTATCTATCAAATTAATCTGTGAATTTCTCACTTCATCAAATAAAAAAAAAATTGAAAGAAGAAAAAACAAATCAAGAAAAGAATACCACATACGTTCATATTTTTTTTTTATATATTTTTTTTTTTAAAGATTGAAACATGATATATTGTGTTTTAAAAAGGATCAACTTTTTTTTTCTCTGTTTCCATATTTTTTTTTTTTGTTTTTTGAAGTTCACAGATGTTATTTTTGAAAATTGAGATTAAAACAAAAATGTATTGTGTGTATGTACTATGTAGGTGTATAGCACGTATCTAAATAAAATTTGTGTAAAATTTTCAATTTTTTTTTCTTTAATTTTAGATTTTTCATAAATTGAAAAAAAGAAGAAGAATATATTTAATTTGTTTCATACGACGTTTGAAAGAGGAATCAAACCTCAGACATCATTTAATAACAGGTGTTTAAATGATTTATTTCTACCTTTATTCTTAGATTTCTTTAAAGAACATTAAAAAAAAGAAGGATTTGTTAGCTAGAAAAATCACTTAATATTGTATGTCTTTTTTTTTTCTAATGAATTTTTGGTTAAGTGAAAAGTTTAAATTAAAAATTGACGGATGTGTGTTTTTCATGTGATGCATGATTTAAAGTTCAATGTAAGAAAGAAAATAAAAATTAAAATTTGTGTTCATTCATTGGAAAAAACAAATTAGTCTACGAAAAACTTTTATGGCATTTCAAAAATTTAAAATGCGATATTCGAGGTGCATCAGGAAAATTGAAGTGTTGTTGGAAAGCTCAAAAATTTGATGACACAGGATTTCTTATGTATAAAGGTATACATTCGGACTATGAGCTTTACTTTAAATATGACACTTTTTAGCTATGACGTTGAGCCTTCCTTAATTGAAGGGTCTTACGCAATAACGCTAATTTTCAAAATCCTAGCTCAAAATCTCCTTTTTCTTTTCAAAAAACATAAAACTGGCGGCTCGACGTATACAAAATATGTACATACAACTGTATTTTAGTATCCTGTGAACTTAAAACCGTAAAAAAATGTTTAATTTTCATATAAATAATATTTTAATATGCATTATATACTTACTATACATTTGTATACGCACTGTTAGTTTTGAACGAAAAAATTTTGCCAGTCCTTGAGCTAAGAACTGTTAGTAAATACTTAAGTTTAATTTCAACAGTTATTTACAATTACTGGTTACTTTATATTATTGGCTTAAATACCTTAAATATCCTTTTTTAACGCTTTTGATCGTTGTTCATGATAGAAACATTTATATCAGCCGATAAAATTGCTTGTACCTGCAAGTTTTTTTTTAAAACAACACACACAATGAAAAAATTCTATATCCACATTTTTTTTTTAAATCGTTGAAAAAAATTTTTAAAAATCATACGAAAAAAAAGGACCTTTTCATTTAACCTTTTGTGTCACGTTCACATACCTATTGTGTATGTATAAAAAACTGAAATGAATTAATCAAATTTAATTTAATTTATGATTTATTGAACTTATGTATTTTTATTAACTTCATTTCATATTGTTTTCTTTGTTATTTGAGAAAGGGGTAACGAAAAAAAAAAGGATTTCATGTTTGTTAAATTTTTTTGTTTTGTTTTTTTTTTAATATTTTAGTTGATTCGGCACAATATCGAATCGAATCGAATGTATAAATTTTAAATTCATGAAAAAATATAACAATAACATACTACTCGTACGTATATTGGAGAACAATATAAAAATAAAGTTCAGTTACTTTTATTTATTTATATATATTTTTTTGTGAATTCTGTAACATGTCATTGATCTAAAAAAAAAAAAATTGTTTTTTTTTTCTCTTTGCTTCTTCGTTGAAACGTCCATTGAATTTTAATTTAAAGATTAAAAATTCAGTCACACGTTAAAAATTTCATTCGATTCTCTATTTATTTTCAAGTATTTGTACGTTTTTTACAATGCAGTCTATTGACTTCGAATATATACTTTGTTGGTTTTTTTTTCTTCTCTTGTTTAAGGATTTGGAAAAAGAGTTAAATAAATAGAAACATAAAACAAAATGGTATAATATATAAGTACAAACATGTAATAGTAAATTAATTTATCGTTCAGTTGCTTATTGTTATTGTAATGTTATGTGTAGGAGTCAAATTTATTTTTTATTTTTTACTTTTTTTAGCGAGTGTAAAAAGTTACATGTATAGTTTAGAACATTGAATACAGAGTATTCAATTAAAATTGAGAAACTTTAAGGGTATTTGGAGTTTTCAGTTAGTAACCCAATATAATAGATATAACATAACGGGGATAACATAATAAGAGAAAATTTAGTCGCATGGCAAATATCCTGGAGTCATGTTTCATTATTGTTTACGTTTTTCTCGTTTCTATTCTTAAGTTATGCTAAATTAAAAGCTATAAAGGCTGGGGCACCATTCTGTAGCTATGATATGTAAAAATGTAAAGTGTTTTACACGTTTATGCACCGACTTTGAGATTCTTTAACTGTGTAAATGTAAAGTCAACTGTCAAAAAACATGTTGTAAAAATATTAATTACAGAAATATTTTTTTTTGTAAAGTGAATATAAAGTCGTGTAAAATTAATTCATGTCAGTTGGTGGTTTGACATTTTACTCTACATATTTGAAACGATAATCATATTTTCATGTACAGTGATATGTAAAAACGTAAACATTTTCGTAAACATCAAATGTAAAATGTTTTATACGTTTTTACATAATCGCAGATACAGAATTGCGCCCCTGATAGTGATACATATGTTCATTTGATATTAAAAAGTGTGTTTAATTGAATCTTCACAACTGATATATTTATGTGCTAATTTCTTTCTATGGATACTTCCTTAGATTAACAATTGAATCACGGTACTGTCATTGTTTTAATAAAAAAATCTTTATACTAGGTAGCTTTTTTTTCTGTAAGAGGAAAACTTAATATAAAATATGTGTTAGAAAATGTCATTTTGACAATAATGTTGTGAAAAAAAAACATAATTTGTAAAACTATTAAAAAAACAAAAAAATTTTGACAAGGGTCAAAATTTGTGCTATATACATAAATATTGCATATATGAAAATATTTTAAGATTTTCAATCAAACACAAATTCACTATAAATCTTATATGATCGAATATCCTTTTTTTTTATATACATATTTTATTATTTATTTATATTTTATGTGTACTACAATGTTTCTTATATAAAATTTGTATGCTCCTAGCTTTTTAAAAATGATGTTATAATACAGGATAAACTATATGTATCATATATAAAAAAAAAATTGTGTAAATATCACTTTCAGATAAGGATAAAATTGTAATATTGTATCAGCTATTAAAATATACATTATATGTGTGTTATACATACAGATTTATACATTAGCTCATATGTTTTTTTTTCTCTCTCTCTTTTTTTCCATGTACAATGAATAAAAATAACGTAAATAATAAATATATTAAATATTATGTATGTACGTTTATAAATTTTATGTAACTTTGATACGACACAAATTTCCTTTTTTTTTTTCTTGTTGTTGTTCCTTTTCAATTTAAATGAAAAAACAAAAAAAAAAAAATACCTATGAGAATTAGGTTAACAAGCAATGAGTTGTTTATGACTTGTTTTTACTGCAAAATAAAATCAGCAAAAAACAAAACAAAACAAAAAATCAAAAAAAAAAAACGAGAAATAAATATCCAACAAAAATATATTGACATTGATTTACATCCTTTTCACATAAAATAGAGGAACTTAACAGAATAAATATAAATTGTTTTTTATTTTTTCATCCTTTCCATTGTATTCATATTATAAACGGTACTATACGTCCAGGAAAAAAAAAATTTGTTGAAGAGGGGAGTGAGGTATATATATTGTGTATATGGAAAAGATTTAATATACAAAATTTATATGTAATTTCATTTTAAATCTTATAACCTATATCAAAATTTAACACCTTTAGTAAATTGTTTGATTAATGTTTGTGTGTGTATCAATGACATAATATGTATATACATACAAAGTGTGTGTTTTTTTACCTACAAGACTATTAAGTTATATAGTAATATTTAATAAATAAAAACAAAAAATGTATAACAAATTAAAAATATTGTTTATACAAAATATAAAAAAAGGTTATGAATTTATTATGTGAAAAAGTTATGAGGATAAAGAAGGTCCTTTTTTTTTTTGTCAATATTTTATAATTTTTTCTATTACATTGTTTTACAAAAAAAAAAAAATTAAGGATAGCTAGATAATGAATTCCTCTTTTTTTTTTTTTTTTGTGTGAAATCTAACATGGAATGACATTTATTATTTGAACTGTTATGTCCTGTGACTTAATATGGCATTATTTGATTTCCAGATAATTTCTCATATATGTATTTAGATTTCGACAAGAAAAAATCATGAAATGAAATATCAAGATACATATTACACAAAAAAAGACAAAATCAGAGTGAAAATAAAAAATATGTTGCACTTGTTGCCTTATAGTGAGTATAGTTCAAGAAGAAAACGTAAAATAGACGTATCCTAGAAGGAAAGGCGGATAGTGGCCAAAGTGCTGGCTTCTGATCTGCCGTACAAAGGACAATCGCGTCAATTACATTTTCACTCATTTTGAGTTAAATATATTTATGATATAATATATAGTTATATATATGAACTGAAGGAAAAATTCTCTATTAAAAAATATGTCTATATATTATATATTATATATATAATTTAATTTTTCCTTCAGTTCATATATATAACTATATATTATATCATAAATATATCTAAGTCAAAATGAGTGAAAATGTAATTGACGCGATTGTCCTTTGTACGGCAGTGCTGAAGGTCTCGAGTTCAAATCCGTCTAAGTTCACTCAGCTTTCAATGAGTACCAATTCACTTTGAGTGCTCAACTGCTCGGTGGCTCTGCTTATTGACCGTAAGCAAGTATATAAGGCGAATTACATAAATAACAGTCCATTCTGTTTCTCTACCAACGAAATGCACTTTAAATTGTACGTGCACGTATGATAGAAAAATTGTGAAAAAAACCTCAAGTAATATTTGAGGCGCTATTTTCTTATGAAGAGTAACAAGCACAGGTGAATAAGCCCTACCAGGAAAAGAGAAAAAGAAGATAATTTTATCCTAGAAATTAAAAAGTCGTCGTTCATACTTTGTCCTTTACTTTTCTTGTATTTACCACTATTATTTGTCCTTTCAATCAATTTGAAGTGGAAAATTTCCTTGTTTATATCCACTGGAAAATATTGCAACGTTACACCTTATTGTATTAGTTATTTATGACTTTAACATAGAGTTTCACGGATAAACAGTTTCAATTTTGTCTCTGATTTTACTTAAATTTTCCTTTAAAATGACCAAAAATTAAAAACAATATTATTTTCATTTTTTATTGGTAGTCGTAACTTATAAACTTTCGTTTTTTTTTTTTTTGTTTTTCCCTTTTAATATTCATTAAATAGGAAATGAGAATATTGTCATCATCATAATTGTGCATCTGTTAACTCAAAGTAAAAAATTTTCTTAATAAAGTTCTTTTGTTATAAATTTAAGAATTGCTTTTCTTTCTTGATTATTATTTACTTTTTTATATTATGAATATATTTTTTTTAATGTTTAATTTTTCATATTTTTTTTTATAGTTTCTTTGTTACAATATTGTCATCATTATTTTGTTTATTTATTTATTATTATTTTTTTTCTCATTCTGCTTACATAGAAGTTGTTGGTATCAATTACACTTGAATGATTTTAATAAAGGTATAAAATAAATTGTTGAATTTATTCAAAATAATGAAGAACATAATAACTTCATAAACATTATGAAAATCATTATAAAAATTTTTTACGTAAAATTATAATAAAAAAAAAAATAGATATGTATTATATATAAAAAATAATGACTGAACTATTAAATTTTGTTCTACATCTTTGAAAAAATATTGATTTTAATCCAGAACTTTACAATGAAGAAACAAAAAAAAAATCTAGATTTTATCGTCTACTGAAAAAATTCCAAGTGAGCTTGATTTTTGTTCTCACTTAACTTTGTTTTTCAAGTTAAAAATTAAGGAAAATTTTTTTAACCCTTTACAATCTAATGCAAAATGAAATTTTTTCCCGGATTTTCCAAAATTACTTTTTTTTTGTATTGAAATTATTAAAGAAAATTTTATTGAATTGTCGAGAAAAATATTTCCGATTATCGAAATTTTTGGCAAAAGCTTACTTTGAAGTTTTTGACAAAAGCTTTAATCGAAGTTGTCCACAAGAGATTTCTACAGTCTATACGAAAAAAACGTCAGTCAGTATTTAAAACAAGAAATTTCTCTATATACCAAGTCCTGTCATACGAAATAAAATTCTTTATCTCTACCAATGAATTTTTAGTGGTTCGCATTCCACTTTAAACTGTAGGTGCATGTGTAGCATAAGGGCTTTTAACTCTCTGACTCGACAATTGCGAGGTGTGTGGTATCAAACGGTTAGTGCTATTTGGGTCTTCCAACTATAACTAACCATGTGGGATGAAAGTGAAAGTAGAGAATTTTTTTAATGCATGTTTCTAAATCAATTAAATAACAAAAGCTTAAATAAGGGGTATAAAAGCAAAGTTAGCAATCTCCACTTTTGATAAAAAATGAGTAAAGAGTGCAAAAAAAAAAAAGAGAAATGTATGAGAATTTAGTTGCACATTGTTATAATTATAATGCGATGACAACAAAATTTATGACAAATCAAAATCTGTTTCAAAAAACCCTAATTTCTAAGCCGGTCCCTACAAATAAAGTAGAAACCGAAAATCGTTAAAAAATAAAAATGACGTTTACTGAAATTTAATAAAAATGGGAGATTGCTGACTTTGCTTTTATACCCCTTAAATACTCATTTTTACTTGACTCGACTTAAGTGTATTGTCAAGACAATACAGAATTCTTTAAGTTTTATATAATAACATGAAAAAAATATTTTAACTGAAAAAATTGAGTTTTTTAAATTTTCTTTTTTGAGGTATGATACACTCGTTACTGTTCCAAGGTTAAAAATATAATGGAAAATTTAGTTTTAAATTCAAGCTTCGGAGATAACAAAAAGCCTTTATGAAAAATATACATACTTTCGATCAATATTGTTCATGCTTATTTACATATAATTATGTGCAACATACGAGTATTAATATATTTATTACGAACCAAATGTATAATTTTACATTAATCTATCATATAAAACTAATTTAATTGAATTACAAAATTTAAAAAAAAAAATTCTCAGTTGTTATTAAAATCAAAATTATTTAAAAAATATTTAAAATATTCTTTAGAAAAATATTATCGACATAATACGTACATGAAAAGTATGTACGTACAAATTGTATGCATATGCATAAACACATGCATTTTAATGAATAAATTTAAAGATTTTACATGTGTATGTGTACTTTGTATCATAAAATTAACTTATTTTATTTATTTAAAATTAACGAAGTAAAACTTTTTAATTAAATGATTTTGTAAATCATTTTAACTTCACATTTTTTTTAAAAATTTTCTAAAATATTTCTATGCATATGTAGACAGAAAGATATAAAATGTAATTAGAAATTTATTTTTTTTCTAATTTAAGATGCACACTTATTCATATACTTACATATGTACTATGTATTGTACACACAGCTTTTGTTCATACATAATATTTTACAAGTAAGAGTACACAAAATGTTTGACGTTTTTAAAGTAATTTTATAGTACGATAAATAACTTACACGTACTTGTTATGTGTTATAATTTAAATAAAATTAAATTGAAAAGTTTCTGTTTGTAAAATGCAGTGTAAGTATGTATAATGTTGCTCATAATATAACGTATATTTTCTTGTATATACGTACATATGTGTGCTATATTCATTTCACTAATCATATATGAAGAAAAAAATTGAATATACATATTAAAACAATCCCACGTAACATGTTCTTAGAATTGTCAACGTGATAAAACTTGAAGGAAAAAAAGAGAATAGAAAAAGGCCGAATATTTTGTTAGTGTAAAAGTTTTTAGAGTAATAGCCTAACCAAAATAGAACATTACGAGACGAAACGGTAAGAGCGAAAGTACATTAATAAATGATTCAACCATAATAGACGGTAACTCACGTTCGTTGAATTTCGTTAAAATTGAAATGTCATTTTTTCGTACGTTAGCTGCCATAAGAATCGTATTATTTAATGGAAGACGCTGTTGGTTAATGTTGTATTTTGGGTGCATCAATTAATTTGTATAGTTTCGAACGATAAAGTAATTACAGTTTTTTTTTAAATTAATCGGTTTTTTTTTATTCCTTATTTTTCTTTCCCTTCATTGATTTTTTATTGAATTTGGAATATTTTGGAGTATATATAAATCTATGATATTTTCCAAATTTTCTATAAGTTTTTTTTTATTTATTTTTCAAAAAAAAAAATCACAATATTTAACAAAATTGAAAATAGTATTTCACACAGTATAAATTGAAAATGTATACAAAAGCAAACGTTTTGTTACGTTTTCATTGTGGGCAAAATGTCAAAATTACAGCACTTTTGCTTACGTTCGTTCAGTTTCTAACGTATCTTTATGTTCTATTTTGGTTAGGCTATAAGTCATTAAAATGCAAATAAAGTGTTAAACACCGAAACAACTACACCTAAGGCAACATGACAGATAAAAATTGAAGACGATGTGAAATGTGCAAGAGTGAAAGAAATGACAATATAAGACAAAAATTTTTAGGAGGACCAGAAGAGATGACTTCAAATAAATGGGGAAAGGGGCTTTAACGAAGAAGAAGCAAAGTTTTCTACTGTGTACTGTGTAAAAAGAAGAACTTAAAATGACATACAACATACAAATGTCAAATTATCGAATTTATTTATCTGTCATATTTTTTTGTTATTTTCCAAATTTGATTAGAAAAACTGAATGTAATGAAATATCTTGCAAAAAAGGAGAAGGAAATCTCTAGGAAAAAAAAGTATCATTTCTCGTCTTAAAATTACGTAAATTTAAGCACTGTAACACCACAGAGGAGGTAACATAAGTGGTGGAAATTTATATAGTCATTGGTAACACTGTGATGTGAAGCTGAATATTTGAATATTTGGATTTATTTGGCTTCATCATGACACTTGAAAAAAATTAAAAATTAATATTGTTTGCTGGGATTGTCATACTTTTTTTCTTAATATCTTTCAGTATTCTGAAATCTATTACATATACTTAATCTATAGCGCTTAGGTTTCATTTAAAAATTTTAATATTATTTATATTTTCTCAAAATACAGAAATAGTTTTACATGCATAATAAATTCGTATACGTATTCATATACGAATGTATTACTAATTAATTTACAATATTACATTTTGTAGAAAACGCATTATTTTTGGAAGGATGCAGTTTACTAAATGATCATTAGTGATAATTTCATATAGGTGAATACAAAAAAAAAAACTGTATACATAGGTAAATGAGATACATACATATTTATGTATGTTCAGAAATTTGATAAACACAATAATTAAACCGCATAATTTCCTTTTGAATTTCCTTTTCAAAGCCTATAAAATTTACAAAAACATCATATTTGTATGTTAAATTTTATATATATATGTAATTTTACTTTTGTGGGTGTCTTTAATAGCAAAATTACATACATATATTCACACTGTGTATATTTTGTATTTATGTATTTTTAAACTATACAAACATACATACATACATATAATTATTCGAGCATACATCCATTAACATTGAAAACTCGTATACGAGAGTAAGTATGTATTTAAAATATAATCTGATTTATTCATTCAAAAGATACATTCATAAATTCTGTTCATTTGTAATGAATTTTCTCCTGTTTAAGATTTTTTATTTTGTTTGAAATTATTTCCTTTCTGTGATATAATTTACTGCATTTAATTGGATATTTAAAAAAAAAAATTATGCTTTAATAATAATGGAAGATACAATTTAAAAGTAGTTAGAGAATTTTTCAAAAAATAAGTCACATGAAATAAATATTTCATTACAATTAAAACTACTTACTATCAATATTTTGATATTCAAGTGGAGATTTAATGCCAACCTTGAAATGGTTTTATGAAAAGGGTTACAGATACTTTTTCAATATATACATATTTCCAAGGTAAAATTAAATTCAAAATTACATTGAACATTTACTAATTTTTTTTTTTTTTAAATTTTTGATATTTTTCATTTCTTTTCTATTTAAATGTAAATATTGTATAACGTATGTGTTTGCACTTATGAAGAAAAATCTATTCATTTATTATTCAAAAAAGTTTTTAATACTTTACTTACAAAATTTCATAGATTCATTTAAATTATAAATAATTTTCTCAAATAAAATTATATGAATAAATTTATAAGGGTTCAGTGATAATTTTAAAATCTTCTAATAATTAATTTGTAATTATTGCTTAACATACTCGTACATTATACATATTTTTACTTGAAAACATAAAAATACACATACATTATGAAGATAGGAATGGAATTTAATGGATGTCAATTTTAATATGATTTCAAAGTAAAATACATAGATTTTTTCTTCTGTGGAATGTTGAAAAAACGAAATTTAATTTCAATTAATATTCCAGTACTTTTCTTCTTGAACATTTTTCTTATTAAGTTTTATGAATATTGAAAAATTAATTAAGGATACATTTTGAAGTAACCTATTAAAGCATAAAAAAAGTCAATGACTTTAGATACCCTGTTTTTTTTTTTTGTTTCAATTTAAAGTTTTAGACTTGTCTTTGTTTTTCTTATACTTTTTCAAATATTTGCATTGATTTTAATTATTTTTCATTTATGAAAATTTTCAGATATTTCTTCTTCTTATTTAAAAAAGTTTATTATGTTGAAAAAAAAAACAACAAAAATGTACATAAGGGAAAAAAGAAGTACACATTATTGAAATAAATAGAAAAAAAAATATTTGTAGATATTTGAATATTAGGGTGGTCCATACCACTTGGTATGTACTTTTTTTTAAAAAAAAAAATTTAATTATCTTGAGGAATCCAACATTAGGATCGTATGAGTGAAAGTGAAAATATATACAAAAGTTTCAGACATTTTTGTGCAGAATGACATACTATGTACGAGTAAGTATGTATGCTGATACAGATAGTAAAGTATACACAATATTACTTTTCCAACCCTCCCCTTTTAGTCTCGAGATTATGTTTTTTATAGGATTTTTTAATATTTAATTCTTTTGCTTGAAATGAACTGTTAAAAATATATATTCTGAAGTGAACGTTTCATATCCTTGTGTTCAAAGTATTTCCAGAATACACGCAATTATTATATAGTAAGAATTTAGTTAACATAGAATGGGACAACTTGAAGACGTGGCGATTTTCTGATAGATCCGAAGACTCAATTAGCACTAAGAACACCTAGGAGAAATAATATGTGATTTACTTACGACTAGTAGATACTGTGTAATTTAGGAATTTTACTGACGTACCATATCCTCAACACTGACATTTGATATACGTTTCTTCTTTAAGTATATTTTCTGTTTCTCTGCTATTTTAAAAATAATTTCGAAATCTATTTAAACAAAATTATCATTATTTTCTCGTTTTGTAAAAATACAAATCCATTTACTTTTGACTAAAAATTCTGTCCAATATGTATTTTTCTATTTTTTTTAAAAACTACCAAAATCATCTACCCTCACCTCATGCCTGAACACATACATATGTATGTACATATATTCATTTTTATAACATTTTGTAGCACATGCATGTAAAGTGTAAAATAGATCGGATGCATCAGCTTTTGAAACAACATCCGCTGAAAGGAAATTGATGAAAGATAAAAAAAGAAAAAAAAGGACAAAAAAAAAAATAGAATTGTATTTTTTTTTTTATAAATTTAAAAAAGATGGATTAGAAATGCAATGGGATATTTTGTTATTAGATTCTTTTTTATTATATTTGTAATTTAATTTTTTTTATATCATAATAAAAATTTTAAAGGTTTTTTTTTATATAAAACTAATAAAACTCACAAACATATTTTCAAGTGTTCACAATTCGAAAATCTATACATGATTAGAATCATATATGTATACAAATGGAAAAGATTTGTTAATATACATAGATACATTTTATTGTCACTTGAACTCCTTAAATTGTTATATTATTATTATTATTTTTTTTTTTGATACTTATGTATCTATAACTCATCCTAAATAAAATAACGTTTTGAATAGTAGATGTAGAAACATATAGTTGTTATTTGATGTCAAATATTGAATGTTCATCATTTTTATAATATTTATTATGTAAATAGTATATAACAACAGCATTTACTCGTACAAGGATAAAAAGTGTAAAAAAAGAAATAAGAATTACATTTGATTCTGAAATTCAATACTTTTATGATACTTTTTTTCAATATTTCCTTATAAATATGTCATACATAATATATTTTTTTTTCTCTGTCGCTAGAAATCCATCTGTAAAAGTTTTCTTTTTCGAATTTGTTGTTTTTCTTGAAATGAAATCCTTTTCTTTTTATCGTGTGTGTGTGTGTGTGTGTTTATACCTATTTTTTATTTTTTTCTTCCTCTTTTTTTGTTGTTGGTTTATTATTTATGCTTTTTCATTTTCAGTTTAGCAATGAATTGAACATACATATTTTTTTTCTTCCTTCGAATCAAAATGGTACTCTCAAATATTTTGCCCTAAGAAAATATTGTTGAACTTTATTGACCGATATATCATTTTAAAATGGAAAAATGAATGAGAAAATAAGAAAGAAAGAAAAAGTGAGTTAGAAGAAAATGAAAATGAAAAATAATATTGAAAAACAGCAACAACAACAAAATTAAATGAAATACCATAAGTCAATATACAGCTTTTTCTTAAAAAATGTACAAAACATGGTTATTTTTTTTTTTATCTTCTTTTTTTTTGTAATTTTCATTTTTAAAGTAATAGAAACGATTTATTTATTTATTACTTTTATTTTTAGTTTTTTGTTGTTGTTGTTGTTGCAAAAATATTAAAGAAGTCATGGAAAAAAAAATAATAAGACTTATGGTTATGCTTTTTAAGTCTGATAAAAATTACAAGAAAATTGCTTTTATTTATTTATGATGTTAAATTGAAGAATATGTACATGTGTATGAGTTTTTTTTTTTTGTTGTTTAGTAAATCTAAATGTAATAGTTAATATTTGTGAAAGATATGTAAGTATAATATGAAATTTTATGAATGTTTTGAATGTTGCTACATCAGATTTTATGTTTTTTTTAAAATAAGAGAAGAAGAAGAAAAATCAAAATTGGCAATAAAATGTTACGATGTAATGTTTTGCATTTAATTTTTTATTTTTGTTTTAGTACTGTAAAATGTGTACTGTAAAGATTTAAAAAAAATAAAAATAATTTTGAAGGAAAATATTTCTGAGAAAAAAGTATCTTGAAAATAAAACTTATGTTTAAAGAAAGAATGAGTTTAAGCTTTAAGTAAATTCTAAATAAATAAAAATTATATGATATTTTTTTTGTCAATGGAAAATATTAATTATATTCATTCTGTTTTATAGGGGGTGAATATACAAAAAACTAGGATGTACAGAGTCTGTTCAATGGGAAAGATAATTGTTTCAATATTCTTCTAAACAACAGCGCCATTTTTAAATGAATACAACAAGTATTTCAAGGTGCTAGAAGCTCTGGTTTGTTTCGTGTCAACGTAAATTACGATTTTTCGAACGCCGATCGAAAAAAGAGGTATACCGATAACGTGTGTTCGTGTGTATATGTATATCAAATTTTCTTTTAATTGTATTTAATTGTATTTATTTTTCGTAGTTTATTCTTTGAACTTGAATTTTGTTCTCGGCTTCTTTAGATCTTTCATATTTTAATTTTTGATTACACATATTAACAATATTAATAATCTTTAATCAGACACCCCTCATCATGTCGAAGATTTCCACAAGAAAAGGTTTTTAATTTTCCACGTATTTTTTTAATGGCCCCTAAAATCGAAACTGTTAAAAATTTCAAACACTTTCAAAAAAAAAAAAAAATTCAGCAACTTCCACAGTAAGATTCTTCTTCTATGTTTTTATATTAAACTCTTTTTTGTTAACATTTATACTTTTTATAGTTCTATTTTGTATACTTGACCAATAAGGCCTCATTTACTATAAAAAAGAAAAAGAAAATCTTTTTCTGATAAGTTCAAAAGTGCTATATCATTGTACATCCACGATATTTTGATCCATTAAACTTTTTCAAGAAGCTCTTTACAGTCGGAAAACCCATGTATTTTTTTTTCTTGCATACAATATGTGAAAAACCTCAAAGATTTTATCATAATCTACTAACAGGAATGCATAAAATCCTTTTAATTTCCGATAAAAGTCCCAAAGTGATTTCCATAAAAATAAAAATTTTTTATTGGTTTAAAAGTGATAATTTTTTGAAATACTGTATTTACCCTTAAAAATCATGTAATTTCCTATAATAAAACATCATATACATACATATGTGCAGACACATTACTCAGATTTATTCGCTTGGGAACTCTTTAGGCTATTCAATTGGACTAATTCACTAATCTTTCTATCACTTTCATAAACCATAAAAAAAAATATATTTTTTCAGTTTGTTTTTTTACAATTTTTTACCCAAAATTTTTTTGTGACGACTTTTTTTTTTTTCTCCAAAAGTAATAAAAAATAAATCGTTATATTCAAAATGATGTTATGTATTTTTTTTTTATGCGAAAATTGTAAGGAAAATTGAATAAAAAATTTTCTTCATGATATCTGCTTTAATTCCCTGCACTTAAAAATTTTGTAATAAAAAAAAAGGGTGTTAAACTGGGAATTTGTTGTTCTAAAAATAATTTTCAGTAAAAATCATGAATATAATAAATTTTATTTTTCCTAGAAAATTTAATAAATAATTATATTTATCTGGAAATTGTTTTCAGTCTCTTAAAGGTAAATTAAAATAATGAAACAGGATATTCACAATTTACATATATATGAATACGTACATGCATGTGTGGGTATGTTTGTATATACATTTGTGTGCATATGATTATAATACATTGCTATTTAACATTATAACAATCTTAATTGGAATTTGTGGAAATTCCATTTATAAAACAATATAGGTACATATGTATATGTATACTCTTGTTGTACGGTTAATTTTCATTATTATATAGCATAATGTGCATTACTGTCATATATACTTAATATGTATGATATTCATATGCACAATACGAGTATTATCCTTATTATTGTGAACTTTTTCAAATATACATACATATATACATACGTATATGCTTGTATTAATGCATAAGGATAAAATTTTGTTTAAATTTAAAGTAAAATATTTTACAAAATTTTCATCATTTTCTTCTTCTTCTTCTTCTAAATGTGATGAATTAAATTTATAGCTTGTAATTTTGTTAAAGTATATATTTGATACTTTAAAATTTCAGGAATGCAAGCAATATTTTTTTTTCTTGAAAAGATTGTTTTTTTCTTCTCTTTTCCTTTTTATTTTTTTTTTTTAATTTATTGCTTCGCATGTTCGAATTAATTCGAATAAGTGGAGGTTGAAGAATTTTTATTTGAAGATTTTTTTTTTTTTTAAATTAAAAATCTCATGTATATTTTTAACAATCTTTAATGTGAGCTTTTTTTCCTTCTTCTTTTTGTTTAAATTATATTATACAGTTTTAAAAATGTTCAAAATTGAATTTTATGAATTTTAAATGATGTTTTTTATTTTTTATTTTCTAATTTAAACGCAATAATAATAATTTTCTTTAGTTTTTTTTTTATTTTGTAATTTATAGATCATTTCATAATATGCCGAATAATATTTGGAATTAGGGAAAATGGCAAAGAATGTGTATCTTTGAAAAATATTCAAATATGTATTTTTCATTGTTATTTGTGAAGTTTTTTTTTTTATGATGTTCACGTGCGGTGGTCTACTGAGACAAATTCTAAGAAAAATGAAAACAGAAAAAAGAAAAAATGTTGTCATACCTTTTTCTGACTATATATTCTATACTATTTAATAAAATTAATTTTATTTAAGTTTTATTTGAAATATTTTTCCTAAATGATATTCCAGCTTGTTTTTTTTTTCTTTCATTTTTGTTATTTTTACAGAAAAAAAAAATTGTGAACACAATGCTCATAAATTTTTTCGAGGAAATTGTGTTTCTTGTCATTTTCATTTATAAAAAAAAAAAAAAAAATACAGCAAAAATTTTTATTCATAAATGTTGTTTTTTTTTTATTATTTTTTTCCTTTAGGTATACTATAATATCGAATTTTAAACACAGGGTGAAAAGAAAACATTATTAATAAGATGCTGTGAATTGTGAGAGTGTGAAAATATGAGGATTATGTGTTTCATATGTGATTTTTTAAAAATTGTGTAAGTAAAAAAGTAAAAAAATGCTTGAAAAGTCTTTAGAATTTTCATTTTACTTAAGCAACCGCAACTATAAAAGCCTGTGAAAGAAAAGAGAACTTGAAAAAAAAAAACAGTTTCTCTCTTGTTAAAAAGTAAAAGAAACAAACAATTGAAACCGTTTTTGAAGCTGGAATAATGTTGACGTCCTAATGATAACTAACCAATTTCCTACAAGCAAAATAGGGAGACTGATGTCTTAATGTCCATAGAAAGCTTGATTTTTATTGAAATTTTTTTTTTCCTAACAAATAAGCCACTGTGCGGCGTAGGGATGTTTCTCTACTCAACTGGAATAACACAGCTCTAGTGCATGATAGGATTAAGAAAGAAAGTGCAAAATTTTAAATTCTGTAGATTTTATAAGAGGGCGGTTGAACTGATATTGATTTTTAATGTTAAAAAAAACAGCTTTTCAAGCTGAAAATTCATTTCGACACACGTTCTCATACTTCAATTATTTGGCAAAAATTTCCAAAAATAAAAGTCTATGTAAATTTATTGAAAATTTTCGAAAAAAAAAGAAAAAACTTTTCAAAAAAGCAAAAAAAAAAATCTAACTAAACACCTTCTATAAATTTTGTATGGCTTTTCTCGCTTTTCTTTTTTCTTTTCTTTTTTAAAATTGTTATTGCCATTCTGTTTATTCGCCATTTATTATGTTCGCAATAAAAAAAGGAAAAAAAAAAAACAAACATTTTTGTATTCTTTTGACTTATTAAGGTATCCAAAGAAATTATAACCTCATCACATATAGTTATTATTGCTGTTATGAACCTTACAAATTATACAGCTATAACAAGAAGTCTTATATTTATTTATTTTTTAAGGATATATGTATCGAAAAACTTCCTTTATAAAAATACATAAAAACTGTGTGTGTGTGTGTGTATTTTTGCTAAAATAGAAAAAAAAATAAACAATCATAAATTCTCAAACCTACACTGTTTTTTTCACTTTTTTTTTTTTATAGTGAAAGTTGAAACGACAATACTCTCTCTTTCTCATTAAAATGAAAAATGTCCAAGACATTTTGTATTTTGTATATAATTTTATTTGGCCATGATGTAAAATTGACTTTTATACCTAACAATTCAACAGAAAAAAAAAAATTGTTTTCCTCTTTTCCTTTTTTTTTTTTTTTAATATGCCATATTCTCATTGTTATATGGCTTTTTTTTCTTGTTAGATTTTGTTTCTAAGTATTTTTCCTAAGGTCATAAACAAATACATTTAAAAATACAATTTTTTTTTTTTTGAAGATACTTTGTAAAAGATAAAAAAAAAATTCTAGGAAGTGGACATCAGTTGTTGTTTTTTTTTTTAATATTTTTTTTTTTGAGAACGAATAAAAGGACATCTTTCTAACAATATTTCTTTCTTTATTTTTTCGTTTTTAAATTTTTATTAAATGAGGTAAATTGGTATAATTTAATATGCGATACAAATAAAAGCATTCATTTTTATATATCTTAAGGGTATTTTTATTATTTTGTTTCATTTCGTGTGTATTTTTTTTTTTGTAAGTTAAGCTTTTGTGTTTGTGTATATTAATAAATAGACATAAAAATGACAAATTGCAATTGAAAAAGATAAATGTAGAGAATTAATATAACTTCATAATAATTTTTTCGTTCAAAATAAAATTTAATGTTGTTTTTTTTTTTTTTTTTTGTATCCTTGTTCATGAAAAAAAAATTAGAAATTTTTCTATCTTTTTTTTATATTAAGAGTTTTTTTCTAGTACCTATACGCACGTACAACTAATTTTTTTTTTTATAGTTTTAAAATTTTGATGAAATTGAAAAAATGAAAAATTCGAGATGAAAATAATTCTGAATATATTCGCATTGTTTTGAAAATAAAAAAAAAAGGAAATGAAAAAGATATTTTTTTAAAAATAGCGGAAAAAATATGTTTCATTCCAACGTATCTCTTGAGCCTTGAACCTAAAATATGTATTTTATTTTGTTGTCGTATCATTAGTTTAAATTAGCCTTTTTGACGTTTTGTCCTTGTTACAAAAACAAACATATATGATACGTTTTTCACTGTAAGCAACTCCGAATTTGAGTATGTACATTCAGAATTGTATAATAATCCCTGAATTATCTTTTTTTTTTCCTTAAAAATTATTTTTAAGCTCTTCAGGGTATTCAAATCAGCACAGATATATATTTTTAAATTAGATAGATTTATTTTTCTAAAAAATATAACGTAAAAATTTAAGGAAATATACTACGGATGAAATACTGGAACCGCACCGTAATAATTTTAATGTAAAATTCAGATTTTTAAAAGAGAAAGCACAATAAAATTTCTTTTGTTACTCTGTAAGCTCATCATAAAACAAAACAATAACAAAATTTTCTGTTACAATTTTTATTTTTTGATTTTTTTTAAACTGCCAAGTATAAATAATGTCCTTTCGAGTGATTTGTTTTTCAATTATGAAAATTTAATTAAATTTTTCACATGATGGAGCATCTCTTTGAAAAACTAATTCAAATATTACAAATTTGTCTTCCACCTATCTGAAATTTCATAAAGTTTTCAAAATAAATTTTTTTTTTTTTTTTTAAATATTGAACGTCTACAATAATGAATAAATTACAGTTTAATACTTTTATGTCATTGGTGATTTTTTTTTGGAATACACTTTAAGTTTATAACAGTTTAATTTGTAATTAGCTTATTAATTAGTAGGTAATTGACATTCAAATTATGTTATTATTTTCGAAAAAAAAAGGATTAAACTTAATTTTGTAATATCTAACAACATTGCATTGAGGTGGGTGGGTTTAACCTGTACAAATTCAATGTTTGTCCTAGTTTTAATATTTTTTTATTATTCAAATAAAGTTTTGCTAGGCTACATTATTTCAAACATTTTCTCGATTTTTTTAAACTTCAAATTTGTTAATTTTTTTATTTTTTTTAAATTTATGAGTCAAGGATATTTTAAATGAATATGTTTTTTCATGTTTTCTAAAATAAATATAAGTATGTATCAATAGAGCAAAAAAAAAGGACAAAAACTCTATTATTTTTCAAAATAAATGTATTAAGCTCATTATTGGTAAAATACTACAAATTTTAATACCAATTTACATCAATGTAGCTGTCATGTTCTGTAAATTATATAATTAATGTTAAAATTTCCTACATAACCATAGATTATATTAAATTAAAAAAATAAAAACACAAACACAAAAAAACAGGACAAGAGAAAAATCTATAATATAGGCTTTTCATTCTTTAAAAATATTCGCCATTATTTTTTTTTCAAAGCATTTTCTTTTGTTTTAAAAATTAAACGATGGAAAAAAATCGATATTACAAAAAGAAAAAATAAAAGCACATAATGAAAAAAACAAAATACAATCAAATATATACACAACAATAGTATGAAAAAAGGACAAAGTAGAGAGAAAAAACAGCAACAAACCAGGACTTTGAAGTATATAATCACAGAAATAGCGTTTAACAATTTGGAAAATCGAACTAAAATCAAAAAAAAAAAAAAAATGAGCATCGAAGTATCGATTCGACATAATTTCATACTGGTTTTGTTGTACTTTTTTCTTTTGTATGTGTAAAAAGTAAATTAAGATGCCTTTTTCTGTGCAAAATAAAAAATGATTTTTTTTTTCGTTTCATTTTTATTCTACATTCTTTACAAAATTCTCTTATATACTGTATATGAAGCTTTTTGTTAGCCTGTCATTACAATTTTCTTTTCCAATTATTATTTTTTTTCTTCTTCTTTAACTTTTTTTTTTTTTTTTTCAAATTTAAATTGCTTTACAATCGATTCAAGAGATAAAAAGGCATTTTATGTAACAATTCAGTTTGAAAAATGAAAATTTTCCGTTAGGAACGCACCTAAATATTGAAATCCTTTTATATAATAATAAAAAAAGATAAATTTTGTGTTGATGATTTTTTATAAAGAAAATTTTGATGTATTTTTTTGTAATTTATTTGTTCAATTTCCTTTTCGTTTTTTTTTCTTTCGGTAGAAATTTTCTTTTCCTTTTTTTTCCATTCCATTTAAGTACAAAATAGGCTTTATAATTTGTGTCGATGAAAAACTGTATGTGCGTGAATGAATTTATAATTTTTCTTATTTTATAAAAGAGTTCAAGTGAAATGTGAAATATCTTTTATTTTTTTTTTCTACACATTATAAAACCATCAACTAATAGGAATTCATATGAGCACGTGGGTGGTGAATAAGTTGAAAAAAAAAAAAAAAAAGAATAATAAAATTGTTAAATTTTATTGAATTTTTGAAATGTGTATAGTTTTTTTTTCATGGTGGCACGTGTTATTGATTACTTTGTTACAAAATTATAATTTTGTTAAATTAGAATTTGACTATTCTCATTTTTTTTTCTCACTAAGTTATTATTTTTGTTGTTTGGGTTTTCCTCCTTGTTTTCTTTTGTAAAAAATTCTCCACATGTTAAAAAATTTTGGCTTTTCTGCTTAAAAATTTACATTTGTGATTATTTTTCTTGTTTTTTTTTTCTTTTGCATTATGAAAGAATATTTCAAAAAATCAAAATTCTAGTAAAAATATAATAATTATAATTTATTCATCTTTTATTCAATTTTCAATTGTACAAGGTAAATTTCGATACTGAAAAAGATTGTAGGTATTTGGTTCGATTCACGTGTATTAAAAAAATAAATAAGAATTAGTTATTTGAAAATGTACATATTTATATTGGCCATTAATCCTTTAGTACTTAAAATCCTTTGAACTCCAAACTTTTTTCTACTTGGTAGAACCAGTAGAGGTATTTTCGAATGCCAAATAAAAAAGATATGAACAGTCTCAGCTGAAAGTGATATCATTGAGAAAATCAGAAAAATTAATTACTAGGGGGCCAATTTCAACCATTTGGCTACTAGAGGATGTTTAAGCTAAATTGCACTCTTTTAAAAAAAGAGTTTCCACAAAGAACGGATAATCTTTCAAGCTATCTAATTCATAACCTACCTACTCCACCAGATTACTAAGATGTAGCCCTTAAATTCAAAATTTAGTGGCTTTTACTTCTTTTTTTTTGTTAAAAAACTGTAGCTTTAGTGTATAAACTTTGAAAGGTAAACAAACATTTTTGAAAAGTGCTTTTTATGTCCTATAAAATTCCTTAAAAGAGTGAAATTTTATCTTAAGAAATTGAAAAATTATCCACTAAAATCGCAAATATGTAACGTGGTCAGTTAGCGTCATCGTTGGAGTGCAAAGGACCAAAGTGCTAATCAAAAAAATAATTAAAAAAATTATTCTAATTTGATAAAAAGTAATTGATAAGATTTGAGTAATAAAATAAAACCTAAATAGAAAAATCAGAATCAAATTTTAAAAAAAAGTTATCTAAAATTTTTTTTAATCTTTTTTAAATATCAAAAGATACTTGAAATTTATATATATTTATTTTTAGACGACCTAAAACTATTAGGCACTTAAGCTCTTTTTGTTCTTTTGTCTTGTTTTAAATAAAAGTTAATTCTTTATTAGAAAATTCAATCTAAAATTCTCATTTGTATCAAATTCATTATAATAATTATTTGTATATGTATAATAAAACCCATGGTAAATAAAATTTCTTCACATCATTTTTGATATTTATATTTTAAAGCTATTTATAATTCTTAATTAAAAGACCTTCATGATATAAAGGATTTAAAATCCTTTTTATAATAATAAATCAAATTTATAACAATTTTCTTTATTTTTTTTTAAACACAAGGACATCCATTATATAAAGTTTAAAGTGACATTCACTTTACTATGATATTTATGTATGTTTTTGTGTTTTTCTACTTTGTTTTTTCTCTACTTAAATAATATCCTTCAATTGTCCTTTTTCTTATGAAGTACAAACAATCTTTTTTTTCTTCTTCTTCGTACATTAAAAACTTACAAGAAACATGATACGGATTAGGTGTATTTTATATGAATTTAAAGAATGTTGTCCGAACACTTTTTGTCGGAGTTTTTCATAGTTTATTTTTTTTCACAAATGCTTTTGTTTTTTTTTTAACTACCTTTTTTTATTTAAACCTATTGTATTCTTTATTATCCTTGTCAGATTTTATTACGATTATTTTTTGTTCAATTTCAGTCATCAGAGTAAAAGCATGTGTGATTAAAATCAACAAATAAAATTTATTTTCAAGTTGGTTTTTTATTTTCGTTGATCATTCTTCCTTGTTTGTGCTTTTTGATAAATATACAGGATTAAATGAACAAAGTATTGTGTATACTTGATGACAATAGTATGCAATATACAATTTCTACTGCACAAAAACAAAAAGAATTGAAAACCTTATTTCCCAAAATAAGAAAAAAAACTGTTATCAAAATTTTTTTTAAATTTTCAAGCAAAAGAGATTGAGCCTTGAAAAAAGTAAACAAAGTAGTAAAATTATCAAAATACTCAATATAGTATTTTTTCAACAGTTTTTTTCTATATTTTTTTTTTTCAGATAAAAAAGAGATAGAGGAAAATTTTCATAGTCACATTGAACAAAAAAAATGAATAAAAAAAAGATATATGTGGTAAAAGTTCACCTTCTTTCATATTACTTTATTTATTTAATATTAAAAGTTAGTTGAAAAATAATAAATGCATTTAAAAATATGCATATTGAAAATGAGCTACATGCTACAGATATTTACAGGTGTGTATACAAGGTGTATCGAAAATAATTATTCTACTTGAATTTTTATTTTAGTTTTTCCCTGAATACTTTAAAATTTAGTAAAAAAATTTAAAAAAATCTTATAAAAATCATACGGTAAAAGCTCGATTATTGTTTAAGCTTTACCAGTTTTCATAGTGTAATTTCTAATATGTGGTTTACCTAAGCCCAATTTAACTTTTTAACAAGGTTGTACAGAATTTTTATTATATTACGATGATATATTGTTCAACTCAACACTAAAATGTTTCATTGTAGCAGTAGCATGTGATGTGAGCCATTTAGGGCCTTAGGAATGATCAGGGATCCAACGTGTGAGGCCTGTATGGAGGCGGAAACAACAGAGCACCATCTCTGCTATTGCACAACACCTTCTGTAGGATAAGGCTACGTATATGGAATGGAACTCTGATGTATTGAGATTAGAAGACCCTAGACAAAATTCTCTCGTTTATTAGGATAAGGAGAAGATTTTACTAGAGATGGAGTGCTGAGTAAAATGGACTCTCCTGTCTGAGTGATCGTAGATGCCTCATTCGTATCCTCCCATCCCATACACACAAACAACAAATAACATAGTGCCTTAGTGATTTTGTGTTTCAAAAAATAAAAGAAGCCACGAATAGATAGAAGATATATAAGCCTTTCCTTTTAGTATAAAATGCATAAATTAGGAAAAAAAGTTAAATAACTGAAGTTTTATAACTGTAATTGTTCGATTTTTCATTTCATTAAGTCACTGAGGCTTTAGAATTTTAGCATTTAAATAAAATTTGTATGTGATGGAATTTCCTATTTCGAATTTTGATCTCAAAGTCAGCGTAAATTTCCACTAAAAAATCAAATATAAAATATCAGTGCTTCTGTTTTTTATTCACCTTTCACATATCTCACATATGAAAATTTAACAAAGGATAAATAAAACTCAGTGTCGAAGATTCCTTCACACATGCAACCAGGAAATTTTAAATACATGCACACTTATAATAAAGTGACGGAAATAAAAAAGTAATAAAAAATTTCTATTGTTTCAGATGAAATTAAATAAGAATACAAAAGATTTCTTCCAGAAATATTAAACTTTAAAGAATATGAAATATTCCGTCTTCAAAATGCCATATTATTGTATGTCGTATGTATGTATGTACTTACATATATTTGAATAACGTGTAAGATAACGAAAAAAAATTCCACATTGTACGCAGTTTTTTATGTTATTTTACAAAAACTTTATAACAAAAAAAATGATATGCATTTTAACAAATTCATCATATAAATTGTACTACAAAAAACGAACAAAATGATTTTTGTCTATAAAAGAAACAAACAAAAAAAAAAATTCGAACAAAAGTCTTTTATGAAAATGATTATTATCTTTAATAAAAAGAATAATATGATGAATTTTTGTTCATTAAAATCGTCAACAACTAGTACATACATACAATTAAAACGATAAAAAAGAATATCTCTTTTTCATGCATGACATATGACATAATAATGTTCAGTTTCAACAGACAATTTTATAATCAAAAATGTCATAATTTCATTCAATCTATGCAATGACATTATGTCAGTCAGCAAAAAAAAAAAACAATATGTGTTTGTATGTTAATAAAAAATACATACATGTAAAAAATATACATATACACATATAATATGTACTTTACATGTGTAAAATTTAAATAATCTGATTGAATGTAGGTACATACTTCTATATTTGACTTTAAAATTTCATACAAGAAACAAGATACTGGTTAAATTACAATAAAGTTTACAAAGATAATAGGATAAAAATAATTTGGTTAAAAAGAGTCTAAACTTTGCCTTGAAAGTCTAAAAAATTATTTGTAATTCACAGGGTAGTTTTTTTGGAAATTTTAAAAGAAAAAGTATTGAGTTATCTTAATTTGTGATTTACAGGAAGTTTACTTTTTATGAAAAGCTTTAAAGGAATCTTATTAATTATGCTACAATTTTTTCCAAGTGTTATTTTATACCTAATGAAAGCCTTCTCGTTTATAAGAGGCATGAGCTAGAGACTTCTAATTCACACACTTTATGGACTCATTCAATGAAAAGAAGTGAAAAAAATGTAAAAATAAATTTTAATAAAAAACAAATATTTTGTACTAAAACTTAAGGGGGGTTTATTCAAAAGCTATCGCAGAGTAAATAAAGGTGGTATTTTACAAAAATTCAACTTATACTGTAGAAACACAATCAGACGACAGGCTTTGGACCAAAAAATCACCAAACCAACGAACAAATGGAAATTTGTGGACAACCTTTGCTCACAGCTCCGAAATTGAAAATTAGTTTCACTTAGTTGCCACTGGTAGTCGCAATTGTGGGTAATTTCATAGGTATATTCCCTAATTTTGACAGACTTTTAAGTAAGCCGCCGCCCATCGTTCTTATTGTTTTACAGATAATTTAATAAAACCACTTAGTAATTAAAGAGATTGGGTACAAAGAAAACCACTTCGATTATGCGATTGTTGTTTTATAAATACAATTTCGAAATAAATTGAGAACCATCATTGCAAAATGTTATATGTCACAAATATTTAATTTTTCAAGGACGAATAAAACTTTCTGCATTTGCATTTTTACGTAAAATTTAGACTTTAATTTGACGTTTTGAATTAATGGCCCTCAAATATTATATCGAAAAAAAAATTATGAAAGATACCTACTTTTCGTCTACCTTTGAACAATTTATTTTTTTGTTGTTTTGAATTTTGTATAGAATTTATTTTAATAAAATGAAAATTATTTTTTTTATAGCCGTTTTCTTTTTTCCAAAAAAAAAAAAAAGATTATGTTTTTAAACTTTTTTCAGCAATACTAAATGTAATATAAAAACCATAAATAATAAATTATAAGTAAAAAAATATGTTAAAACTAATATTTATAAAAGATCGTTAAAATATTTTGTAAATGATTTAATGATGAAATAAAAAGTTATAAAAGCTTTTTTTTTATTTTTTTTAATGTTCCCTTACCTTAAAAAGTGATTAAATTTTTATGGTTGTCTAATAATGAAAATAATATGTACATCATAAAATTTATGTTTTTTAAAAAAAAAAGAAATATTATTCATACTTTTAAATTTAAAAAAAAAAAATAATTTATTATTATTTTTTTGTATTAATTTTGTAACCTTAAAATTACAAGGGTTTGTAACTATAAATTGAGAACTTTTATTCGTGAAAGTTTATTTTATAGTTTTGATGTTTTGTTTTTTATATTTATCACTTTTTTTTTTTAAAAAAATACTTAATTGCTTCTGCATGGAAGGTTTCACAGAAGAATTAAAAAAAAAACTATTATAGTTACAATGAATCTCAATTGAGTGATCTAGAGTCAAAGTTTGAAAGGGTTTTAAGTTTGTAGGGGATTTGATCAATGTTTACGTAGTATATCTAAGAACAGCAATCGACATAGCATTCGGGGTAGCTCAATAGTAAGAGTAATGCCCCGGAAAGGCAGAGGTCTGTCTGTGGTTCGATTCCCAACCGAGTCGAATGTCGTTTTTTCTATTCTAAGTCTACTACAGGATCATACCGAGATATCATCATACCGAGATATCGATATCATCCACTTTCCAGGAAACTGTAGATCAAAGCAACGATATTATTCTCTTTCCTTTTCAATCAAATCGTGGCGGTTCCTACTTGCCTCACTTAAGGTAATATTTGGCCTAAAGGATTGCATGCCTTGCCCTCCAACCAGTTACCTCAGGATACTCGCACAATTTTCTTATAAGTTACACGTTTTTTATATTTTTTTTCTTTCACGAAGAAGTAGGAGAGATATTCAATAACCTATACTTTTGCTTGATTTTTGACTATTTATTATAATTTAGTGGAACGTATTTTCTTGTAATGGAATTTTTTCAAAAATTCCCTTTCACTTTCGAAACAAATAAAAAATAAAATTTGTAAAATAATTTTATTCGGAAGAGTGAATGTACTAAAAATTTAAAAAAAGTATTAAATTTCATACGAATTTCATATGGGAGATTTTATCTCTGGGCAACATTTTTTTTTTCTTTCGAAATTAATAAAAAAACCACATTTTCACCGAATTAAAGTCGAATTTAAATTGATTGATAACTTTCAATCAATTGTGATCAAGTTCGTTTTAAAAAAAAAAAAAAAAAAAAAAGAAATATTAAATTCAGATAAAAAAATATTTTCAATTACCCTGAAGCTTTCATCGACACATTCAAATTATCTCATGTCTATAGCTATTTTCTTGAATATCATTAATATAGCCATTTTCAGCCATTTTTCTTTAATATATACATATTCAATTTGTATTGTATGTACTTATGTGTGTGTAGTACAGTATATATTGTATATGTAGATTTAATTTAATTTACACAGAACTGAATCTCGAGGCGTGTATACATGAAATAAATCAATTTTGTTGTTGAGCAACAGATTGAATGAATTCTTTTCTGAAAAAACAAAAAATCATAAATCATAATATAAGACATAAAAAACAACAACAACAAAAAAATAATTTATCTGCAATATTTTTATAATTTGCATTTAAAAAAAATAATAATATTTTAACATAAATTCAACGTTTTTTTTTCCACTTGGTAACTTTTGTATACGAGTATCTTTTGGAAATTCATGTTTCACTATATATTGTCCAGTTATACAATATTATGATTTTGTTACTGTTGTTGTTGTTTCGTCCTTTTTTGTTCTATCTACTTATACGTTTATATAAATATTTTTTAAAATAATTATTTCCGAACAAAAAAAAAACAACATTTTTTCTGTATTTTTATTTATAATTTTTTGGAATAAATCAAGGAAAAATACCAATTTAGACATTATTTTAAAAATGGATTCCATATAATAAGAACTTATATGTTTTTTTTATTGTATCTTTCGATAGCATTTTTTTTGTTTTTGTTGTTGGCTATTTTTTGGCTATTTTTCACTGTATTTTTGAATGACATGAATTTTATCTATAAAAGAAATTAAAAAGCCAACAAAAACAACAAAAAATTAAAAAAAATCTTCTAGACTGTGTATTGCATATATGTATTTTTCTTTACTTATCGGTAAATTCAGTTGCGGTTTTTATTTTTAATATTAAATAGAAAAATAAATTTTTTTTTATAAAATTATATAAATGTATATTTTGCTTTTTTTTTCCTTTTTTTTTTTTTGAATACAGTACGAGTATATTTTTGATAGAAACATTTTACACATAGCAAAGTTCTTTTTATCACTTGAAATTTTTTTTTTAAATTTTATTTTGAAAGTACATCTACTTCAGTGTTGTGCTTTTGCATGTATATTTTCGGGGAAAAAATTTCATGTTATAAATCTTTGTATTATTCACACAGAAAAAAAAAATAAAAAATAAATAAAAGTTTTAAGATAAAAATTTGATTTAAGTTCATGTACCGAAAAATTGGCATGTTACCAATAGAAAAAAAAAATATATTTTTCTATATACATATGAATACATAAAATTTATATTAATGTGTATATTTATTCTACATATAATATAAAATATACTGCATGTATGTATGCATGTGTGTATTTTGACAAATATACATACCTACACATATGTCTGTATGTTTATACATATATGTATATATTTAAGGATTACAAAATATATAATATAAAATTTGGTAAAAAAAAAGTAAAAATAACGAGTACGAGTGGTAGAAAAAAACGCTTTTCCAACATTCATGAGAAAGAATTTTTAGTTTGTCGTATTGAAATTTTTTTATTTACAAAATTTTTTCACATATTATGAATATACTTTGTGTATTACACCATTAAAAAAAATAATAAATAAATAAAAAAGTAGAAAAAAAATCTGTTTTTTTTTTATTTTATCATTGGTGTCAATTTATTTCATTTTTTTACTATATATAGAAAATGATACATGTGGAAAAATTTATATCTTTCACTAGAAAATTTTCATTTATGATAAAAAGTGAAGTTGAAAAAAAAATTATATTACAGATAATGGGAGTATGCAGGCAGAGTGGTTTTTTTTTTTTTAAATTTTTGAAATATAATTTAATGTTTGTGTTCTGATTGTCGTTTTTGACGACAATTTTGGTTAAGACTGGTATGGGAATTCATAATGAGAAGACCAAAGAAAATAACATTAGTAGTGTAGAAAAGCGAACACCAGGTATACAACTGAAAAATCAGTTAAATTAAAGATAGACATGAAGACAAAAAGTAAAATAATGTTGATCTGATGACAGCTCAGAAGCCAGGAAAAAGGAGTCTGATGAAAATTAACCGTCAGAGACGACCGCAAATGACTATTGGGAGGCAGTAAGGAGAAACAAGAATATACTACGTAAAATTTTTGATTTTCTTAGGTCATGTGGAACGAAAAACAGATATTATTTTGAGAAAGGAACTGAAGTATTTTGTGACCTAATAGAAAGGGTAGAAAAGTCGATATGGGAATATTGTGGGACTTTGGAAGTACATAATTAGACAGTTAAGATTTTTTTTTTAAGTTTATTTATTTGGAAGTTCGTGTGTTCTCCCATTACACAACTTACAGGAGTTCAAGTGAAACATCCATCAACACTTCCTTTCTTTACCCTTCTAACTTTTTCCTCCCAACCCAACCGCTTTTCTTCTACGCTAACGAAAGTGTAGTAAAGCCGTATCCTCACGCTGGCTGTGGTGACACGTTATTAGATAAAAAAAAATTGTGGTCGTTTCTGGGTAAGTTTTTAATATATTACACCATAAGATTTTAAATTCTGCTCTTATGAAAGATACTTTTAATACTCCATCATACCCAAACTTGTGTTTAAATTTTGTCAGAGTTATTAGGTTCAAAATCACATAGATTTAGAGATTGAAAAGCGTCAAAAGTTTCATTAGTGTTGGTATAATGGCGTCTTAAAACATTCAAATATTTATTTAATAAATTTTAAAAAATTTAAACGTTTTTCTAAAGTTTTAATTCACCAATTTTGATATTGACGAATTCCAATGAAATTAAGTATTTTTCTTTTTAAATTTAAACTTCCTTAAAAATGAAACAAAATATCCTTTTTTATTTTCTTATTTGGAAATAATAATTTTCTAAAAAGTTTTATATTTTATTCAGGATATCATATGGATATGACATGTAGTATTTTAGCTATTTTAAATTTTAATGCTGTAATAAGATGTAAATTGCATTGAAAAGGCGTCAATGTTGGAGAGAAAAACAACAACATTTAAATAAGGAATTTTATCTTTTTTTATTGTCACAAAGAAAATAAGGAGCAAATTTATGATTAGAAACCAATAATACAACCAAACATAAACAAACATTGGAATGTTTTTTTTTTTTTTTAATTTTTAAATTTGACTTTTGACATTTATATTTAAATGTTAAAAACAAACAAGATCGTATAAAAAGAAATCATAAAAAATAAAAATATTGTTTTGTCCTTTTTTATATTGCTACCATCACCAAATATGTGTATTGTTGTTGTTGCTTATTTAATGATAGTGATGACATAGTTATAAAAAATTGATATCAATACTTAACTTATGAATGTATACATATACATATGTATAATATTTTTGATTTTTTTGTTGTTGTTGATGTAGCTGTAAAATACTCATCGTACAAAATTTATTGAATCTTTAATGTTATGGATGTATAAAGATTTGACATGAAGGATATAATATATGTAAAAAAGCAAAAACGAGAGCAAAAAAAAAAAAAAAACAGATTTTACATATTTTCCAATTCCTTCATAATTTTTTTGTGTGTGTGTTTCTTTTGCACATACGAGCAGAAAGAAAGTTTTTCAGTTATGGTTAATGCTTATAAAAATATATATGTACTCATGTATATAACATAGATTTTATAAATAAGTGACTTTTACAAGAATAATAATATTAAGAAGACGAAAAAATCAGTAATGTCTTGACAACATTGTATTAATTTTTTTGTTTTTTTGTGTGTTTTGTTTTTGTTGTTTATCATCATTATCTGAAAAATAGAATAAATTGTGCGTTAAGATATACTGTGTCTCTCTGTATAGATAGTATGTACACACATACATTATGCATATCTAAAATATTATCCTTTTTATATGTATCATTATTGTAATCAGAGATTTTATGTATTGAGTGACAACATGAGTTTTAAAATTATTGTAAAACGAATTTTGTATATAATATACATTGTACATACATAAAACAAAACAAAAAAAAAATATCTATAAGGTCATATAATATAATTTTATGTATAGACATTTCTGATAAATTTAATATTCAAAATGTTGGAATTTTTTTATATTATGTACTTTGTTATTATTATTATTTTTTTTTTTTTTGCTCCAAGAATGTAAAATAAAAAAATTAAGAAATTTTTTATTTTCAAAAAAAAAAGATAAGAGAAAAAAAATTAAGAATTTTCTTAAATTCATACTTTGTGTGAAGAAACACATCTTCATTGTCTTTTAATAAGCTTTTATTTTTACGTAAGTTGTGAACCACACACAGTTCAGTTAATCATTTTATTTCGGATTTAAAACATACCTAATTTTTATAAGAAGGTTGACACAATGTTGAAGCTTAAAAGTTGCTTATATTGAATTTCTGAATTTAAAAATAAGCTTTTATGTAACGAGATAGTGAAAAATGCTTCAATTTTTGTCTTTTTGAAATGGTGGACATCCATTAACTGCACTAGAGTCTGCACTTGTCATCCTCTCTTAGCCCCATCCTACTTAAAAGTGATATTTTAGTGGACAGTAACCTGTAACAGGGCGTACTGCCCATAATGATGGTCTTTAACTCGTTCCTGCTGATGTTGAGTAGTTTTCTAGAGATATACAAACCGAAGATTTGATAAGCTATTTTGCTTGTTGGTTTCCGGGAGTTTCTTTCCAATAGGAAATGCACTTCCTTATTTTCCATTCTTTGATATTCTGGTTAAATTTCAACTTCTACGGAATCAATTAAACGTGGAACTTGAGGTAGCGACTTACATAATATCCTACATATGCACTCGTATGTGTACATATGTACATATATGGTTAAATCTTCAACTTGTAGATGGTAACATTATTGAATCTTACAATTTAAAAAGTAAAATAAGAAAAACTTCGAGTTAAAAGAACACGAATTTAAAAAATTTCTATTTGAGAACAAAATTTAAATAGAAAAAGGAAAAATTTAGAACATATTTACATATTAACATAATCAATATTTTAAGTTATACATAAATAATTAAATTGTGTCATGGTTGATTTTAGGTAAATTGAAAAAGAAAATAAAAAAATAATTCAAATAAATTTATTTCAAAAATCATGATGAATAAACTTGTACAACATAAATTTAGTTATTTAGTAAAAAAAAAAAATAAACCATATATAGAAAATGGAGCTGTATATTGAATGCAAAATATAATTCTCTAAAATATTGAATATTTTGATTATGTAATATGTACATACATAATATATGTAATATATCATACATATATAATGGTTTTGGATGTACGTATTGAAAACATGTTCATAAATAAACACTATTAAAATCATCATTTATTTATTTGTTATGGTAAATGTAGATGTAGAAAAATAAAAAAAAAATACAGTTATATAGAAAATCAGCAAAATAATATCATAATACATAATATCATAATATCATAATATGTACATATGTACATATAACTAAAAAGACATCAGGTGTATAAGTGGATTACATATTTAATTTAATTTACGATAGTTATATCTTTTTCCACAATCCTATTAATTGTATTCATGTAAAATATAAGAAAAGGATTTATGCGAATGGACATATAAATCTCTACACCAACACAATATTCCAGGATTGAATACAGGGACTTGCAAAATATAAAAATAAATGAAAATATGTAAACAATTACCAAAATCATTTATACATACCTCTTACATACATATACATATATGTATGTGGAAAGGAAACTGTTGTATTAGATTTTTAACAAGTTTTCTTTGAAGAAATAAAAGTATATTTTGTTGTTTTTTCATTCAGAAGAAAGTCTCGTTAATAAGAAATTAATTTTCAAATAATACAAAATAGGAATTGAGTTAATTAGGATATTTTTTTGAAAAGAGGATAAACGAAATTTATCTAGAACCACAAATCATACTCTTGCTATAGGATGGGTAAGTTTCAAAATGTTCAAATATGGCTTCGATACAAAGTTAAAAAGCTTCAAAACGTCCTTATTATAGGAATGGTAACAATATGTCTAGAGCTTTTAAATGCATTGTAGAAGCATTGTTTACGTATGAATAATATTTTTGATACATAAACGTCAAAGACGGTGAAGTTTATGTGAAAATTCTCACTCGTATATAAGTGATGAATGATTTTTTTTGTACTTTAAATATTAATTGTCAGTATGTAAAAATGGAGACATGTATAGAAGAGAAATATTATGTTGCTCATACTAAAGAATATTGAGCGAAATTAAATTCTGAATAAACGAAAAAAAATCGTGGGAGTAAGGAAAATCCAGATAGCTTTGGTATTTTTCATATTTTGAAAATATGTTTAAAACATCACTGCTGTTTTTTTCCCCTTTTCTATGTAAAATAAATGAGGGGAACATTTTGAAAATTTTAAAGGAATCGAAAAGTGCAATAAATAATAACAATTTTAAGTACTGAAAACCCTTTTTTTTTAGAAAAAAAAAAGAAGATAAAAATAAAGATTCATAAACATCCTGTTAAAAAAAATTTATTTATACTTATTTTAGATTGAAAATATGTTTTCATTATTTTTATATGCATTTTCCCTGTATATATGATTACGCACCGGAAATAATGTGTTCCACTACATTAGATTTATATAGATTGCAGTAATTTGTAACGTTTTTTCGATAAAATGTTAAACTACTACATGCATATGTATGAATATGTATGTATGTATGGTATTTAATATTTTACATGTTCAATTTTATGAATTAAATTTATTTTATATGAATATGTTTTGTAGATAAGAGTCTTTTATTACTAAAATATTTAATATAATATGTTTTTTTTTTAGTATACTCGTATAATTAAATAATATGAAAAATAAAGTAAATAAAATTGCAAATAATTTCGATTTAATATGAAATAAAGTGTTTTTTTTTTATTTATTCTATAAATAAAATAAATTCAAAAGGAATTTTAGTTATTAATTTTAATATAAATATAATAATTAATATTTTTATATTTACTCAATTGCACATGAATATAAAGTATAAAATCATGTTAATGTAGAAAGGATGTTCAATATTTTTCAAGTTGTTGAAATATAGAATTTTATTTAGCGTTCTAAATTAAATTGAATGAAATTTATAAGGACTTTCAAATTAAAAAAAAAACAATTTACTAAGCCCTTTTTTATTGATTCCTACAGGGTCCTCAAGTTACAATATTTTTTTCCTAAAGGGTCTTTTTTCTTATAAATCCTAATTCCAAATGAAGTATGAAAAATATCCTTTTGCGATGTCATGTCAGATATAATGCATAAAATTTTACTCAACTTTTCGGAGTAATGAAATGCCTCTTTTCAAAATTCAAACTTCATAATTCTCTATTCGTTTAAAAATTCGTTATTTATTAGGATTACGATTGATGACTCTCAAACTTCATGAGATTCATCAATGACCTATGAAGTACAATACAATAAAAAAAATTTTAATCAGATGAATGATTTTTCAGATGTCTTTACTTTTAATATATGTCAAGATTCAAAAATTTCAATGGGTAGAATACGTTCAAAAAACAACGGCTAATTAAAAAAAACTTTAAAGGATAAGGTGGAAGTGAAATTCTAGCTAATCTTAAAGCGTATAAAAATATAAGAAGATGCAATGGAAAGGGGATAATACTAAGTAGTAGTGTATAACTGGAAGACGATTAAGGATGAAAGATAGAGGAGCTCACAGTGCTCGATTTAAGTTATAGAAAGTCATGGAAAAGGAAATCCTTATTAACTCTTATATTGAATGATTATGTAATTATAACCTCATTTCTACCCTCTATGCAAAAAAAAGAATACAATTCTTTTATCATTTCATATGTAATTTAGTTTTTTATTCTTTTACTGAAAAAAAAATTGGTTAATTAAAAGAACACTTTTAAAAAATGTTTTTTTATTTATTTAAATTTTAAAATAAAAAAATATTAATATGAGTAAACACACACATACATAATATATGTATGTTTATATACGCATATACGCACGATTGTAGAAATTTAAATATCACATAAATAATATTATTTTATCTTAATTACATCCGAATTAAGAAAAAAAAAACAAACAAAAGAAACAAGAAAATAAAACAAACAAACAAACAATTTTTATGTTTAATATGAAAATTTCATAATTTTTTAATCATGGCAAAAAAAATAAAATAGAATGTTTCTGTATCTCTTGTATTTTTTAATACTATTATTTTCTTCTTTCCTGTTTTTGTTTTCTTTTTATTTAAAAAAAAAAAAAATACATTTCCTGTAACTCTTGTAAAAATATGTATTTAACATCAACTTTCATTAAATCCTAATTAAATTCTAAAACATGATATTATAACTGTTTTTTATACTTTTTTTTTTGAAATAAAATAAAATTGAATTGAATTTAATTGAATTAAGGATATGTTTACTATACCTAATACAGGTACTATGTGTGTGGGGGGTGTATGTATGTGTACATACTAGATATAGGGATGAAAGGGTATAAAATAAAAACAAAACATAAACAAAAAGGAAGAGATAGAAATTTAGAAGAAGAAGAAAAAAACAAACAAAATATAAGTTTAGATACATTTTATAGTATAGGCTTAAAAAAGTTGTAAATACATATTTTGTTGTTGTTTTTTAAAAAAAAAAAAAGGAATAATTTGACACGTACCTGTTATTTAATTTTATTTATAAAATTTTATATTAATACATAAAATATGAAGAAAAAAAAAGAAAGAAAAAAACCGATGTATTTTGAATTAGTTTAGTTGATGTTTTTATATACACCTCATATTATATATCCTTGTGTTGTATATGTGTGTGTGTGCTTTTTTTTTTCTCTGTTATATTGAATTAATTTCATGGTACCTTTAGTATTTCCTGGTACATTACATACATATGTATATGTAAGTAATTTTTCCCTTTTATTCATAAATATTTATGTATCTTGTTGTTTTTTTTTGTTCTTCTTCTTTTTCTTATAAATTTTTACATATTTCATCACATTTTTGTTGTTGTTGTTTTATTTTCATGAGCATTTTAACACATTTTATGATATTATTTTGCCCTTGATGTTGTTTATTAGTAAGTTAATTTGTTAAATAAATTATACTTATATATGAATAAAAAATACATACATATGTACATATATGACAAAATTATATTCTTATGAATATAAATATAACTTGAATATCACAATAAATTAGTAAATCTCGAATAGAATCAAATAAGAGAGAGAGAAGAAAAAAAATATGTTATGTGAAAAAAAAACCGGAGGATACATGTAAAAATGATGAGGTTGCGTTCTAAAGGATTGTGAGAAAGATTTTTCTAAATGTATCTAATGTAATGTATTTTTTTTTTAAAAGGAATATACAGACATAAATATATCAAGGTATGTAGTAATAATAAAATTAAGTTAATATTCATAATAATATAAGAAGAAGAAGAAGAAGAAGAAGAAGAAGAAGAAGAAGAAAGAATTCCATATTTTATTTTTGTTAACAATACAAACTAGATAAAATCATGTATTTAATTAGATTATATTTTATTAATGAAAATATGAAAGTATCTCGTCGTTTATTTTGCGATAGAGAATACATTTAGGATATATGGTTTGGTTTGTATATACATATACATACGGGTACGTACATATGTTATTTTATGTATAAGGAAAAAGTAAATTGCTTAACTAAATTAATATTTTATTTCATAAACTAATTTATTTATGGTGAAAAGTAAAATTAAATAAATTTATGAAATATTTCTACTTTTAAAGTGTTGGTAATGTTTAAATTAAATATTCATGCTTTGTATGTATATGGTACATTGGGCGAATGATTTTTGTAATGATGATGGGTATAGTTGACTGGGTATAAAATTTTTTTGAAATTTTTCTGAAAGCGGTTGAACCATTACTGAAGATATGGAATGTAGTTTTATACTACATGAAGCTTTTCATTGGAAAATTGAATGAAGATTCATTTGATTTTTTTTTATTTTGGGTTTACGTTTCAAATTTTTTACAAAATATGAGAAATGTTGATAAAGTTTTAGAAAACGCGATGTGGCTGAAAGTCCAGTTATAACAAAATGACTAATTTTATATCCATGGAAGATCCTGTAAAAAAAGGTTTAGCCTTTTCCGTTCGAACTTTTTCTCGACTTAAGCTGATACTCAGATTTTTGTAGCCATTTAAAAGTAAAAATAAAATTTACAAGATAGCATTGAAGACAAACATGTAAGTTATTTTTCTAATGACAATACTTCAGTTCTTCAATTCGGCAAACTGTTTCTTTTTGCCTGAACGAAAAACTTCTAATACTAACACTGCTTGAGAGAAGTATAATTCAAAAACCAAAGGCTTAAAACATCTAAAATTGTTCTAAATTTGCTAAGAATATTTGGAAAGTCTACATTCATCAATTACCATATATTTCCAGAGTTGAAAAAAAAGAAGATTATAAAGTGACATGAAAGGAGTTTTAAAGAAGTGTACCTATGCAAGAGAGCTTAAAAAAATGGAGTTAGAATAAAAATATACAAACGTAATGTAAGCAAAAACTGATTGATTAGCTCAATTTACAAAATTTTTGAAATCCCTGTCGTATTTTTTTCATTATTTTAACTCGAAATATTTTTTTTCTGCAATTTTTTAACAAAAAGAGAGTGTTTATGATTTAAAAAGTTTATTAGGAAATTTATTTCTCTTTTAAAAGCTCTTTTATGTTTTAGAGAAAAAAACGGTCTTATTTTATTGTCTAGCCTTTTTTTATTTAAAAAAAAAAAACAGTGAAGATCTTCATTAGTCAAATTTTTATCGTTTATGTGTTTCTACTTGAAAACAAATATTCAATAAAACAGTTTTTTTGCTAACTGTTTATTACCACGTAAGTACTAGGTAAGATGAGCTTTTCTATTCAAAATGAATTCATTCACAAAATTTTTCATTTTTATTTGTTCAACTTTTATTTTTATTTTCATTATTTTCCAACAATTATTTATGGTTTTTCTTTTCATTTTCATTTGTAATTTTTTTGTTATTCTGTAACAGTTATTGCCTTTTATACGGTCTATCCACAAAGCAATTGAGATAAATTCAAGTATGGCTTTTTTATATTTTAATGTTTAATTTTTTTTATTTTTTTGTTTACCCATCAACAAGACTTAATTTTAATTTAAGTGATTGCGCGGCCTATATCAAGTTTTTTTTAGATTTGCACGCGAAATGACTGTTAAAAAAAACGTTAAAAAAGGAACAAATATGTACATAAATAATAGAATATAAGGCAAAAAAATGAAATGTGAAAATCCAGTAAACACAAAATTTTTATTTTCATTTTTATTGTTGCGAAATTTACTTAGTACTTTGATGGTTTTTTTTACAGACTCTTATTTTTACTATCCTTTTTGTTTGTTTTTCTAATGATTTTTTTTTTTTATATTTAAGGATTAATTTTGATGAATTTTCAGCCTGTTTTGTTTTGCAATATTGTAAGTGTGTACAAATGAAAAATGAAAAGGTCATTTAAACATCTCATTAAGTGATTCTCTCTCTCTCTTTTTTTTAGTGTTTAACTAAACCTTTTTTGACAAAATTTAAAAAAAAAAATTCATTATTTTCATTTAATTGTTCGTTTGTTGGTATGTTTTGTTGAAATTGAGCACAGTCTGTCGTTTTTTTAGGCATACAATAATAATCCTGAAAAAATAAAGTGTAGGTTTTTATTGGAAATTAGCATGTCAGTTTGTTACAAAACAAGTATGTATTTAACATTAAAAAAATAAGGTCTATACTTAATCTTTTGTTTGTAAAAGTGATATTCTTGTTGAAATGAAATACTTGATAATTGAAAAAAAGAGACCAATAATGTAGCTATAGTAGTTGATTGGACATTAAATTACTTTTTTTTTGTTTTCATGTATACATACATACATATGTAATTACATTTTAGCATGAACATTTTGAAGTCAATTTACGGTCAAATATTTATATAATTATTTAAAATAAATTACATACAAGGGTACAAATTACCATCACCCACACAATGTGAATTTATTTCAAAATCATAATTTATAATTCATAAGAATTTGTGTGGATAATTTTTTGAATTTTCTTAAGTAATTTTTGTAAATTATGAACTTTAATAACAATAATCGAAAATTTTTCACGTAACATTAAACAATCATTAACCAATCTCTAAACAAACTTGTTCGTTCAATTTTTGTTGTTGTGTATGAGCAAGGATAAGGAAAAACGTGTATAGGTAATTTAAATAGGAAAAACAATGTTTAGTAATTTGACGTCATAGATATTTTATTAAAAGTTTACTATGACATATTTATTCGATTTTCTCTAAATTTAATTAAATCGTAATTTTGGCAAAATACTTTTAAAAAAAACTTACAGTATTATGAGAAATTTTATTCAAAAGATATATTTTTTTTATACTAAACACACTTCTTTAGTTCCAGCATATTTAGAGCTTTTTGTTGAACTTCTGCACTTTTTGTATATCATTGGTGAATTTGGACGGTTTCAGTCCCAATTCTCTCTCCAACTTTAATATTTTTAATTTATTTTTATACAGCTTTGACTCTAATACTTGTTTTTTTAAAAACTGTATCGAATCGCTGTCATTTAATTTTTTTTTTCTATTATTATTTTTGAACTGCGAACATTGCGGCAAGGTTTGATTTTCTTGCAACGAGCAATTCTGTGGAGAGATAATTGGAACACTGGAATCTGCTTCTGGTAATTTTGAGACCTCTGCGACTGGGGATTCTGTACCTAGAATGTCTAGGATTTCTTTATCCACCTCATCCAAGATGGCTTTTTTTCCACCTCCACTGCCAGTTTTTTTTGCATTATCACGTTTTGCCTGGAAATGGTTATTATGTTATTATATATGTATATATCATATATTATATTAATATACGATATTATTTTTAAGAATATGAAAAAGTTCGTCTTTATGTCTTTCGTTAAGCGATTAAATTTTATATGGGAACTTACCAAAGTTCGACTTTTCCACAGTCCAAATATGTGGTCACGAGCATAAGTCCATTCGCGTTTGTTGGAAGCTAAACCAAGAGATTGTGCTTTTTTAAGTATTTCTTTCCATGCTTCTTCCTTCTCCACTTTACTTACAGTGTTATTTCGAAAAGATGCAAATAACACATTCTAGAAATAAAAAATTTAATAATATAAACACCTGAAAAAATTTAAAATAAAGTTTTACCTTTTTTTCTTTCACCATTTGCAAAATAGCTAATTTTTTCTTTTTTGAATCTCGGCCCATTTTATAAAAAATCACCACAAATCACTACTCGTAAAAATCAATTACAACTAAAAATTATTACAACGAGACTAATTACTCGTCAACAATTCAAACTAGTTATTGAATTGCTGTGTACAAAAATACAAAAATACAAAAATAAAAAAAAATAAAAACACAAAAGCAAAATAACGGATAAATCTATTGATAGCGTTTTTCAATAAAAAAATTTTTGTATATATTTTAAATCTATAGAATTTAATATTCTTTAAGCATAATAATAATGAATAACAAACTACTTATCAATTCAAACAACTTATCATTTTGTGATAAGTCATGTTAATTTTTTGGTGCAATACTTATCATTTTAACTTATCAGAAATTGATAACCTTTTTAAATTGATAAGTGAGTAGAAATAAATATTTCTTGGTGCAATACTTATCATATAAACTTATTGAAAAAATAAGTGATAAATGGTTGATGCAATAGGGCCCAGAACTACAAAATAAAAGTTACATGCATGAAAAGCCATAAACTAGTATACATACTATACGTTTCAATTTTTTTTTTTTCTAGTAAAACTCAGTTTTACGAAAATTATTTTTTGATCTGAAAATTTCTCTACATTTTCAAAAATAAATTTGACATAAATTGTTTGTGAAATTCGCCTGATAAACGATATAGGGTGGCCTAAAAATTGTTTCCTTCTATTACACAAATTTTCAATATTTGTACATGCTGGTAAAAAACACTAATGGCCAGTTCCACAGTCGAAGCTTAAGCAGAGTTTAAGTTAAACCTAAAACATGTCTTAAGCTTTACTTAAATTTTTTTTCGTTCCTCAGTCAATTTATATTTGTAGCTTAACTATCTTTAGTTAAACCTATCATTGTGAATGAATTTGTAATGGAACTTGTGGAACTTGAAGATGTCATTGTATATCCGCTAGATGGCAGTGGCAATTGTTGTGACATTCCAACACTTTTTCTTATAAATTTCAATTTATAATAAATTTAAGGACAAAGCAGATAGATAGATAGCAGTTGTTTTCTTTTTTTCTTTTTGACTTTTACTTAAACCTTAAATAAAGTTTAAGCTCTCAATTCGTACGGCTTAAGTTAAACTCAGTTTAACACTTAAGCCTTCACTGTAAAACTGAAAAAAGTGGTTAAACTCAGTTTAAGAGTTTAAACTCTACTTAAAATTCGACTGTGGAACTGGCCATAAGACAACATTTTTCTTTTTAAAAAAAAGTTAATGCAAGGTATGATAAGACTATGTATAGTCTATGTTGTTTTCTAAAGTTTGGTGAAATTGGTCTAGTAATTCGATGAAAAGCACGAGTATTACATGGTCTCGATTAAAAAATATTATCGTAAGGCATAAAAAATTGATTAATAAGAAGACAGTTTTGGAAAGAGAGTTCCAGAGTTTGAAGAATAATGTGAAAAAAAATCACGGTGATCAGTAGTTGTTGAACATGTAATATGTACAACATTAATCATAAAAGAAAATTTATTAAACTTGAAGAAAAAAAAATTGTTGAATTTAAATAATCGATGAAAGATGTAACTTTTGGGACACTAGTTACTGTTTTACGATCTGTGTGGATTTTTGAAAATTAAATGTATTCATTATCAATAATAATCCTTCAATCAACTATTTGTTTGTACTAAAAAAATATCAAAACATATGTGTGTACATACATATGTATATGTATCTATAGTATGAGAGGACTGCCGTTAACACACAGCTTCATTTTCACGATAGATTATTTTGTAAAGTTATTCGAATAATTAAAAAAATATATTTTCATTATTTGTTCGGTAATTTCCAATTTTTCTACTTTTTTTTTAAATTTTTTTACTCTGTTATGTAATATGCATTTTATAAAATGTGATGCAATGCAATTTATCAATGACCACAATAATTAAAATAATGTATGTATGTATATATATTTGAAAATCAATAAAATATCTTTTTTTGTTTTGTTTTTTTGTTTTTTGGATATTTTGTATCTGTCAAAAAATAAATTGATTATTATTGTTATTATTTTTCCTGTGTTCAAATTGAAATTTTAATAATAATAAATTACAAACATACATGCATACAAGTACATACATATACATATGTACACATTACGTATTACAAATTACATAAAATAAACGATAAAATATAATAAATTCGCGAAAATTTGATATTCATTTGAAATGTTCATTATACATGTATATTTAATGAAAAATGAGTTTTCAAAAGTTAGTGGTTTTTCAATAAATAGGTAGGTAGTTAGAGATACATACATACGTAAATGTATTGAAAAACATTAATTTACTATCATTTATGTCACATCATCATCATTATTATTATTTTTACTGTCATCATTATATCTATAATATTATCATATTCTCTTAAATGTATTTTAGAACATTAGAACCTTTTTTTTTTTTTTTTTTGATTAAATATTATTTTGTATACAATTTTGTATTATGCATACAATATAGCAGCCTACAATTTATGTTGTTTATTACCTTTCATTGCTTTTAAACAGATTTAATATCATGGTAAAATGAAATATTATACACATGTGAATAAACTTATATGATGCGCGTAACATTGATACATTGTATTAAATATTATAAGCTTTTTTTTTTTTTTTTTCATTTATCTAAATAGGTTCTCATGTAAACTATTCGTACTCGTACATATTAGATACTTTATACTTATAATTTTTTGTCTATAACTACATAATTGTAGTATAATAGCGAAAAATATCTTAACTGTCAAACTTCGAAAGTTCATTTAAAAAAAAAAAAATCCAATGATCTCTTCCAGGGCCGTATTTAAGCATAGGGCTACATAGGCCTGCACCACAAAGCACAAAGGGGCCACCATCACACAAAAAACGAGTGAGGTTTTTTTTTTGCTTGTTAGAAATATACAACCTTGATAGGGCCCGCACCATAGGTCTAGCCTAGGGGTCGACAGATCCTAAATACGGCCCTGATTTCTTCTATTTTATTTTTCGTTTTGATTGAACATAAGGTATATTGGGCACAAATATTCACAATTCAAGCGATTATTATCTTGATTTAAAATTTTTGTTTTAGGTACAGATTGCATGAAGAAGTGCATCAATTAAGATTCTTACAGAATGTCAATAGATACTTTTGTTTCGAAAATATCATCGTACAAATTTTGACACACATTTTAACTAGCGTATAGTGAAATATGAAAAAGATACTTATGAAGTTTGACTGTTAGGTTGATAATATACAGATACATACATACGAGTACATACTCGTATATTTTTATTAATCCATACAATATTAAATTTTATATTTATCATGTTTTTTTTTTATTTTTATAAATATTAAATTTCGAAGTTTAATATTCTATAAATCATGATGTATAATCGGTGAAATGAAAGTTTGTATTGTATATTTCCGTACAAAATATAGGACGATAGGATATACGAATATAGGTAATAGGTATATAAGCACAGAAAATCATATAAATAATCATTTGTGCATGAAAATAGGTAATATTATGTATATAGTATTGTACATCAATATTGTGTACATACATAGGTATACCATTCAACAATGGATTCTAGGTTTTGTATTATATGTACACGAAAAATAACCTAACCTAACATACTGATACTATTATATACATACATATATACATACAGAATAATGATGATGATAATAATAATAATGATGATGGTGCCATTAATTTCCTATCGTGTTATGCATAATGTAATAGTTATCTGTTGGTAACACATTTTATATTAAAACGGAAATTATGGTTATTATTGAAAATAATAATGTTTTTCTTCTTTTTTTTTTTTATCATTCATTTTTCTCAATTTTTTGTGTAGGTTTTTTTTTTTTCTTTTCTGAAATATTTTGATTATCATATATCCATAAAATAAAAATGTATCTATATATACCTACTTTTTTTTTTTAAAAGATATAATCGAAATAATTTCGATTATGAGAATTGATAGTAATTGGCTATTTAAAGATATTTTTTTTTTCATATTGTAATTTTATGATGTGTGTTTTTTTTTTTCAATTTAAATTTTTTTAAATAAACAGTTTAAAAAGTAATCTTCGAGTATCTTCCTGTATGATTCTTATCCTGATGGGTATTGTTTGGATTAAATTGATAATTAAAGAAAAAAGTAGATTCTTCTGGCTTACATTTTTGTAGAATTTACCCACAATTCTGTAATAACAGAATTAGGCTTTTTGTGTACCGTAGGATCATCCATAGGCCAGAAAGAAGTGTAGTTTCATCAGTACCCAATGTTTGTGCTTTCGTCCTGTTACCTTCTGTGAAAGTTAAAACAAATACTTACCTTTCACCTGAGACAGAGAATGAATATTCTGAGTATGTCCTTAAAAATATTTCCAGAAATTTTACAGAATATGTATAAGCAAATTTCCTAGGATTTTATTGCTTTTTTTGCATTAAAATTTCAAGTAATTTTGATTTATTTTCCAAAGAATATTAGTGGAGCTTGAATGAGCGCAATTTGAATCGTAGTTTTTGTTTTGTAGGCCATGAGAGACAACATGGATTTTTAAATTTTAAAAAGTGGACTTCGTGAAAAAAGCTTCAAAATTAATAAGACAAAGTATTTACTTATGTAGGAGATTTGAATAACAATGTTTAAGTAGTAACTAAGAAACAGTGAACGGCATGAAATTCGGTGGCGCATTGGTAAGTGCACTATCCCGGCAAGATAGAGGACTGTGGTTCGATTCCCAGTCGAGTCGAATGTAGTTTTTTTCTGTTCTTAGCTACTACACTTATGAATTGATCGGTAAGTGGCCGGATATAAAAATATTGGCTTTTGAATTTGGAGGGCTCGTGTTTAAACTCTCCGAAGTTTACTCAGCTTTATGGTACATTAGAAATGAAGTACTGTCATAGAAACAAAACTACGTTTTCCATTAAAGAATTTAGAGGTTTACATACTATCTTGAAACTGTAGGTGTGTGTAGTATGGCAGTTATAAATGTCAAGAAAATCCAAAGCTACATTTATTGAGAGCAAGTTAAAAGTGATTTAAGTATGCGCTGATAAATCACTTAGTGTATATGAATAAACTGCCACAAAACTAGTAGGGAAAGTAAATATAAATTTACAATTACATAATTGAAAAACATTCGGCGCACATTCGAATAATTCTCTAACTTTGTTAGCTTGTTATTTTTAAATTTCTTAAATTCATCATCAATGTTTTTGTTTGAAAAACAGATAAATTTGTCGTCATACACACATTTTATACAACTTTGCAACAAATAAAATTGAAATAAACAAAAAAAACAACAATGTAATTCCTAATAAAATATTCCATTAATGAATTTTCTGTATATTTTGTGAATTTTGTTTTTGTTACATTTGTAAACAATGTAAACTATCTCAAAAATTATGTATTCTATTTTTCGAAATATGTATGTATAGTACATAATAGAAAATTTATCCCTTTTATAATTTCAATATGATATACCGTCATTATTTTAAGGATAAAATTTGTAACCATTGTAACTATGAAATTCACTATTAAATTTATTTAATTGAATATAATCCTTAAATGCAAGTAGATACATACAATTACATATATTACATTATAGATACAAGAATTTAGATAATCTCATATGTATTATGAATTTAGAAATTTTTTCATTTGTCATGTTAGAGATGGTATTTTATGTATGTACGAATATGTACATTTCTATATATTTACGTATATGTATGTAGAAATACAAATATGTACAATGTACATATTATGAAAAAGAAAAATGGTAAAAAGAAGTCAAAGATTATTCAGTTTGGAGTTTTGTGAAAATTGAAAAAGGAATATCAAAAAATAGATAATAATTATTTTAATAAAAATGAGAGGAATTTTCAATTTTAATATCATTAAAAATAATTTATTATTTTATTCTTTTTCTTGTTTTTTTTTTCTTTTCTTTTTTTTTTTTTTTTTTTTTTTTTGTTCTTTTTGATAATACATACTTAAAAGGTACAAATCCAAATAAAATTCAAAATAATTTTACGTATTATGAACAATAATTTTTCTTTTTCTTTATTAGCTATAGTACAAAATTTTCTTTCTTTCTTTTTTTTTTCCCCTTCTTTATTTTTATTATATTTTATTTTTTTAATTAATTAGTTTATTACTTATGAATTAATCTAAAGATTAAATTTTTAAAGTAAAGTTTTTATTATTCATTTTGTTTTAATTTTTTTAAATTACTTCTTTTTTTTTTTTAAATAATTTTCATTTGATTTTCTTTATTATTTTTGTTGTTGTTGAATTTTTCCAATTTGCATTTTTATATTTTTTTATAAAACTTAAATTGTAATTCATCATCATCAGTTTAATTTTCATTTTTTTTTTTTCAATTAATTTAATTAATGATTATGAATTGTGTGTGTATGTAGGTATGTATTAATTATTATGATGTTTTTTTTGTTATTATTTGAAAATTATAAAATCATAATGAATGATTTATTTTAAATAAAATTATAATCCTATATATTCTGCCATATTTTGTTTTGATTTACAGTTATGTTTTTTTTATATTGGTTATGAAATTACATATTTTTAATTAATATGTAATATTTTTCTTTTGTATTAAAGGCATCATAAAAATTTAATTATAAAAAAAAATCAAAATTTATAAAAAAAAAATGATAATAAATTGAAATTTTGAATTTTCTCTTTTTTTTATCGAATTTTCATTTTTTTTTATTTTAAATAAATCGTGAAAAATATGGATTAATTATGATTATTATTTATGTATCTTTTTTTTTTTTGTAAATGAAATATATTTTGGCACTGACGTTCTTTGGGAAAACATCCGAAAAGATGGTGTTGTCAAATTTAAAGGTAAAAAGTATTAGGAAAATTTTTTATTTTTTTTGGTTTTAGAATGTCAATTTTTTTTTTTTTTTTTTTTTTTTACTATTTTTTAGAAGCACAGTACTGAGTTCTTGCGGAATGTAAATTTTTCATACTCTGAGGTGCATTTTAAATTTAACTTGGATCTGTGTTGCTTTTAGATCAACATCATACAGCCACTTTATATACGAGTACATGCTAGAATTTGTTAAGAAATATCTTCGGCTGGAAACATTTCACAATATTTGATCTTAAAATTAACATTTTAGGGTATTCATTCATTCAAATTGCGTAAGTCTCGTATTTCGCGTATGTCGCGTATGCTTCGTATTTTTACGAGACTTCGTAAATTTTTCCTTTGTTTTGAGAATTACGAACTCTGCGTAAATGTACGCAACTTTTTAGTCGCGTAGATAAACTTCGTAAACAAATTTTGTGTAAACCAAGATTTTGACAGCTTGTCATTTTTAACAACTGGAGTTTAATAAATGAATTTATACATATTTCGCATAAACAAATCAATAAATCATTAAACTAACCTTTAAAAAGAATTTTTCAAGAGTTAAGTTACAATAACGATTATTGTTTTACGAGGTGCTTTCACGTCACTTTAACTTACGCGTTGCGTACTTTTACGATTTCAAATGAATACCCTAATTGTATTTTCGAAATTCAGATCTTATTAATACTCCGAATTTCCACTATTATAATTTCGAATTAGACATTTTCATCTTTTCGGAAGTTGGAAGAAAAAAAAACAAGTGGTTTCTTTTAAAATTAAAACTGCAATGATAATAGTTTTTTTTTTTCAATTAATTTTATTTTAATTTTAAATTGGAAAATATGTTTTCTATGGAATTTATATAATTAATTAAATAATTTTATAAAAATATTAATGATTCTTTTTTTTTTTTTCGACTTTGAAATGAATTAAAATTAATTGAGATATTTCCGATAAATTGAAAACATAGCATTGAAAATTAAATACAGGTGCTCCGCGATCCCTGTTCGCGTAAAACAAACTTACTAAAAAATATTGAATTTTTTTTGGAAACTTAGGTTTACGAAAAACAAAAAAGAAAACTTTTCTACAGAAATTCAAGGATAATTTTAAAAAGCTTTAACACATTAACTATATGAAATGAAAATATCGATCAGTCAGTTTAAAAACAAATACTCATTTCCATTAATTAATTAATTACTTTTTTTTTCTCTCATTCAAAACAAATGGACATTAGGCAGGTACTAACCGTAATTATTCGCGTTCAGGATGTGATTTTCTTTTCTAATGATGTGTGTCCTTTTATTTTTTTCTTTTCTCTTCTAAATACATATACTATTATAATATTTAATTTAATTTATTTTCTTTTTTAATATTTTTATAATAATCATGTTCTTTTTTTGTTTTTTTATTTATTACATTTTGAATTATGATGCATGAATAGTTAATGTTTCTTTTTCAACTACATATTATGTAATTCTTTAATCTTCTTCTATTTTATGAGTATGTTCTATTTATCATATAGAAAAAAGATAAATTATTTGTGTATTAGATGTGTTTTGTTTTTGCATTGGGGTGGTCCTAATTTTGATTTTAGTATACTGTATTTAATTTCTTTTCTTTATGTGTTTTTTTTTTTTCTAATTCAATTTAATTTAATGGATTTTATTTTCTCTAAAATAAAGGAATTTTTCTTTCTTTTTTTGATTTTTAGAAATAATTTTTATTTTATGTTCTTTTGTTAATTTTCAAGTATTTATTCTTAAACTTAAGTTATAAGTACAACTTTATACTAATTTACATTTTTACAGGTGTGTTTTGTTTTTTCTTTTTCATACTTTTTAGGTTTTTTTTTTTTAAATTTTTTCTTCAATTTCAATTATAAATAAATTTTTTTAAATCCAATAAACTTTTACATAATTGTCTTTTTTTCTCATTATATACTAAATTAATCATTTTTAATTGATTCTCTATCTATTTATATGAGTATGTGTTACTAATCTAAAAATGTATCTTTTGTTTTTTTTTTATTTAAATTTAATGTCATGAATCTTCTTTTTTAATTTTTTTAAATATTAAATTTGATTTTGTTTCTTTTTTTTTTTTGCAACTTTAAAAGTTTATTTATGTTTTTTCTTCTTTTTTTATTTTAAAATTCAAGATACATATTTACTAAATAATTATATTTTCTTTTATTATACAAATATGTACTATGTACTTTTATATATATTATATTTTACATACAATTTTTGTGTGTGTGTTGTGAATTTAATGTGTATGTGTTTATATAATGAATATAATCATATGTACATATTATATGTACTATATGTGTGTTTTTAATGTGTATCTTTTTTCTGTGTTATTCTTCTTCTTGTTTTTGCTTATTTACTACATACCTATATTATTTTTTTATGAAATTGCAAGTATTCAAGTGTTTTTTTTTGTTTTAATTATTTGTAAATAGTTTGTTTTTTTTTCTTTCATTTTTAATTTTTAATTAATTTTTTTTTTTTAAATATATATAAATCTAAAACAGAATGAATTTTATATAATTTTGAAGCTACTTTAACTAAAGTGAAACAAAATCGTTATTTGTCTCTAAACAGTCTGATGTTGTTGTTGTTGTTGCTGTTGTTGATGTTGATTTTGATGATGTTGCTTGTGTTGTTGTTTGAGTTTGTTGTGGTTTAACTGATACTGATGTTGATCCTTGAGATTGTACATTAAAAGTTCTTAATGGATTATTTTCATTGAATAATGTTTCATTTTCTAGTCTTTCTTCATCTGGTAAAGATAATGTTGAATTTCCGCTGGCAGTTATCCTTCGTCCCATATTATCATATTTAAGACTACATGATGGTATTTGTATACTATTACTATTGCATTGTCTTGTTGTTGTGGTTGACATTGCGGTTTCATCCTTAACATAAGGATGAGGTTGAGATTTCATACAATTTATGCATGTACTTGTTTTTGATGTATTTCTTGTCTGATGTTGCTGCTGTTGTTGCTGTTGATGTTGTTGTCTTAAAGGTGGTGGTTGTTGTTGCTGTTCTATTGTACCAACAGGAGTATAACAAGTATCAAGATTATGATAACTTACTATTTCATCATGCGGATATAAGTTTGTTGTTGTGGTATCTTTTTTAAGGATACCGCGTCTTGAATGATTTCTTGGTAATGTAGCAAACGATGAAACATTAACGGGTAACATAGTTGAATTATTATCTACCCGTTTGGGAATATTTAATAAATCTGGATATATATTTATATCAGAGCTATCTAACATATCCTGTGTTACAGACACAGATATAAATATATTACCATAGGCTGGATTTGCTACAACATTTGAACAAAATTCTGGTGGTGGTGGAAAAACGCCAACATTCAATGGAAACTCCTCATGCTGTACCATAGATCCAACACCACCGCCTGTTATAATTGAATTGCCTGTATTACCACCACCATGTCCTCCACTTCCACCACCACTTCCACCAGGACCTATTATAACAGAACTATTTCCACAACCGACAGCTGATAATGTTCCTAGACCTCCAGTTATAATGCCACTGCTTCCACCACCACCACCACCACGACTTTCAACTGTTATCTCGATTGGCTCAAATGCAATAACCGATTCGGTTTTGTTAATTGACGGCGTATTGTTGTCAATACCACAACTATCACCCCTATCATTTGTTGTGGTTATACTCAAATCCAACAGTTTCTTCTCTTGATCATTAAAACTGACACTGCCTTTAATGTTTTTACTAGGATGACGGCGACGTCGAGTCCTTTTACACAAGCATACAACAAATGAAAATAATATAAGTAGAAACACTGTGCCAAATGTTCCCATAATTAAGCCAAAATACCAAAATGTTTCAGGTGTCTTCACAAGAACATGCTGTACAATTTCTGATAAATAAATACTAATATTTTGACTTGTAGAGCCAACAATATTTTGTGCTGAACATGAATATGTTCCAGCATCTAGACTGGTCATATTGAAAACAGTTAAATTACTCCAAATTTTATCGTTAGATATGACTTCCTCATCGAATAGTACATTATCATTGTCAAAATTTTTACCATTAAGTTCCCAAGTTATTATTGGCATTGGATCTCCAGATACTAAACAACTGAATGTTGTATTACTGCCTATATCAATATTTTGTACATCTTCATTGCTAAAGATTTCAACTTTTGGAATACATCCAAAATGTGTTTCATCTATATTCTCCCATTGTTTATCTTTATGATGGAATGGTCCCTTACATGTTAAACTAATACTGTTCAATTTACTTTTGATATACCAATTTCGAAATTTACGTAATTTACAATTACATTGCCATGGATTGTCATCCAATGTAAGAGTTTTTAAATTATTCATATGTTGGAATACATATTCAGATAGATTTTCTAACAAATTATTCTTCAGGTACAGAAATTCTAAAAGATTTAAATTTGAAAATGCCAATGGATCAATATAATTTATTAGGCAATCATGTAAATCTAATGTACGTAAATGTGGAAGTATTGGAAATTGGTATGCAATTAATCTTTTCAATGGATTACCATTTAAATATAATATACGTAAACGATCATTACCATTAAATGTATCTTTATCTAACATTTCAATTTTATTATCACTTAAATCGATTTCAACTAAAATTTTTAAATTTTTAAATGCTTCTTTATGTATATGCTGTACATCAGATTTTTTTAAATAAATTCTTTGTAAATTAATTAAACCCAATGTTGTAAATTCTTCACGATTCAGATATGAAATTTGATTTTCATTTAATACTAATACTTGAATTTCAGTACTTAATGTTGTTGGTATTGTTGTTAAATATAATGAACTACATATTGCTGATTTTTTACCATTTGTCCATTTACATGTACAATTTGCTGAACAATGTGATGTCCAATCTTCAGCAAATATTGATATTGGAGTTAATATAATTAGAAAAACTGCAAAAAAAAAATAAAATAAAAAGAATGAAATTAAAAAAGATTATCAATCAATTAAAACGATAAAAACAACAAAAATTGACTAAAAAATTAGGTTATTTCCAAAATTTAGAAGAAAAAAATTAAAATTTTATACCAATTGTTTTGTTTTTTTTTTAATTTTTCAGACAAAATCATTAAAGTGGTCCCTAATTGAAAAATAAAAAAATGAGACATAAAATAAAGTTGAAATTTTTTTTATTTACCTGGTAAATATACAACAACAAAACAAATTTTTCTCATGTTGATAATATATTAGCTCCTTGTGGGCCGTTCTAAAAAAATTTCATTATATGACATTTCGCATTTAGGAAAAACAAAAATGTTTAATTATACAACATCCACTTTATGAGTTTTGAAAATTTTTTTTTTCACAAATTCATTCCGGATAAATTCTGAAAATAAAAAAGAACAAAAAAACAAAATTATGAGTGAGAAAATTCATTAATAAAACATGCTGAAATATGTAAATTTTTTGTATAATATTAGAATAGTAATTTTCGTGATATGATAGGGTGTTCTTTCCCTGTGAGTGTGTTGTAAATTTGAAATTTTAAAAACTAAAAATACGGCATATTTCTCTGAGAAATTTTAATACGAACCCTTAAATTCGATGTTAAAAGCAAGTATAAAAAGACTGAATCCCACAATTCTATGTATGCAGTTGGGTCATGGCCATGGGTGTCAAGTCAAGTCATCCATGGTACCTACTATTAATACGATATCAAATTTTTGAGACAGTCAAACTCTTCTCTATCGAAAAATTAGAACAAGATAAATTTACGTTACTAAATCATTCTGCTAAATTAAATTGGACGTACATGTGCAGTTGCACTCTACTGCATACTCTACTGAAATACTAGCATAACCTAAACCAGGATTAACAGCAAGTCCGAGAGAACTAGCTTTTGATAATTTTGATACAAATTTGTATTTTAAGGTGTTCGCGAAAAAGAGTTGTGACATTTCTGGGATTAAAGAATTAAGATTGAATTGGGTCGTTATCTCGTGAAGTGAACATAGGAATACAGGAGTTCTTTGGAATTATTTTCGTTTTTCTCCTTGGATTCATAAAATTTTGAGTCTCTTTTGAATATAAAAAATGTCACATTAGTTTATTTTAAAAAAGATATGTAAAAGCACATCCTACATACATTCTATCATAATTTAACTTAATTATTCACTTACAAAACTTTTTTTTTTTTTCTACTGTATGAAACTTTTTCCATTTATGTATTTTATTTATCAAAAAAAAAGAAGATATTTTCTTTAACTACATTTTTTTTTAAATAATATTTTATCACTAGAGTACTATTTACCACATTTTAACCTCATTCTAATCTTATTTCATTATTGTAAAAATATGAAAATAAATATACTGAAAAAAAAAAATATATAACAAAAGTTAGACTACATGATATTTATCTGATTTTGACTATGTTATGATGGTACATATATGTTTTATAAAAAATAGGAAAAAAAAAAAGATGCAGTACATAATATTATCCGTGTAGTATGTAAAACGTATATATATTATGTACATAGATTTTATAACAGTTTGGTACGTTTTATATACTTGGAACACAATACATATTACACACATAGAATGTCGATAATTATGTATATGTAGATGTGTGGATATGTAGTGAGTGTACAATGATCTAATAACATATGCATTTTATTGCTATCTGTTTTTCAGTATCTTTTTAGAAAAATAAAAAAATTAAAAAAAATAAATAAAAACAGAAAAACACAACAAAATGAAATGGGTAATGGTTAAACTTTTCAGTTTGGATAAAGTTCAAATTTATTTCTATTTTATTATATTTTTGCAACATATAATATACAATATTATGCATTGAATAAAAAATACACACATATAACTGAATGCAGATGAATGTGAGTACTTATTCGTATACTCGTACAAGTATGTTAGACTTTTACTTAATATACTAAATATAAATTATATTAAAAAATTTTTCAATTCTTTATATTATACATATTTTGTTTTTTTGCTTTTTTTTTCATATTTTTATTGTGGTTGTTTGTATTTTATTATAAATTATTTTTTGATTACTCTTACATTACTTTATTTATTTATTTTTTTTTTAAATTTAGAAAATATTAAATAATAAATTGTTATTGTTAAAGTTTTAGATACAATATAACAAAAGTTTATATAGCTAAAGTCTCGATGAAAGTTCATATATGTATGCCAGGAGTGAATAACATTTTACCTTTTCGTTTCGTGTAAATTATTTCTTTTATCATGAAGCGTTTTTTTTTAAAAAAAAAAAAAGAAATTATTATTAATTGAAAAAGTTAAAGAAAGATTGCAGCTGGTATACTTTATTCCCTAATAACATTAATGCCATTATATATTATCATCAATAATTCATTCATAATCTACGAAAAAATTCAAAAAAATTGTACAGTGAAGACTGCTACTATGATTAACACCGAAATTTTGTACTCAATTAAGGAATTATTTAAGAAAATTTACAAAATGGGATTTTTTTAAATCTTTTTATTACGTGTAGTCTATATTTTGGGATTGATATGGACGGACATATTGATCTCTAGAAACTTAGAAAGAATTTTCGGAGCTATTTTCAATTTAGCAACAGATCATCTTGATATTTTCCATTTTCACAATTTTCATTATCTAATTTAAATGAAAAACTGGAAAAACAAGTTTCATTATTAGCGTACACTCTTTTTTGTTTTTGTTGAAGAAACTTCATTTTTTTTTAAATTTTGTAAAGATTGAAAAGGCTCCAAGTATTAATATCAATATTTTACTTTGAAAAAGAGTAAATTACATTTGAATAATTGAAAGGAAACTAATTGGTCAAATTAGAGTTTTGAACCACTGACGAACCAGAGAGAGAGAGAGAGAGTTTGGTTTGGTTTGAGTGTAGGGTAGAGAAGTCTATTGTACTTATCACCTTTCTATTTTATTTTAATAAACGAGGGGACTCTATCTAGGGATTGAAAAGAGATCTCTTCTATCCCAATTTTGTCAAAACTCCAACCTAACCTTATCCTAGAAAAGACAGAATAACTAAAAAGGACAGAGGGTTGCTAACCTACTGTTCTACATTATGATTCTTATGATATGATTATTTGAAATTGATATATTTTGATTTTTACTCAAGTAGCTATTTCACAAATAATTTTCTTTTTAAAAATTTTTGCAGTTCTAATCTGAATAACAGATAATGTTAAATTTACATTTTCTGTATTTTCAATTTTATTGTAATTGTGTTTTTGATGATAAACGTATTAAAAAAAAACGTGTTATCAAAATTAAATAACGTAAAAATGAGAAAAAAGAAAAAAAAAGAAGATAAATTTGTCTGATTAAGCAAAATATACATAATTATAAAAGTTTTGAAAAAATAAGCTGATAATTATATAAATTTTTTGCTTAAATAGAATCATTAATTATTGTCAAAGTGGAATTTTTTTTTCTCTGCACGCGAAATGGGTTCTGTATTATTACTTTTTTTCCATTATACTTTTTCACACATATACCAATTCAATTAAATATTATTTTGCCACAAATGCAAAAAATTAAAAAATGAGATAAAAAAAAAGTGAGGAAAAAAATTGTCAAACTCAGGATTTTTTTTCTTTTTTGTTTTTTTTTGTTCAAGTAAGATACTTAATTTTTGATTGAATGAGGGTATCTCCTCCACAACAAGAAAAAAAAATGTTATAATCATGAGAAAATAATAATGAGAGAAAAAATGATGAGAAAAAAAATCTATAAAATTTCACTGTTTTTTTTTTTTTTGCTCACTTGAAATTTTAAATTAGGATCAAATTTTGCTGAGACTATTTTCTCTTATTTTAATCCTTATTATTAAAAAAAAAAAAAGCGTTTCATGTTATTATTATTTTTTCTTAATATTTAAGGGTACTAGGGTACTTGATATTTAGTTAGTCCTTTTTTTTCTCTTCTTAATCATAAATTTGTATTGCTGTCAAAATGAAAGTGTATGTAGAATTTTCTAATGTGGGGTATGTTGTTTTTTTTTGCTCTTCTTTTCGCTAAAGTAGCAGTTATTTTTAATTAAGGTCGTAGTAAATGTGTCGTTATCGCTTTAAATTCACATTAAAGTTTGGCATTTAAGATATCTTGTTGCCTATTTTTTTATTTTTTATTTTCATTTCTTCGAATAGAAATTTTATATCACGTAACAAAATTTTTGTGGAAATTATATTAAAGCACCTAGAGGCATGTTTATTTTCTCATGATTATAAAATTTTAGAAGATTGGAGAAGATGGTGTACAGGAATTCAAGTTTAAAAGAATATAAAAATAAAATTGAATAGCAGCATAAAAAATATGATTATTAAAAAAAAAAATAACAGCTAATAGACAAAATTTTATAGTTATCATGAGAATTAAAAAAAAATTCTTATATTTATTTATTTATTTTTTTTAATTGAATTTTATTTTACTTTTATTTTTTTTTGAGAACATAAAATGGAATTTTTATTCTAAAATAGTTGCGAATATTCATTTTTTCATGACCTGGTATTAAGATGGCAACCAACTTTCAATGTGTAGGTACCTCGGATGTTATTTAGCTGACGGTTGGAATAAAGAAAAGGAAGTTTGGTTAGTTAGGCTGAATTTTGTGAATACATATAGAAAAATGTCCTCCTAGGTAATCGTGAATTTGATCTAAAATTAAAGCTCTGATTTATCAAATATTATGTGTGGTCTGTCTTATTGTATTGTGCAAAAATATGGACCTTTAAAAGTAAAATATTAAGAAAAAACTTGAAGCCTTTGATGTGTGGGTTTATAAACGTACGTAATATGTTGAAGAACAAGGTAAGAAATGAAAAGTGTATCTAAGACAGTGTATTTCGGTCATATAATTAAAAATTCGAAATATGTATCGCATATACACTGCATATGCAAATATTAATGGAAGGCAAATTAGAAGGTGGTGTAGGAAAATAAAGAAAAGTCGTGGGTGAGAAACATAAAAAAATCGACTTGAAAGAAGAAAAGAATTAGTGAACTATAGTTCAAATAAGTAGTTATATTCTTCCTTAACACCTTGGCTACCAATGTATCACATGTGATCACGACAAAAGTACTCCTCCACACGCCAATGTATCACCGGTGATCACAAAAAAAAGTGTTTAACTACACGCCAGATCATCACTACAATAGTTTTCCCCCACACGCCAAAGCTGTGCAATAATTATATGAGTGAAATTTCGAAGATAGAGACTATAGAGTTTCGGTTTGTGTGTTGTAAAGTGAAGTTGTATGCACTGATAGTGTAGTGTTCACCGGTGTTACTTTGGTAGCCAACGTGTTAAAATAATTTACAAATAAAAATCATTAAAATAAATTAATTCAAAGTTTTTTCTTTTCAATATCACTGTAAATGTAAATTAAGTCATTTTTAAATCTATCATGGTATGTACGAGTATATCTATTTATATTGTCTATTGTTTTTATTTTCTTCTTTTGTCTATAGATTTTATGTAAATATTGTCTTTTTTTTTTTCAAATACAAAAAAAAAAATGTTTCCAGTACCTCCTAGAAAATTTCAATTTACAATTGCAAATTTTCATTTAACATCTTGTTGCTTTTGTTACATTTTAATATAATTAGACAATTTGTGGTAACATAATGTACAAGTTCATATAAATACAATATAGATATAGCAATCTGGTGGTGAATAATAAATGAACAACAAAATGAAAATTTAGTATGTATGTATATGTATAGCTTTATGTATGTACTATGGATGGATTTTTCAAAATATATATACATAATAATAAAATGAAGAGGTGTATGTATATAAAAAACTTGATGATATTGTACTTGTTATCTGTCCGTCTACTTGCTAAAAATAATAATAATAAAAAAAAATAAAATAAAAATAAGAAACACCAGAAAACTTTATTATAGACTGGTGTAGTAGAAAGAAAAGAAAATTTCAAGAACGAAACAATGATGATAGTCAAGATATTATGTAAAATATATTTTGTGTTACAAAATAATGGTGACAACTGATCTAAAATGAAAAGATTTTTCTTGGTTTTGGTTTATTTTTGTAATTCACATTTTACTTTTTGATTATGTGAAGGGTAAAAAAAAAATAAACTGTTTTAAAAATTTGTTAACTGAAATGTAACATATTGTAAATGAAAAATCAATGAAGTTATGTCAACAACACAAGAAGACAACAACAACAACAACAAAAAGTATTAAATTAAAAAAAATTAAATGAAAGTGAAAATTGAATTTCATTTTAGAGAAAAAAAAGAAACATAAAATAATTATTTTTGTGTAATTTAGTTTGAAATTAATTGAATATTTTTTTGTTATTTGAAAAACAGAAGACAAATTTTATAGAATTTATGAAAATTAGTTAGTAACAAGAGATATTTTTTTGTTGGTTTTTTTTTTCGAAGAAAAAGCCTAAAAGTATGCTCAAAATATGCAATATGAAATATAATTTTTTGAACTTTTTTTATAATTCAATTTAGAATTTTAGAAAGTTTTTAGAAACATTTTAAAAATTATTTAAATAGGAGATTTAAAAACAAATAAAATATGTATTATCAAATGTATAATTTAGGGTTTTCGGAGAAAAAAAAAACCATATTTTCTCATTTTTACTAGAAAACGCAAAAGATACAAATGCGTAACAAATTTAACGAACCAAAATTATATAATTTGAATTAGTGATAATAAAAAAATTTTTTTTTTATATTGAAAACTTTTATCTAAATATCGCATTTTAGATATTAAACATAAAAAAATATTTTTATTTTGGATATACAATGTAAATAGAGTAGTATTTATTATGCTCGAGTTATTTTTCTAGGCGTTATACTGACACGTGTTCATATTGAATTACTTTTATTGTCACAATTTCAAATTATTTACATTTAAATTCAAAATCTCATGATACACATTTTTTTGAAAATTGAAAAAAAAAAAATTTTTGAATTGAATTTTTCAAAATTGTATACATATTCGATGTCATATCAAAGATAATTGTTTTTTTTTATGTCAAAAGATGTACGCGAAATTAGATTTTATGATACTCAACACATATGTATTTTTTTTTTTTTAAAATGGGAAAATTTTAATGTTTCTAAAACCTTCGATATTACGTATTCTTTGTCATTTTTTAAAGAAGTTTTTGGTTGGTTGGTTGACGTATGGCGGTTCTCGTATTACTACTCTTGAACACTCTAATAGAATTAGGATTACCGTTTTGATACGGCACACCTTGCAGTTAGTTGTCGAATCAGAGGGTTTTGGCCAATTTTTGTCATACATGTACCTAAATTAAGTGGAATGCGAACCACTAAATTCGTTGGTAGAAAACGAATATTATTCGTATGACATGGCTTGGTACTAATATTTCTTGTAGTTGGTTTGTGGATTAGCTCATGGTCTGTAAGCAGAACCATTAAACTATTTCAGTACCGAGCACTTATGCCCAATTCAAGGGAATTGCTACTCATTCAAAAGAAGTTATTAAATAACCATAAATTATGAACATATAATCGCTTTATTTTACTTCATTTTCTTTTTCTTCTTTATTCTTCAAACTTTCTCTTCTCAATGTATAAGGAAACGCATATTTTCGTAATTATTGTACACAAGAATAAAATATGTTTTATTTGAAAATCTAAAAAGTATGTAGGTATATTTTTCTTATCGATTTTTTACCATTGAAATTTCCTTGAAAAATCAGTAAATTGTACTTAAAGAAAATCTTTGCGTATGCCTGTGTGTAGATGTCTACGTGTCTTACACATGTATGTTATATATTTCATCTGTGTGTACTGGGATACTCTTTATTCAGTCTCAATAAGATTTTCATAATAAATCAGAAGCTTTAATTCAGTATTAAGAAGCTTTGAAAATATGAACAGACAGGATATGCATATGTCAGTAATAAATTATTATATCCTTAACGACTAAAGAGTATTTTTATAGTAGGATGTATCATGTTGATGTATATAATAGGTATTCAAAAATATATACATTTTACCCATATTATATAGGATGTAGATGAACTTTTATATAAACATTATTATTTCGGAGTAAAATATATTTTAGTATAGTGAAAGTAAAATAAAGTGTACTTTTAGGTAACTGGAACACATTTAAGGCATTTAGAAAATGTTCTAAATATAGTATTAAGGATATAAGGAAATAATGTATGTACTATTTGTTGTTGTTGTTTCTGTTTTATGTGTAATTGACAGTAAGGATCAGTAACATATGAACACATATGTATGTCTGGGACATAATCATAACGTATAGATGTATTTTTGTTAAATTTCAAAATTATTCAAGAGGGAGAAATTTATCATTAATGGGAAAAAATAATATAGGAATATATGTATGTATACATATATACATTTTGTTTGTTTGTATTAGTTAATAAAAGTTATATTTCTTTTCCAAAATAACTTTTCCCCAGACGTAAATTTTTCTAAGGGTTTGCCATGGAAGTCATTTTTATAGATAGTTTTTTTTTTATTTTCATTTTATAAAAAGATAAAACCATAGTATATCCCCATTGATATATGCTATATATGTATGTACTAATGACACAGAATATAAATTTGCACAAAAAATAAAAAATAAATATAGGCTGAAGGCTATTTAAAAAAAAAAGAAGAGGCAGTTAAACACTGTCACTTTTTGTTTTTTGTTCAGAACAAAATATCACAATGTTTAAAATATGGCGGGATGTCCTTATAATTTAAGATTTCAGTTTAAATTGCAAATCTGTCTGTTGAAAATTTACGATATAAAATAACGTGAAATAGATTTGGTTTTTTATTTTTAAAGTTTTTTTTTCCCCAAAAATGAGATGGACATTTTTTAAAAATGGTTAATTTTTATTGGTTTTTCTTCAATTGAAAATGTTTATTGACCAATTACAAAAATTTTTTTTTATGTAATATAAAATGATTTTTATTGATAATAAATAAATGTGTAAGTATGGAAAATAATTTAAAATTTCGAGAAAGGATTTTTTAAATTCAGTTATGAATTTTCATTGAAAATTTTTTTGTTTGGGTTTTAAAGATAAAATTGTACTATTTTTAGTAATTTCATAGGAATTTTACTGACTCCTTCTTTTTTCCCTGGTTTTTTCTTCAAAACAATACCGACTTTTTTTTAAAAATAAAATAAAAAACTAATGGATTCTCACTTTCGAAATCTGCATATCATTTGCCTTGAGAATTTGCTAGATGAATTAGGGTTCACAATATAAGAGTTTTAAAAGTTTTTTGCCAAAGCGGTGAATGAATATTTACATACATACATATGTATGTGTGGGTTTCTTCTCAAGGAAGTTATTTATACTACTACTGTACTGAATAAAATAAAGGAAAATAATCTTTGACATCTTCTCTAGGAGCCAAATCGTTACCACATAATTTTTTGTTTCCTGTTCGTTATCTTTTATCATTTTCTCAAGAATATTATGGAATTTGCTAGTTTGTTTAGATTGCTTAAAGAGCTTAAATATTCGTTGTTTGATTAACAAATCATGAGTTGCTTATCAAGGAATTGCTCTTTGTGAAATATTTTTAAAGTTTTAGTTTTAATTTGTATTCTTGAATAATTTAACATGCACAAAAATTCATTTTTAATAACAATTTTTCAAAAAATCAAATTAAAAATCACACATACACAACCATCAAGCACATACTACATATATTACACTCACTGTTACTGGTATATGAATCAAATTACCGTTAAAAACTGCTGCAGATAAGCTTGTGCCAATATTCCTTGTTTTAAGAATTTTTTTTTTTCATATACGGAGAAAAAAAATTAATTACAAAACATTTTTAAAACTTTAAACAGAGAGAAAAGAGGAAAAATCCCATTAACATGGGATTTTTTTTTTAAAAATATGAAAACAAAAAAGTGGAAAAATTAAAATTTATTTTTGTATTCATATATTGGTGAGGAAAGAGTTTTACTTTAGTTGCAGTACAATGACCTGATTTATAAACGCATCGTGTGTTGTCAACGACTTATAATCATTATTATGCACAAATATTATTTCTTTTAAGTGTTTTTTTTTTCCTCTGTTTTCTGTGATTTTTCATACATACATACATATATGCCACCTACATATTATATTCAACAGATAAATGATTTTTTCTTCTCTTGTTTACATACATAATTTTATGTGTTTTTTTTTTAATCCTGAATGTAAGTGTCACTATGCGCAAAATTTAAATTTGTACATAATAAAATGATGTCACTGAAAGAATCTCATTTGTTTTTTTCTTTTTCTTCTTTGTATTATGTGTCGAAAAAAAAAATGGAATATATTATGTATAACTAACATATCATCAGAAAATGTAACCCCTTTTTTTGTAATGTGATTATATTTTCTCACATACAAAAACTGATAAAAAAAAAACAAAAACTTCCGACACCTTCATTTTTTTACCACATTTTTTTATTTTTATAGTTTTGCCTTTTACACCTTGTGTTTTTATTTTTTTTTTCGGAGATTATAATGTGTAACATTTCCTGAGTCATTTAATATCAACATTTTTTTTTTTCATTTTTTTAAAATGTATGAAAAGATAAATAATAAATTACAAAGTAAAAAAAAAAGTAAAATCATCATTGTGTGTGTTGTCAATTTAGCCACCATAATTTCAAAAAAAAAAAAAAAAAAAGGAAATACTATGACCAAAATAAAAGCCATGAAAAATTTTGCAGGTGGTAACAGCAGTAAATAATTTTTTTTCATATTGCTGATGTGCTTTTCGGAAATGATAGAATTTTTGTTATGTTTTAAAATTCCAAAATAATGACTGAGTAATTTTATTTAGAAAAAAAAAAAAAGTTGAAAAAAAAAATGAAGAGCGTAAACAAAAAGTTGTATCCTAAATTGTAGAACATCCATAAAAGGTTCATGTATCAGTGATGCTAGATAGTGATGATAGATAGTTCCAAAAAATTTTATTGTGTTTTTGAGTGTAATATTTATTGGGCACGCTGTAAAAATAAATAGAAATTAATAATTTTAGTGAAAAATATTTCATTTACAACTATGTTAAGCATTCCGAATAAAATAGTAAACAATCGTGTATAATTTTCTTGTTTTATTTCAAATTCTTGAAAATTTTTTTATAAAAAAAAATATAACAGGAAAAATAAAACATAAAATGTTTAAAAAACTGCATGAAAACTCTACATAACCTAATTTTTTTTTCTTCTTCTTCATTGACGTAGGAAATTCATTGTTTTTCAATTTTACATCAAACACTCACCTTCCAGGTAAGTTTATATACCTATTCTTTATTTTTCCTTTGGCATTATACAGAGTAAAATCTTTATCATAAACTTTCTTTTTAAGAGAAATTATTTCAAAGTATCGTATGTATGTATGTACACAGGTATATAAATACACAGATACATATGCATGTACATAAATATTATATACAAGAGAAATGATGATAGTAAAACATTCATTGTTTCACATATGTACGTACATATAATAATGACATGAACATTATTATCTAAAGAAGAAATTTTCTTACAGCAATTTCATTACAGCCATGCATAATTTATGAATGTGACGCAATTACATTTACAAAAATAATACTCATATAAAATAAAGATGTAAAAAGAAACAATGAAAGGATATATAAAAATAAGAAACACGGAAATACATATTATAAAAAATGAAAATAAAATCATATACCTATGTTGAAGGAAAATTCAAAGTGAAGAAAGATATAAATGTTAAAACGCCTACAATACATAAAATGAAATAAGCTAACTTTTTTGTTTATTTTTTTCTCCCTTCCTTTTCTTCTTTCATCATTTAAAAGCATATGAGAGATCATTTTTCAGGTTAGTAGATACAAGTAAGTAGTTGTTTAAATCTATAGTACGTGAATGTGGGATGTTGTTAAAGATATTTCATATATGTATGTATGATGTACATTATTGTTTTTTGAATTAAAATTCGTTATTTTATTATAAGCAAGGATATTTTTCCTTTTTTTTTTGTTCCTTTTCCTATGTTTTCATAAATAATTTTGAAAGGTGGATATCAAATAGATACTTCATTTAAGGAACTGTAGTGTTAACACTCATGTTTTTCGGACGACTGTTTACTTGTCACCGAAATTTTTTCTATTATTTTTTTCCATCGACATGTATCAAAGCTGTATTAATGGAGCAAAAGAGAGGAATATCCTTCCGTTGTGGCTCATAAAAAATCCCAAAAGCTGATCAATTTCGCTTTAAAATTTGCTTAATTGCTAGGTGTATCGAGGATTTGTACCTTTAGCTGTATTTTATTTTTAATTTATAAAAATTACTCTAAATTTGAATTGTTTTCCAAAGTACTTTCGAAGTTTTTTCAGAATTTTCACAATTTTCTTATTATCAATTTAAATCATAAAAAAAAATTAGTAAACAAAATATTGAGAAATTTAAAATATTTCCGTATCTCTTTTTTTTTTTACCATACTGACATGCACCACAAATCTATTTAATTCCAATTATCATCATTTTTTTTTTGTACAGAATAAAAAATACTTTGATAAATTCCATATTTCGAAGTTCAATGAAAAAAAAAAAAAATCTTGTAGATTTGTGAATTGAATAATAAATTTTCGAATACAAAAATCAATTATCATATATTATAGAGATTTATTTGGAATTATAAAATTATTATTTTTTTTTTCTTGTAGAATACGTAGATTTTTTTTGAATGTTAAAAATCATTATTAAATAAAAATTACAGAGGAGAAAATTCTTAAAATTGGAGCTAAAAAAAGAAGAAAGTGAATGAAAAATTAGAATATAAGGTGTTTCCAACGATTTAAATACACCTTAAATTTTGAATTTAAAACGATTTTTTATATGTAAGACTGAAGTATCTATTTGCCTATTCAACGTATATAATTTTATTTTAGAAAGACAAAAAAATATTAAATTTTTGTATAGCTTTTTGGAAAATTTATGAAATTCTACAGAAGGGTTGTTTAATTTCGTAAAAATTTTAAAATGTCAAAAAATAAACAAAATAATCTTAAATTCAAAAGAAACTTCGCAATTTTGTTACATAACTCAAATACAAAAAAAAGGGGTGTTGAAAACCCTAATTTTATAGCATAATAGTTTATCTTGTACACGTACATCAAATTTTATATCCTTACTTATTTTTCATAAGGACCCTTTAAATTATTATATGTGTTTTTTTTCTCTTCTTTTTGTTAAACTTAAAATGAAACATCCTGTGAAGATAAACAACGTACAATATAAATTGAAATAAGGTATTCAATTTATTCATCTTTCAATTACATAATACGTTTTTTTTTTTTTTTTGTATTATTTTAGGTATATGCGTCGAATATCAAATTTCAAGTGAAAATAATGAAAATTCTGTGTGTGCATTTGCCTTGTATATATTTTGTAAAGATATATAATCATGAAAAATTAAATATGTATATGTGTGTACATATAATATTACACAAAAAAAGGAAAAATAATATTAAAAAAAAAAGAAAGTGTACAGAAAGAGGAAATACCAAATTTATCGAAGATTACAGTGTAATTAGGCTGAAAAAAACGGGCAAAATTGAATGAGGGTAAATCTAAATAAACGTTTTTCTTTTCTTCTTCGTTTTTCATCGTTTTTATTTTATTTTATTTATTTTCTTCTCTTTTTTTACATTTTTGTTGTTGTTTTTTTTCCTTTTTTTTCTTAAAAATATATTATTTTGCCTATATTACATACAAATTATACAAAACATGAAACAATCAGAAGATGAAGAGAGAAACAGACAATCAAGTTAAAATAAGGGATGATAGTATTATATTGAGCATAGTCTTAGTGTTATCTTTTTGATATTGCAAAAAAAAAAAAAAAAAGGGAAAATAATAATGAAATTTCATGCTGAAATTTTCTTTTTCCTCTTTTTTTTCTTCTTTTTCTTATTACAAATTGATATTGAAAGGAAAAACAACAACAACAAAATTATTATGAGTAAAATGAGTAAAAGTAAATAAATAAAATTTTATCAATAAATTGGAAGGACTATAATGTAAAATTTATGCAAAATGTAATATTATACATTTTTCTTTTTTGATTTTTAAAAATACAGCAAAAAAAAAAATGGAAAAAAAAAAAGAACCAAGTAGAAAATTATGAAAATTTTATTTTCTTCGATTTTTTTTTTCTTTTTTGAATATTTTAATTTTAAATTTCATATTTCCGTAAGGAGCAGGAAATTTCTATTCCCAAGAATAAAAAAAAAAATCTTGAAATTTCCAGGAATTAGGAATTGGGAGAATAAGTATTTAAATGAAATTAATTACATTTTTATTTTTTAAATACCTCCTACCAAATACAGAATTTGATTGAAAAGCAACGTAAAAAAGAAAGTAGGTACATTTTGGATATTTTCTAGTTTAAAAATGATTTTAATTTTTATTCAAGTAAACACACGTGTTTAAAATCTATTTTTTTTATTTTCAAAAATTTTAACTACGTTGTTAAATTAAACTCTCGAAGTTACTTTATAATTATTATTTCTATAAACGTGAACATATACGTAAGCAAAACGTATACATACACCTACAACTTGAAAGAATTTTATATAATGTCCCCAGTTTTACAGTGTAAGTGTGAACGAAGGTTTAACGAAACTTTAAATTGAATTTTAAACTTTAGTTTGATAAATCCAAGCGAAATATGGCTAAACTAAAAGTGAACATAAGGTTAACTCAATTTTGATGAAGCGAAATATGTAAATTCAAATACACTTACTTCAGTCTTCGAACACGGTGCTATCTGGTATTCGAATCAAACTAATAATTCTCTGAAATTTCCAGAACCTTGGAACCTTCTCGTGGTGACACCGTTAACCTCTAGTGGAGTTTGGGTAGTCAACCCTTTAGGAATAGCTAGATGGACTAAAGGAAATAAGGGATCTGGCCCTCCGAGAGGGGGTTGGGCTTCAAGCTAACAACCTGATTCCGGAAAATTTGAGGTTACGAATCCAGGAGGAGGCCAGGGCTCGAATTGGGCTGTAGCGCCATAGAAAGAAGAAAGCTAAAATAGGGTGGGAAATGCTGAATAACTGATTATCAAGGAATTATTGTAGCTTTAACTGTTATTTTCACTATTTTTTGAACACGCATTCAAACTTATAAACTTGAAGGGTTTTAATTCGCTACATGAAAGCTAAAAATTTGGATTAATTCCGGTCTAAGGATCAAATTCAGTTTAAGTTTCCAGTTGTGAAATCGGTCATAAGTCTCTCTTAATAAAAATGAATTTTTTTTTTTTTTATTTTCATTTTTTCAAACGAAAGAAAATATTCGTGAAATTATTAAAAAGTATTTTTCAACAGATATTCATTTTGTTATTTTTTTAAAATAATAATAGTAGAATAGTTGAATTATATAATCATTTTATGTATTAAAAAAAAAACCATTCATTTACCATCATAATTTTCTTTATAATTCAACGTTCATATTATTCACTTTGATTTTTCTGTTAGGACATTTTTCAAAAAGTAAATTGTATGCATAATAAAATTGTTGTCATATTTTTCATAAATAAAATAAATGAAATAGTTTCCAAAAAAAAAAAAAAAAAAACCCACTCAAAGAGAACACAAAAAAATTGGAAATTTTATGAAGAAAATTCTTACTTTTTGATACAAAATTTAAAATAGTTTTTTTTTTGACAACAAATAAAATAATTTAGAATTTTATTTTACTTTTATTTTTCATGTGTTTTTCTTTGAAAGTATTTTATAAAATGCATTTTATTTTGTTTTTCCTTTTTTTTTTAGTTTTTAGTTGTTATTTTTCTTTCTGTGAAATAAAACTATTTTCTCAGAAAGATTTTCATTGATTTAATTTTATTTTTCATCTTGTACCTATATTATATATGTATTTTATTTTGACTTAGATGTATCTCATTCTTTTTCTGTTGGTATTGTTATTAAATAACTCTTAAGTATTTTCAAAAGTTGTAGTTTTTTTTTACACTCAATGATTCTGTATTTAATGTAGATTTGTTGGTTTTTTTTTTGGTTTCATGGGAAAAGAATATTTGTATATTTCAAACTACATATATATACAATATGATAAATTATCTAAAAAATTTCAAATATTATTTATGGAGAAAAGTTATATCATGTCTTCTTTTATTCACATTGCTTTACTTTCAAAAATGAATTCACTTGTTAAAATGATTTTTATTTAAAATTTTAGTTTCTTTTTTATTTTTTCTTTTGTGGTAATTTTATTTTACAATGCTTTTATAATATTTTGTGTATAAAAAGTAGTATCAAGAAAATTTTTTCTCTTTGACAAAACACAATAGATACGAAATGATTTTGTTTTCTTCAAAATAAAACTAAAACGAATAAAGAAATCGATAGTAGATATATTATGTACTTAACTGCAGATGTTTTAGTTATGAACAAACAAAAAATATCAATATCATTTGTATCTACTATGTAGAGCTATAGTTTTCTTAGAACCTTTTAACTGAAGTATAACAAAGAAACCGCATTTTATTGATACGTGTTTATCGTTTTGCAATGATGTTCGTCAGAAAATTTATTTTAAAGAAAATTCTTGAAGATTCTTTGAAATTTTTCAAATTCTATGCTTATACAGAGTGTATTCTTATAAAATAACTCTTGTCTTCAATAAGGTGTCCAGATATTTTCAAAATTTCATTATGTAACTGAATTCTTCATTGTGAAATTTATAGATATATTCGGAACTATAAAAGATATTTTGAACTTGTGTTCAATCTGAGTAGTAAAAATATCGTACATCATTCGCTATCGGTCCATAGTGACTTATATCTATGTTTTAATGATATGCAATCATCACGTTAACACCTACACTAACGTGTTCAAAGAGATTTGAAATATATATTGTAGGAGATTTGAGTATTCATTATCAATGCAATGATTAAGTAGTAAGTAAAAAAAGTGAGCGACATGACATCCGATAGTTTGTTTGGTAGAATAGTACTTTGGCAAGGCAAAGGTTCGAATCCCAGTCAACTCGAATGTCGTTTTCTTGTTTTTAGTCTACTATAGTATGTATTATATTGCATATACTGTCATAAATTCTCATATACATATATACTGTCATTTATTTTCCGGAAAAGTATTATGAAAAAAAAAAAGTCATGCGTCGGACAGTGGGTGACAGCATAATAGTCAACGTGTAAAACGTCCAAAAACTTTTAGAACATCCCTTACATTATGTATCTGTTTAAAACTTAATGTTAGTAAAAAGTCTTTTGGATAATTGAAGCAATGATCCGTTCTGAAGGATACAAAATAGATACCGACCGAAAATAAAAAAAGGAAAAACATTTTTTTCTTATATTATAATAATAGCATTGTTAATGGGAATAATAACAACAATAAAAAATCATATATATATTTTTTTATTACTTTTTTACTTTTTTGTACCTTTAAAATTTTATTATCATAACATTTTTACCTTACAATGTATTTCACAAAAAAAACAAATTTTTCCAATACACCATTATTATTGTAATTTTTAGGATGTTGGAAAATTCGTTTTTTCTTTTTCTTTTCGTACTTAACTTCCGCATATTAATGATGATAACAATAACAACAATAAAAAAAATTAAGCGATACAACAAGTTTTTGTAACAATGAGAAAGGTATTAATACCTGAAGGAAGAGAATAACAAAAAAACAGAGTGTTCACTAAAAAAAAAGAAAAAAAAGTGGAATAAAAAGCGTTTCATAGAGCTTTCATATTAATAAAAAAAAATTAGAAATGAAAAACTACTCAGTAAAACATGTTTTTATTGTACGAATTGATGGACTAAACGATTAAAAATCACCCTGTATGTAGATTCATTTGTGATGAATCAGCAAAAATTTATTCCAATACGAGTATTATTATTATTATTTTTTTCTTGTTAAAAGAAAAAAGTGTAGAAAAAGAAAAGAAAGCATTATTATTTACTTCAACACTTCTTTGCATAATTTTTCTTATGTAAATGAAATTAGAAACGTGAAAAGAAAAAGGTATGTATATCGTTATACATCGTTGTTTGTAAAGATAGAAAATTGCTGTATCATCTGTATTGTTGAATAAAAGGTAACCGGATATAATATATACGTACTATACACACTATATATACATATATAGCTACATAGATAAGTATATAAAAGGTATTACAAGAATAAGAAAAACGTAAAATAAAAAGGAAGTATTAGAAGAAAAAATGTAAATTAAAGAAAGTAAGTAAGTAAGAGGAAAACGAAAAAGAAAAATTTATCAAATTTGAGAAGTAGATACCAAGTAAAATTTTCGTTATGTATACGTGTTGAAAGCTAGGGAAAAGAAAAATTAATATTAAAAGTACAAGCTTTTTAAGTTATGTACTCTAAGTAGAAAAATGTATTACGAAAAAGTGTTACATTCCAAAAAAGAAAGAAAGAAGAAAGTACTGAAAATCCTAAGTAAAGTGCCTGCAAATAGGATGACATGATAATGCTAAAAGTGCATTAGATTTCAGATTTATATATGAATATGTATCCTTTTTTATCCTGGATAAGATTTTTTTTTTTTTAAATCTTCACTTTAAAGATTTTAATAATTTAAATTTTCACTTATCTTTTGCAATTTAATCAACATTACATAGTTTTAATCAGATTATAAATAAATCGAAAAGTACACCAGAAAAAAATTCAAGGATAATATTCAATACAGAATGGAATTGTAATAATGAAGAAAGATTCTAAATTTTTTTCAATTATATGAAAATTTAGTGAACGTAAAAATTTTTTCTATTGCCTGTCATATACATAGAGTGAACAATACTGAAACATACTTTTTTAAAAAGACGAAAATGACTATACAAAAATGTCTTTAACATTGATCAGAGTAACTTTTTTTAAAGAGGGGTCCTTGCAAAAAATTTCGTTATTCGGATAACAGGATTAAGAGATATTCAAATTTGTTGAGACTATACACAAAATAATTATCACTTTACTCGTTTGTTTGTTTCTAAAATAATTTCTAAAGTATAATATTTTTGTGGTAAAAAAAGAAATTAAAACAGTATTTCAAATTTATAAATTTTAGAAGTATGATTATCACATTAATGTCTATTGTTGATGAAGTATAGGTATAAAAATTAATGATTGAAAAAAATAAATCATATGTAGTATTCATCAACACACTTTTCCTTGGAAATTGATTTCAATTTCATAATTCCTACCTACAAAAAAACAAAACAAATTACAAAACATGCATTCATTCATTTATTTTCTTTGAAAGTCATTAATTTTAATATTTTCTCCATCTTTTTTATTTTTTTTCGCTATCGACTTTTGTTTGTTTTTAATTATTTTTCATATTTTTTTTTTTAACAATTTTTCTTCATGACGATTGCATGAATACAGGAAAAACTACGTGCGGAAAAAATATGTACCTACTAAGAAAAATTTCAAAATAAACAATTTTAAGTATTCGATAAAATTTTCATAATCAATCACTTCTTTTCAAGTCACATCAAGTGAGGAAACTAATTTGTCTTCACAGGTGTTGTTAATTACTTTTGCCGTGTGTATACGGTATACGGTAATATGAAAAGTATCTACAATTTTTTTTTTTTTAAAGAATATTAATCATATAAAAAGAAAAGTAGGTAGGTACACACATTTTTTCAAAAATGTAAGTAAGAAAAATAATTAAAAATAATGCTAATATTTTTCTTTTAGGTAATTTCAATTTTGATGGCTATACTTTAATTCAAGAAAATGAATAATAAACATTTTTTAATAAAGTATCTAAAATCTTGAGAAATAACAGTAAACTAAGTATATAAGAATTTTTTTTTCATATTAAACTTGAATTTAAAAAAAAAAGTCTCATTAGGAAGAAAAAAAATCTTCCACCACTGAAAAATATAGGTTCTTACGAAAATGCATTAATCACGATATTTTTCTTAATTGTCGAAAAATTTACAAAAAAAAAAGTAGCAGTGTGTGTGCAGAATGCAATTAAAAGAATTTAAAAAAATTTCATTTTTCAAATTTTTCAATAAATCATTTTAATGGAAAAAAAGACGTTTTTTTTTTCGTTTTGTTTCTCTGGAAAAGTCAAAAAGCTTTTTATATTCAATTTTTCGTGATTATACCTGAAAATTTAAAAAGTACCTTTAAAGGAATAAATTTATTAGAGCAACCTTTATTTCTATGCTAAAAAGAAATTTTAAATTTTATGTTTTTTTTTTTTTTGGGCTTTTGTGTTCTTGAAAAGGATAGTGTCAAGAAATAATATCATATCTTCAACAATAAAAAAAACTTAATTATTTTGATTTATTACGACAGAAAATGAAAATTAATTTAAATTAAAATTTATAAAAGGAATTCGAAAGGAAGCAGGTTGTTAAAAAATTAATGAAAAGGAATGTTTTCTTTATTTCGTGAAAATTTTTAAATTAATTAGAGAAAATTGTTTTATATGAAATTTCATTTGAAAAATTTGAATCTTTTAAAGTTTATCAATATATACTTTTTTTTTATTATTTAAATTTCTGTTTCTATACTTTCTATATTTTTCAATGAAGATTTAATTGGCTACGAAATACGAATATCTGCTTGTATATTATTCATGTTGAATAGAGATAAAAAATAAATATGTATGTTATTCATGTCATCTGTATTTCACATGTTATTTTACCATTATTGTTTTTTTTTTTCTAAAGTTCTTTTCAAAAGAATCTAATTAAAAAATTATTCTAAGAAGATTCAATTTTTGTTTTTTCTTTTTAAATTTCAATCTATTAAATGCCATAATTTATGAAAAGATCTCTACTACGAATATAATTTTACTTTTGTTTAAATTCTATAAGAAGTTAAACTAGTTAAAAGAAATTATATAAGAAAATGAGTAGATAATAGATATAGACTGGAAAAAATATAGGAAGCACTTTTTTAATAGATAAAATCTATACGATAGAATAATAAAAGCTGAGTGTACATAGTTCGTAAGAAGATAAAAAAATACCACAGAAAATTGGAATAAAGTTTGTATGTCAAATTGAACTATTAGAAAGCTGGTTTCATCATTATTGAAGCAGATTAATTATGCTAAGCTAATCACTAAGCTTTCTTCACTGTAATTCCTATATACACATAAGTTTTAAATAGATTCATTTGAGTAAAATAATATACCAAAAATAATTACTAACGATATTTTAAAAATAGATATTGATTGCATAAGAAAGAAATAAAATACTTAAAGAAATTAAAGCTATTTTTCTTATTATTAAACATCGAAAAACTAACAAGAATATAATGTAATCTCAAAATTGGTTTCTTTAAAGAAATGAGCATAGAGGTATTGCAGCTTTAGTTTTTCAATACTTAAAGTTCCTCCAGAAGGACGTTATTTATCTTAAGCCGCTGTTTTACACTCCCTCATCCTAATAAATCTCATTATAAATAATCAATACTGACAAATCAAAAAAATTCGTTTTTGGTCAAATTTAACCGAAAAGAGAGTTAAATCTGCCAGATATCAGATTGAGAACGGCTAAAAAATCGGTCGAAAAATCAGCTGATAAATATTTGAGAAATCATGATTTCGGGGCACGTACAATATCGTGTTGGCAAATCAATAAAAATCTACTAAAAAAATCGGCTGACGTATTTCAATTTTCATTTTTGTTGAATTATCAAGAAATCGGCCAAATTTAGCCAAACTTTAAAATCTGCCGACTTGGCAGCACTGTAAATAAAACAATCGTTTTTCTACCACAATCAGCAAAGTAGAATACAACATATTTCACCATCGACGATTATCCATTATCGTTATGACAAATGTGTGTGTATGATTCGATGAACGTTTTGTGTACTTTGTGGTCTTTTTTTTGAAAATCACTCTTAAATTAGCCATTTTAGTGCCTATAGACTAACAAAAGGAGGATAAAAAGGTCCACCCGGAATAATACAAATTCTAGCCCTATGGAATAATGATTACCTGTGTACTCATTAGCAGCTGGAATTAGGACCGGCAGGAGTCACCCGGAAGTAGGCGGTTTTGGTGTTCAGTCTCTTAGATACATCTTTTGTTCGTATCGATATAATTTTTTTTATTTATTACGTAACAACCCTTTAAAAGTGGTATATGTAAGAAGGTTTAAACAAACTTATTTCTATTAAAATTACAATGTGGAAAGATTAAATATTTTGTTTTAGTTCCGTTCAATATAAACTTTAAGCACGTTAACTGCTAAGTGGAAAAAAAGAGTTTTCAATGAAAAAGTTTGTCAATGAAAATTTCTAAACTCATTGGACATGAAAATTGTTAGTTTTATTGTAAAAAAAAAAACAATACATAACTTTTCCTTGAAATAAAACTAAAAAAAAAAAAAATGTAATTTATTTAGAATTATGTATTTTGAAAATATTTTCAATTTAAAATTAAGCTCAAAATATGATAATAATCTTCAATGTTATAATTTAAAATCTAATATAAATTCTTCGACATGATAAAACATGTATACGAGTACACTTTTGCATATTATGTGCATAACAAAAACATATTAGAAACATGTATTTATGTAAGTATGTATATTATATGTATCATAACTATATACATACATATTATTCATATTCTAGTTTTCTAGAAATGTTCATAAGTAGTACAAAATTCTCCTGTATATAACTAACTCAATTAAATATTCAACTGACCTGCTTTTACCAAAAATCTGATACAGTTTCTTTTTTCATATACTTATGTACGTACATACATAATTTTAAATTCAATTTTTATTTATAATCTTTGACTTCAATTTGTCTCTTGAATGTAAAAAATTTAAAAAAAAAGTTAATCGAGATATTGATTTAATGGTTCATCGATTTTATAAAATACCATCATCGTTTTTTTTTCTCTCCTCAATATTTCGTTTTTTTTCTTTCTTCTGATAAGATAGTTTTTACATTAATGTATAAATTTATTTTCTTACATGCATATGTACATACATACATATTTGTTCTTAAAAAAGAAAAAAAAAAACTAATGAAAAAAATGCAATTTTCTAGATAAAATTAATCATTTTGATTGCCAAAATAGTATACATATACGAGTACATATTATGTATTCTAAATTTTAAAAGAAAAATTCAAGTATTGAATGCTGTGGGTGATTCTTTTTTTTTTTTTCTGTTCATTATGAGAAATATATACAGATACATATGTATGTATGTATATAATTTATTATAAATGAAACGATAAAAAATATATAAATTATGAATTGTATACATACTCAAAAAAATTAGGACTATATGTATGATAAAAAATGAATAAAAGAAAGAAAAAAGAAGAAAGAAAATCGAAAAGGTCTGATAAATAAGCTTTTTTCTTCTTCTTCCTTTTCTTCATATTTTTTTTTCTCTGAATCGAAAAGGAAAAAAAATAAATAAATGGATTTTTTGCCCTCTTAACCTAAAATCAATTATGACTATTTTATAGTGTATATATACAGGTTTTTTTTCTTTCTTCTGTGTGTGTGTGTGTGTGTGTTCTTATTCTTCTCCTTTTTGGGGTTTTTATATTATTTTCTTCGCTTTTTTTTCTTTGATAAATTACGAGTAGAATATTTTCGATTTTGAAAACTTTTTCTCTTCTTCTATTCTTATTCTTTCGTTTTTTTTTTCACATAGTTTTTTTTCTTTTCAAAACTTCTTGAAATGCAATTGTGATAAATGATTATTAGTTCAAGAAAACGAAAAAAAAAACAACAACAACAACAAAAAGAAAATAAATAGTGATTTTTTGTTTTTGTTATTTTCTATACTAGAGAAATTTTCTAATAATATATCTTAAATAGTTTTGTGCTTCATTATTTTAACATGAGATTTTTTAAATCAAAATTAATGGATAAATTGAGAAGAAATTTTTAAGTATTATAATACTTAATAAAAAATAAAAAAAAAACAAGTCAAATATATTTGCTCTAGTTTTTCTTTAAAAATTTTCTAAGAAGAATAAAAAAAAAATATATACCTAGATTTTTTTTAATAATGAAAAAGGAATCTTTAAAAAAAAATAAAATAATGATTTCGAATGATTATTTTTTTTTTGTTGGTTTTTTTTTTGGAAAATTTATAATTTGATTTTAAATGTCTCAAACTAATTATAACTTCAATTAGAATTGAGCATTTAGAAAATTTTATTATATTTCTGTATTTTTTGTATATCCTATTTCGTTTTTACGGATTTATAGTTTTACAAATATTTTAATTTGAAAATGAAGAGTTGCCAATTAGTAAAAAAAGTAAAATATTAAAAATAAAAAGAAAAGTCAACATTTTAATTACTTTCTTTCATTAAAATGTAAAAGTTAATTGCAACAAATAAATTAGTTATTATTATTCATTATTTTTATAGCATATTTTTTTTTTCTTTTTTTTATATAGATATGTCCACTTATTTGCATAATTTGACTGCAATCTTTTATAGAGTAAATATTATAAGAAAATGTTTCTACAAGAAACAGAATCAGGTAACTATTTAACTTTTTCTGCTTTTTTTCTATTTTGCATATCTTACAAAAGCAAAGGATTTTTCTAAAAGAAAGTAGGTTAATTGCATTAAAAATTGTATTTTGATCCTTTTTTTTTTTTCATTTTCCTTAAAAAAATGCTTAGTATATTTAATTGTAATTTTTATTTTACTTTTAACAACAACAAAAAAAAGAATGCTACAATTAAATAATTTAAAATATATAATTTAGTAATTAGAATTTCCATTTTATTACAATTTTAGTATTTTTTTGCAACAAAATATAAATAATTTTTCATAATTCTAAAGTTTCACACTTAGAAAATATTTTTTATTTTTTTTTAGTTCACTTGAGAAACAGTCAAAGGAAATTTTATATATTTTTTAAAAGCCTTTTTTGTTGTTGTTTTATTTTGCAAATATATAAATAAAGTTTGTAAGCGTTGAGGAAAATGTATTTTAGAGAAAAACAAAAGGAAAGAATCTGATTGGTAGACGTAACCGTTAAGATTATTGAAATTGAGACAAATTACCAGTTTTAAGAAAATTAATTATAAGACAGTCTCTGTTATGAAAATAAAATAACGTGTAGAAAACAGGAAAAAGGAAAAAAAATGGCAAACTTATAAGTGTTAATTAAATTATATGACCGAATTTCATAGGCTAGAATGAGTTCTTTCGTATTAATTAAACTTCAACTAATTAAGTGGTAAAAATTATTTAGTTTTAAAAAAATTGTGTAGGGTTAGGGTGGTGGATTTATGTATGTAATTTTTAAAGTGATACTCCTATTTTTTTTTTTTAAATCATATTTTAATTAATTCCCGAATAATTATATAGAAAATTATAATTAGCTATTTATTATATGTTTATAGCTTTATCACGAAAAACAAAAAATTAACCAATTAGACTATAATGCATTCTGATAAGAGCGTACACTTAAGAAGGGGTTGAATATTTTTTCTTCAAAATAATTTTTTTTTTAAATTTCCACTTAAAAGAAATATAGGTCTCAAATAGCTAGCTCGTAAGAGGTTCGATTAAGGGTAAGTTTTTGTTACCCTAGACTTTAAAATTTCAACTTTTTTTTTCGCCTGGGGATTTTCTAAGTTTGAGATTCTTGCAGAGAAAAATAATCATCTACAGTTGTATAATTCTAAGAATTTGGTTCAGGATATTCATTCAAAATAAAATTTCCTATACTAATTTATCATAAATAATCCAACATAAGAAAAAAAAAAATTCTTTAAAACTATAAAATATTTTCTTAAAATGTGAAAGTTTAAATTGTATTTTGTTTCTAATTTAAATTCATTAAATTTATCATGGGTAATAAATTAGAATATTAAATTTAATTTTTAGGACTATAATAAAATTACAAAATATAAAAGAATTTCAAAAACAAATAAAATTTTCATCATGTCATTTAAAAAAACAAAAAAACAAAAACTACAAACAACATGAAAATTAGTAAAAAAGGATTATTAGAAATAAGACAACAATAAAATAAAAGAAAAAACGTATAATTAAATTTTTTGATTAAATTATTTAATTTCTAAATTTTTTTTAGCGGAAATAATAATTTAATTTTTCAATTTGAGAAATTTAAGAAAAATAAATTAAATTTTCCAGAGAAAGGAATTTTAGAATTTCAATCTAATATTTTCTTTTGATTTTTAATATTTTCTTAAAGTCCTTTCAACTTTAACTACAGTGGAAAATTCATTATACACATCGATCGTATAAAATCCTTAAAGTCTAGAGGCAATTATAGGTATTAATAAATTTTTAGAATATCTTTGTCAAGAAAATATTATAGAAAAAAAAACAAACAAATTCTTTTTTATTCTAACAAAATGTAAAAAAAATTGAGAAAATATGTACTTTTCTTTTTGTGCTCGAGGTTATTAAACTGTCATAACATTCTTAGGCATAATAATTTTTTCAAAATTTTATATTTAAGTTTATATACTTAACTCTTCACTTGTCTAAACAAGTAAAAAAATACAGAAAAAAAAGAGTAAATCTTGATGTAGCATAAAGATATTTAGGTCATTGAATTGTAGATACTTTTAGATAAAAATAAATAAGATATAAAAATAAAAAGAAGAAGAAGAAAAAAATAAAAATGATAACACAGAAGCAAAAAAAAAAAGGGAAAAATACAAATTGAAAAGATAATGTTAAATCGAAAAGGGTATCAAAATTTAATCAAATATAACAAACAACCAAGAAATATATAATATGTTATAATAAAATGAGAAACCTTATGTACACACACATGACATACATAGGAAATGATTAAAATGAAGATATGCGTATTGTATCGATTGTTATCAAAAATTACTTCTTTTTTTTCGTATTTTTTGTTATTTTTTCAGTTTTTTTATTTTTTTTTACAGACAACGTTTCGATAAAATATTTACTTTTTAGACGAGAGAAAGGATTGTTTTTTCAAGAAGTTAGACTATTCTTTAAGTGCTTTTAAGATACTTTTTTAGTAGTACAGTGACACTAGTGACACAAATAGGAAAAAACAACCTCTATTTTATATTGTTAGGAAAAATATTCCTGTCGAAATAATATCATCAAAATAGAGAGAAATCAATCAGAAAATTTCATAGTCTGGACTGTAGCTTTATACAAAATTGGTAAATGCTAAAATATGTGATCTAACTTCGCCGTAAAAGGTCACAAGCGCGATTTAAGAAAGAGAAAATAAATTGAATTGCTAGAAAGTTGAAAAGAAGCCAAGGCTCAATTGAGGATTATCGAGCCATAGTAGTATGGCAAGGTATGTTCTTCTGGATCTCGCTTTCTTCTCTAAGCATGTGACGTCACTTAGTTGAAATATTTGAAAGTATAATAAGATATAAATTTTCTTTAATTATCACAAAATAACGCTAAAATATACCAGAAACACAACAAAATTTCAACCAAACCACCACACAAATTTCAACGAAATGACGTAGCTAATTAGCTGAAAAGAGAGAAAAATTTATTTTCATATACACGCTTGATCATCCCTTATAGTTGTCTATATATTTTGTATAAGATATAGAGAAAAGTAGCTATTTTAATTTTTTTTTAAAACATAAATACCCAAATACGTTTACTTTCTTGAATAATATTTAAAAAGAACGTTGAAGCCGAAAGGTTTTCATGGAATTAGCCACCAAAACCCACTCTTTTAAAAATAATGTTTCACAACTTTAATTAACTAATAAAATATTTTTTTTCATAATGTTAAAAAAAAAGTATTAATTAAGAGTGAATAAAATTGAATTTTCTTTTTCTTTTTAAAAGAGAAGGTCTTTAAGTGGGCGTTCTAGTTACGTAAAAGAGCATTTTGCTACTTAAACTTATAATTATCAGCACTTTTTATTAAATTTTAATTTAATTTATATTTTATGTTCATATATTTGAATTTTCACTATATATAACGGTTTTTTTTGTTTTTTTTGTTTAATACATTACATGAAAATAAATAGCTAAAAAAATAACATCTTTATCTGAAGATATGGATTTTATAAGAAAAATTCAATATTTCACATATCAGCTTAATATGTCAACATCAATTTTATTATAGTAGAATGCTTTCAGGATTTTATATTTTTTTTTTATTTTTAGGAAGATTCGTTTTCTGGTATCTCTGGAAAATTTTCAAGTGAGGAAAAAAATTAGATTTTATTTTGAAATTTCAATATTTTCAATATATGTACATACATATGTACATATGTATCTAAGAATGATAATTTAGGAAATCTATTTTCTTCAAAAATGACATATAGTTTTTTTCTTTTTATGACTTTTTTTTATCCAACAGGATAACATTTGAATATAGGGTCGACATTCTGAAAATATTTGTATTAACTGTTACAAGATATATGTATACATATGTAGATATTTGTATGTACATATATACGATTTAACATTATGATTTTATGCATAGAGAAAAAAAAATTATTTTCTTCTTCTGTTCATCTCTTGTATAGATGAAATTTTCAGAAAATGTAAAATAAAATGAAGAAAATAAAAAGGCTTACATATGACTTCGACCTATTTAATTTTTTTTTTCGTAACATGATATTCATGCATGCAAATACATACGTGTAAATAATATTTGCATTATGAAAATTTATTATAGGAAAAGTTTTTCTGAAAAATATTCTTGGATGTTGGCATTATTTTTAAAAATTTATTGCATGCATTCTTGGTTTTCTTTAAAAAAAAGGCATATACCTAGTAATTTTATGTTTGTAAAATATTTTTTTGCAAGCATATAATATATATAACATACTTCATTTGATGATACAGTCATATGTACATACATACATATATCGATTTTTTTCTTTACGGAAAATAATAAAATATTCGAATAATGCATTCATATTTGTAATTTTTATTTGAAGGATTTTTTAAATTAAGATATGTTTTTTGTAGCTATCACATTTACGTTGAATGAAAAACTAATAACGGTTTTAAATTAAACATGTTCTAAGTATCTTTTTTTCTGCGCATGTTTTTCTAGTATAATACGATTCCTCAACATTTTTGGTTTGGACTATAATAGGGTTTTGTTTGGATCCTTTAAATATGAAATTCTCAAAATAGAGCTTTTGTTAGTTTTAATGAATTAATAGAAAAATTTATTTTACATAATTAATAAAAAAAAACATATGATATGACATTATGATAAAATAATTTAAAAAATCCTATTAAATTAAAAATTAATATATGTTATGTAATGTAATTAACAAATATGAGAAGAGAAAAAAAACACAAAAACATTAAAAATTTAAATTAAAAATAATTAATAATACCTTCATATATGCTCATCAAATTCATCTTCCTTGTATAACAAAATTTTCTGAATACCTATTAAATTCAATAATAAATTATATAAGCTTTACTATATAGTACGAGTATGTATCCGCGTATTTATACAAACTTTTAAACATGTGTCACACAATTAAAATAAAATGCATTCATCTGCATAATAGCTATCTATACCTCGTATTTTTTTTATTTTTTTTATGGTGATAAAATAAATATTTTTATGTACGAGTACAAGCAAAAATTCTTATTATAGTTTTAGTTGTATAGTTTGGTTAAAATTAAAATATTACAAAGTTTTTACGCGAAAAATTTTAATTACTTTATAAATTTATTACACAGTTTTTTTTTGTTTAGCTTTATTCTATTTTTTTTTCCTGTCGTTGAAAACATTTAATGTTAAACATACTAAAAAATTGAAGCTTTAATACTTTGGTTATTACATAATAGCATCTTTCTTTCTTTTTTTTTTTTTTGTTGGTTCTTAATTTCCATTATTTTATTACTCGTATAATAATTTTTGTAGTTTTTGCTAATATTCTAACGTCATGTTTCTGCGTATTTTTCTCATAAATAATTCGTTCTTTAGTTTTTTTCTTTTTTTCATTTTTATTCTTGAAAAATTTTCTGTAAAGGACACCTACCATCATTATTATCATCATCATCATCATCTTTGTCATTATCATTAACGTCATTTTGAATAATCTTTTTAAAAATTTTTTTTTTTTACCCCCATCACAAAGCTCTATCACGATAATGGTTTTCTTATTATATTACGAGTACATACATAGATGAAAGTGTTAAAAATTTTTGTATTCATTTTAGTATCTATATGTATCTATGATGGAATGCAATTGTAGATGTATCTATAGATATATAAAACAGTAGAGAAAATTTTAACATTTACAAAAACAATGTAATTACATTTTTAATACAAGAAATAACATTATTGTTTTTTTTTTGTGTATGTATGTATGTCTTCCTTGTCTAGTTTTTTTAAAATTTTTAGTATATACATATCTTTTTTTTTTTTTAAGAAGAATATTTTCCATTTTAGATTTTAATTTGTAATTTTAATATTATAGTATTTTTACTAGTACATTCTTACAAACCATTAGCCACCATTAAATTACACACGATGTACAAAATATAAAATGTATGTACATATCCTTTCGTATATATTATGTACATACATAGTATGTGCAAAAAATTAATTTTTGCATAGCTATGCAGATAAGATTTTTTATGTATATGACATGTACATACATACATAATATATGTATATATTATTTTTACTTTTCATTTTTATTTATTTACTTTTTTTTTTTTAAATATATTTAAGTACTTATAATTTTTATTTTCAAGAGGAAAAAAAAGGAATAAGAACAACGTTTGTTATATAAATTTTAGTTGATGATGACAGAAACTCATTAAAGAGCTCATTATCATTTTCACAATAAATTTAGTTTCTTGAAAATTTTTCTTCTTCATCCTTTTTTTCAAATTTATATTTATATAATACGAGTATGTATGTATGTGTATTATATATATTTTGATGAAATGAAGAGTAATATTTGTAAAAGGATAAAGTTTAATGAAATAAAAATTCTCTGCAAAATTTTTAAATTTAAAATTTCTTATTTTTGTTGTTGTTAAATAAATCCTTTAATGTTTATGTTATAAAAATTTTTGCGAGTGATATAAATAACAGTTTTGTATGTTTTTTTTGTTTTTGTATTTTAATGAAATGGTTTTGGAAATTTATAAATTTCAATACTTTGAATTTTGTGTTTTTTTGTAATCGCCTCGATGCAATATGTATGAGTGTGCACGCAGTGCCAATTTAAGAACACGATTTTGGTGTGTGAGCTGTAATCAGTGTTGGGTGTTTGTAGTGTAAGTTACTAGAAGGGAACAATGCGAACAATACGAAATCTAGAAGCAACTTGAATGGTTTTTGTACAATAATGTGTGCAATCTGTACATATAACTTTGACTCAAACGTTTGGAAACTGCCCAACACACCCTACTCTACTCCATTAAACTTTCACTGGAAACAGGTACATTTTTTTTTTTTATGTAATATAAAGATGTGAAATTTTGAAAAAAAAGTGGTTTTTGCATTTCAACTACAAATCACATACATACGCCAAATTAAGACTTAAATGTGAGTCTTATCTGTTTAAAATTGTTTTTACTGGCATTTTAATTTAATTATATATAAATTAAGACACATTTTAGTTGTAGTTTGAACACACAATCGATTAAATATTGGTACCCAGTTCCACTTTTGTGCAACCTTGCCTAAAGTTGTACTTATTTCTAATATTTTAAAATATTAGAATACAAAATTACACTCAAAATTTTAATTATTTTGTGCAAAGACGTGTGTTTTGTTGGGTAACCACAGTTTCTCTGTAATAAACTGTTTTCTGAATTTTGACAAAGTACAACGTGTATTGAACAATTAAATAGAACTCAAAAAGTAAGCTGAAAAAAAGTCTCAATTTATTTGTATTGATAAAAAAGCTTAACCAACGAGAAACTATACCGAACATCAAATCAAGCATTGTTAAAGATATTTTATGCAAGAAACTTTTTTCTCCATACGCAACTTGTGGTTTGCATTTCCTGTCAAACTCATAGAACACATGTATATATCGAAGCATAGATTGTACAAGTCATATTAAATATCAAAGACATGAAATATGAATGTGCAAGGAATTATCAAACTTTTTATTCTTAGTCTTGCATTGTGGTTACAAAGCAAAGGTGTAAGATTTTAGAACTCAAAAAATGTTTAAAACTTAAAATGTTCAGTGTTTTTTTAGTGTAATATCGTAAATGAATCCCCAGAAAAGTTCTTTAATTTACATTTCTCTTTTTTTTTTTTGTAGTGTTCTTTGTATATTTTTTTTTCAAGTGACAAAACAACAAGACATTCTAAGAATGAGAAAAATCCCTATGGTTATGAGGTGTAAGAGGTTAAAATTAATTTACAAGAAAATTACAAGAAATATAAACTCAGAAGAGATGCAGATAATTAAGATACATATTGTTTTAATTCGGTAAGTAATTATGTATGATATATAAAAAACTTTTACTGTATATGCAATTAAATCATAACAAAAGTAAGGAAGTTTAACTTAAATATAATTTAGATAAGAAAATGTATTGTTTTTATTTAACAAACTTTAAGTTCATTAAAATTAGAAACTAGGTCAAAAACAATGTAAAAATGAAAACAAAATATTGTAATGAGCTGTATGTATAAAAAAAAAATATAAGTACATATAAACATTAAGAACATTTCCATTCTAAAACAGAATTTCAAAAAAAAAAAAAAAAGCTTTCAAATAATAAAGTATATATATTTCACGTTTAAAAATAGTTTTTGAAAACGGATTTTTAATGTTTTTATGTAACTATTACTTGTTTCATGGAAATTATATTGTACAATTTATATACATATACGCATAAATACCCACACATTTGCATAATATGTATAGGTACTTGTATATTACAAAAACATTTTATTATAGAATTTTTGTTTCAAAGTTAATTATTATCTGGGTTTTCAAGCTTTTTTTACATAACAAGATTTTATTGTCACATAGTTGACCTAAATAAATTCAAGCACAATCCACACAATAGAACCGAGCCAGAAAAACAATTTTATTTAAAAAAAAAATAAAATAAAAATATCTAAAAAAGGAGCATTTTTTAAAAAATTAAAATTAACGCATAATAAAGTTTTTTCGTGTGTCTGCTGTATTTTGTTTGTTTATTTTTCTGAACAATGCGTCCTGCCACATAGAATGTTTGGGTGCGTTTTAGATGTTTTATATTTTGAATTTTCCTCAAAAGTTTCAAAATATTTTTAAACCCTTCACAAAACACCTTCAGGTTTTAAAGGGTTGTTTTATTTTTTTAAATATCTAGTCAAAGTAATCAAAAATTAAAATTTGGATGTGAGATGAATTCATTAAATTGTGATTACTGTTCAAGTGGAAAAACTGAAAGTCATAAGAACTCACGTTACATGATTTTATACAAAAAAAGAAAAAAAAATCAAGGTCAAAGTAATAAGCGTTTTTATTATCATGAAATTTGTAAGATAAATTCTTACATATGCAAAAAAAAATACACACACGTGATATAAAAATTGCTTTGATTATATTGATAATGATTTTATAATAATCCCACGTGTATGTTGTCTCACATCTGATAAGAAAAACGATCTTTATTAGGATTCATTTCGAATAAAAAAGCAGTAAAATAACTACACATGTGTTTCAAAATACATACTATACATATGTAATGTTTGCACCTGTATTATAAATGAGGTTTATTTAACATTAAAATTGAAATCTCATGTGAATGTTCTTGATTTCGATTTAAAAGAGTCCCCGCACAGTGATTGAAATTCAGTTTTATGAAAATGAAAACTATAGGAATGAAAATTTTCAAATATCCTGGATTTTTTTATTTTACATTTTAGTCCATGGCAAAAGCTTTAACATGAAGGTTAACGGAATATTGTATTAGAGTGTCTCCATTAAACTATTTTAAACTATTAAATCTGTGTTGTATCTACATTAATATCCTCCTACAATATTTGAAAATATAGGAGATTAAAAAAAGATTATTTAGGAAAAATATAACTTTTTTTTTTCAAATAATTTCCGCAACGGAAACGACACAGAAAAAAAAATTTCTGATAAACTAGATAATTTCTGGAAAAAAAAACAAAAGATAAGAGGACTGACTATACCCGTAATATTCGTACAAAGCATAAATGAATCGAATGGAATTTTATTTACAGAAAACTTTTTTTTTTATTATTTTCACTACTTCCCGAACGTTTATCGGATATTACAAAAAAAAAAATTACAAATATGATAAAATAAAGTTGGAAAAGTTTGTTTTTTTGTACTTACTTTTTTTTTCAAGGAAAAAAGTTAAAAAAACAAAAATTAGAACATTTTTATTGTAATCGTAAATGATAAAATTGGAATATATAAAAAAAATTTTTAATTCAAATTCAAAAACAAACTTTTCATGATTTTTAATGTTCGAATTTAATCTAGTATTGGTTTTGTTTTTTTGTTTTTTAAAAACAATTTTTATATTATTTTGAAAAATTTATAAAGTTTTAAGATTGTTTTATGATATCTTTTTTATTGTATCGAGAAAAAAAATAAATCTAAATAAACTTACTGTTCAAATTTTGATGATTTAGGATCTCTTGTTTCTGGAAAATGAAAAGAAAAGATATTAACTATATGTTGAATTTTCGTTATTTTTAAAAATATATAATTATATAGTAAAAATTATTTGGAAATCACACTTTTTCAAGTAAAAGAAAGATAGTAATGCATTTTTTTTTATATTCTGTCCACACGCGTTTAATACTATGTACCTATATAATATATCCTTGTGTGACAGTAGATATAGATTTTATATACATCGAGAAATACATATTTATTGTTAAGGACTGCCGCAAAGAAACTTTTTCTCTACTTAATAAAGTAAAAAAATATATTTGTCCATTTACATATACATACTAACCTTTCGTACATAGAAAAAAGGTCCTAAATCCTAATGGTATTTACTTTTAATAAATTCTTAATTCACTACAATTTATTTTTACAATTTCCTATTAAGAGTTATAAGGAATAAGGGACAGTAGAATATACAGTTTCCATGAATACGCTGTATTACTTTCAATTTTTAGAAATAATACTGTGTAGACTCATATTATAAGGACCTACATTCTCAGTTGAGACTGATAATAATTTACAGTCTGTATAAGAGATTTGAATATCAGCAAGCGAACTGTCCCGGCAAAACAGAGGTCTGTGATTCGATTTACAGCCGCGTCGAATGTTTTTTTTTTCTGTTCTTACCTACTACAAGTCTAAACTAAAAATCGAATGAAAATATGAAATTCAATACAAAAATAGTCCATGCCATGTAATAAAAGAAAAAACCTCACAAACTCCTATGTTTTAAGACACCATCAAGTATTTTCATAAGCTTTTTTTATTTTTCGACTAAAACTCGAAGTTATCAGTCAATGTTTTAAATTCGTTTTTTTTTTTAAAATAAGTATTTTAGCGATTATATGTGTAACAATTCATCTATAAAAAAAATCATTTGTTTTCAAATAAATAATTCATTAGTGTTATTATAATGACTTTTAATCAGAACCAGAAATAATATCTGTTCTGCTTTATTATTTTTTTATTTTTTTTTATTCTGGTTTATTAGCATATTTTTCCATTCAAATTGACAATGATAAATTTGCCAATTTAGTTTTTTATTTTTATTATTCCTTGGTTTTTTTTTTTTCATATAGCAGGAAAAATGTAATTGTAAATGAAATAAATGACACAAAAACAAAAACAATAAAACAGAAAAAAATTATTGTGTGTTATTTAATGAAAATTCATTAAATTTAAAATTATGTATCAAAATTCAAAATAAAATGTTAAAAATGTAAAATAAAATAAAAAAAAAAAAAATAAAAAATTATTGCATTAATTAAGTGATGCAATTTATTATTATGATAAATTAAGTAATGTAAACATTTTTTATTCATGAATGGGTAATTTTTGTTTTTTTTTTGTGTAACAATCTTTTAAATACATTTTATAATTAGCTGCCAAAAAAACAAAAAACAAACAACAACACAAATTTTTTAATCTTAGTTATTTAATTTGTATGTTGTATATTTAATGCTTTCTGATTTGTTGCTATACTCGTTCGTATATGTAAATTAATAAAAAAGTATAATCAAAAGATATATTTTTCAGATTATTTTGCAAAAATTAATCCGATTTTAACGCTAGCTTTAACTATTGTGAAATTTATTTTTTTTTGTTTTTTTTTTGTAAAAATATTAATAATGAAATCATAAATTTTTGAACATAAATTCAGCAAGCATATATTCATTTTTTTTAAATCACAAACACATTCTTTTTATGTGAAATTTTTCATATCATAAAATTTTCACATGTTTGTTTTATTTTTTAACTATGAAAAATATGCGATTATTTTTTTTTTCTCAATAAAATTAAAAGCACAAAAAAGATGCAAAAACAAAAATAATTTTTTTTTTTTGAATAATTAAAAATTTTCTTCTACTAAAATAATTTATTATGCTCTTTGAAAAAAAAAAATAAATAATCATCAAATGATTTTATGATGAAATTGAATGAATACAAATTAAAAAGAAATGTAGTGTTTGTTTTAATTTTTAATAAAGTTTTTATTGAATGAAAATTAATGAAAAAAAAAAACATAAATTTTCTAATGAAAAAATAAAAAAAAATGAATAAAAAGCGTTTTCGTTTTATGGGATTTGCTTTTTTTTCTTTTTGCATCAAAAGAATAATTAATTTTTTAATAAATTTCCTAAGAGAGATTTTTCTGTTGTTGTTGTTGTTGAGAAAAAATAAAAATTGAAAGGTTTTAAAAACGTATAAAATGGGCGCGTATAAAATGAATAAACTGACCAGGTTAATTATGTGAACAAATTTTCAAGGTGAAGGTTATTAAGATTAGTTCGACATAATTTAAATATACCATCAAGTTTAATTAAAGTTTGTAGAACTTAAACGAAATTTTCAAACTTATTATACTTCTTTATTTGAGTGGGGAAAATAGATCCATGTCTTTTATTTTAGGTTCTCCATAAAATAGCGGCCAGTTAAAACAGTGCTCCACCACATTATTGGCACAAAATATTTACATTCATACCACACTTTCTCTGTATGTCTTGTAATTTCGAAATTTTCGTATTATTAGTATCTTTGCTCGATATCTTAAACACACTATTAGTTTATTTTTATTTTAACTGACACAGCTTCATTTTTTATGAATTGATCTACATACCGCAGTAGTTCTACTCAAGCTGGTTGGTTGGTTGACGTGGTAGTTTTCGGATTACTACCGAAAATCCTAATAGTATTTAGAGTGCCGTTTTGATACCACATCTCTCCTAGTTGATTATCGAATCAAAAGGGTTGTGAAGCCTCATATATGCATCTGCAGTTTTAAGTAGAATGCGAACCACTGTACCTGCCCCTCTTACTTAAAGGTAAATGAAAATTTGAATCAGAAAATAACTTTTTATTGAAAGAAAAGCAGAACGTTCAAATCAATTGATTTTTTTTTCTTCTCTTTTTAAAAACTTTATTATTTCTACAAACTGGCACAATACAAGAAGAAATCTTTTTTTTATTTTTAAATAATGAAGCCTGAAAATGTTATGTTTAAGTATATAATTTACTAAAAATTCTAAATTTCATGTACATACATATTATAACTAAATACATAATATACATTCTACAATTTAATCAATTTTTGTATAAAATAACAATTGAAATTGTTCAAAAAGTTTAAATATTTTGTTTCTTTTCTTATTATTGTTATGAAAGTTTTATCATAATGAAAATAAGATACATTTAATTTCTGTGGTCATTGTATAAATGTTAACATTCATATACATATAGTATTTATACATATGTCTCTATATAAGTACGTATACGTATATACACGTATGTATGTATAAATTTTAAATATATAAAAAAAAACACAGAAACAGGAAGTTTAAATACAAAACTTTTAAACAAATTCATATTATGTGCATTTCATCAAATCCTTTTTCTATGAGAACAAAAAAAAATAAGGATAACTTTAATAAAAACTTTTATTTGGAAAATAATACATAATACATAAAAGAAGAAGAAGAAGAAAAAGTGAAATAATAACAAAATAATTTATTCATTTTGTATTTTTAGAAACTTTTTGATTTTAATTTATTTGTTCTTCAAATGATAGGGTGTGTTTTTTTTTGTTCTTGAAAATTCTTATACTTATTTCTCGCAAAATTATCGATAATTTAAAAATGATTTATTCTATTTTTATTATTTTTATAGAAAAGGGAATGTGTATCTATATAGAATCATAATATTGTGGGTAAAATTAAGCTTTCAAACCCGGAAAAAGCTAATTTCAAAAATTAATTGAATTTATTCTCTTGAATGTCTACAAAAATGAAGATTAACAAATCACGTGAAGATTGTTTTCTTTGAATACTGTGAAACCAATTACTTATATGCTCGTAATGTATGTACATATATATAATGTATATATCAGAAAATAAATATATTTTGTATGTTGTTTTCATCAACCATGTTATTTCATTTGATACGTTTCGTAATCAATATTCCCATATACTCGATTAATTGTATCATGTATCTCGATAAATCTAAATAATACGGTGGTAGGATTATTACCTATGTATATCACAAATTTCAATAAATATACTATCTTGTTTGTATTTGTGTGAAATTATAACTATTTCACAAAATATATATGTACATGATTTTTTTTATACCATTACAGAATACACAGTTATCATTATAAGGATAACACACAAGGATCTAGGGACTTTTATATGCCTAAAAAAACAAAGGTTTCATTGATAGTGGAAAATAATAATTAGACAAAATAAAAAAATAAAAATGTTATAACCTTTTTTTTATGTTTTGTGTGTTCAAAAATCTATTCATTTAGATTTCGGACATATATTTTTATTTGTATGTATGTAGTTATATGATATCGTTCAGATTGAATCAAAAAAGGAAATGTGTATGTTAAGTTTTCTTCAGATTAGGATTTGAAAAGGAATTCAATCCAAATTGTTAGTTTAGGATAATTTTCCTTGTTAAATTAAATAAATATAAATTTATATACGTAACTGAAGAAAAACTAGTCAGAAATAATCATTATAGGATGGATAGCAATTTTTGTTTTGTTTTGTTTTTTGTAAAATAATTTTTTTATTTTTCCTTGTGGTTTAATTAAATAAATTAGGTATTTCTTGTAAAATTACGAGGTTAGCCGAATAACAGATTTGTTGATAGGAATGTTTCAATAACTACTACACCTCTTGTCGACTGAGAAAAGTAGAAAAAAAATCGTGGATTTGTGTGCCATTCTCTCTGAAACCTAAAAAAACAAAATTGTTTTACCAGAAAATATCGCCTAAAAGGGTTAAAATTGTATAAAAACTGACTAAAATTTATCAATATATAAACAATATTTTTAAATTCAAATTCAAAAATAATATTATTTTATTTTGAAACAAATTCCATACAAGATTTCCAAACAGGAAAAAAAAATTAATTAAAGGAAAAGTTAGAAATTTTTTTTGTTTTTCATTGTGAAAACCCTTTTCTTTTTTCTTGTTCAAAGTTTTATTTTTTTTTTTTCTAAAAATTTATTTTTAGTTAATTGAATATCTAGCCAACATAAAGTTTATCTTTCATTAAAAATCAAAAAAAAAAAAAAAAATAAGAAAAAAACAACTTTCAAAAAGGAAAAAATTGAAAAGACGGTTAAATTATTTTTGTTTTTTGTTATTTTTTCAAACAAACTTTAAGATAAAGGTTCACAAGAAGAAAGAAAAATGTTAGAAAAATTCAAATAATTACGAAAGTTATAAATAAATGATTTGAATTCAATTTTCTTTCATAGTCATTGATGTTATTAGTTTGTTGTTTTTTGTTTGTTTATTTTTTTTTTCCTTTTTCGTATAATGTTTATTTAATACAAAAAATAAAATGAAATTCTTGCAAAGTCATAACGAACATTATAACAAAATTTTCTAAGTTTATTTTTTCTATTTCCTAAAATATTTTTAAGCAACGTCAAACTTTCTTTTTTTTTTTTCTTTTTTTGGAAATTATAGATTAGACCCAAAAATACGTGAGAAAAAATTTTCTTCTTAAAATAACTTAAATAAAGTTCTATTTTTTTTTTTAAATATTTTTTTATGTTAATCGTTTTTATTTTATTTTTCTTTTTAAAAACATTTTTTTTATACATTTTATAACGGTACTGTTCCACATTTATTTATTTATCGTTGTTTATTTATTTATTTATTTTTTTCAAAACATAAAATATGTAAAATTTATTCAAACATTATGTTTTTTTATACAAAAAAAAAAAAATTAGGTAATTTTTATTTTGATTGAAAATTAATGATGTCCGTTAAATGTAATTATGATGAAAGTTTAATTGTTTTTCCACTATAAATGGCAAAAAATAATAATAAAAATAAAATAAAATATTAATAATTGTTTTTCATATTTTGTTGTATCGTTTGTTGCAGTTATAAAGAAAAATTATTGTGTCATAAAAATCTATCATGTTGTAATCATGCAATTATATTAAAATTTGATAGAAAATATAAATTTAAATTAAATAATAATAATAATAATAATAATAATAATAATGATGATGATGATGATGATGATGTGCCTGATGATGAGAATAATAATAATAGTAATAAACATATGATGTTTATAAAAACATTAAGAGAATTTGTTTAGGAGGGTTAGGCATTCCATTTTCGACGAAGTTTTCTTTTGGATTACTTTGGAAGACCCAAATAGCACTAATAGTACCGTTTTGAAACCACACACTCGCAGTTGTCGAGTTAAAGAGTTATAAGCCCTTCTGTCATAAAAAATTCAAAATTTGTACTATTTGTTTTTACTTTTTATTAAGGAAAACTTTTTTCAACTAAATTAGTCAAACACTAATCCTCTAAATGTCAAAGCCCGTTTTCTTGACAATATAGTGCCTTCTTATGGTTTTAAACTCAACTAAAATGGTTAACTGTTTTTTTTTATTTTGCTCGTGGTGGAATAAGAGCTAATTTATAATTTTGTGTCGCTGTAGTCAAGGATTATTGTTCTAATAACGTTTAATATGTAGAATTGGAGAAAATTTCTGGTGATATTTTGTGATGGATAAACCGTAGTCTGTTGCTTGTTGTTTTCAGCTCTTTTTCCATAATAAAAACTCTTGTTTTTTTTTACGTTTCTGTTTCTTTCATGAAAATTATTTTCTATCTAATTCAGATTAACTATGTAATATGTAAAAAACATTCAAAATAAGGACAATACTTCTTCAACTGTAATTTAAGTTCAATTCGAAAAATCTGTCATCGTTGACATTTTAAAATTTGAAACTTTTCAATACAAAAAAAAAACTATTACAAGTTTTATTCTTGTAAAAAAAATTAGCAATTATTTTAAAATTACATTCACGAAATTATGTAAATAAAATAAACCTTTTTCTTTTTAGTTACAGAGAAAAACAAATAAGCCAATACAAAATAATTAATTTAATTACACACAAAATAAAGTATGTATATTGGAAAAAGATTTTTAAAACGTAATTTCGGTTTTTTTTTTCCTTTTTTCAGAATTAAATAAAAAAAAAAGCGGAAAAACTTATATAATTTTAATTTAATTACAACAAAAGTTGAACTAATTTATATAATTTTCTTATTTGTTCAAAATGAGAATTTATTGTATTTAATTTTATATGAAATTGGTATAGTTTACCTTACTGTTTAAAATTTTCAAATCAAATTATTCGCATCAATTTCTAAATCTATATTACCGTATAATGTCGCAATATATAAAAAAATAAAAATCGATATTGTGCTAAGCACTTCATCAATACGTGATTAGACTTGTTATTACATCCTGTTTATGAAGTTATGTAATACTTTATCTATGTATAATGATGTTGATAATAAAGGTACATACATATATGTATGTATATTTTATGTAATATATACAAGTATATTTTGTATAAAAAGGTATTTTTTATTTTCTGTAATATTTTTATATAAGATAAGATATAAAATATATTAAATTGTATACCTTGTATTTTAATGTACTTTTATACTCTATATTATGTATACATTACATACATTTATGTAAGTCATATTTTATTTATATATGCCCTCGTTACATAATATGTAGCGTATTTATTAAATTATGTATATCATCACATGTTATGAAGGATACATATATGTATGTACATATGAAGAGAAAAATACTTATTAAAAAAAAATTTACATGATAATAATAATATGTTTATTAAAGTAATTAAAAAACAATAGTAATTTTTTTTTATTATTTATTTATCTATTCTATACTTCATTCTATTCCTTGTTGTTGTTGTTGTTGTTGTTCTTTTTGTTTTTTGTTATTTATAATTACTTTATTAAATAAAATTGATTTCATATGCCAGTATCATAAACATCAAAATTAATTTTAATTATGAAAATTGTGCATACATAAAATATATTGTGTAAGTATAATTAAAAAATTATAATTACATATAAAATGAAAATTTTGATTGTAATTTCATGTTAAATTAATATACTGCATAATAATAATTAGAAAAAAATTAATAAATAAATATGTACATATGTAGGTATGTATATGTGAAATTTTTGAATTTTATGTGCTGTCTAATAAATAATTTAAATTTTGAGAAGACGATATGGGAGAATTTTTTTCGAGGTTAATTGATTTGGGATTTTCAATTAATTCACGATAATTTAAAATAAATATATAAAGAGAATAATGAAGTAATTACTTTTTAGAAAGTTTTCAAGAAAAAAGATAAATATTCCGATGTTTTTTTTTTTTTTTATTGATGAGCCAAAAAGTAGAAATATCTTTTTACTGCACTTTTATCAAGGACCAACAGTGCTGGTGAATGTGGGTGGAGGAAGGTTAAAGGGAAAATTAATGAAGGAAAAGACAAAAATTATTCATGAGTAATGAGAAATATATACATACATATACATACATATATATATATATATTCATCGTTTAATATATATTGGAGCACATACATACACACATGTGTGTTTATGTATTTCTTAAAAAATCATGTGAAATCATGTCCTGTTTTATATAAATCCACTTACATAAACTTGAGTTGAGTTATTGGGTAAATTGACTCTAACGAAAAACCCTTGTTGGTTTAAACATCTTGTTATCCTTATTATTTTTTTTAAATATCCTTAAATGGTAAAAAATTGACATATGTCAGAAACTAGATAAAATTATCGACCTAACAGTCTTTGTTTGATTGAAGTCGGTCTACACGTGATACAAATAAACCTGTAGGAAATTGTTTTTGATAATTATTCTAGAAATATAATATTAGAAGAAATTTTAGTATAAGACGGGAAATTGCAATTTTCTTGATTTCATTCTCTACGTTGAGTTGTACTGTTTTAGAACTTTTGTGATTTACTGTATATGTATTTCAGGCTCAGAAAAAATCTTCAAATATCTAGTGTCTGTAAAATTATAATTGGGTTACACAATATGTGTTTGTTTTTCTTGTGAGAGCAAGAGATAAAATTTTGTAAATTAGCGCTAGCGGATCATTTATGAGATGAGAGATACAATAAGGTCACACACATCAGAAATTAATTATTTCCCTATAACGCCCTATAAACTTCTCAAAATGTTCTGAAACATTCCGAAAAAGTAGATTTTAAAATTATGATATAAATATTTTTAGTCTTAATACTTTAAATTATTTTAAATATTGTAGAAAATCTATGTATGTACCTTGATCTGTACCTTATGAAATAATTAACTTTTTGTTCTTTCGTAATTGTAAAAATATATGAATTTTCAATCTAATTTTAAACATTATTTTTCTCTTCTTTTTTTGTTTTACTTCATAAGAACAACCTAGAATTTTCTAGAATTTTTTTTCAAGAATTCAAAAGCTTCTTATTTAGTAACCACCTACATACGATTAAAAAAAATATAATAAAGACAAATATGAAATTGTGTCATACGTGTAGGTACTATTACGTATTTTTTTTTTCCATATTGAAAAATATTAATGAAAAATAATAAATCCTTGTATCTGCAACTTTTAAAAGAGAAGGAAAAAAAAAAACATATCGAAAGATAAACCATTGAAATTTATTATGTATCTATTGTACGTATGTGTGTTTAATGTTGGTTTTCCTTGTTCTTTTAGTATATCATACCTATTTTTTTTTTATTATTATTATTTTGTTCTATTCTAGAAAGTGTGTGTGTGTTATTTTTATCTTATCCTTATTAATATTTATATTATTCTTTATTTTATATTCGTTTTGAGTATTCAATAAAAAAAAAAAAACATTATAAAATGTGTATAGTAGGCGTATTATTATAGATTATAATATGAGCGTAAAATTGGGACAAATATTTTTCATTTATTTATTTATTTTTTTTTAAATTCTGTTTTCAAGATAATAACGACAAATGATACCTTGTATAGGAATTTTGAAGAAAAAAATAACATTAAACGAAATACAAAAAAAAAAAAATATTGTTTTTTTTTTCTTTTTGAAATAGTGTATGAAATAAAGTGTTATTAAAAATAAAAACAAGACAGAACAAACAAACAGAAAAATGTTTATTTAAAAAAAGAAAAAACATATCTAATAATATAACGAGAAAGGATGTTTTATGAATTTATGTATAGAAAAAGAAAACAGTGATTTCAGGTTCGTTACTTCTACATTATGCGGCTTTTCCAGGTTGTGTATTATATCATTATATGTATACCTATTTATATTTTTTTTTATGTTCATGATTTTTTTCTTCATAAACAGGTGACTAAAGAATATTATACATTTTGTATATACATACATATATTTATATTTTTCTTGATTCAAAGTTATATTTTTCATTTTTCTTTCTTTTTTTTTTTGATATATTTTATTCAATTTTTACTATCTCACCTCTTATCTTTCCTTTCTTTTATATGTATATGTATGTATCATCATCATATCCTTATCCCACAAATGTATAAATCGCTTAAAATTTTTTTCTTTATTATATATTTAGCCTTAGGTTTATACATGGTATCACAAATGAAAAAGAAAAAAAAATGATAAAAATATATATAAAAAACACACACACATATACCTACACATAAACAAAATAATGAAAAGAAAGAAGAAGAAAAAAAAATGAAAGAAGAAATAAATTCTATGAGTAAATTGAATTTTATGCTTAAAGGGAATGCTTTTATCAATTTCACTTGTTTTTTTTTCTTCTCTTTTTAAAATGAAAAATGAAAAATATGAAAATCACAGGAAGAAAAAAGCATATATTCATATACGAGTATAATGTACATATGTATGTACGTATATGTATGAAAGATTTGTGAGAACATTTTTTAATTCAAAAAATTTAGAAAGTATATGAAAATATTAAATTACGCTTGAAGAAACAAAAAAAACCTCAATTTTTATTGAAATTAAAAAATAAAATCAAAACATAAAAAGAAATTAAAAGGATATAAAACACAAGGAGTATATACATATTATGAACATATTATTATGTATGTCTGTATATATGCTTTACACATGTGATATGTGTCAACAACAATAATCTGATTGAGAATAATAACAATTATTTTAAGACCAATATATTAAAGATATGTCAAAAACAAATTTAAAATGTATGATTGTATATGTATTGTCCCAATTAACCTGAGGTCCTTTTTAGTGGTAATTATTTTATTTGTTGTTTGTACCTTTTTTCCAGAAAGATAAAATAAAGTTTCTTTGTATAGAAATAAAATGAAAATTTCGTAGGTTTTGAGGGCTTATTATTTGGAAAATATATTTTGAAACTTGAATAACCTGGTTTCCATTGAATAATGAGCTTGAAATTTCAACAATATATTTTCAAATAACAAAATAAGAATTTGATGAAAATTAACAGGATAAAAGCATATAAAAGTTGAAAAACGGTATCGGTTTACAAGTAAAGATTTCATAAGATCATCGAATTTCGAAAAAAAATTCGAATTTTTTAAATTTTATACAGAAATTTCGTCCTTAAAATCTTGAAAATGGAATTTGTATTGATTAAATTTAGAAACCTACTTCAAATCTAAAATTTCAAGTTATTGAAGTATCTAATAAAAAGAAGATACTCAGATTCTTACTTATTTTAAGTATTTTAATTTTGAAAATTAAATGAAATTCCAGAGAAACGTAAATTTATATTATTGAATTTTTTGAAGCAACATGTTGAATAATTCTGGTAAATTTCCGACAACATTTAACAACTCATGGAATAGAAAGTCCTTTTTACTATAGTACAATTATCATTTGACCTGTTTGTTACTCTTGAGTAATTTTTTTCATTTGTTTTGAATGAACGTCAATTATGCTTTTTGGGTGTATATTACATGGTTTGGGTTATATTTATTTTAAAAAAAATATATACATATGTATATCAAAGAAAAAACAAGAAAAATATTTCCAAGTGGTTTACTAAATAGGTAATTAGATTTTTTCTATTTTGTATTTTTGTTTTTGTTTTCCAAGCAAGCATCAATTTGTGGCCTTATTGTATGTATGTCGTACACACATGTGTGAATTATTTAAATAAAAGTTCAGGGAAATAATTCCATAACGTTATTCTGTGGGATTATAAGTTGCCACATTTTTCCTGGAATAGTTTGGAAGTTAATTAGGTCTTTCATAATTATTTAAATAAATTTAGTTGTTTTGTTTTGTTTAAATTATTAAAGGGTTAAAATACAGGAAAATATAAGATAAATATTTTGAGGAAAATAAAGTAATATATCTTTCTAGTCAATTTTTAGAATTTTTAATGAGAAATACAGTATTTCGGAATGTTTGAAATTTATTTATTAAAAGAATTTTTGGACGGTGGTGTATTTTAGGTGAAAAATGTTTTATCTCTTTTGTGAATTTTATTTTCACTGATGTGGTAAATAACGTTATTTTTTTAAAGAAAAAAAAAGGATTAAGGTGCATCGAAATTTTTTCCTTAAATTTAAGAAAAGAAAAGAAAAAAACAATTTTTTTTTTTTTAATAAAAAAACACGAAAAAGTTAAATTTAAAACTAAGACAATAAGTTGAAGTTGAAATATTGCATAAAAATAAAGTGAAATAATAATTTATTTTACAACAAACTAAACACATTCTCCCAAAGGAAATCTTGTTGAGTAATCAAGTTATTTATCCTTTACTTTTGTACATGTTAATTTTAATATGAACGATGTATGAGAAAATTTTTCAGGTAAAACAAAATAAAAACCCAAGGGTAATATATGTATGTTATTTAGAAAAAGATAGAATAAAATAACAATATTTTGCATTCATCTTATATGCGAAATATACATGCACATTAATCATGTTGTTCACTGAATTTAAAAATGAACAACCAACAACATGAAAAAAAAAAATGAATCAACGAATAAAACATTGCTCTCTGAAAAGTTTATTAACTTTTCATGAGAAAATTTTACACAAAAATTATAATAATTTTTGCATAATTTTATATTTTCTGATTTAAAAATAAAATTTTTTTTCTTAAAGATTCAATAAATAAAGTCATGCAAAAACTGAGTGTTTTTATTTTTTTTTTTTTTTTTTTTTTTTTTTTTTTTTTAAATTCTTAACACGTTTAAAACATGGAAAAATATTTTTTTTTGAATGTTCTTTATCGAAGTGAAAAAAATGAAATTCTTAAAATATACTAAAATTTGCATAAAATCAAGAAATTCAAGCTTGATATTTTTGCATAAAACGTTTAACATTTTATTTAAATTTATTTTTAATAAAATTTACATAAAATAATTTTAATATTCAGATAATGTTAATTTTAATTTCTGTTAAAATTACAAAACAAGGCTAAACAAAAAAAAACTATTTTAATGTTTTAAACGCAATTGAGCATATTAATTAATTTAAGATGACATTTCATTAGAATGATAAAAATAATTTTTAAATATGGTGTTTATATACTTATTATTCATAATGATAAATAATAAATAAAAATATATACAATGTATCTTTTTGAAATATCACATATTTTAAAGTATAATTCTACTTATATAGTATGTCAATATGAAACCATATTTTCAAAAACAAAACGAAATACAAAATAAGGATAATAAGGATATAAACATAAAAACTTTTATTTTCATCCTTTTTTTTCTTTCTCAAATGCAAGTGCATATAAAAACTTCCATAATACCGGATTTACAAGATTTTCACATTGAATCACAAACGAAATATTTAATTTTTTTTTTTTTTTACTTTAGCTTTGCACATTTTAATCCTTTAATGCTCTTGACGCTGTCAAAAAAATTTCTTTTTCAAAAAGACAAAAAAAAAAACACTTCTTACGAACTGTAGAAAAATTATAATGATATAAAATTATAGTGTCATTTTAACATAACAGTTGTACACAAACAAACACTAAAAATATCTTTGACATTATTTTTAAGAATTAAAAGGGTAATAAAATTGAAAAAAATAAGATTTAAATTACTGGTTTAAAATTTCCATAAATTGTTTAAAAATGAATTTATAATTTCCTGTAATTTATTCAATATTTTATGGTATATGTATGTAATCACATATTTAAGAAGAATTCCTCATTACGTATACAATAAAAAAATCATTCCTATAAAGAAAAATATGTAGTATATTTGAGAAAAATGTTCAGAAATTTTGAATATTAAACAAAAATAAACACAACGAGAAACAAAAAAGAAAAAAGAAAAACTAATAAAACTAAACCAAAGAACAAAAATATCTTGAATTATCCCATTAATAATAATAACGTACATACTTTCGTTTTAGGCTTTTTTTTTCAGTCTTGAGTTAGTTAGTTAGTCCTCAAATTTCTTTTTTTTTATTTTCGTTTATTTATTAATTTTTTTTTTTGTTTACTTATACACAAAATATGTGTGTAACATTTATACATCTAAATACATACCATATCATAATATTATCATATAGCTAAATCCTTCCTAAATCCGATAAAGGATGTAGATAAATTCAGTATTAATATAGTTCTTTTTTTATATGTTATATGATAATATATAACATACATAACTGTAAAGTGTAAATATACAGTAAGACAAAATATATTTAAAAAAAATACACAAAAAACAAAACACACACACACACAATACAAAAACGATGAAAAACTCTTGGAAAAAAAGGACTTCTTTTCTTTTTATACAAAAAAAAAACAAATAACACAAATTATCTGATGTTGTATATATGCTATACGAGATTATATGTATGTATATTTCTGTGCAAAAAACTATATATACATATATAACTTTTTTTTTGTACAAAATATATATTTATGTATGTACAAAAAAAAAGAAAAGTTTACTGCTGTTCTATATAACTGGATGTCTGCCTTGATAATGTTTAGTTATGGTTATAGTGAGTATATATATATTCCCCGCCTTTATTTTATATAATGTATAAAGAGCACTTACTATCATTTTTATTTATTTATATAAAAAAATTTTTTTATTATGTATCTTTTGTAGTTGTTAGTGTTTTTATTTTATTTTAAATATTACATACATATCTCCATACAATACAGTACACTTTAGTTTCAGCTTATATCTACTATTTTTTTTATTTATTTTTTTTTTTTTAGAGAGAGTAATATGGGAATTGAGGCGAAAGATATTATAACAGCACTAACAGTAGCCAAAATATTATTATTATTATTATAATAATAACTGTAATAACAACAACAATAACTATAGAAAATAAAAATAAATAAAATACACATTCATATACAAAATTGTTAAATTTTCTTTTTCCTCAGAGGAATAGAATAACTGCTACATACAATAAAAAAAAAAACTAGAATAGAAAAAGAAAATTTTTTATTTTTTGCACATTCAAATTTTTCAAATCGATTTTCACCACTTTTTTTTTTTGGCTTTTTTCTGCAAATATTTTTTTTTCTTTTTAAATTGAAGAAAAATTAGAAAAAAAAAAGAAACTACATATTTCGAGGATTTATCACAAACGAAAAAAAAAAAAAAGTGGACAATAGATATTACTAGCACAAGGATTAGGTTGTTTTAATTTTATTATCCTTTTACAAAATTGATGCAAAATTTAAATTACGTTTTGTACAGAAATATAGGAAATAAATTCCGTTCATAAATAATGTAACACTCTTTTCCTTGTATTGTTATCACTGGTATCCTTTTTTTTCTTTTGTTTTATGATTTTTTTTTTTTTTTCAAATAAATGATTTATATCCTTCAATAATATGAAAAATTTTCACTCTTACGATTTAAAAAATCATCATAACGAACGATGTATGATATTTAAGATGCGTTTATGCAAAAAAAAAACGTTAATAATTGACACAAAATTTTTTCATGAATTATGCAAATTCACTGAAATTCGTTTTTTTTTTAAATTTCTAATTCCTTTTTTGATTCCTTTTTTTTTTTTTCAATGTGAATAGAAAAAAAAAATCATTTGTCTGTCGAACATTTCAACTGTCACCCATTTAATTAAATCTATCACAAACAGAAAAAAAATGATGAACTTCACATATAAAAATAGAATTAAAAAAAAAAAAAATTACACAAAAATGAAAAAAATAAAATGAACAAGGATTATTTTTATTTATTTTTTCATCCTGTAGAATATCAATTTTTTATGAAAAAGTTGAATAAAAACAGGAAAAATTCAATATAAAAGCACATCTTTTTTTGATAAAATTAAATTTATGACAAGAGAAAAAAAAATATTGTAAACAGGATAATACCTAATTTTGTTTTTTTTTCTTCATCAATTGAATTTCATTTATTTTTCCTTTTTAAATAAATTTATTTTCATTTCCACTTTAACACAAAAAAAAAAAAAAATTACATTTTTGTTGTTGTTGTTTTTTTTTTTTTACCTTTTTATTCGTACTTTTTTTATTTTTATTTTTTTATTTTGACATAATATTTATCTTTAGTATAACATCATATTATAGGTAAATATAATAAGCATCTAGTCACTTTGATGCTTTAACAAAGTATGTACTGGTACAGGATAATAATGAAGCTTTTACTTTATATATTTTTATTTTTTTTTAATAAATCGTAATTCATATTCGAAATTATATAATTCGTCCGTTTTTATTTTATCTGGGCAACAGTTTAGTTGTAACTGGCAAAAAAAAGTTGCCGTTATCGTCTCTTTGATAGATTCTTGACAAAATCGAAATTTCGAAAATAGTATAAGGAAAAAAAAAATAAGATTTTTTTTCAGTGAGTAAATTAATGAGTACATTATGTGAAAAAAGCAAAAAGAAAGCAGTTTTTTTTCTTTCTTTCCAAAATCTCTTTTGTCGAATTGAAAAAGTGTGTGTGTATGTATGTAATTTTATTATATGATAAAAGTTTGTCGAACTCGAAAAGTTTTTGTATTTTTTGTTTTGAAATTAGTTCCGTTTTATATAACAGGAAAAGTAATATGTAAAATGTGTAGATTTCCAATGTTTTAAGTTACTTTCTCCATCTTTCCAGGAAAATTTCCATTTTCACAAATAAAGCTTAGTTGTTATTTGAATGACGCATGCTAACTCATAAAAAAGCTTTGAAAAAATTTAAAGTAAAAATTATGTGTGTTTTTTTTTTATCTTTCTTAACCTTTTATGCACTAGGTCATGTTCATGCGTTCTTATCATATTCTCATGTATTTATCCTAGTCAATAAATTTTTAGTATAGATATCAAAGAGCAAAATAGAGAAATATTGAAAATTATGCAGGTAATGTATAAAAATGTGTAAATATTGTGTAAGTGCATTGATCTTTTCTAAAAAAAAAAAAACCAAAATGTATTTATAAAGTCTGATTGAATTGAATGTTGTTGTTTTTTCTCTCAATACAGATTTTGTTGAATTGTCGAAAATTTTTCAGTCGTAATTTTTGAGCACATTACAAATTTGTCAAAATTATGATTATTTTTAAAAATAACTCAAATTCTTTGTAGGAAATTTTTGTTTTTTTTTTTATTTGGAATTTTCACCAAAATCTTTTTAGTAATTAAACTTTTACTTTGCAGATACATATATGTATGTACGATGAAAAAAAAAAAGAAAAAAAAGGACATACACACATATGTGGAAAGCCGGTATTTTGTTTTGTTTTCTTATAACTTATAGTCCACTGTCAAAAGACATTTTTTCTGCTCTCTCTGCAACTTCACAAGATAAATTACTTAATTAAAAAAGTTGACTTAAGATACAGGATATGGAAAAAAAAACAGAAAAAGGAAAGCTAAGAAGACAAAAAAAGAAATATAAGCAAAATTTTCTATTCATTAAATATTAAGGATAAATAATAAATTTCTAACAACCACAGATTTAATGCAATAATAACAAAATGAGCAATAAAACAAATCTACACACTATAATAACGAATCATAAATATATAATACACACATTACATATACACATAGTAGCACATACGTAAAATGTATACATACATATATGTATAATAAAATCTTGCGACAGAATTTTTCTGCATGTGTGACTTTTTGGAATTTTATTTGTCTGAAAGGTCGTAGAATAAAAAAAGTACATAAAAAAAATTGAAGATAAAAAAATAATAAAAGTGAAAAAAAAATGAAAAAAAAAAATAAAACAGGATAATGTAGGAAAATAAATATCTCAGTGACCCTTTTCTTGCTTTTTAAACATATTCTGTTCTGTTTTTTCAATGTATGTATGTTGCATTCATTCATATGTTTGCCGGATATACTAAAGAGGGTTTTCTTCTTATATAGTACATAAACAATATAAACATATTTTGCGGTGAATCAACTATAAATCCTTTGAAGCAGCTTGAGTAAAACTTTTATTACAATATAATTTTTTTTAAAAAAAAAAAGTATATTAAAGACATCATACTTAACTTTGACAAGAACTTCTTAAGAAAAATTTGTTTAGATTTTTTTAGTTTAATATCAATCGATCAAAGGATTTGTATGTGTGGTAAGTTTTTTAAAGGATTCTATTCTAATATAATATAATACAAAAGATTCAAAAATATTCTGTTAAAATCGTATGGGTCCAGTAACGAGCTTTTTAAATTTCAATTGTCAATTATAACAAGCCAATTATAACATATCTGTACATATATTTGCCATATATTTATTCATGAAATTAATAAAAGGACTAACAATGTTGATTGTTTAGATTTGTGAAATATGTAATTCTCATAGCTATTTTGAAAAACTTTAACAACTTACATTTGATTGAATTTTCAATTATGGTATTTTCTTTGTTTCTATAGTTCTTTGGAATATACTTGTGTACTATCCATTGTACTTGAAACTCGTTAAAGGATTCGAAAGCATAAAAATAGTTAATATTTTAAAGATATTGAGTCTTTTGTTAAACAAGTAAAATTTATATCCTAGACTACTTAAATATGAATACTTTAATTTATTTGCCATGATCAATGAGATTTTGCTAAGAATTTTTAAATTTCTTCGTTGGAAAATTTTTATACATATACTTTCTAATAAGTAATAACTTTTTATTAAATGGATACAAAAAAAATAATCTAAAAGTCTTCAGTAAACTTTCATTTGAAATTTTTTAAGCTATTTTTTTTTTCACTTTCAAAGTGTCTTTTCGAACATTTTTTTAAATTCATTAAAATTTATAGGCCGTTTTAAATACCATAATTTTTCCATATCAAAATTGAATTTGATTTATTTATGGCTTTTCCTTGAACAAATATCCTATTGAATGTACTTTAAAAGAAAAATTGATTCAAAAAAAGAAAATTTAATAATTTCCTGTGAGAATAACGTTTTAAAGCAATTTTTTTAAATGAAAAGAATGTAATTAAAATTCAAGTACACAAAACAATGTTTGTAACAACTTTTGTTGTTGTTGAAAATAAAAATTTATATATATTTATATATATATATATAGATTTTCTTAGTATTTTGAAATGAATTGAGGTCGCCCTCTTGTTCTTTTTGTGCATCTGGAAGTTCCAAGGTTTTAATAACAATGTGCTTCTTGGTTCTTCGATTTTCGTAGTCGTGAATAAAAAATCTAAGAATCGAATATAAAAGCTACATCACATTAGATTTTAAATTGAAATTATGGTACAAAAATTTATTTGGATAATAAAAATGATTTCATCAATAATGCATTTTAACAAAAGAAAATTTATCTGTCATCGTGTGTATACAAAATTATAATTTACATTTTCATTTGAATTGAATTATGTATATTTTATTAAAAAAAATTAAGAAAAAAAAATACTGATTTACCCAATCATGTATACATGTTGTATTATACATTCATATTTCTGTACATTTACTGGTATCACAAATTAATATCATTGATATAACTTAACTGTCTAACACAGAATATCATTTGCTGATGTACGAGTATATCCGATGAATGTGTACCTCTATTTTTATTCTAAGAAATAAAAAAGAAATATATAAAAACATGAGTAAAATAAACTTATTTGCTTCAGATTTTTCATTTATTATTGCACGTTAATATTATATATCCTTGTGCAAAAAAAAAAAATCTTCTATATGATTGTATTACATATGTACGTACATATATGTACATATACATACATATTATATACTTTTAGTAAACATTTATCAATAAAAAGTCAAAAGTTGCAGTACATACACATTACATGGAGCCAATGTCAATATTTGTTCTTGCGATAGGGAATATTTTTGTGTTAACTATGGCGCCAAGCAGTCCTAAAAATATTACATACATTCAATATGGTCTATTGGTTCAATGACCCAAAATAAATATGTATACAGATATATCTACTTTGTATGTATGTATGTATATATGAGAAAAAAATGATAAAAATAAAAAATATATCTATGTATATAAATTCCGAAATAAAAATTCAAAGGAAAAATTTCCTACGAAAAAAACAAAAAAAAGTAAAACAAAACAAAAATTAAATAAATATAAAATTTTGTATAAAATGTTTGTATGTATGTATTAGTAAGCAAAAAGGATCATATATAAAAATGTTATAATAAAACAACAACAAACAAAAAAATCAAGATAAACTATTTTATAGAAGGTAAATTGTATCCTTTTAATAAAAAAGACAATGTGTATTATTGTATTTTGTGTGTATTTTGTGGATCCCATAATAAAAAATCAATGAAAAAAAGAAATTATATATATTGATGTAAAATTATATATGTATGTACATAAATAAATTGTATATATACATACTTGCTATTAGATTAATGTGTGTGTTTGTAGTTTGGTCGGTTTGGCAATATTTTTTTCAGTACATACTCAGTATGTTTATTTAAAATTGTATCTACTGAAATGAATAGGAGATTTTTTGATGTTTTTGAGTAATTCTCGTACAATTAGTACATTTTTATAGTCACTTGTATCCTGTTTTATACGGCAGATAAAAAAGGTAACGAAAAGCAATGTTAATTGTTTCATTTTCAAATGATATAAAAGTTCTTCAATACTCTTTTTATGTGTCATCCTGAAAATTTTTTTCACACTATATTTCAAAATAAGTAAGTGATATTTTACTTAAAAACTGCACAGACAACTTTTTATCCCTCTTGTTCTTGGCCATTTAAAAATTTTGTTGTTGTATAAATTCTGCTTTAAGGATACATTTTCTGATTCAATTTTATTTCTAATTATGATACTTCACTAAGGATACAAGATTTTGTTTTCTAATATAGAAAAAAAAAATCGTATAATTACTTTTGTCATTGTCCTTTTTCACTACATTTTGTTTCAAATTGAGATAAAACATTTGCATTTGTTAATTTATATCCTTTCTGTATTGTAGGAAATACTAAAATTCAAATTAATAACATTCAAATTTTGAGAAGGACATCCTTTGTGAACATTTTGTTTAAAACAACAACAACAACAAAAAATTTAACAAACCTTTAAGCTGTTTTTTTCTTTTTGTGTTTTTTAATTTTTGAATAATTCCAAAAAAATATTTTACATTTTTTACAATTAATTAAACATAAATATTTTCGTTATGTAAAGTTTTTCCTTAAAAACAAAAAAAACATAATTTCTATTTAAAAATTCATAATTTACATAAATTCCTGAAAGTTTATTCAAATAATGTACAAAACAAAACAATATTTTATTTTTCAAGGATTTTTATTAGAAAGTATAAAGAAAAAAAAAATAAATATCTGTGGAAAAAAAAAACATTATTGTACTAAATAGAATGAAAAATTAGTTCAAGGACTATGAACTATTTGATTCACCATGAATTTATAAACATCATTTCACTATTTTGTTGTGGGCTGGATTTATTTATTTTCGTAAAATACATCAATAAAAGAAAAAAAGGACATGAAGTGCATAAAGAAAAGACTAAAGAATATTTAGTTTTTCTAATTTACATGCGACCTTTATTCAATTTTTTGTTGTTTTTTATTAGAATTTTTATTTGTAGTGGTTAATTGGTAACCGTGATCTGATAATTGAATTAATTTTAGCATTTGAAAAAAAAAAGCAAAAAGGAAATATTCAATTTACATACAAAAAAAAAAGCTATTTGTATTTTATTATATTCTGATTTTCATTAAAAATTATTTCACGCAAAACTAAAATTTTCTTACGCAGGACCAAATAGGAGAAATTATGTATGTAATTTTTTTTTAGATTTTTTTTCTTGTGAACAATTTTATAACAGTTGAAAGCTTTTTTCATGGCTAGTACAATTTTTTTTCGAGTTTTAAAGGGCATACAGCTTTATTTTGACGTTATTTTAACTAAATTTTCATTTTAGTGTTTGTTTTAATCCAAAAGCATAGAAATACTTTTAGAATACTGTCTATACATGCACTGTATGTATTTATATGTATATATATCTAGTATAATCATCAGCTTTATATACTAAAGGAATATTGTTGAGAAAAAACGATTTTGTCGAAACACATAAAATGACCTACCTCAAGGTAAATTGAAAATTAGGCGAAAAAATTTAATGAGGAAAAAATAAAACAATGGGTTATATTGTTGGGATGGATTTAAAGTAATACTCCTTGAATGTGATTATTTTTTTAATTATTATTGAGTGAAAATTTTGGTTAATAGATTTTTGGGATTTTTTTCAAAACTGTCCTTTTTTTTTTTTAATTTTTACGGTATGTATGTTGTAACTTTTAATTACGAGTATTTAGAATGTGTGAGATCTTTTTAGTGATTTATTTTTTTTCTGGAAAAAATATTTTGTTGATTTTCAAAATAGATTTATTTGAATTTGAAAATTCGAAATTAATAAAAAAAACTCCATTCCATCCCGAAAAGTGATAAAGTCCTATCTTCTAGGTATCACAGTCCTTAAAAAATTCTTTGTTTCTAAAGAGCACCATCAGGCTCCTCTAAATTTTAGGTTTTAGTAATATGCGAAAACAAAGTTTTTATTTTCATAAATGAGATAGCTAATTTCAAGTACCCAAAAAAGTTTCAAAAAAAGAATAGAATAGACTTGGATAAAAAAAAGCATTTTCCTCTGAAATTTTTGCATTTGTAAATAATTCAAAAATCTTTTGGCATTAAAAGGCTTAAAAGAAGAACCATACAATTTATTTCCCTATTTTATTATACATTTGTTAAGTTTTATTGAAATATCACAAAAAACATATATATTATTCTCATTTTTATTGTTAAACCTATAAATACTCCCAAATCGATCATTGACATTATTTCCAAAATCTTAAATAATATTTTAAGCTTAAATATAAAAAAAAATGTGAGCTGATAAATAAATTTGAAAGCTTTTTAATATTTCTTTTGTCTTTTCTCTTTAAATTATCTCGATAAGGGCAAAGTACAATGAAAAATATAATAAAAGCTCATTTTTTTCTGTTTTTACTTATTATTGTAAAAAACAAAACAAAAAAATGTCATAAAATAAAAAATAAATCAAGGAGATAAAAAGAGGTTACTTGCTTTCGTATTTTTGTAAATTAATTTCATAATTTGTTAAGAGAGGAAATACGCAATTGGAATTTATTTCAACATAATGGACTAGGTTCTTTTCAGAATCAGTGTCAAGTTTAAATGACAATTCTTTTGTTGTTTTATAGCTCCCACATATTTATTGATTATTTTTTTGCCTTGTTAAATCACAACTTTTACGAGTATTTATAGGTCCGTAATTAAGGTTTAAAAAGGATAAAAACCTTTTTAGCTCGAGTGTAGACTTTAATAAAGGGTGAACTTAAAAACTGATTGAAATAACATCAAAAGAACCCCTTTATATGCTTGAAACACGATTACAGTTAAGTAGTGGTTACGAATTAAGGAGAAAAAGGAGAAAAAAATCAGGGAAGAATTTCACTGATTTTGATTATTGAACATAATTAGAGCGAAACGACAGTATAGTGTCAAATTCAAATTTAAGATTAATTTAAAGCAAATTGGATTAGGTAACACATCAATAACTGCAACAATTTTGAAGAAACACTGACCAAATTAAAAATTAACATTGAAATTTCGTTACCGACGAAAAAGTAGTCAAAATTGTCAGAAATTCTGTAAGTCAACATTGCTTTTTTGATTCGTTTTCGATCAATTATTTTTTTTAACTGAAATAATCCAAGTATTCTATGCTAAGTATTGCCTCAAATTTCAATTAACATAGTGTCAAAAAAAAGTGTCTAGAAATGAGATTTAAAAAATGTAACCGAACTCAAAGAATCTGGTATTTTTTTTTACCAGTTTTACAGCGAATTGAAGTCAATATGATATGTAAAATTAATTAAAAAATTTCTCGGAAATCTTGAAGGTCATTTCTTATCATAAGATTCTTTATTACGCATTGTCCTTCTAAATAATATGTTATTTATATACAATTTTATTTTTCTACAAGGCATTTATGTATATATACGCATAATAATTCAAAACTAGGACATCAAAGTTTTTTGCTTAATTTTTATTTTTATTGACATATTTACAACATATGAAAAAAATAAATAAATATGTGACAGAATACGTACATATTTTTTCTTTTGTTCACTAAAAAATATAAGCTTAAAAAAACTTTTCATGTATTCAAATTACACACATATAAATGAACGTATAGTGTACATATGTATATATTTTGAACAATATTATAAAAATGATATTATGAACATAACGATAATAACTTATATGTAGTTTATCAGTAATTTAACTAACTTTATATACAAAGTTTATACTATAATCATTTTGATAACATATAAACTGTGTTCTAATCTGTTTAACTTCATGATAATCTGATGATGTTGTTATACTTTAGGTTATACATATTTTGAAAGTGGATAAAATCTCTATTCTGGCATATACACAATATGAAAGTACATACATACATTATGTGTTGATATGTAGTACATATGTATGTACATGTAGAATTTGAATTGATTTAAGATAAATAAGTTAGTAAAATTTTATTGGTGAATTAATTCGAAAAAGCAACTATTACAACAACAACATCAAAAAGAAATAAAAATTAAGTAAAATGCTCAAAATATTTTTATATTTTTCTGTGTTTGTGGACATTTTCTTTGGTATTTGTAAATTTCTTTTAAGAAAAAACATTGTAGGAAAAAAGTAATCCTTTGTTGTTTTCGGGAAGTGAAAAATTAATGAAATCTTTAAAGTATTGCCATACAATCAACTTTTTGGAGAAATTTACTGCCTGGAACAAGGTATTCAAAAATACTGTTAATCTATTTGAGTTCCGAGGGTTATTTAAAATCAATTTATGTATTTGAGTTTGTGATCACTATTATTTGTGACCATACAATATGTTGAGTTCACCATAGTTGACAGTTGACAAGTGGTGTTAATTGGTGTGGTGTTTTCGGTGAATAAAAAGAATGTCAGTGAAACGCACCAAGTAAAATTCAGTGTTGTAATTATAGTGGTGAAAAATGGAACATTTTCGGTAAATTCAAGGTGAAATGATATAATTATTGGAACAATGAAGTGAGATTTTAGTGGAAGTGGTGTTCAACATGTTATTGAAATGAGTCCATTATTTACGTCAAAAGTAAACAAAAGTACATGCACATTAATTTTCAGTTTTAAAACAGGAACTAATTAAGTACCTTAAAAGTAGTTCATGCTGCTTCACTGTTTGTTTTTCACATAATTTTTCAAATAAATTGTTCCAAAGCGTTGAGATATATCTTTATTTTTTACAGTACCTACATTATTTACTACCACAGAGCTGGCGTTGTCGTATAAGAGCAAATATATACATAAAAATATTCTTTTTTTTTCTCTATAGTTTTCGAATTATATGTAAAAAGCATATGATTTTCAAATTACACAATTTAACTTGTGACTCTTGTATTTAATATTTTTTAAAAGGATATCTATAAGTTCTTATTAAGTTTTTAATTTTCAAAAACTGAGCACCATTAGGTTCTCATTTTCTTTTTCAAGCATTTATCCGATGATTTCACAAAATATTTTCTAAATATTTCTTTAAATATTTGATCGAGTAAATACTTAAAAAGAAATACAAAAATAAAAATGAAAGGTTATTTCTAAAGCATTTTGTTTTTACAAAGAGAAAAGTGTATCTAAATTTTGAAAAGGATGTGTAAAATTTATATACTATACATGAATAAAAATAATTGATGCTACGTTTGTTACCGCTTTCAGCAGATGTATACAAAAAAGCAGGAAAAAACTTTTTTTTTGTTGTTGCCGATTCATTATGTTTTCATTTTTTTTCCAAAGTTTTTGTTTCTTTATTAATCAAAAGGAAATACCACATCATCATCAAAGTATAGGTAAAAGCTTTCTAAAAAAAAACACTAACAATCGAAAATAAAGAAAAATAGAAAAATAAAACAGTATCTTATTATTTTATTTTTCGATTTTTATTCAAAAGAAAAATAAAAAAAAGGATCATTATAATCAAAGGAAAACTTAAAAGGATGTTTAACAAAGCAGTGTATATTTATTTATATAAAATGTGCCAATAACAAAAAATATAATGTAAGACTTTTGTATATGTACCTATGTATGAGAATTTTTTTGTTTTGTATTTTGATAAAGAATGTGAATCTTTTCAATTCTTTTACATTGATTTGGTTTTATCAGCTTTGTTATCGATTTTTTTCCTATTATACGACAGTAATCGAAGAATGTATGAGGATACTTTTTAAGATTAAAATAGCATTTTTATTTGTATACTTTTTTTTTGTTTTTTTTGAAATTGAATGGTTTCAGCCTACTTTCACTTTTATAATGTCGTATCTGAAGTTACTTTGGTCTTGTCAGTGTGTTATTAGAGAAGTAGTGAAATTTTCAAGAAAGTTTACTTTATTAAAATTCTTTTCGTTTAATTTTTTTTATAAAAGTCATGGTGTCCGTTTTAAAAATAAACTGTATTGTATTCATGTTCTTGTTTCAGGGAAAGGAGGTACTGCTAAAAATACATAGAAAAATAATAAGAAAAGCAAAAAATGCAATGACTTGTATAAGTTAAATATTGAACTCAAGCTACTTGTACATCATTTGGTTTAAAACTCATAAAGAAGTATGGAGACAGGGATGAAAAAGGAAATATATGTACATACAATTGGATGGGATATATTCTTCGTTGAAAAGCATGATAATGTAGGCAGACTTGTTTTGAATTGTAATTCTCTGGCCTTCAGGTCGAAGTAGAAATGAGAGACCTAAAACGACGTAAAGAGAAGTATGCTTAACGAATTCCAACTATTGAACAAACTATGAGCATGTCCACATTAGGTGGTTATAACAACCGACGCAAACCAGTGTCAAAACCTATTTTTACAACTGCTCAAATTACATCTGAAAAAGGCACGACCAGTTGTAACGAGAGTGTGGGCATATTACAACCGTGAAGCTAAAATTATTTAAATTGATTCCTATCATACCAAGTTGGAAAAAAATTATACCATTATTGTTACAACCAGCGCAAAATAACCGGTTTAACCACCTAATATACACATAGTGTATGAGTTGAAGTAAAAAATATTGCACTGAACAGAGCCAAATGTCAAGATCTTTTAGAATCCCTATAGTCCTTGTGGTTATTTTGGGCCTACACAATCATTATTTTTCATTTTCCTATAACTAAAAAATTATCTATCATAACTTTTCCATAAAAAATTAATTTTTCTAGTGGTGGATTTGACGGAAAATACTTAAATACAGCTTTCAATTGCAGAAAGAATATAAATGATGTCCTGTAAGAATATCAGTTTAGACAAACTTTACAGTTTCAGATCCATGTAACTGTACTCAATTGTAAATTTCACCTCAATAAGTTCAAATTATACGCCTTCAACTGTACCTTCTCGTATTTTACTGCACATAAACTTGAATTTTTAAAAGCATTTGTTCCATTGTGAAAATATTTGTTTTATGTATTTTTTCTACTTTTTTAATTTCTGAACCGAAATACTGCACACCTACAATTTATTTGTTCACGTTGGATTTTTTCTACGAATGAAAAAAAAAAAATTGAACAATTATGTACTAAGTTATATCTACTTTTTTTTTTTGCTATATCCTGACAGAATGATAATTTACGAATTTTTGTATGATTTTACTTTTGTTTAATTTATATTCTTGGTAAAATACTACAAAACTTTTCGAAAAATAAATATAGTGCCAAATATATACTATGATATTCTAATGTACATATCATTGTCCTGTCATTCAAGATTGTGTTTTTTTTTTCTGTTTTACTTTTATCTCGAAAATAACTTACCGACTCTATCACATTGTAGTAGAACGTATAATTTATTATACCTAAAAAGATAGGTCCGGAAAAATATTGTTTGTTGAACCTTCGTCAAAATTAATTCCATTATTGCTCTTTTCATTTTTGTGGTTAATCATTGTTTGTTGCATGATGACTTCTTGGAAATTCTTTCATTGAAGATTGATGTAAAAGTATTTTTATTTTTTTTTGTTCAATTGAATTTTTCCTTTTATTTTAAGAAAAAAGAAAAAAAACCACCAAAGTCATTAATATTGTGAATTTATGTATATAAAAAACTATCAGATAAAAAATCATACCAGAAATAAAAAGGATATTATTTTTTTTTTTATTATTTTGGTAATTTAATTTTAAGCCTTTTGTGAGTGGGAATTTTTTTTTTATTTATATTTTATTGCTTCATTCATTCATGACAATTTTCATGTATGTGTATGTCTTGAAGAAAAAAAGAAATTCTGCTTTGTAATAAAAAATGTTGAAGAATGTTCAAAATAATTTTTGTAAAATCATTTTGTTATCTTGAACATTTAAGGTGACAATTTGTATTTTAAGTGTATTTTCATTCTAAAAGATATATTTTATGTAAGAAAACATCCATACCAGATACTTTGTTTCAAAGACAAATGAAGTGTTATTAAAGATTCTAGAAAATTTCCTTTTTTTTACAGACATATTTTCATCGTAGCAATAAAGACTTTTTTTATACGTATATATATTTTACTTTATTATATACTTTTAGTATAATTTTCAGGGTTAAAATTTAAATAACATTGTGCATACATTTTTTTTTTTATGTAAAACATTGAATAATATATAATTTATGAAAAAATAAAAACCAGACCTTGAAATATCGATTTTAAATTTAAATTTTAACGAGAAGTAATGATAATAAGAAAAAGAAATAAAAATATAAAAGAAATAAAAAAATGAAATAAAAACTTTAACGTTATAAAAAATTTGGTTGTTTTTGTTGGATTTTTAGATAATTTTCGATATTAAAAAAAATTATAAAGTTTTTATATTGAAACATACATTAAAACAAAAACAAACAAAAACAAAAATTATAATAAATAAAATATTTATTTGCATTTCAAATAATATTTATACAGGAAACGATTAAAAAAGTAAAAATTATGCAAATTCTTGAACATTTACGTAAGAAAAACTTTGGCAATTTCAAGTTTTGAGATAAAAGAAAAATCCTATGAGAGTGAGAAATATTAAATTACAAAATGAAATTTAACTAAAATAAATCCTTCTAGTTGACACACAACAATACGCCGATACATAATATAAGATTTATTTAAAGTAATTTAAATGTCCTTGACTTCTAGAGTATTGTAAATGAGCCAGATATGTGTTTCAAGATACAAGATTTCCGTAAATATAATATAAGCGTTTTTTTACATTACATAACTCCACGTTCGAAATTATTTAATTTTTAAACGATTATTCTAAGTTATGCTGAACTTCCAACAAGTGAACTAAGGACACTGGTGGGATTTTTCACTGGACAGGCAAATCAAAACTGCAGATTCTGCGAAGAGGAACTAGAAACACCTCAGAACACATTTTGTGCCGGCGCCCTATACTCGAGCATATGGACCAAGAGCTATTTATACATTTATTTTTGCTTGAGTGTACTCGTACACTCTGTTGAGAAAATTTAGAACCAAATATGCACATCTCTCTAGAGGAAAAGTCATTATAAACTAGTGATACATTTTACGACATGGAAAATTAAACAAGATGCCAAGATGAAAATTATTTCTTTTTAAAAAAATGTGCTTATACCATTTGGACTGATATACTTTTATAGATTGCAAAGACAAAAAAATAATAATATCGATGCAAGAAAGAATACTTTAAATAATCAAATTACTTTTCTAAAAAAAAAAAAAAACAGAAATTTTAAAATATGGATTTTTCTTGTAAAAAAAAAAGTAACTCAAATTAATTTAGTTCACTTCGTTTTAATTACATTCTTTTACAGAAATTTCAACAGAAAAGTAATGGGAAATTCCGTCTAGACGGTAAAATTAATTATTCAAAAAAAAAAAAGGAGAAAAAAAACTAATTAAATTTAATTAAATTTAGGCACCTTAATGACACTAATATAAGTATATGTATGTATGTATGTACTAGACATTACATAAATGTGAATAAGTTTAACGATTTTTTAAAATGTGACTTTTCATTTTGAAACTACAGAGTAATTTTTTGTTTTTTTTTCAATATCAACGTGGAAATGAATGTGGAAATGCATCTGTACAAATTACATACATTTTTTTTTCGTTTCATAATTTATTTGGACTGGAAAAATTGCTTTTTCAATAACAATTCCTACGCATTTTTCTCCGATTGTTTAATCCACATTACTGGGTAAATAAAATTTATTAAAATTGAAAGATTCTTTCACATGTGAACGAAATAAAAGAAAGAATACAATAAATAATATTTATTATTCGCCTTTTTTCTTACCACCCACTAACTCATCTAAATATAAAAACGATTTTTATGCTTGTTGAATTGAAAATTTATTGAGGTTTTTTTTCTTTTATTGAATACTTAAAAAATATATCGTATAAAAGCAAAAATAAAATTCAAGGAACTAAAAAGAAATAAAAAAAGAAAGTTCTTTAAATAAAAAATTCATGTTTTACATCGATGAATTTGTTATACATTACGTAAAACTACGTATAAGGATACAAGTAATTGAAAATATATATGATAGAAATACATCAAAAATTTCGAAAAAATAAAAAAGAAAATTTTTTTTTTACTGGGGCAAAAATAAGACCCTTGTTAACTATTCACAATGACAATATAATAATACATTTTATGGTTTTTTGCACTCAATTCACATACACATACATATACAACTAATACGCACAATCAAATGGTAATAATCAATAATAAAAAATATAAAAAAATTGGGTACAAAAAAATTGATGCGGTGTACAAAAAATAACGAAAAAAAAAAAAAAAATTATATAAAAATTTATAATGCGTGAAAAATATTATTTTCCTGATGGCTTTTTCTTTTGTGTAAATTTCAAAAGGAAAAAAAATAACATTTTTTGCGTGCTTTGGGGTTTTTCTTTTTATTGAAATAAAATTATTGAGTACTATAGGAAGAATAACAAATGCGTGGTCGTAAAATATAAAAAGAAAAATTGTTATATTTATTATTCATTTTTTAGTGTGTTTTATTTGCGTAAGTAAATGGATAGTTTCAAAATGCTTAGAAAAAAACATTGTTTTGATGTGGTTTCTTATATTGTTTTGGTGGAAAGTGTAATCAGAAACATTGCATTTATGGTTTAGATGTTTTGATAAAGCTTCTGAAATATCTCTTCAGCAGAAATAAATCAAGTATGTAATAAAATAAATTAATATTTTGTGAAAAAAGGGTTGGGAAAAAATTTAAAGTATGGTGATTTTAGAATACAGGGACTACTTCGTGTTGTAAAGTATTAAGTCACACGATTTTCAAGTTATATGATACGTAATCTGAATCTGGACAAACTAGGTTTCGATTAACATGGAACCAATTAACAATGCAACTCAAGGATCCGGAATTCGAAAAAAATATATGATAAATTACCGTTTCTATAAATTTTTTTAAATTTTTTATCACTATTGAAAGTCTTGGGCATTAAAAAAATCACGATTGCTTCAGAGATTCCTGAATAACGCATTGTAAAATTGTAGACATTGTCAGTGTTTAAAATTTTGATCTTATAAAACTTTTGACTCTGCAAGAAAAGGCAGAATGTAAATATGTTTTGAAACTAACCCTAATATTTTAACAATCAAATAGTTTTTCTTTATATCGTGGTCGTCTGTTCTCATCGATGTGATTAATTTTAAATTCTAAATTTTAGATTTAAAAGATACTATTTTCATTATTTACTGAATAAAAATCGAAATATTCGAAATCTTTTAAAGGACCCAATTAGCACACCTTGCGTAATCTTAGGAAATGATGTTCAAAATACCGGTAGATCACTATAACCATTCTGTTCCATTCAGGAATCGTATAATGTCAAGTGATACTTCAAAAAAAAAAAATTAATTTCATTAAAATTTGTCAAAAGTTTCATGTTTCACACAATTCTTTTTTTTTTTCACATTAAATTTTATGTTTTCTTCCAAAAAAAAAAAAAAATATATCACCTAATTGAAACCTAAATTTAAGGATTTTTTTTTCTTTTTTCGTAGATTTTTTTTTCCTTAATTTATGAGATTTCATTTGACTGTTATTACTATTGCTTTATCTGACATCCTGTTTTTATTTTTCCCGTAAGATAAAATGACATAATGTTTCCGTTTAATACTTACTGTGTATTTTGACAATAATTTTTTTTTTTGCATTTTATTAACAGTTACATATTTTCTTGTATTTTTTAAATTGAAATTCTCTTGATAGAGATATACGTATACATCAGACATTTCTAATGAAATCTATTTTGAAAATATACTTCATTAAATTTTTTTTTTATAGGTTGGGCGTAAAAAATGTTTTCAGTTAAATTGGTTTTGATATAATTCGTCGCATAGACATCATGTATGTATATATGTACAATGTACATACTCGTACATCGTATAGAAAATCAATATTACTTTTTTTTTTATATCATTACTAAATTGTACATTACTTGCCCAGACATCAATTCGACCCCATCATCGTATGTAATGTGTAATATTGTATAGAAAAAGCCAATAAATACGATGTTGTTAACCTTTATGCCCTGAAGGATATTTCTATTTAAATAGTTACCATGACATTTATTTTTTTAAATTCTGAATTCTTGGATTGAATTTGAAATTGATGATTTGAAAATACAAAAAAAGAAAAAAATATATTAAGAGAAATGAATGAAAGTAGAAGAAAAAAATATATAGAAAAAGGTGTGAAAAAAAATGATAGCTTGCAATCTTAAATTAACATCTTCATTCATAGAACTGTCGTTGGTCAAGTATTAGTGTGCTTCTGAGTCTGTAGTTTCTTTGAAGTATGTATTTATGTATATCAAATTAAGATTACTTGATAGAAATTGAGTTACTACATGTAAGATTTATTTATTAAATGAAATAAGTATACATAAGTAATTACAAAATGGATATGAAGGCGATGTATAACGTTAGAAGACTCTTATCTTTTTTTAACTGTGCCTTACCTCAAAGATGTTTTTTCTTATATTTATTTAAAACAGTATCAGCCGATAGAGTAAAATTATGTTTTACCTCTACACTTGCACTGGTGTTATAGTATACTAGTAAGGTAAAAATATCATTTTTAGGTTGTAGGATTAGATCGCAGTTTAGATGATTTTTAAATAGGTTTCGTTTTACGGGATTTAAACGAAATTTCTAAGGATTCTTTCAAAGACATGACGAGCATAGGATTTAATTTTGACGTTCTCTAGCAACCAAAAGTATTGAAATTGCCCTCTCTTTCTCTTTCAAGTGATTTTTAAAATTTTATTTTCCACTTTTATATTGTCAAAATCTCTCTGTGATTAACGGATGTTCAGGTTGATTCGGAAATTTTCAAAATGAAATTTTGTCGAATTTTTCATGCAGTACAGTGCAGTGGCGGATGAGTGACATTATGAAAAATGATATGTTCTGTGAACATTTCAAAGGAGTCGGATAAATAAAAATTCTCTTTAGAAAATGAGGGTTCTCATATATGTATGTATGTACATGGTGTTTCACAGATCTCGATGAGAAATGAAAAAAATTATTTGCATGTAAAGAAGAGGGTCTATTCTCAATGGTTACCGAGATATTCAAGGTCAAAGAATATTTTTCTTGAAAAGTAACTGGATTCACTTTTTGCAACCTAGTCCAAAGTTTACGCAACGTAGCAGGTCATGTGAGAAACTTTTACACGAAAAATCAACTACTTCTAATTAATAATTTGTCATATATTTTTTTGAAAACTATTGGAAATTACTTTTGAAGTCTTATTGGTTCATTCTTCAGTTGTACTGTACCCACAACACGGTTATATCTCTTGTAACAACTTTACGATAGATTTTTAGCTTTGTCACAACTGCAGTTTATAAATTTAGATGTACGAGGACTTACGTCAAATTTTATAATAACTGCATTTTTGTTTCGCTATATTTAATTGATATTAACACGATTCATTGATGCAAGGAATTAGGTTTAATTGGAAACAGTTTTATCAAAAATTATTTTTCTAAGGTTATTTGCTTTTTGAAAGAAAAATAATTTAAAAAAACTAATGAATCGAATAATTTGAAAAATAATCTTATTTTATTTTCAATATAAAAGCAGCTTTGAATTTTTGAAGAAAAATATAGTTTCGTTCGAGAAAACATTCAAAATGAAAATAATAATTTTTGTAATTTTCACATTATTATCGACTTTTGTGAATTTAACTATTCAAAAGAATTCAAATAGGATTTTTCAAGGTTATCTTGCTGGAATAGGACAATTTCCTATGTATGTATACCTTGTTGGAGGAACGTTTACCTGTGGTGGAGCTTTATTAAATAATTGTTGGGTATTAACAGCAGCTCATTGTGTTTATAAGTATAATTCTAGAAGTTTACCAGTTATATTTTTAAATAATAAAATGAAAATAATCAATATTTTAATCATACATTATAGCTCTACATATGTGAAATTACACTTTGGAAGTATAAGAAGATCACAGGGACTTAAAATGACGAGTTCGGTTTTCATGGTTCATCCGGAATTTGATTTTCCGACTGTATTTCGTGATATTGCATTAGTTAAACTTCCAAAAAAAATTCAATATACGGAAAATATTCAACCAGTCGAATTGGGTTTAGATTTCATGACCTATCCTAAAATACTTGATTGGAGATGTCAACTTGCTGGAATGGGACAATCTTCACCTTCACCTGGTAAAAACATGTAACATATTTACATATGTAGATACATGCATAATATACAGTATATTCAATAAATCTAATACATATTTTATTTTTCAGTTGAAGCTCTATCGAATGAATTAAGATATACATTCATGAATATTTTACCAAGAAATAATTGTGGTGAAGAATGTGAAATACGTGAACAAATTTGTTCACATACAACCAATACCGGTATGAAACAGAACACTTGTCCAGGGGATTCTGGAAGCGGACTTCTGTATGAATATCGTAGAAAATTTTATGTTATTGGAGTTGCATCTATGATAACTAAGCAAAATTGTGCTGAAGTAAATACATATACTATGTTTGAATCAGTAGTTCCTAGTAGAAAATGGATTTTAGAAAATATAAAAAAATGCTAATAAAAAGTTTTAAAAAAATAATAAAACAGAATGAAGAAGAACATGGGAAAAAATGATTTTTTAAATTTTGCAAATGTTTCTATTAATTAATATTTTTACATTAAGAATTGAAAGTTTCGAAACCTATATTTTCGAATTATAAAAATAATGAGTTTCGGCAACAGTTTAACACGTCTCGACGAATTGTGTGTTAGCGTTGTTTTTAGTTGAACACTAATGAACACTAATGAGATACAGTATAGGCAAATAATTTTCTAGTGAAATGCTTTTATAGTTTAATTTTTTTTTTTTCAAAAAAGAGACAATACAAAAAAGAATAGTACGCGATGAGAAATACTGATTAACTTATAAATTGAATGAGAAGGTACAATACTATCCTGAACAGTTTTCTTTCGAATGCAGCATTATCTGTGTAAGGGGTTTTGTTCGGAAGATTTATCAACTTCAAATTATTGTGAAGGATAGTTTTTTTACTGTCAACACACAACATCCTTCCGTTAATATTTGTGATATACGGTTGAAAGAATTCTGTTATTTAATAATTATTTTCATAAGATAAAGAAAAGCAATTTAGAAAAAAAAGATAACAACACATTATTTTCAATTAACCCGAATCGTTAATGTATATGTATCTACTCTTTATGTATTCAAGATAAGTATTATTGTTGTATTATTTTACATATTCTTCGAAAATAATTTTGTTAAATTTTTTAAATAGCATTCTTTGGATATAAAAAAATACATTGAAAGATTTTTTTGTTAGAAGAAAAAAACTTTTCTTTTGGTAAAGTGAATTTGGAAAAATGACATTTTAAATTTATAAAATTGTGGAGAATGCACGATTTTTATTTTTTCACGAAAATGAATAACGAGTACATTTTTATCGTGTTGTTTTGGCCAGTATGAATTGAAATATTATTTTTTTCTTTTTATTGTGAAAAGTGTCACAAAAAAGAAATGGAAATAAAGAAATAAAAAGAAAGAAAATAAATTGAAAATTTTAAATATGTAAAGTTTAAAACAAGCGGACATATTTTTAACAGAAATAACTTTTACTTAATTTTAAGATAAATCACAACGTTTTTTATATAAATTTTATGGTTTTGTTTATTTAAATTTGTTTATACAATACATACATTTTTTTTCATTTTGTGAACAAAATTATTATTAAAAATATTTGTGTTTTTAAATATTGTGGCTATATTCGAAAAGAGAACCAACATTTAGCCAAAGGAGTTGAGGAAATGGTTGTTATATGTGGTAGGTATAAACCGGTGATTCTTTTGTGACATGGTTTTTTTAATTTTCTAGAATGTAAGGTAAAAGATTTTAAATTTAAAAAATGAAAATTTTCAATTTAAATTTACAAAATCAAATATAAAAAGCTTATAATAAGATGAAAAGTGAATTACTATGTACATGTAAGATTTATGATTAAATGAAGTAGGTAAATAAGTAATTACAAAATGGATATGAAGGTGATGTATAAAGTTAGAAGACTTTTTTATGTTTTTTAAACTATGCCTTACCTCAAAGAATTTTTTTTCTTATATTTTACACAGTATCAGAAAAATATAGAATGTGATTAATTTTGGGGTCTATTTTATGTTTATAAAGTTTTTCGTGTTCTTCAAAACTTTGCAAAAGAACTTTCAATAAATACAAAGGATTCTTTCGAAGACATGACGGGCATATATCGATATGATGCAAATTTTGACGTTCTCTAGCAGACAAAAGTATTGAAATTGCCCTCTCTTTTTCTTCCAAGTGATTTTTTAAGTTTTATTTTCCACTTTTATATTGTCAAAATCTCTCTGTGATTAACGGATGTTCAGGTTGATACGGAAATTTTTAAAATGAAGTTTTGTCGAATTTTTCATGCAGTACAGTGCAGTGGCGGATGAGTGACATTATAATTAATGATATGTTCTGTGAACATTTTAAAGGAGTCGGATAAATAAAAATTCTCTTTAGAAAATGAGGGTTCTCATATATGTATGTATGTACTATGTACATATATTGTACATGGTGTTTCACAGATCTCGATGAGAAATGAGAAACATTTCATGCATGTAAAGGAGAGGGTCTATTCTCAATGGTTACCGAGATATTCAAGGTCAAAGAATATTTTTCTTGAAAAGTGACTGGTTCCACTTTTTGCAACCTAGTCCAAAGTTCACGCAACCTAGCAGGCCAATTGAGAATTTGTTCAAAAGAGAACCTTCAGATTCAAACCATTGAAAAAATGTCTCTTATCAAGATGTTCGTCAATAGATCACTCTCTCCATACGATTTTTATTTTTATTTCTCATCGAGATGTACCACCCTACCCTTTTCAGTTTTGTACATGAACTGTGAAACTACCTGTATAATAAATGTTTTTTTATTTTTTATTTTAAATATTTTATTTTTCAAAATATTGTGCAAATCATTCAAATTATTAAAGATTTCCAGTGAAATAATTTCAATTGCATTATATAATTCGAAACTGTAAACAATTCATCACAGAAAACTAAAAAACAAAATAAATTAGATTTTTCTTATAAATAAATGGAACATATTTTAATTACAAAATATGCTCATATGTTTTCACAAAAAACATTTAATATTTCAATAATTTGCTCATATGTACAAAACGAAGTTGTTTCAGAAAGATATAAAATCTATTTAATTTCAAAATTTAGTATTTTTTTATGTTTTTTCTGTTACATAATTTTTTGCATATTTCTATCACATTAATTTTTATAAAATGTAATAAATACAAATGATGTCGTAAGTTGAATTTAAACTGAAAGATTAAATTGTTTTTGAAATAATTTTTATTCCATTTTTAAAATATAAAAAAAAATAGAATAGTAAAAATACCTTTCATTTTACAGTTTTTCTTCAATTTTGAATTTTTCCTAATAATTTAAAAAAAAACAGTAGTTTTTATGAAATTTTAAAACGTCTTTAGAGTTCTTAGATAATTTTAATAAATTAAGAAAGAAAAAAAAAACAAAAAACTGCAACAATAAAAAGGAAAATTTAATGAAATTTTTCTAACAGAAATAAAAATCAAAATAAAAAATAAATCATAGATTTTTTAATAAAATTTCACATTTAAAAATAAGTTTTTTTTCTTTATTATTATATTTGTGTTTAAATATTTTTAAATATAATATATTTCCACATTTTCCGTTGAAAAAAGGTGACAAGTAAATTTATGCTTTTTTTCATTTTATTTTTAATTTTTTACAAACAAAAAAACAAAATAATATTTTACTTTGAAAGTCCATAATAAAATCGATTTTCTACATCTTTTGAATTTACGATGAAAGTTTTTTGAGAGCCCAAAAAAAATGAAATCGTAGGAAAATTTTAACCATTTTCAAGCGATTTGACAGATATTTTTTTGAATATTTGAAAAATCAATTGAAATGGAAAATCCACTTTTAATAAAGATTTTCAAATACGGTAAACGGTATACGGTAAAAGTAATATGATAACATCATTTGTTTCGCTATATTTAATTGATATTAACACTATTCATTGATGCAAGGAATTAGGTTTAATTAAAAACAACTTTATCAAAAATTATTTTTCTAAGGTTATTTGCTTTTTAAAAAAAAATAATTTGAAAAAACTAATGAATCGAATAATTTGAAAAATAATCTTATTTCATTTTTAATATAAAAGCAGCTATGAATTTTTGAACAAAAATAAAGTTTCGTTCGAGAAAACATTCAAAATGAAAATAATAATTTTTGTACTTTGCACATTATTATCGATTTTTGTGAATTTAACTATTCAAAAGAATTCAAATAGAATTTTTCAAGGTTATCTTGCTGAAATAGGACAATTTCCTATGTATGTATACCTTAATATATTGAGAAATGAAAATTGGTTCAGCTGTGGTGGAGCTTTATTAAATAATTGTTGGGTATTAACAGCAGCTCATTGTGTTTATAAGTATAATTCTAGAAGTTTACCAATTATATTTTTAAATAATAAAATGAGAATAATCAATATTTTAATCATACATTATAGCTCTACATCTGTGAACTTATATTTTGGAAGTATAAGAAGATCTCAGGGACTTAAAATGACGAGTTCGGTTGTTATGATTCATACGAAATACGATTATACGACTCTATTTCGTGATATTGCATTAGTTAAACTTCCAAAAAAAATTCAATATACGGAAAATATTCAACCAGTCGAATTGGGTTTAGATTTTATGAGCTATCCTAAAATACTTAATTGGAGATGTCAATTTGCTGGAATGGGACAATCTTCAACTGGTAAAAACATATTCACATAGATACATGTATAATATACAGTATATTCAATAAATCGAATATTCTATTTTTCAGATGAAGCTCCATCGAATGAATTAAGATATACATTCATGAATATTTTACCAAGAAGTAATTGTGAAGAATATTGTGAGATAAATGAACAAATTTGTTCACATACAACCAATACCGGTATGAAACAGAACATTTGTGGAGGTGATTCTGGTAGCGGTCTTCTGTATGAATATCGTAGAAAATTTTATGTTATTGGAGTTGTATCTACAAGTCCTAAAGAAAATTGTACAGAAGTAGATGCATATGGTGTTTTTGAATCAGTAGTTCCTAGCAGAAAATGGATTTTAGAAAATATAAAAAAATGCTAATAAAACGTTTTAAAAAGATATTAAATTAGAACGAAGAAATAGAAGATGGAAAAACATTTTTTTAAATTTTAGATATTAAAAAAAATACATTGAAAGCATTTTTGTCGTATGATAAAACCTTTTTTTTTGTTAATGTGAATTTGGAAAAATGACATTTTAAATTTATAAAATTGTGGAGAATGCACGATTTTTATTTTTTCACGAAAATGAATTACGAGTACATTTTTATCGTGTTGTTTGGGTCAGTGTATGAATTGAAATATTATTTTTTTCTTTTTATTGTGAAAAGTGTCACAAAAAAAATAGAAAAAGAAAGAAAATAAATTGAAAATTTTAAATATGTAAAGTTTAAAACAAGCGGACATATTTTTAACAGAAATAACTTTTACTTAATTTTAAGATAAATCACAACGTTTTTTATATAAATTTTATGGTTTTGTTTATTTGAATTTGTTTATACAATACAAACATTTTTTTTTATTTTGTGAACAAAATTATTATTAAAAATATTTGTGTTTTTAAATATTGTGGCTATATTCGAAAAGAGAACCAACATTTAGCCAAAGGAGTTGAGGAAATGGTTGTTATATTTGGTAGGTATAAACCGGTGATTCTTTTGTGACATGGTTTTTTAATTTTCTAGAATGTAAGGTAAAAGATTTTAAATTTAAAAAATGAAAATTTTCAATTTAAATTTACAAAATCAAATCTAAAAAGCTCATAATAAGATGAAAAGTGAATTACTACATGTAAGATTTATGATTAAATGAAGTAGGTACATAAGTAATTACAAAATGGATATGAAGGCGATGTATAACGTTAGAAGACTTTTTTATGTTTTTTAAACTATGCCTTACCTCAAAGAATTTTTTTTCTTATATTTTACACAGTATCAGAAAAATATAGAATGTGATTAATTTTGGGGTCTATTTTATGTTTATAAAGTTTTTCGTGTTCTTCAAAACTTTGCAAAAGAACTTTCAATACAAAGGATTTTTTCGAAGACATGACGGGCATATACATATTATATATGTATGTATCTATATGATGCAAATTTTGACGTTCTCTAGCAGACAAAAGTATTGAAATTGCCCTCTCTTTCTCTTTCAAGTGATTTTTTGTTGTTTAAATCTCTCTGTGATCAACGGATGTTTAGGTTGATACGGAAATTTTTAAAATGAAGTTTTGTCGAATATTTTATGCAGTACAGTGCAGTGGAGGATGAGTGACATTATAATTAATGATATGGTCTGTAAACATTTCAAAGGAGTCGGATAAATAAAAATTATTTTAATAAGATGAGTGTTTTCATATACAAGGTGATTCACAGTTCCTGTGCCAAACTGATCTCGATGAGAAATGAGAAACATTTCATGCATGTAAGGGAGATGGTCTATTCTCAATGGCTACCGAGATATTCAAGGTCAAAGAATATTTTTCTTGAAAAGTGACTGGTTCCACTATTTGCAAACTAGTCCAAAGTTTACGCAACGTAGCTGAGAGAACGTTTAAAAGAGAACTTTCAGACCCTTGAAAAAATATCTCTTATGCTGTTATGATACGGTATTAATACTATTGGATATTTCAAGTACTTAAAGAAAGAGACAACAGATTTGAGAAACAGAGACACACTATCAAAATCAGCTGACATTTTTTTAAAGTTGTGTTGCCGGTATCTCTGTTTAAAGTAAATGGCAATTATATAATTTAGTAAATAAATGTTCATGATTATTATTTCTATTTTATTCATTTTGTTTGCACTCACTGAAAAAAATTAGAAATAAATAATTAGACACGTCACACTCGTTTAAATATAATATTAAACTATGAAAAATGTCTAAACACAATGACAACACAAAAATAATATTATTGTTCAAATTTTATGATTAATTTCATGATTAATGGAAGGATATTGGAATTTGGAGAATTGGGAGAGTTATTTTTTGACATTTTTAGTATTAATACTGAAATAAGTGTTAGCCATATCTCTCTTTCTTTCTAGTTGCTTTTTCCGTAAAGCATACTTGTTATCTCTTTTTAATAACGAAATTAATCATGAAATTAATACCGTATCATAACAGCATTATCAAGATGTGCGCCAATAGATCACTCTCTCCACACGATTTTTCTTTTCATTTCTCATCGAGATCTATACCACCCTACCCTGTTCAGTTTTGTACACGAACTGTGAAACTACCTGTATAATAAATGTTTTTTTTTTTTTAAATTTTATTTTGTAAGTAATAATAATCACAAAAAACTAAAAAACGAAATAAATTAAATTTTTCCAATAAACAAATGGGAAATATTTTAATTACAAAATATGTTCATATGTACGTATGTATGTAAGTATTTACAAAAAACATTTTATTTTTCAATAATTTGCTCATATGTACGTAATGCATTTACAAAACGAAGTTGTTTCAGAAAGATGTAAAATCTATTTAATTTCAAAATTTAGTATTTTTTTATGTTTTTTCTGTTACATAATTTTTTGCATTTTTCTATCACATTAATTTTTATGAAATGTAATAAATATGAATGAGTATGAATGATCTCGTAAGTTGAATTTAAACTAAAAGATTAAATTGTTTTTGAAATATTTTTAATTATTTTATTTTTAAATCATTTCATTTTTAAAATCAAAAAGAGAAATTAAAATCACATTTTATTGTTTTAAAAATGTTACATTTTTTCTATACTTTAGAATTTTTACTATAATAATCTAAAATAAAACAGAAGTTTTTATGAAAATGTAAGACGTCTTTTGAGTTCCTAAAAAATTTCAATAAAAACAGCAGAAGAAAAAAAACAAAAAACTGCAACAATAAAAAGGAAAATTTAATGAGATTTATTATCTAACAGAAAAAAAAAATCAAAGATTTTTTAATAAAATTTCACATTTAAAAAGTAGTTTTTTTTCGGTCATATTTTCCAATGAAAGAAGGTGACAAGTAAATTTATGCTTTCTTTCATTTTATTTTTAATTTTTAACAAAAAAAAAAAAAAAATAAATAATAATAAAAATCCTATTTTACCTTGAAAATCTATAATAAATCGACTTTCTATATCTTTCAAAGTTTTTTGAGAGCTTAAAAAAAATGAAATCGTTGGAAAATTTTAACCATTTTTAAGTGACTTGACTTAGCTTTTAATTTAATTTTTTCATTTAATTCATAATTTGTTTGATATTTTTTTAAATATTTGAAAAATCAATTGAAATGGAAAATCTACTTCTAATAAAGATTTTCGAATACAGTAAACGATAAAAGTAATGTGATAACATCATCTTTTTTGCTCACATGAAGAATAATCTAAGGTAACCTGATAAAAAGTGTTTTATTCAATGAAGAAAATACGAAGAGAAAAACAAAAACTATTGGAAATTATGTTTGAAGTCTTATTGGCTTTTTCACAAAGCCAAAAAATTCAAATGTAGTTCAATCTTTATTTGCACCCACAACACAATTACATCTCTTGTAACAACTTAAAATAGATTTTTAGCTTTGTCACAACTGCAGTTTATAAATTTAAACGTACGAGGACTTACGTCAAACTTTTATAATAAGTGCATATTTGTTTCGCTATATTTAATTGATATTAACACGATTCATTGATGCAAGGAATTAAGTTTAATTGGAAACAGTTTTATCAAAAACTATTTTTCTAAGGTTATTTGCTTTTTAAAAAAAAAATAATTTAAAAAAACTAATTAATCGAATAATTTGAAAAATAATCTTATTTTATTTTCAATATAAAAGCAGCTTTGAATTTTTGAAGAAAAATATAGTTTCGTTCGAGAAAACATTCAACATGAAAATAATAATTTTTGTAATTTTCACATTATTAGCGATTTTTGTGAATTTAACTATTCAAAAGAATTCAAATAGGATTTTTCAAGGTTATCTTGCTGGAATGGGACAATTTCCTATGTATGTATACCTTGAAATATTGAGAGATGGAGGAACGTTTACCTGTGGTGGAGCTTTATTAAATAATTGTTGGGTATTAACAGCAGCTCATTGTGTTTATAAGTATAATTCTAGAAGTTTACCAATTATATTTTTAAATAATAAAATGAAAATAATCAATATTTTAATCATACATTATAGCTCTACATATGTGGAATTATACCTTGGAAGTATAAGAAGATCTCAGGGACTTAAAATGACGAGTTCGGTTTTCATGGTTCATCCGGAATTTGATTTTCCGACTGTATTTCGTGATATTGCATTAGTTAAACTTCCAAAAAAAATTCAATATACGGAAAATATTCAACCAGTCGAATTGGGTTTAGATTTCATGACCTATCCTAAAATACTTGATTGGAAATGTCAATTTGCTGGAATGGGACAATCTTCAGTTGGTAAAAACATGTAACATATTTACATAGATACATGCATAATATACAATTTATTCAATAAATCTAATATTTTATTTTTCAGATGAAGGTTCATCGAATGAATTAAGATATACATTCATGAATATTTTACCAAGAAATAATTGTGGTAAAAAGCGTGAGAAAGGTGATCAAATTTGTTCACATACAACTAATACCGGTATGAAACAGAACTCTTGTCCAGGTGATTCTGGTACCGGACTTCTACATGAATATCGTAGAAAATTTTATGTTATTGGAGTTGCATCTATGATTACTAAGCAAATGTGTACTGAAGTCGATACATATACTGTTTTTGAATCAGTAGTTCCTAGCAGAAAATGGATTTTAGAAAATATAAAAAAATGCTAATAAAAAGTTTTAAAAAATAATAAAACAGAATGAAAAAGAAGATGGGAAAAAATGATTTTTTTAATTTTTCAAATGTTTCTATTAATTAATATTTTTACATTAAGAATTGAAAGTTTCGAAACCTATATTTTCGAATTATAAAAATAATGAGTTTCGGCAACAGTTTAACACGTCTCGACGAATTGTGTGTTAGCGTTGTTTTTAGTTGAACACTAATGAACACCAATGAGATACAGTATAGGTAAATAATTTTCTAGTGAAATGCTTTTATAGTTTATTTTTTTTTTTCAAAAAAGAGACAATACAAAAAAGAGTACGCGATGAGAAATACTGATTAACTTATAAATTGAATGAGAAGGTACAATACTATCCTGAACAGTTTTCTTTCGAATGCAGCATTATCTGTGTAAGGGGTTTTGTTCGGAAGATTTATCAACTTCAAATTATTGTGAAGGATAGTTTTTTTACTGTCAACACACAACACCCTTCCGTTAATATTTGTGATATACGGTTGAAAGAATTCTGTTATTTAATAATTATTTTCATAAGATAAAGAAAAGCAATTTAGAAAAAAAAGATAACAACACATTATTTTCAATTAACCCGCATCGTTATATCTCAATACGTATTCAAGATAAGTATTATTGTTGTATTATTTTTCATATTTTCGAAAAGTGTTTTGTATTTTTTTTTTGTTAATTCAGAAAGTGTTACAAAATAAAAAACAAAGATTTATAAAAACGTTTGTGTTTTGAATATTGTGGGTGTTTCCAAAAAGTGAACCAAAGAGGAAAAGAAATGGTTGCTAGTTTGGTAAGTATGCACCAATTTCTAGAATGTAATGTAAGAAAAAGAAAATTTTTAAATTTAAAGAATGAAAATTTTTAATTTAAATTCACAAAATCAAATCTAAAAAAGCTCATAATTTTTATGCTGACTAGTATAGTATGTTAAATATGACTTTACTATGCTTTACGTTTATTGTGATTGAACTGTTCACTTTTGCAAAAGTTGTTTCAAAACTTTCATGTATGTAATTTTATTTTTTGTTTACCTTAGTATATTTTGTTTAAATATTAATCAAGTTCTGTTTGAAATTGTTTGTTTAATTTATAAACAAAAAAACAAAAAAATTACATGAAAATAAACTATGTAACTTTTTTAAATTAGATATTAAGAAAAATGAAGAAAAATCAAATATTCAAAAGAAAATCAGATAAAACTGATAAACACGAAAGGTTTTGAAGAAAGGTATCTATACCAATGAGAACAATTTACAGAAAAAATAATAAATGGAAAGAATTCAATAGGAATTCGATGCAAATCAAATGAATTTATTATACGTACGTCGAAATAAAAAAATATACTATATGCAGGACATAAGAATTTGTCTTTGAATTTGACTTGTTGAAAAAATGCAACATTATAAAGGTTATGTGACTTTTAAAAGCATTTTTCTCTTACATAGCACGTTTCAGGTTTTCTAAATAATTTTAAAAATAAACTTCATTCTATTTTATGAAAATTTTAAATAAGAAATAAAAAATACGAAAATTTAACATAGGTATAGGGTAAGATGTTCAGTTACCGGCACACTTTAAAAATTTAAATACATTAAGTCGTTAAATCTTTATGTGGTTTCTAAGGCAAATAAACCTTATTTTCAAGAGAATTAATTATACAAATTTATAACAAAGAAATACGAATTTTTATCACACACTGTTCTCTTGCACAAAGCAAATAAGAAATAAAAGCTCTAATTTATTTCCATACAATGAAAAATGCATTGAGTTACACAATAAAAATAACAAAAAAAAGGCTCAAGACTTATTTACAAGATTTTTTGCCGATTATTTTGTAAGATGCCGACCTTTGAATATTTTACCCTTTAAATTTCACTTTTTTCAAATACAAAACCACAACTATTTAAATCTCATCAACCATTTCAATGAACATTGTTCACTATAGTTTAGCAATTTATAAGTATTTAACAAATAACGCTCGTACGAATAACAAAAAAAAATCAGTATAATGTGATTTAATGATAATAAAAGTGGTTAGTAAATTACTTTTACTCCTAATTGTTTAAAAAATGCCATCAATTCATGCTCATAAAATCGTTTTATTGATGCGTGTAGCGTTTACCATTCACCATCAACAACTTGATATTGGTCAGCGTTATATCGGATCATTGATTTTTATTGCTAAATAATGGTATACGCTTTCTTTGTGTATCTTTATTTGAGAATCACACTTTGTGAAAAAAAAAAAATTCAGGAAAAAATTAAATATTAAGCCGAACAAATGTTTTTATTTTTCTGTAAATGAAAAAAATTATAATATAGTTTTAAACGCGTGTTTTCGTTATTATAGTTTTGTCAAAAAAAGGGTAGAACCAAAAGGATGCATTTGTACAGGTTTCTGAACCCATGAAAAGCTTTAAATTTAACATAAAAAATTGAGCAATTTTTTCAACTACAGAAACAAACTTTTTTACGGTATACCTAAGTGAATTGTTTAAAATTTTAATTGACTTCAACATTTCATACTTCGACATTTTACATTTTTTTGAATAGTAAAAATGTTACTTGTTCTATCAATTTATCCCTGTTCAGTCACTCAATTTTATTAGCTTTTTCCATGCAAGACTAACAAGTCGATAGTTTCGATAAGATAGCTTATTTTTCAGCTTTATCCTTTTACTTAATTGTATTAAAAATTAAAAGAAGCCTGATCTCATTTATATTTCAAAAAAATTTCGTTTTCATTATCCTGTCTTTCATTTAAAAAAAATTTTCAAAATCCAATTAAAACTTGTTCAATATAATTTTAATTTTGTTACTCCTTTAATGTGTTCTAATGCTTGATTTTTATTATTCTTAAGGGAAATTTCAATATAAAATGTTGGTGAAACGTACGAGTAGAGTGTATGGGAAATTATTTTGTAAAAAAAAAATATATATAAAAGAGAATAATTAAATTTCTATTTTTTTTTTTTTTGTTTTGAATTTTTTTATAAAAAAAAATCAGTAGAAATTGTGAAATGTACAGTACAAACTTGATATGGTCTTGTATAGTACAATACTAGATAGCTACACCTAGTTTGAAGTTTACAAGAATCAATTCAGTTATGAATAAAAACGAAATAATAATTTGAATTGCAATTAAGTTGATGTCAATTACAGGTGCCTTTGAAATACGTATTTTAAAGTTTCTTATTTTAAATAAAAGATATTTCGTTGGTGTAAAAAATCTAAATATTTTCCTATTAATAGAATTTCAAAAATGTTACAGATCGACATTTAATTCCACATAGTTTCTTGAGGAGAATTGTCATGGCTTTCACCATCATTTTGCTTTTTAAAAAGGATTTGAGTTTGAACGTTAACACCATTTCTCAATGAATTGAGAAACCACTAATTTATTTTTTTTTTCATAGAAGTTTCTTTTTTTTCAGCTTTTTTTCAATAAGAATTTCTCTGGACATATGAAAAAAGTATCTTAGCTTTTCTTTTTTTCGATATTATGTCTTTCACTCTCACCTGAAGAATTTAGACAAGAAATTATGTTTTAAGTATAACATTTTTTTTTTCCAAGTGAGAAAAATTAATCGAAAGTTTGGTCACAACTTTTTTAATAATTCAATTTTTAAATTTTTTTAAAAACACAGTTTTTAATTTGTATTAAAATTTGTACTTTATCATTGAAGCTCTTAAAAACATAATATTAGGGTTATTATTAATGAAATAGAGCTAAAATTGTGAGGAAATGTAATGGAAAATTTTCTGAAAACCTCAATATTTACATAATTGAAAAAAAAATTACTAATTAAAAATAACACTTATTGGAAAACCCTGTATTTTATTAGATTACGAATCAGATAATTAGAAATTTTTGATTTTTTTTTTTTTTCATTTAAAAGACAAAAAAATCACTTTATTTTCAAAGTTAAGATGTCATTAAAAAATTATTTTTCAAAGCTGTTAAATTAAATAAAGTTCTATGGAAAAAAATTTTTATTACGTTTAATAAAAAAGCAATAAAAAAAATACCACAGTAAAGAGAAAAAAAATTCTTGATAAAAATCATTTTTATGAGGCTTTTAACAGAATGCCTAAGAAATATGCAAAATGGTTAAAAAAAAGAAAAAGAAACCAAAAATGTGTCAACTTAACAAATTAATTTTTACCTACTTTATTACCTTTCATTGGCAACATGTGAATTTTTGAATTTTTTTTTCTTTTATTTTAAATACAAAATACACATCCTTTTACATACATTTAAAAGCTATGTATGTTAATAGTAATATATTTTTTTTTTTCCAAAAAGAGAACAAATGGAATGGTCTCAAATGTAACTGACTAAAAATTTTTGATGGACATTGACTAAAGGTACAACACATTTGGTTTTGACAATTTTCATTTGCATGTTTTATAAAGTAAATGACTGTAAATATTTCATAACGAATGGGTATTTGCTAATGCAATTTACACACATATGTATGTACATACGAGTACATGTAAAAGACATGTCCTAGTAAAATATACAATATTTCGTATGTATAACATTTTTCTACCACAATAATACTCGTATGTATGTGAATGAATAATAACATATTTGGCTTTAAAAGAATGACATTTAATCTTGGAAAATTAAATAATGGTAAAAGTGGTTCAAAATCCTTTTTGTATTTATGTCAAAAAAATCTTTTATATTCCATATTCGAAATATTAAATGAAAATTACGTTTAATAATTGACTATAAAATTTATTTAACAAATTTAAGAAAATATATAATATGAAATAAGTAAAAGAAAACAAATTTTATTAAAGGACCTTTTATGTTCTTAAAAATCTATTATTTTACAATTTTATAATAAGTATTAAAATGAAATTTGAAAATTACATTAAAATCATTTAAGAATTGTTCAATTACATTTTAAACGAAAACAATCTCTCTTTTTTTTTTTTTTTTTGTATATTTTGTGGTTATTTAATTTATTTTAAAACTTATCTCAATAAAAAACTTGAACGTTATGGGTTTTTCTTATTTTATTTTGTTTTTTTTTTCTTTTTTAAACAATAAAAGAGAAATTTATGTATTTTTTGTGTTATTACATTTATAAAAAAAATTTTTTTTTGTATTTATTTATGTTTTTTTTTTTTTTTTTCTTGAATATAAAAGAAAATTGAACAAAAGCGTTAAATAAATTTGAATTTCAATTGCTTTATCAACATTTTTATATTCTATTCAAAAACAATTTAAATTCTCAAGAAATAAATGAAAAAGAAATTCAAATGAGAAGGCAGATAAAAAAAAAAAAAAACAAATTGTGAAAAAAAAAAAGTGAAATAAAGGAAGTAATAAAAAAAAAGGGCACCTTGATTTATATTTCTCACAGAAAACAAAAAAAAATGGTTGGTGAGAAAAAAAAAAAGGGTCACAAAGGAAAACTAAATTGAATACTTTAAAAAATAAAAATTGTTTTGTTGTTGTTGTTTTTGTTGTTTTTGTTTTCGAATTTGAATTAATTTATTTTTGAACTTAGCTATATTATTTTGTAGCTTGATTTTTAATGTTTCATTATTGATAATTTAACTCATTTTAACAAACATATATCTTGTTTATGCACAAAGGTTAAAACGTATTAACGATAAAACGTTTTAAACATCGTTTTGAGATAATACATTTTGATTGGTGTTTATGCGTAATACAACATTTCGTTCTCACTCAAAACGTTGAACACCTGCGTGTGTAATAACAACTACTTAAAACGAAGTAAGTATTTATGCACATTTTAAAAACGAAATGAAATTTTAAATGCGGATTTAATAGTGTATTAACTCAAAACGACGTAGAGCTTTAATGCGTTTTGAAATTTTGTTTATGCATCCGTATTAAGTCAAGACGGAGTGAGTTAATGCGAAGTAACGCTTAGCATAAACAAGATAATAGTTTAATGATTGTGTAATAAATATTTTTTGAAAAGTGAAAGATTTAATTTTTAAAGTGCTTAATAAACCTACAAACAAATATTTATTATTTCCGGATCAAAATAATAATTATTATTTTTTTATTATTCAAAATAAAACAAATCTATTGTAATTGTTTAGGTAAGTCCTTATTCAAAATCAGAAAGAAAAAAAATTACAAAGGTTTCAAAATCGTTTATGTTACAATTTAGTTAATTTTAGTACCATTTTTTTAAAATCTACTTCTGTGCATGCTAAATTAATCAGTGTGTTCCTTTGACGTCAGCATAGTCTTTGGATGTGGTTGTTTCAGTGATGATTCAGTTCTTACAAAAGAATAAGATGTCATTCATTGGACAAATAAACTGTAGGAAATTTTAGTATTCTTCATAGCAAAGGTTCAAATACTAGTGGAAATGTTGGCTAATTTGGCCTACCTTATATACCTACGTATATGAAATTTGATTTGATGCTAGATCTCAGTATTTAAAATGAAGCTACTTAACCAAATAATCTGAAAACCTTCTGTTTTATTGGCTATATTCAATGTTCATAAATTCACTCCTTTCATTTCTTCAACTTGATGACTATTTTTTTATGTGGAAAAGTCAAATATATGTTTCAATTATTTCTATAATAATATGTTCATTTTCAGTAATTAGGCAACAAATAATAAAAAACCTTCAATATAAATCCCACTTTTGTAACTAAAATTCAAAATACTACCTTATCCTCAGTTATGTAAGTAGAAAAAAAATATCCATAATGTGAGCAGTGTATCTTATAGTGATAGAATTTTCTATAACATTGATTGAATTACCTTGAAAAAAAAAAAAAAATTACAGTAAAATATGAAATCAAACATTGTAAATCATAAAAGTACATTATACCTACCTGCAAAAAAAAAAAAAAAAAATGAAAAAAATTATTTGAAATTTTTTCTCACCTTTATTCATGATTCAAATAAATCCGAAAAAAAATTGAAATGAATATTTAATGGAACACAAACACCTTTATCAGGTACATGATTGAACATGTGAGACTCAATCAATATTTGATAGATTTTTTTTTTCAATCAATATTTGAAGAAAAAAAAAAGACATAAAAATTGAAACAATTTTTTGATGAAATTCACACCTTTCATTGATGAATTTTTCATTTTAAATTAAAAAAAACACTTGTATTTGCTTTCACTTTTTTTTTTTTTTTATTTCAATGAATTTTTAACTTAATCTTGTAATGATAAACTGACTAGTACTTTTTTTTTCTTTGAATAAAGATGAATTTTAGATTATTTTTAATAACGTACAATTTTTTATCCTTGAAAAATATGTATTTTTTTTTTTGATTTATCAAATATATCAGCTAATATTTAATTAAATTGTATATACTCGTACATACATATACAGTTCTGTCTGTTTTTTTTTATCTAAAAAAAAAAAGTAAAAAGTTCTGCAGGTTCAATTTACGTTCAAAATTGTATTACATATAATATAAATATTTCATAAAATATTAAAATAAAAAAAACAAAAAATTCGTCATGTAGTTATCTAAATACGTGTCTACAGAATTTTTTTGAAGCTCAACGAGTATTTGAGAAAAAAAAATGTATGAATAATATTTTCAGAGAAAAAATATTATAATCAAAGAAAAAAAATCCATATTATTAATTTTACTTAATTTTTGTATTATTTAAAATTTTCAATATCTTTTTACTAAATTATATAACGGGCGTTTTCAATATTGCATGATTTCACACAGCTAATTTTGCATAAAATTCATTTAAGCAATCCAGATGAATCACACAACCGTCATGAGTATAACGGTTGACTAATGGGTAGCAGATATTCATAACATTCCTGTACTACATCCACAAATCGAGGAAAAAAAGGAACTTGTTTTTGTCTGTCAAAGAATTTTTCTTTAAAATTTCATTTTTCACTCACTTTTACTAATTTAAATTCGATTTTTTTCGATAATGACAACAAAAATTTAATAAATTGATTCACTGATTTATTACAAAACATGATGGTTTTACATCATTATTCAAAATATTTTTGTTGCAATATGTAATGCAAATTTGCATACGAATTTACGCAAGCAACCATATTGAAAATGGCCATCACTGAGCCAGAATACATTGGTTGTAATGCGCTAGTTGTAACAATTTTTTTCCTACTTGGTATAATAAGAATAGTCTAAAATAATTTTAGCTGACGGTTGTAATACACTCACGCTCGTTACAACTTGGTCGTGCCACCATCAGGTGTATTTTCAGGAGTTGTTAAAACCGGTTATAAGCTCGTTTGCGACGGTCGCAAAAGTCCTAGTCTATTTTACCTCACTGATGGTAAAATATTTTTGTCTATTGACGTAATAAATATGTGAAAGTCTTCCATAATAAAACACTGATAAAAAAAAAATAATAATAATAATAATATATTAAAAAAGTTTTTATCGAAAAGTTTTTGTATTAACTGAAATTCTTTTGACGGATTTAAAATTTTAATTATATGAAAATTTTTAAAATAACAAAAAAAAAAAAAAACAAAGAAATGATCGCATCTATGAAAATAAATTTCAATATTCTCTTTATTGTTTTATTAAAGTTTCATAATCAATTTTGAAAATCTTTTCATAAAAAACTTTTAGTAACTTAATAATTTAAATTTATTTTGTAAAGATACATAAAAGTTTTTTTTTTTGTTTTTTGTTTTGAAAGAAAAAAATCAAAAATTTTACTATCACGTTAATGGTTTTTTCCCAATCTAGTATATACATGTACATATTGGTTGAATAAAGTATCGGCGGTATTGAGAGAACAAAAAATCTCATAATTTTTCCTTTTGTTTTAAAAATACGTAATTTTTATATTGAATTTCAAGGATTATTTTAGCAGACACAAACCGATTTTCTTCTACAAAGTAACTATAAAGTAAAAAATCAATTTAAAAGATTTATGAAAAATAAAGGAAGAGAAAGATCCTTTTGTTAGCTTTGTTATAATTTTTAATTTCTCATAAGTAAAATTGACAATTCTTTCATTAATTCAATAAATTTTAAGCTTATTGTATGATATTTTAAATAGAATGTTATCAAAATATTTAAAATATTACCAAATAATAGTTAAATTATTTCCTGGTACATACAACATGTTTCACATTTATTCATTTCATAAATACCGTACGGATATATTCATCATTTACTAAATACTATGGGATTCATATATAGGATCTAAGAAATATGGGCGAAATATATACAAAATTATAATTCAAATGATGTGTATTTTGAATCATGGAAGAACAAAAAAGTTAGTATATGTATGTGTGTGTTGATTGTGTATATGATTTATTTAAATACATACATATGAACAATATCAATGAATATTTACTCTGAATATATCTGTATCTACTACATATGATGAAATTTTAAATTTAAGTTATATGAAGACAAAAATGTTACATATCATTTTACTTATATATACTACACACACACATGAAAATCAAATAAAAGGATTTAATTGAAAGATGTTGAAATACATAAAAACTTATACGAAAATGAAATATGTTGGATTTTGATCTTTAAAGGTGAATAATCGTCCTTTATTCACTTTTTAAAGAAGTTACATTTCTAGTTTTTAAAGTAAAGAAAATTAATGACATTTTATTAATAAAAATATTAAAAATTCCAAACATTCTTAGTTTTAGTTTTATAGATACTTTATACATATAAAATTGAAGAAAACAAAAAACAGAACATAAAAGATTCAGAAAGTTATTCAAATTTGATATACATATATAAATTTTTAGTAACAAAAGTAAAAAGAAAATCTAATCTTTTCCCATACAGAAATTTTTCATATACCTACACAAAGTAACATCTCATTACAATTTGCTTTTAACTGTATCACTTTTATTAACTCACGTGTTTCAAGACAATTCAAATTTTATTAACAAGTTTTATGAGTTTCCTGTATGTAATATTCGTACAATGTCCTTTTCAAGGTTCAATATAAGTATAGGTATACGTGTACATAACATGTGATAAAGATTTTTATTAACTTTCCCAAAGACAAACTGTATATGATTATATGATATGGTGTAATAACATGACATTATTATTATTATTGTTATTATTATAATGGAACTACAAACCTTATACATATCTATATACCGGATTGTTAAAATCATTTTGTAATCTCGAGGAGGCAAACTGTATTGGTCATAAAGTAATGACTATATAACATCTAAAGATACAGAGAAGGTACATGTAACAAATATTTATTTTTTATTACGTTTAATCGTTGTACGCTATGGCATTCACTTAACCTTTTTTATATTTTTAATATGAAGAAAGTTTTCCTGTTAATTAAATGTTCACAAAAATGTTATGTTTATTTTTCATGGTCATCATAATTTGAAAACTGAATTATTCTTTTGATTTCATATTTTATTAAGTATAATTGCTTGTTTTTTGACTTTTTTTTAATTCTTGACTTTTGCATAAAAAGGATTCATTGAAAATAAATACAAAATATAAAAAATACGCAATTTATTTACTTGAACTTCATGTATTGTAGATATTAAAATGTAAGAAATTTTATAGATGAACAAACTATTATAGTCTTGCTATACACATAAAAAGAGGGTCGACCTTGGAACTCGTGGGTGTAAAACTATACTCTCCTATTGGAAGAAGAATGATATCGAGCCTTTTTTCATCATTCCAATTTATGTTTGCATTTAATTTTTTAACGATGTTGTTTTTATCACGATTTTCTAGAAACTTTGCCACTATTTTAGTGTTAGCTTTATAATATGTTTTCTGTAAATTATTTTTCTCAATATTGACATTGCTGTTGTATTTTAAAAAAAGGGGACTAAATAGTGAAAAGAAGTTTCACGCCATATCTGTTACAAAAAAGTATTGAAAAATAGATAGAAGAACCTCAAATAAACTCTACAAATCAGATTTTTCCTTTTAATCAGGTAAATTCAAAGAAAAATTAATTTTCTATCTTATGATTAAAATTTATAATTTTAGTATTTGTACATACATATACTTATACGTTACGTGTGTATGTATGTAATTTGAATAGGTTGTTTTTTAATTTTTTTTTTTTCTTCATAAAAAGCACATTGAACCTTTTGTGTTTTTTTAATTTCATAAAAATCATATACTTATACCTACGTAGCTTCAACTTAAAAGCATTTTTACAACAGCTCCTCTGCGTGTGTATCCTTTCATGTGAAACAGGAAAAAAAAAATAAACAAAAAAAAAAAAAGATGAAACGGAAGAATTTGGTTTGAAAATGTGGTTTTTATCTGTTTATTAAAAAGTTGAATAAAATAAAGTAAGTAAAAATAAGTACATATAAGGAAGCAAATATATGCTACACAAATTGCAACAAAAGTGATTTATGTATGTATGTATCTACTAGCTGTAGTCGTCTATAAGAAATTATACCTATACATAAGTATATGAAGCATTTTAGTATCTAGTTTACAATAAAATGCACTTATTCAGTAAAATTTTGTTATAACTCACAGAACCATGTAGTCCATTTAATCAGGAAAAGCAAATAAATGTAATGAGGAAACCACACATCAAGTTTTCAAACATGGAAAAAAAAATAAAGTAAAATTAGCTTCATGTATAAGGATTAAGGATGCATTTATGTACATAAATATACTTGAATATTAAATTTTTTATATAACACAAAGAAATATATCTACATACATACATATTTCGTTTGTTGCTTAGAAACAGGAGTGTGTAATGCAAAAGAAAAGGCAAAAAATACGTAATTAGAGGAAAAAATATTTCATGAACATGAAACTTTTCGACGTATTTCAATTTGTAAAACAAGAATGTGTAATTTATTTGTATATCCTTTGTATCTTTTGAAATATAATTAGTAAAAATTTCATATAAAAAATTAACACCATTTCAAGTCAAAAACTTCGCATTCATAAGGAAAAGAAGAAATACGAATCGCTGAAGTAGACTTCTGTTAAATTCATTCATCATATTCATATTTTGTGATGATTTTTTCACTCTTATACTTTATAATAAATTTTTTTTGATATGTACTATATAAGTACATATATACATGGCGGGCAGTGACCGAAGCGATAGATTGTTGGCTTCTGATGCTGGAGGTCTTGTGATAAAATCCGCCTAAGTTCATTCAGCTTTAAATGAGTACCAATTCACTTGAGTTGAGTATAAGTGCTCGGTACTAAAAGTAGTTTAGTCATTAGTGGGTTGTGCTTAAAGACCATAAGCTAGTCTACAAACCAACTGCAAGAAAATATTAGTACCAACGTATTTAGTGGTTCGCATTCCACTTTAAAATTGTAAATTAAGAATATGTAATACTCGTATATTGTTCAAAGAATTTAAAACAATTTCAAAATACAGAAAAAATAAAATAAATTAAATTTTCCAATTTATTATATGCGAAGTTTACCATTTTTGTCAAATTGCTCTCATGAAATTTAAAATATTTAATTAAATTAAGAAACAAAAAACAAAACACAGATTTTTTTCCACATTACTTACACATTTTAACTGTCAACATCATGCAACATTATATTTATGATAAAAAAAATATATTAAAATAAAAATATCTCATATTTTTGACATATCTGATGAAATATTCATTTCATGACATCTGTAAATAAAAAAAAAAAATATGTTTTATTACAATAATAAATGAATTTAAAACAAAATAATAAAAAAAAAAGGAAGAAGAATAAATGTAAATAGAATGAAAGTTGTTTGCATAATTCGCCACATAAAATATTTTTGGTTTTTGTTTTTAAAGATTTAAAATATTTGTCCTTGTTAGGAAATTCCTAAGAAATGGCCATCTACATAGTTATTAAAGATTTCTATAGGACATTCAGAATTTTTTTACAAAACAAATAGCTTTTTTGACAATTTGGAATTATGATTGGAAAAAAATATGATAATAAAATTTAATATTTCTCACAAAAAACACAAATCGCAAATAAAAATATAGAATTTTTTCCGTGTAGACCTTTTGAAATTCAAGTTTTTTTTTAGAATTTTCGAGAAGATAGCTTAATGGTTTTTTTTTATTAATTATTATGTTTTTTTTTTTTTTTTAAATTTATATTTTATTGAATGTAAACACTAATGAGAGTTGCTATTTTATTATTTATTTTTTATTTTTTTTAGCACAATCTTCAGTTCTATTGAATTACCTTTTCATAGAAAATCTATGATAAATGTGAACATGTTGACTATACTCATATTAATATACTCTTCTTGTTCCTATGTTGTAACATATGTATATTGCAATTATATTTTAATATCTACTGTGATATTATGTCTATCTTCTATACACATGTACTCGTATTTACACACAACTTGAATAAGTAAATATATGTACTTATACATAATATATGTATATTGTATAAGTACCTTCTTTGATTTTAATGGGAAGTGTTAGAATGGTTAGACGTAAAGATACATATTAAGTATACATATACATTCAAGATGATGGTGATAGGTAACAAACCTTAATTAAATTATGCATATAAACTTATTTATTTTATAAAATTATATACATATTTAGACGTACTTGAAATACTCAAAGTGATAATGATAATAATTATGGAATTTTCAACATAATTAAAAATATACTTTTATACGATAATAATCTATTATACTACAATATTTGTATTAATTAATGAAAAATGTATAAATCCTTTCTAAAAGTAGCATTTTGAAAATTTCTAAAGTGGCTTTTCAAATAAGTTTTTAATAACGTGAAATAAGCATTAAGGCTAGAATGAATGATAGTATCTTTGTTGCCTTTTAGAAAATCATATTATATTATTCATGACAACATATTGACTACTAGGGAAAAATTTTATGAAATAAAATGATCCATCATTATATCATGGGCACTACACAGGATCTTCTCTTTTTAGATACCACCTGCTAATTCATCTTCCGTAACATTCATACATCTCTTTTATGACATCTAGTATTTCTTTTACTTTCTGGTTTACATTTTCACCATTATTTATATGACACGAAAGTTCGTATAGAATTTTGGCTTCCTTGGCTTGCAGTTTTATATTATTTTTATTTCAATGTTGTTAGAGTTACCATGTGACTCCATACCATAGACTTTTTATTTTAATTTCCCTTATGATATCTGGTCTAAGAAATGCCTGGTACATCTCAGCGTTGTATATTTTATTTCAGGCATAATTTTTTTTTATTTTCTTCATGAATTGTCCTTGTCCGTACTACTTTTATTTCTAAAACCTGCCAACTTTGGCTTATTAGTATATGTAGTTTTCAAGGTTAATGTTTCTGACTTACACATAGAAGAACCAGGTTTTAAAGAGTTAAGTAATTAAAAATATTTATTTTTCGATGCTCACAAAAATTTACAAAATTTATTATAAAAGTAAAAAAAAAAATTGTAAATTGTAGAGAGATCATTGTATGTTATGTTAAATAACGAAAACCTTGACATACTTTCAGCACCCTTGAGAAAACGATTTATTTATATTAATTAATTAATTAAACCTAAAAGACTTATAGATATTCATGTACTTACATAAAAGTATGTATGACAGTAATAAGAAGAAAAACTTCGTCAAAAAATAAACATTTAACAGATATAGGGTGTTTTTTTAAATTAACACTAGGACTCGCTCTCATAAAAATTGTAGAAAACACAGATTTTTGAAATCGAATATCTCTGAAATCTGAATTCTGTAATTCAATTTATTTGGAATTTCTGTTTAATTTTTTCTCATTATTCTCTTTTATTTTTTCTTGGGAGAATTGAGAACTTTAAAAATTTGAACGCTTAAATTTCGGGTTGTGTTACGCCACAAATTAGAAAAACTGATGTATATGGATTTTTATTGAAATCAGCTGTGAGTTTACGAGAAGTGGTGGCAAGAGAAAAAAAAAAGATTTTTTAAGCATTTTTTCGATGTCGATTTCGATGTTTGAACCGTTATATAACTTTTAATTTTGTGAATGGTTTTATTATATTTTTAAAAGTTTATTTTTAAAAAAAAAATACATACACATGTGCACACGTGTATGAAACACGGTGGAGCTTACACAAAATTATTATTCAAGAATTTTTACATTACATGTATTATATTCATATTTAAAATAAAAATAAAAAAAAATAAAAATAAAGTGTCATACTTCTTGAAAAAAGTAAATTAAAAGAAAATAAAGTACAACTACACAAATTCATTTATATATTTTTATTAAAATAATTAATACGATACAGTTTTTAAATTATTGCAATTTAAAAATATGATTTTACATGTGAGTAACCACAAAATTTTTGCGACAATATAAAAAAAAAATACTATACACGCATACTATGAAAAAAAGTAATCATGCAATTTATTTTTATGGGAGCATAAATAAAAAAATTAAAAAAAAAAAAGTTTCATATATTTCGTAAATTTATTAATTGTTCTTTTTTTTTTTTTTATAATTTATTCAAAATAATTTAAATAATGTTCAAACAAAAAAAAAAAATGGAATATTTATTAATTTTTTTTTTACACATTACATAATTACTTTCAAGAGCTGAAAATAATTTAAAGTTTGGTTTGAGTTCATTTAAAAAATACAGGAATATCCTGAAATTTATTTTATGCTCTAAATTTATTTTGAATATTAGCAAATATTAAAATTGTTAAATGGACAACGTATAAACAAAAGGAATAATAAAAGGAATTTAAATAACATTTTAAATATTAATAATTAACAAATTTCCAGTTAAGTATTTTTCATTTTATTGTAAACTATGTATGTTTATCTATATACATTCATCAAAAACAAATGAATAAATAAATTTCTATCTGTTTTGTGTTATACCTTTTGAATAAGTAATATCAACAATTAACTATTTGCCAACATTTTCATAGAAGATTAGAAATGATATGGTCAGAATTATATAAAGGTATACCCTAAATCTCTTTAATTATTTGTTGGTTGAGAACCAGCATACATAGGTATACATAAAAAGGATATTCAAAAGAAATTGTCTATTCAGAGATGTGATATAATGTGATATGCGGTTAATCTTAACTAATTGTACCATCATTTCTAATTTTCAAACTTATTTATTTTACATGATGTTGGTTAAATTTTAAATATTAATTTTTATCTATACATACGTATAAAAGTCTATAAGTAATAAACGGTAAAAGTAAATATGAAAATTTTTGAAAAACATTTGAATTTTGAGATTTTAAAAGATAAAAAAAAATTTTTTTCGGGTTAAACAGATTTTATTGTAAGTGAAGAAGAAAAAAAACTAAGATTTTCGAAAATAGATTTAGAAAATATATGTAGCTGTTATATTAGCACATCAAAGTATTCGTAAAGAAAAGTGGTAGAAATATTTTTTGAATAAAACTTGAAAGTTTGAAGGATTACCATTTTTATAGCCTTAAAAGGACACCAGAATTTTTCTTTTATTTCTTACAATAAACTCCTAAACTAATTATTTTCATAGTGTGAGAAGTGAAGATAAAAATGGCTACTCAAGCTCAGAATTATTAAATTTTAGTATTTTCTCAAAATCTAAATATTTGGAAGAAAAAATGGGATCTAATTTACCTCACCTTCCACTATTTTATCACTTTTTACATTTTCACACTTTCTTGTAACAATTTACATTAACGAACTTACTAGATTATTTTCTTGTTGTTTTTTTTTCAATTATAAATTCACAGAATGCAAAAAATAAAACAGAAATTATGCACTCTGCATTAATTAATGCTTTTTTTTTATGAAAAAAAGCTTGCAAAACCTTTTATGTACAGTGCGAGTCACAAATTCAAAATTTTCTCTGTTTATATTAAATGGAAAAGCAAAAATAGAAACTCAAAAAAAATAGTGAATTTCTCTTCTAATCCTTTCACAACTTTTTTTTTTAATCCCTTAAATAATTTATAGGGGATTTACACCTAACTATTACTTTAGGGAAAATGAAAAAGGACTAAGTTAGTTTGTACTGCACATTTTAATTATGATTATTATAAAGTAGCGTGTGTATATTGTGTGTGAGGGAAAATAGTATTTAAAAAAAAATATTTATAATTATTGCAAAACTTTATGCAAAAAAATTAAGATAAAGTTTCACTTAATACATAAGAATAATTTAGATAGTTTTGTTTAATTATTTATTTAATTATTACAATGAGTTAAGGTGAGAAAACAGAAAAAAACATAATGTTTATGGTTAACTTCTGTGTTGTGAATTTTAATTAAGGAATTATGTATGTATGTACTATGTATGTACGTTGTTTGCACCGAAGTAAATTGTTGTAGAATATAAATTGTAAATAGTAGGAAGAAGAATTTTTTTTTATGTATTACAGAAATTAATATCATCAGAAGTCCTTTTTTTTCAAATTTAAAAGTTTATGAAGTTTAGAAGAATTAACAACTACCTCACACGATTATAATAAAAAAGTTAATAGAGTACAATACGTATGTAAATATGATAAATGCATTTTCTCAGAATTCTTCTTCTTGTTTTTTCTTTCAATCATCACAAAATTCAATACACTATCTATATAGCTATATCATCCTTCTCTAATTTTTCATTTTAACATATTTGTGATTATTTACAACAAAAAGTGTAAACTTTAAAGTTTACTTTAGAAAATTTAATTTAAAATTTAATGGAAAATTGATCCTTTTTGTTGTTTAAAACGTCTGTGTTTTCATTTTTAAGAGTATCAACCAAAAGGATTTAAGTTTGTTGTTTTAATTTTTTTTATTATATTGTTGTTTGTAATTACTCATAGTTTGGAGACGATAAAAAGTAATAATGCTTTTGAAAATACGCTCATCAATTTTAAAGAAATTACGTATTTTGATTGTTTAAAGAAAATATTTTATTAAAAGTCGTTTTTTTTTCTTTTTTTTTACAGAACTACATACATGACACGAGCCTAACATAAATTTCAAAGGAATAACAACAGCTATGTATTACAGCAAAGAAGAATGGTTTTCACAAATTGGCAGGTTCGTATTTTTACTTATTTTTGTAGAACTTAGATTTGTTTTATCATATAGGCGATATTTGAATTTAATAGAAGATTTTACACTGTACAATATGATAGTATCAAATTTGAAAACGTTTGCACTTAAAGTGGAAAAAAAATGCTTTATTTGTTTGCTTTAATTAAAAATATGCAAAGATAAAATATGAAAGTTTAAAAATTTTGTTAATGAAAATTTTAGCTTCACATTTTTTTGGTAATAAATAATTTTAAAAAAAAGTAATTTATACCCAGTTCATTCTTTCTTCATAAAATATTTGTAAATCTAATTGTAAGGAATTCACGATATCAAGTAAAATTATTATGAAAAACTCGTTTAAAAAAAAAAGGTAAAATTAATTAAAGTCATTTTATCTTACACAATATAGCATATCAGTTCATCAATGTTAATGACATTTGGTCAAAAGTCTACAAGGAACATTTTGGCTATCACTAAGCCATTAATTTTATTATTGTGTAAACGGGTGTGTTTATGTAATCTATTGAATGAATTAAAAAAAATCTATCTTTTAAAAAAAAAATGTCTTCAAGTTCAATTAAGTTCAAAAATTTCACAGGAATTCTCTTTATGAATTCGTTTTGAAATTATAAATTATGTAATCATGATATTGAAAATTTTAAGACTTCATAATGTTCATTAATAAATTTCTGATTAAAAAATTTAAAAGAAAAAAGAATTAAACAAAAAAAGTTCCCAATCGCGTTTCTATATCATTTGTGGGTGTGATGTGTTTTTTTAATTTTTAATTATTTTGCTTATTTGGACATTTTAAATCCTCTTAATTGTTTGTTCTAACTTACTTACTGAGATTGAAAAATAGTGAGTGAGTGGGAGAAAAAAAAGTAAAATAATCTTCTAATATCTTAATCGGCTTAAAGTAAAAATAAAAAAGAAAAGAAAGAACAGTGTCAGCGAAATGTTTAAATGTTTGTTTAGGTAGTTGTTTTCGTTTTTGCAAATTTGACTTGAAAAGTTAAAAAGATGGAAAGAACTTAAAATTAGGTCAAAGATAAATTTGTTGATTTTTAAATGTGTTTTTTTAAAAATAAAAGATAAATTTTTTTAGAAATAGAATTAAATAATATTGTAGAATTCTCAATATGATTTATTTTGATATTGAAATACTCATGTTACTTGGAAAAAAATTGTAATAAAAATTGTTAATCCTTAGCTGAAACCTATCTTAACTACATTATTATTGTCATTATGATACCTATTTCTTAATTTAATGGAAAAAGGATAGGAAAAAAAATGATCCATAAATGAAATGTTTGTCTTACATCAATCAAGAAAAGGATTTTGTGAAAAGTTATCGCGCAATAATAATGTCAACCTGTATTCATGGATTTAATTTGATGAAGGTTCAAAAACGACTACGGTATAAATCACATATACTAGAAAGCAAAGTCTGTATAAGTTTTTTAATTTTTTTTTTTTTCAACAAAATTAAAGTCGTAAATGATCGAGGATGAAGTTACAAATTGAATCCTCGAACATAATGTTAAAAAACGTTTAATTTCTTTTCCGTTTTTGGGTATGTACAAAGTACAAACAAGTCGTTAAATAAAATGTTGACTAAAATGTCCTTTTTAAAAGTGATCTTTTAAACGAATAAATAAATGTCCATTCAAAATATAAAATGAAAATTTTAATGAGAAAAAGTGTGAAAATGTTTAAATAAAAAAAAACATATCTTTTGCAAAAGGACATTTCCAACTATTATGTCAGTATTACTTATTTGATTTTATGTTTGTCTCATAACAAAAGGAAGAAACTGTTTAATAAACTTTAATACGAACATAAAATACCAACCATATAATACAGATATATCCTTTTACAATAACTTTTAGAGAAATTTGAAATATTTTTCTCGTTTTTAGTTTTTTAACATAAATTTCAAATAATAAAATAAATAAATAAAAAAATATATATTATGAAAGCTTTTAAAAACACCAGCAAAAAAAAATGGAGATTTATTCATCGCATTCACTTTTCTTTTCTTTTTTTCTTTTTTGCATTATGAAGCTAGAATTTGTAAAGTAAGTATATAAGTTTTCTTTTCTTATTTATTGTTTTTTTTCTTTCGTATTATTATTCAGAAACATTACACTAAGAAGATTTCCTTCCGTCATCTTATGTAACATTTTTAAATAAAAACACAAAAAGAAACTTTGCATACATTAAATAAACATTCAACAATTCAGCTAATATTTCCCAAAAAAAAAAAAAAACGACAATTTCTTTTTTTTCTTCTAGAATTTTAAATTTTCAAATATTCTTGAACAATAAAAGCTCCTTAAGAGAATGCATACACAATTTATCTTGAAAGGATTTTTCAACGATATTCTTAAAACTTTTTTCATGGTTGTTAAAAATTTTTACATTTTCAATAAAATGACATTTTTTTTTTTGTTTTTTTTGTTTTGTTTTGTAATGAAAACACAATTACGAAGTGTGAAAAACAATTTTCCTTTCTTTTCATTCTTTTATTCAAATTGAAAATTTAAATATAATTTAAATATTCTTTTAAGAAAAAAAGTATACGAGTATATAGCAACATTACTTTTCATTTAAAATGTCAACTCTTTATTTCCATTACTTGATTTTTCTTATTTTTTTCTTTTTATATATTTTTTTTTAGAATTTTTGAAATTGTTCTGCTGGTAGAAAGAAAACCACCATTTTGTCTGTGAAAATATTTTTTTTTTTAGAAGAAAATAGTTTTTAGATTTGCGTTGCAATACGAAAAGAGAATAAAATTTTGTACTTTCTCTATTTTTTGTATAACTTTACTGAAAAAAAAAATAAAGTAGGATAACTAGTCCGACGTAAAACCAAATTTGCAAAGTGAAGATAAAAATAAAAATTTTCCAGATAACATAAAAGTGTAAAGAAAATGTAATTGATATCTTTAACATGAGAAAATACTTTTTATTTTTGTATTAAGAATAACACATAATTAGCGTACAAAGGAACAATTTTAACAACGGTCGAAGTATAATTAAGTATAGTATGTATAATGTTTCATCATATAACACAATGACACAATTTTATTGAAGCCAATAAAGTTTATTGTGCGAATTCAAGTGAATCGATCAATATAATTAACAGAAAATGATTTTGAAATTTTATATAAAGTTTTCCAGCATTCAATTAGAATAATTTTTTTTTTGCTTCAGACTAAAACAATTTTTGTTCGATTTCTCACGTGCTTTAAGTACAGGGTGCTATTTAATAAGAACTCTAACTCTTTAAGGATTTACATTGAGTGTAATCGTCATTAAAAGATTTAAAAAATTTGGTATTACGTTGAGTGTACGCTTTATATGGATAAAAAAAATATTAATTGAATTTTGAATTGATTTCTAAAATAACACAAAACTTTTAAAAATTTCGACATTCTTATTGGCAACACCTTGTATTCGAATTTTCAAAGAAAATAAGAAAGTTATAACATACTCGTACATATGTATATCGTATGAAAAATCATGCATCACATACATACTTTATTTTTCACTTCATATCATGTGAAATTTTCATAAAACACATATGTAATCTCTAATTACATAGAAATATTAATTATAAGAATTCTACGAACACGTAAGGATCTGAAAACGTGTTTAAGAAATAAACACGTGTAAAAATTAATAATTTCTATAAAATGAATATTGCGTACATAATATTTAATAGGTAGTCTATTATCATAATTAATTGTGCAATTAAGAGGTTAATGATCCTTAAAAATCATTTTTATCTTCAGACAAAATTAATTCAAGGTAAAATATTATCCAATTTCTAGAAATAAAAAAAAAACATCAACTTAATAACGATGATTTGAACAATAAACGTTTTTGTGGGGTTTTTTTTTCCTTCAATTTTATTCAATTTTTACCAATCTTTTTAGAAAAAACCCCATGTTGACAAGATAAGGTCTAAAGACTTTTACAATTATTGCGTATTTTTCTACGTGATTAAATCTTCAGTATATCCAAATCGTTTACTTACTCCACATACTTATTTTGTATACATATACCTTAATATTTTTAAAAATATTATCCTTAAATTAACCCTTAAAAATTTTATCAACAAAATAATACCAATTTAAATCAAAATCTAACAAAGAAAGCTTATACATATAATTTGTGAAAAAAAAAGATTTACAAATTTTCTAGATGAATTTTAAGTATAATTTATTTCTATTTAAATTGAATAATAATAATAATAATGGTTTTTATATAATAATATTCTTAAAAAAAGGATTTTAAACCCTGATATATAAATTTTATTTTACCTTAATGTCCTTTTTTTTTCTCAGTTTTCCTTATACACATATTCAAAATATTTTTCCGCATCCTTGACAATACAAAATTGCTTTTTGTTAGAAAAAGTTTTTATTCTCTGTTTTTTTGCTTTTAAACTCATTTTCTTTTATGTTGAAGAAAGAAAAAAAAAGAGAAAAATTTTGAAAAACAAGGTACATACAAATTTTTCCAACCATTTTATTGATTTGAACTTAATGTTGTTATGTGACAGTATACAAGGGAAAAATCAAATAATAATAGAAAGAAAAATACAAATTTTAAAAAAGAAATTTGTTTTTTTCATTTCTTGTGCTTTTAAAACCTTTTTTCCACCTCTTGGCACTCACGCACATTCATTTTTTCAATAAAAATTTTCCTCAACAAATGAAATATTTGACTTTAAAAAGAATAAGGACATTTTGCATAATAATTGTGAGCACAATATTAGAAAAAAAAACACACACACACACACAAAAACAAAGTAGTGGGTGAATTTTAAACATAATTCTATTACATTGTCCTTAAATTTAATATCGTTCGTAATGATTTCATAATTTCGAATATTTTTATGATCCAAATTATTTTTTAAAGTAGAAATAAATTTACAAGAATATATGTAGCTACAAATATACATTTGTTTTTTAAATTGAAAATGACGAAAAAAGTTTCTTCAACGACAAAAAAAAAGTATTAAAAACTTAAATGTTCATTTAATTTTTATCCTTTTTTTGTTATTGAATAATCCTCTATCTTTCAATAAGAAATAAAATCCAAAAAAAACGGTCCTTTTTTTTCATTGTTTATTAATCATTCATGTGTAAAATGCTTGTTTTTCTTCTTGTGTTATAATCTTATGAAAACATCTGGAAGGATATTTTTTTCTTAATACATTGATGAAAGAAAATTGCCATTTTTTTTAAAGTTTTGTTTTTCTTAAAGTGACTGTTATAAGGGTCCTTGTTGTTTATGAAATGTAGTGTAAAATTTTTCAATATTTAAAATAAATTAAATGTTTGATGGCAGAAAAAAAAAATCCACCAACAAATAAAAAAAAATTTTAAAAACAATATAAAACGAAAAAACAAAAAAATTCTCATTTCCGTGCACATTTTTTATTGAAATTTAATATTGAAAGGAAATAATTGTATTAATTCAAGAGGATTTTAGTAGTAATGTGAGTTTGATTGTGTATTTTGTAAATTATCCTTCTGTTTTATTTATTAAATACTAATTTGCTTCCTTTAAATGAATTATTAGTATGACGAGGATTAAAAAGAGTTAAATATATAAAGTGACAGTGTGTGAAAATTTGTAATCAATAAAACTGTCGAAATTAAATAAAGGAAAATATTTTGTGTTTCATTTTAAAAATAAATACGGTTTAATTTCTTATTATTGTTAACATAAATTCTAAAGTGATTTTTGTAGAAAATTCCAACAGTGATAGATGGACCAATTAAACGTGAAATATTTATTACGGTTAATTTCCTTACTTTTCACATTATTTTATCATATTTTGATTTTTGTACAAATAAATTTTAAAGATTTACAATTTTATAACTAAACACGAAAATATTCTCATTGGAATTAATTCGTATTATCAAGCGTGTTAAGAAGTCATATTCTCAGTGAAGTGTTAAATGAATGTGATAATTAATTGTGAAATTATTGTGGGAAGCAAACTGTTAGGTGATTTATTTGTCAGATAAGAAAAAAAAATATTTCAAAGTGTAAATACTTCATAATTCTTTGCGTGTCTTCAATTTTCTCAAAAAATGTAGACTTCGTAAATATGAACTAAGTACATATTTCTAGTTAGCAAGGACGAACCGAATGAATTAAAATTAGCTTTTAGTTTTTACTTTTCAGAGATAAATGACAAATCACGACATTTGAAAATTAGCTAAAAAATATAAAACTGAATATTTAATAAGAAGAAAAATCATCATCCTCATTAAAATCATTTAGAATATTTGAATAAAGTGAAAAATAAACTGTAAGGATGTCAAATATTAAAGCTTATTTGAAACAACAATAACATCAAGTTTAAGGGAGTTTCATAAAACAAAAACTAAGTTAGTGAAAATTTATTATTGTTACATTAACACAATCCATCTTAGACTTTTCATGTTCACCCCACCCACCCACATTTTTAACAACATCCTCATCAAAAGAAAACCATCATTATTATTACCGCATCAAAAATAATACTCATTATTCACGTTTCACAATTAAGTGCAGTCGGTTAATATGTAAGTATATAAGAATTTTCTGAAAAGAGCTTTTTATTTTACTATTAAACAAATTACATTCATACTTAATTTTCCTTTTGTTTTTTCTCTCTGAATTTCTCTGTTTTTTTGTTCTTTTTGTTTTATTATTATATTTACGAGTATATTTTGTTGAGACATAATGTTAGTGCTTTGGCTATTTTCATGCTAATGACATTGTGTATTTTTTCTCGTTCTTTTTATATTTAAATTTTTTTTTCTTATTTATTTCATTTTCTTTTTCATTCTTGGTTCTACATACATACACACATACATAATCTGTTATATTTTCATAATTGAATGACCTTAATAAAAAGAAAAATTAATAAATTCTTTCAGAAAATAAAATATCAAAATTTTGTCCTTTTTTTAAAATACCACAGGATCATATTATACATACAGTAAAGAGTTTCCTGTTAAAATAATTTTGTGGGAATAACAGTTACAGTTTGAAGCTATTATGAAAATTAAAATTGAAGATTCTCATTATGTTATAATATGATGATATCAAAAGTTAAAATCACTGTCATTGACCTTTTTTTGTCGCAATATTAAAAGTAATTATTCAAAGTTTAAAAAAAAAAACAACAAAAAAGCAATGTTTGTAAGGACGAAAAATTGAAATAATAGAGAAAAGATTATTTTTTATTTTGATTTTTTTTTTTTTGTCATAGTAATTGAAAAATACCAGGAGCATTTTTATTCTACGTAAATATAATTTTAAAAAAAGAGAAATTCGATTATTTCATTCTTCTCGTGTATTTTGAGGAAAAGAAAAATTTTAATTTCCTTTTCGGAAAAAAAAAAATTTAATATGACATTTTTTTTTCTCCGGGAATATGATCAAATAAAATGCTTTTTTTTGTTTGTTTTATTTTAGAAGAGAAAAGAAAGATGTAAGCTTTTATATTTGTAGGTTCTAGAATATATGTATGTTTGTATAGCGGAATTGAATGAAATATTGATTTTCTGCATTCGTGACTTAAACCGGATATTACAACATAATGCTTCAATGATGTTATGAATGATTGGAAAAAAATAAAAGAAAAATCACAAAACATTAACACGTTAGCTACCAAAGTCCAGAGTCACATTTTATGTGTGCCAATGTATTATACAAAAGTGCTTATTTTGCTTACTAATTAAGTATGTTAAAAATGTAGTAAGTATATGTGCTAGGAAAACTCCACGATACTTTGTGTCACATTATAGGTAAAAAAAATTCTGGAAAGGATTGTTTTTTATCTGGAAACCCTGGTAGTGAAATTGTTAAAACTAGATGTAAAAAAAAAAGAAAAAAAAAATACAAAAGAATTTCAATAGCAAATCAAGAATGATTTTTGATCTATTTATATTTTATTATTCTTTATTTCATCCCTAATCGTATCTCGTTTTAATTTTGAAGAAGAAAAAAATATCCAACTTGTTGAAATTGTCAAATTTATGTAAACCTCATTATAACATTAAAGTATTTAGAAATTTATTTATTACTTTAAATTTTTGTTTTTGAGAAACATCTTTATTATACATAATATATTCGTATCTTTTTTCTTTTGTAACAATATAACAAACATATTTAGAAAATTGTGTCTTCATGCTTCTAAATGACAAAACAAATTTATAGATTTTCTCATTTGAATGGAATGATTCGTCGTTTTATGCATAATTTATTTTTACAGTTAATCATAATATAGGTATACAAAATAAAAACACATACATACATACATATATTATCTTTAAGATACTGATTTGTTGTTATTGTCATCTATTTATTATTATTTTATTGTTACTTCTTCTTATATGAAAATGATAATTTTTTTTTATTTAAAGATCTTTTATAGATGACATAATTCTGTCACATCTTATAACTTTCAAAAATAGATAGTAAATAAGGTTATTTTATAATCGATTTTTAATTTATCGAAATTTAAAAAGTATCTTGCTAAAAAACATCTAAGATTTTTTCAGAAATTTATTAACCGTTAATGTATGAAAGTGGTGTAAGTCCATTTTCGATGAAAATTGAGTGTATTTCAGATAAAGACACGTGTCTTTTAAACTACAAGTATTTATAAAATAAAAAATTATCATGTAATTAAATCCTCTACAAGTCTGTAGAAATTAAGTGCACAGACAAAAATTTCTTAGGAGTTGAATTAATAAAATATAATATTATTAAACTCGTACAAATTAAAAATCAAATAGTTTTATGATAGAAAAAATATGAACTAAAGAATAAAACAAATATCTGAAATGTAATCAAATTTTTAAAAAACCAGATTTATTAAACTTTTATTTTATTTTTTAATTTTTAAAATTGTTAAAAAGCAAATTTTCAACTATTTACCACCGATATTTTCATTCATTTTTCACAAATTTTATCCTTCGTAACCTTTAAATTATCAAAAATTAATGCTTTATCGAATGTAAAGTGAAGGTTATCGAATCATTTATTTTATCGATTTACCTACATACATTTTTTTCTACTTCTAAATTATGTATTTTACCTTTAAATGACAGATATAAATTATTTCAAGCACTATTAATATGTACCATGCATTATTAGATGCATTTTACATTTTGCTTCTAAATTTTCTTTTGAATTGTCATTGATAAGATATGTATGTATGTATATTGAAGAAAACATACAACTACACTACAAACAGACATACTATATATATCCTTGTTACTTGAAATCACTTGCAATAAATAATGGTAATTTTTGTTATTCTCAAATTTAACAAATAAGGAAGAGCAAATGTACTTGAACCATGTCTGTATTCACATATGTGTGTATATATAGAACATGAACAAAGACCACCTACATATGTTTAAAAAACAAAAAAACATTGAATAATCACACACATGTAACCTAAATACGAGTATATGTTGAAAAACATAAATATAAGTTTTATTATCCTTGATGTTTAAATGCGAACACATATACGTGTGTATGTATAACAGTAAATTATTTTCAAATTTAAATGGAATAAATTTCTACTGAAAATAATTAAAGTTTTAAAAAATTAGATTTTTTTTTTTTGTATTCAAAAATATAATCCTAGGTACATACATTCATATATGTAGGTATATGTATGTAGTTATACAATTTTTTAAAATAATGCTTTCAATGTGCTTCTTTTTATGAATCAAATAAAATATATTTTAAAAATATATGAGAGTAAAATGAAAACTTACTTTTCTTAGAAATAATAAGAATTCTTCAAATTATGAATCGTTATCGAACTGTTTATTTAGAAAGTTTAGAAAGAAGGAAATTACGCTGTAAGGTATATGAATGCTGTATGGGAACTGAAATAGAAAACCTTGAATATCTCGAAACAAAACTAAATGGACTTAGATCACTTTCAAAATAAACGGCTTATATCTTTTTCTGCATCAATGCAGAAAGAATGTTCTCAGTATCGTATTAAAGGTTCAAAATTATTAATTCATAAAAAAAATAAAAAAAAGTATCAATTCTTCGGTTGAGATAATTGGAGAATTTTCAAAAAAAAAAAGAAAAATACAAATCAATCATAATAATAAAATATGAAAAAATCTACAATAAAAATAAAATAAATAAAAAGAGTATCTTTGAAGGATAAATCATAAAAATTTAAATGTATATTTATTTAAAACGATAATTGTTTTGTTTTCTAGAATTACGTTTCGATTATTTGCAATATTTTTAAAAATTATTATATCATGAATATTGGTCAAAAAATGTTGTTATAATATACTTTTAACAAAAATATACATTATACTCTTAATAATAAGTATCTGTTTCATGTGTAAATATATTATATACTCGAATGTGTTTTATACTATAAAAAAAAGCATTATATTGTGTGCGTATCATATTTTCAATAATTTTTTATGATGATCTAATTAAGTAATTTGTTGAACAGTGAACTTTTTCACTATAAGTATTATCTGATGTTTTTTGTATTTAATTTTTCGAACATGTAGATATATAATGTTCACAGATCAATAATAAATTAATAATAAAAAAGATAAATCGGAACGAATAATGTTAAAAAATAATTTAAGTTATTTAAAAGAGTGTTTCAAGTGTTTTGTTCATGGGCCTATAAATCCGGGCGAAAATGTTATTGAGATACATAATTGGGAACAAAACATGTTGTAAGACTATAGGACATTTAAAAAACCACAGTTTTTCTTAGAAAAACACTAAATAATGAAATGTGAACGGAATATGAAGACCAATTTAAGTGAAGCGTGAATTAATAAGCTGTAGGCTAGGCAAATATTTGTAAAATTCATCAATCGCTAGCTTAGAAGAAATGGTATCTCTTTACTGGCATTATTCTTTTTCGAAAATCAGTTTTTAATGTTGGAAAAAAGTACATGTTTCAATTTAATTGAGTAATGTTACGTAAATACAATATTATTTACAAAATGGTTTCCAATTTCTGAAAGAAAAGGAAAACAATTATTTTAATCTTTCTAAAGAAAAATTATTAGTTATTAGCCTTTTAAAATTAAAAAAAAAATATATATATGAAAAATTAATAACTTTTCTTATATTGAAAAAAAATATACAACGAATCCTTTTGATCGTTATATTGTGAAGATAAGAAAAAATGAAGAATTTTGAATATTTATAAAAATTGTTATCAAATTTTTATCAAAGAAAAATAAATTTTAAAGTATATTTGCAAATGATAAGATATCTATAAGAGTATAATACAGATCTTGTGTTCATAAAAGAGTATTAAAGGTCAATGCTACTGTGAATGCTTATGAACTTACAATGACCTCTATTCTCTTCATTTAGTAGCTTCTTTCTAATTTGTTTAGAGCTACTACATTGAAATTTTAGGCCAACAATTTACTGATTTATTTTTTTCTTTCATAAAATTTTTATAATTTTTAATTATTATCAAAAAAAGAAAACCACTTTAAAACTTTTTAGAACTCTAATATACTTTTTATTTAAATTAAGAAAATTAGAAATACACCGATTAAAAACTTGATTTTTTGTTGCTGTTACAAACTCGGTTCTTTTTAAAAAAAGAAAAACACATTTTAAAAAGTATATACAATACATACCATAAAAAAATTACTCCCACATTGTTTTTACTTAATCAATGGAGGATACACTTTCACATAAATCTTTTTTCATATAAATAAAGTGTATAATAAAGTTTATGTTTAATCTTTTTAAGCAGTAAATATTTCCATTAAAATTCTATATTTTGTTTTTCGTTTTTTTTGTTTTCTTTTCAAGTGTAGAGAAAAAAAAACAACAAAATCCAAATAAAGTTTATAACAAAAAAATAAACATTAGATAGAAGGAAAATATAAAAAAAAAGTTATGAACAATATATTAACTTGAAATAATGTCGACTGATTAAATTGCTTGAAGTAAAATGAACAAGAAAACTTTTCTGTTTATCATTTCACTCTTCTTATAAAATATGGAAAAAGAAAATATGTTACGGAAGTTCCTAACAAAAAAAAGAAAAAATAAATAAAAAAGTTTTCAGTGTGATAGAAAAAAAAAATAAAAAAGAAAAATAAATAAAGAAAGAGGACAGTTACAAGTATCTACATCAAGTTATAAACTAATTTTCATTTTTTTTTTATTTTCGTAAGAATATGAGTTTATGTTTTTTTTAGTAAATACATATAATTGTTAATTTTACCCTTTTTTTTACTTTATTTTACATAAGAATTTACTGTGGAAATTTAATTTCGAATGGATAACTTTTATTGATATGATCCATTTCTTATAATTTTCTTTTTTTATTTTTTTGAATAGAGAAAAATCGTTGAAAATTTTAAAGTTTTTCTTTAACGAGAAAATTAATTTTCCAGTTATAAATTGCTTTTTAATCAAAAATAAATAAAAATATTCAAAAAAAAACGTTATTAATATCTTTACGTACACGCACACATATCATGTGTGTGTATTATTATGAGTCCTACTTCGAATTAATGAATTATTATTAATTTTGTTTAGCACAAGAAGTAAAATTAAACTGTAATACTTTAATTGGTACTTTAATGACATGCATTTTATTTTATTTTATTACACCTGAACTTTGTACCTCTTAAATCGTCTCTTCATACTTTATTTTACCTTTCCTACAACGGCTTTACTTTAGTTATTATTAAATTTATTCACTATTTAGAAAATAAGGTATATACTACATATACCTGTTACAAAATCCCACATCTTAAACAAACAAATTATCAAAAGTATCAACTTTCAATATGGTTTAATTATAATTAAATATTATAAAAGTCCTTTAGAGGAAGATTAACTAACTCCTATATATCCTTTGAAAATTAGTAAAATTTAACATACATATAAATTTTAGAACTAACCTATGATGAACGGTTTTGGATTTACATATTTACTTCTTCTTCCTTTTAACTTGCTTGTAGGAGGTTGAGTAGTCAACCTATTTGAAAAACAAGAGAACAAAAGAGAATGAGAATTGTTCTATAGGTTAGAAGTTGAGATTGGGCTGATAACTTATCATCCCTACAAAATTTAAATTATTAGCATCAGAAAAGTAGATGAGATTAAGGACCGAAGTAGCATAGAATAATGCGATTAACGATTTCTATAATGTAAATTAAACAAAAACTTATTTACAAAGTGAAAAATATTCCAAAAGAAAAGAAAAACAAAAGTTGCTTAAGTAGTTTACGATTAACTATTCGAAAAACTTTGTAAATTGTCAAATAAAATTAAAGCCCTCATATCGAAAGGATTTTGTTGCATTGTATTTGCTTTTCATTTTACAAATAAAAAATATAATCTCTTCACTCGAAGATAATCCTCCATGTATTATTTCTGTGAAATACATATTATGAATTACTTTTCATGTGCAACAGAAATTTAAAAAAAAAAACTTTTTTTCCAGGCGGATTATTATATTGCAGATCTATTCATCATTTATAAGTACGTGTCTGTTTAGTATTCAACGAATAAGAGAATATTCTTTCTCAACCCATAGCTATGAATGATCCTTTCTATTTTAAATAGTGTTAAATTTTAAATAAAATAAATAGTTGAATGCTTTTGGATTTTATAAAATTTACAAATTTGGAAAATATAATTAAAACTTCCTCAAAAGTTGTATCTTATATTAATTTTCCAGTTTAAAACTTGAAATGACGAATTTATTCCAAATTCAAACAATAGTGAATAATAATTTTGTCAAAAGTTTTAACTAAAATTTTCAATATTCAAATTTTGTTTAATTTTTTTTTTCATAGAGAAATTATGTAATTAATTCAACAAAACTTACACTTACAAATAAATAAACTAAATTTGAGTTTATTTCTTCAATATTCTTCTTCTTCTACGGCTCCACAGTCCTGAGGAGGACCTTAGGCCTCAGCGACCTTCAATATTCACAATTTCAAAACAAATCAATGATAGAAAAAAAAATATTCAAATTATTTAAATTATTGAATACATAACCTTAAACAGCTTCTAAATACTCGAGTGTGCGTGCTTTCAGTACATATTAAAATTCTACAAAAAGAAAATTATTTTTTCACAATTTTTTATGCAATTTATGCATGAAAAAGTACGAGTATTAAAAGAGGCGTGCTAATGATATAATTGAACTTTTGTTCCAAGTTATTTATCAAATTGAAAAGGATTCTAAAATGAAAAGTTGATATGCTGTTACGTCTACATAATTTTCTCTTGTAAATGAACTGACTTTTTATAGAGAAGCTTTTTATTCTAATATACTTACATAATATACTTATTTCATTCAATTCATAACACATTTACATACTATTTTATTTATTGTATAACATCGGTTAGATTCTTTTGAGATATGAAATAATGGAGGAAAAAAATATAGTAATCAATACGTTTTCTGAGACAACATGAAGGGTTTCATTACTTTTAATCAGTTATAATTAGAATGTTTTGTATTTTATGTTTTAAAATGAATACTTTTGTGTAGTTGTACTTTTATTATTATTATTTTTATTTTACTTTTGCTATGAAAGTTTTCATTAATAAGAGCTTGTATTCTTATGCAAGTTTCAAGCAGTTATGGAGTGAAGTATATTCAATATTTATTTGTATTTCAGAAAACAATTCAAATAATTATTAATTGCTTTTTATTTCCATTTATGAAGATTCGTTTTTTAGTAGAATTTTACTTTAACTTTATGGATTTTGCCTTTGTAAAATATAAATCAATAACTCTGTTGTTTTTTCCCTGATGTAAATTCATTTTACAAGTAGCAAAACACAAGTGATTTACATACATAAGTACATATATGTACAGAAAACACACCCTTTAATCTAGAAACATCCATATGTTGGAAAATTTAAAATCAAATGCCGTCTACTAGCTGTTTGTACGTGCGGTGAAGATTGTAACAAACTGCGAATGAGGTACTCAAAAGCAAGAAAAAAAATATAACATATGAATATGCATTTTGTGAACTGCATTTTTATTAAAGGTCTTTATAAATTTGATTTTTGATCCTTTTAGAACTTTAAATGCTATTTTCGAAGCGCTCAGTAACACATAACACTCAAAGACTTTTTATTTGACTCACTTTTGTTTTCAATTCGTGCAATCTGAAATGCTGATGGAAGAAAAGAAAAGCTGATGGTATTGACAGAAATTAATTAAAATTCTAACTATGAATTTTCATTCGTTCTTCTCTTCTATTTTTATTGAAAATTCAATTTTTCTTATTTATTTATTCATATAAGAATTCAATTACTTACTCGAGCATGATGCTTTCAAAATTTTTACAAAAAAAACCAAAAGTCTTAACAATCATAATTCACAGTGTAATTTTTAAACGATAAAATTACATCAAAAAATTCAAACCATTCTCAAAAAAGAAAAAATATAAAAATATTATCTTTTTAACCAGATTACAATCAACGTTAAATGGCTGGCTTTCTCACATTAAAATTTTTCATTTGAAAAATATTTTTCTTAAGTCATTAATTTAATTTGTCTTCACAATGATGATAAAATAAGATGAATGATCTCTTTCTTTTTTTCTTTTTTTTTCGTCTTAGTGATGATAATGTGCTAAAGAGAAGAAAAAAAATCATACACAAAAAAGGACTTAATCTCATTTATATAATATTATAATTTACAAAAAAATTTTCTCGTCCTTCTGATGAAATTTTAACGTTTTATGTTTATGCAATAAAATTAAATCAGTGTATTTTTAACATTAAAAAAAAAAATGATATTAAGAATTCTGGTAGGTAGCTATATCTTTTTTAGTACATCGAAATAAAAATGTCTACTCATATACATAATCATTGAACTAATCTTCAATTATGTCCTGACATTAAAATTGACATACATAATAATATACGGGGAGGTAATTACTTACATAAACATTAAAATTATTTGATGGGTCTTAAGGGAGTAATAAGAAAACAAGCCTAAAAGATTAGTAATAAAATAAAATTGAATGCAAAAAAATGAATAGAAAGCTAATTATAATGAAAATAATATTAATATGTTTATGTATATGTATCTACACATTTTCAGTCGATGTGTATTTTATTGTAAAAGTGTTAAAAATAAACATAAAAGGCGGAATAATGATAGTAATAAAAAAATATGAATAGTAATATAAAAATAGATACATTTTCTAAATTATTACTTTAAATACGAACATTTATGAGATACATACATAAATAATTAAATCTGTTCTGAAATTATAAATTTTTTTTTCTCTAATATTAGAACATTAAAGTTTTTTTCAAGAATTTTAGACGTAAATTGTCTTGGAAAATATCATAGTGAAACAGTATTAAATTTCAGACTAAATAATGGTCTTTACACAATTGCTTCATACTTCTTATTCAATATTTCCCAACTCTTTATCCTACAAAGAAGAAGAACAAAATAAGACTAATTATAAATTTAAAATATGTAGGTACATAGATTTTTTATTTATATTTGAAGAATTTAATTAAGGATTTGAATTGTTTTTTTTTTTTCTCTTATATGTGTATTTTATTACTAATTAAAGCTTTCAATTTGAAAGTGATGGCAGGTAGGTCGTCCTGTTTACTTTTCTTTTGAAATATTTGAGATTATTTTTTTGTAATGGCTTGATTTTAATTGGCAATTTCATGAGAATCTGGTCAATTGTATTAAATTATTATAATTATTTGTAAGAACATATCAAAATCTTCAAAATATAATTGGCTCAATTATCAAATTTCTTTGATTTTAATTGCATAAAAATTTTACTTTACCAACAAAAATTAATTTATCGAAAAATTGATGCAATAAATTAAAATAAATAAATCAACAACGTCAAAGAAAATATGTATAGAAAAAAAAATCAACAACAACAACAAATTATAATTTAATCAAAGAAAATCATTCATTTATAAAATCTATTTTATTATATATTTTCATATTTCACCTGTGTTCTCCCACAACTTTGTCAATTAGAACCCTTTTTTTTTCATATATTACTTTCTATTATATTTTCTATGCATTATGTTAAAAACAACTATCACAAATTACCATCCAACCAGACTTAGAGCTTTTATTCAATTGTTTATTTCAACACAGCATAAGTTTTGTTTTTCTCCGCACCTTGGTAATTTCTTAATATTTTTTTTATTTTCGCATTGTTTGTTCATAACTTGAACACAATTTTTCTTTCTTTACAAGAAAAAAAGAGAAAAAAAGAAAACACCAAAACATAAAACCATAAACAAAAAAGAAAAATAACGAAATAATAAATAACGAGTAACATAGAGGAAAATATGATCAAGAAAGGTGAAAAAAATAGAAATAAAGGGTATTGTTGTCATTCAATGTTTTTGCAAAAGAAAACACAGTGTTGTTGAGTGGTTTGTTATTGATTGTCTGGTACATATGTATTAATTTTATTGTGAATTATTATATTAATATTTTTTTTTTCAACTTCAAGACTGATAATTGAATTTGTTTTATGAATGACATAATAAATGCCGTATTAAACGTGTGTTAATTGCTGAAAATGGAAATTCGGAATAATAGAAAAATGAAAATAACCCTAAGATTGCCTGACCGTATACAAATTATATTCGGACTTCGAGTCTTAATTTAAATATGATTTCTTTGAGCTAGGACACTGAAACTTCACCAATTCATCCATTGGAGGGTCCTCCCTATGCACCCCAATTTTCAATTATCTTAGCATCCCGTGGACCAAAAACACATGATAACCGTGAGAGAAAATTTTATAGAGGACACTTCAACAAATAATTAGGTCGAAGAATTACGGTTTTTGGTCCACGGGATTTTAAGATATCGGATTTTGAAAAATAAAATTCAAAATTTTCATATAACATGACGTGTGGTATACATTTGTATGGCCAAAAGGTGGTCAATGTCGATAAGGCGATCCTAGGGATAAACAAATGACTTGAAAGGTCAAACAGAAAATAATATTCAGAAAATTAATTTTTTTTTTTTTTAGTAAGAGCAAAAATTCTTTGATAATTGAAACTTTATAGTCTTACTGAATTTTTGTTTTAAAAATTCTGTAAAATTTACATAAAATTCATAGAAATAAAATATTTCTAGAATTTTTTAAACATTTCGAAAACATTTTTTTTTGTTTCTACAATAATTTTAAAATTTAACTTAACTGTAGAACTATGTATGAGAAAATATATTTCAATAAACGTATTCATTTTGAGTATACAAAGAATAGAATGGTTTATTTTTTTTAATTTTGTAAGTTATTTGAATTGTGGTGTATAGAAGTACTTTAAATAATTTTGATATAATTGAAATACTTATTCATGTTATTTCAAGTAAGTTAATTTGTGTGTTTTTTTTTGTTTTCTTTTGAGATAATCTTTTTTTTTTTTTGTAATCACTTCATTTTATTCATTAAATTCTTGATTTTCTTGTTTATGTTTTTCAAAATAAAATTAAGAGAAGAAAAAGGAATTTTTATCCAGTTTGAAATAGAAAGCAAGTAGGGTAGGTAGGGGGACATTCGACGCCTAATTTTTGTAACGAAATATTTTGATATTTTTTATATAAACAAGCAGAACGAATACCATTTCCGCATAATGAAAATATAAATTATTATACAAGTGGAGCAAAATTCATTTACATGTTATGAATTTTGAGCAATTGAGTGTTTTTTCATGATCACACCTTTGATGAATCTCCCCCTTGGTAGGGGTAGTTTTGACATATATTGGGGGTACATTCGAAACAAAGAATTTAGTCTTAAAATAAAATAATAACAATTCATTTCGTTTTAATAAAACATAAAAAATAATTGAAAACCTTGTTGCAAAAACGGGGTATCTCCATTTCAGACAAAATCCAAATTTTTGTGCCAAAATATAGAAAATTCTTTTATCTACCATTGGGTGCAAGAATCAGGCTTGTCCAGGTATTATATTCTTAGTTATATTTGATTTCATGTTAACTGAATTTGTTTTTTGTATTAAAAACCAGTCATCTCCTGAAGAATTTGTAAAAATGGAGATAACCCCTTTTTGCATCAATTTCTATAGTATATTATAGTTTTGAAAATTAACTGAAAAATTATACAATGAAGCGCTTCTTATCACAAGTGATTCGCATCTCAGAATAAGGGTCAATTCCTCGGCATTTTAGCAAAAAAATAAGTAAAACTTGGCACAATATAGTTGAAGTTGAAAAGTCGGGGTGGTTTCGACATGTGTCTAATGTGCCCCATACTTGAATGTCGAATGTAACCCACAAGCCATTTGCAAGATAATTTTAAACATTTTCACAAATATTGTTGCAAGTTCACTTTTTAGAATTTTATACAAAAAAAGACAGTTTTATAATAACAAATAACAAAAGAAAGAGAAAAAAAAGTTGAACTTAGAAAATTTATGAAGCAAAACGTACCTTCTTGAAGTACAGTATTGCATACACCAAAAACACTTTTTAACCTAATCACTTTCACAACTGACAGAAAACTAAATAAAAACGAAGATGTATTCTGCTTGTCAGTATTGTCCGTTTAAAAATCTTGGAATAGTTTTAATTTCAAATTTTAATCGTTATTTCGAAGATGTCGAAACTACCCCGCTGTCGAATCTCCCCCTATCTACCCTACATATAAATAATAAAGTACTAACATTTGTAAAATAACTGTATACTTGAAATAATTTTAAAATTTACTTTGAATAATTCTAAATTATCTCAAATATCTGTGAAGAAAAACAAATACTATACATAGAAAGGAATTTTAGAAGAACTTGATTACTGACGAAAAATTTTTAGCTTATCTCTTTTGTGTTTATATGCTCTATAAAAAAAAACGAAAACAGAAAAATAGAATAAAAGAATAATAAAAACAAATAGAAATAAACAAACAAACACAATGTACGTTTCGGCAAAAAATTTTAAGGTTAAAATAAGCAAAATTTCAAAATATAATAAAATTCTAGACACACCAAAGTCGAAATGTCTTTTCTATTAACATGATATTTGGATGATTTTTGGATGTGAAAGCACGTACATATTTAGATTGATTTCAATCCAACATTAGGCACTTCAAATCGCTTTTAAATCTTTAATTTAAACTTTAGTCCTTAAAGAATGCCATGAAATTGTAAGTAAATAGATACTCAAATTTTTGATGCGTGTGATTTACTTTCAAGATTTTCATTATGGTCATGATGTCATGAAGAATTAACATTTATTCTAATTCATTATTTTTTGAAATTATTTTTATTTTATCCTACGTTTGTGGACTTGATTGCGTTTAATTGAATTTACCATTTCTTTGGACCCAAGAAAAAAATGTATGAGTAGATTTATAAAAGAGCAGTTTTTATTCTATAATAAAAAAATAAAGCTACAATTAATTATGCTCAATTCAAATATTTCAAATTTTCAAATACAGTTGAAAATTTAAACGTTATCATTTCTCACTAGAAGCACAAAAAAAAAGATAATGTATTTAAGATTGTCAAGCTCTAGGACACCATTGGAAAATACTGTGTAGTTGCCTACTGCGTTATCCGAATTTTGATATCTCAAGAAAAGGAATTGTGCTCGGCACACTTTTCAAAACCCATGAGTATAAAAATAATTTTATTTTTTCAAATTTTCGAAATAAAAACAAATATCCAGTTTTATTGAAATGATTTATTTTTCTGCCTAAAACAATTTATTCAGTTTAATAAACACTCTTATTTGAAAATTGTATACATACATACACTCATACATTATGTAGAGGTATGTATATCACATTTGTTTTTCCTTAACGTAAAATATTCAAGTAGATACAATGTAAAATTTTAAATTCACTATTTTTTTTCTTTTATTTCTAAACATATACTTTTATATCTACACATGATATTCAATTAAAGAATACCTATATATGTACATATATACCTTTTTAATTTGCTTAACAATGTGAAAGAAGTTCGTTTTGCTTAATCGCATCTCTTTTGAATTTATCATTCATTCATTTTCCTCACATTATAATTTATAATTAATTAGAAACGTTATGATAATATGTGAATTACAAATATTAATGATTACTCATTCTTTTTATATTAATTTAAAAGTATTTATATACCGAGTAGCTACAAAATTGAATAGAACGTTACACATACTTATATGATCAATTTTATATTTCCATTTATTTGACTAATCTGAAAAGCTTATCATTTTGATTATGAAAAATAGAAAAATTTCTAGTACATTTAATTTAACACGTGTGTGTGAAAGTGTAATAATGAAAGAAAATGAAAAATATTGAAAAAGAGAAATCTGAAATGAAATCACTCAAATGAAAACATATATATTGACTTTGAATATTTTGTTATTAAATCGAAAAAGTATTATAATTAATTTAACAAATTAGAAAATTGTATTTTCGGATCGACACGTTTGAATAAAAGACTGTTTGGTGAAAGTAAATTATTTTGAAAGTGAAAATTGAGGTTTTTGAAATTAAAAAAAATATTTAAAATTTAATGTTTTAGAACTGCTAATCTAGAAAACTATTAGATGAAATACCTGTGACATTCTAGAAGGCTTTATTAAGCATAATTTTTAATATCGAATAGCTAGTACATATTTTACTCTTATCATAGTCGCTGGAACTAAGTATAATACCTACCTTGAAAAGTGTCACATTATTGATCACAGATAAAGGATACATAATTAAGTTCTTGAAATTTTGTTCTACTTATAAAGACTTATTGCAATTTGCAATCTATTTCTATCATCACCATTCACCACTCTCACTCATTTGACACGGAATAGTTTTCAAAGAAAAATATCAAATCGAAATCCTTTTGATAAACTGGATTGTTACATAAGGGACATATTATGTAGTACAAATAAAAAAAAAAGTATAAACAAAGAAAAATTTGATCAAATGAACAACAAAATTTTCTATTGCAATTCACACATAACTTTTGTGTCAAAGATAAAGAGTTAAGAATTCAGGATATCTGGATTGGACATTCTATGCTGTTTATAAGAAATCCTTTGAATTTTCGTTTTATTGTTGTGTAGTTGAAAACTTAATAATCCTTTAGAAGTGTTTTATTAACTATTACTTCGTTTTTTTTTTTTTGTTATTATGGAAGTACGTATATAATCCTTTAATTATTTTATTTATTGAAATAACAAAACAGTTTGATATAAAAATTTAATTATGATACATCACTTAAGTATGTATTTTAATTACACATTATACTTTGTTCTTCAAAATTATAGTCAATTTATTTGTATTTAAACATCAAAAACCAAAAATTGTTGACATCATTGCATTTTGTAATTAATGTTTACTTGAATGAAAATCTGTATGTACGTATATGTATTTTGCTTTACCAGTTCATTTTGTTGATTATTGTTTTATTATAAATATGTACATACATACTCGTAATAATATAATAATCATTGATAAAATATCAATCATTGTTAAATGTATATATCAATCTAATTATTTGGTTTTACTTAGAATGAATAATTATTTGGTCAGATGATGTATCTACTCGTATGTATGTAAACTAAATTTAGTAAAATAATACAACAACAAAATATCAAATATACCTATAAATTTTAAGTATTATAATTTTTGTGTACATATACATACATGTATACGATATACACACATACATATTTAAATATTTATTCAATCAATAATGTTTACTTTTACCTGAAAATAATTTCTATTTAAGCAGATTAAATGCATAAAATAGAATAATAAATTAAATTATCTTATGTGAAAATTAGTTTAACTTTGACAATATTCAAATAAAAGGGTTTAATTTATATTTTATGATAGAAAAGGTGTTTTGAAATTATGATATTTAATTTTACACAATTACTAATTTAATTATTTTAAATATTTATCGTATGAGTTTTCTAATATTTGGTGAAAAAAAAGAATTATTAACTTTTAAGTATAAATTTGAAAATAGTTGTGAAATCAAAAATGTAAAGTTTTCAAACAACAAGTAAAATATCGTTTCGATGTGTACAATAACGTATTATTTTCGTCAATTTATCGAAATTGAGTTCTAACATCACTTACACAAGCATGCATAAGGACAATGATTAATTAATTTGATAGCAGAAAATAGGAAAAATAAATGAATTGAATTGACTTTTAATCAAAGCAAACAAAACGTAACAATATGATTGAAACTTGAAGTTATTATGACAAAAAATATAGGATTTATTTTGTAGGTATATGTAACAATTGATTGTGATAATAAAATCAATGTCGATTTAATTATGTTATTATTCTATATCGTAAAAGGATATTGATTTCATTAAGATAAATCAAATTTAGTCGAGTAAATATTGTATTAATTCATTATGTAGATTTTTTCTATATTTTAATTTCCTGTTTATTATTAGCTCTAATTAAGGAGAAAAAGTATTTAAGCTTTTATAAATTTTCTAAAATCCTGACACGTTTTTGTAAAATCCAAAAGATACATATAATAAGTATGGAGAAAAAAAAAGGCGAATGATACCGATATATGTAATATATATTTACCCTTTGAACTCGAGTACTTTAAGAGTAAAGATACGATTTTCAAATATTCCTTCAAATGTAAAATGTATTCCGTTTTTATTTTAAGAAAGTGAACATTGCCACTACTGGAGTGAAATAGTCTGAATTTCTCATTGAAAAGAAATGTTAATTAAAGAAAATTTCACTAATTTGATGAAATATTTTCATATTTTTAATTAATAAAGATTGTTTTTAAAGTTAAACAAAAATCAAAGATTTTACAGTAGTATTTTGCTGCTTGCTATTTTATTTTTAGTATTTGTCTTTATGTGCTTATCATATTTGTAGATAAAGTAGAAAATGAAAAGTCATTAGCCTGAAACTATGAAGTATTATAATTTAAATATTACATCTAAGGAAAAAGATCATACTATGTACATAAACATTACTTATACCATAAAGAGCATATATGATATTTAAACATTTAAACTATAAAAAAAAATTCTTAGGAAAGATTACGGAAGAGAAAAGTTTAAATAAGGGTAAGTTTACCTTTTTTGTGTTCAAATAGCAAATATAATATTTTCTTTAACTTTAAGAACAGATTTTTCATATTTTTGCAATTTTAAGGTTTTTTTTTATATTTATGAATTTTTTTCTAACGAAATTTAGAAAAATACGTACTACCCAGAAATACAAGCTACTTCCGAAAAACCCACGCTTTTAATTTAAAGCGACCCTTTGAGCGTACATTGAAATATGGTCAATATCTTTTATCGATAGAACTCTTAAATTGTGGAACACTCTTTCATCTAAATTGTTTCCATCTTATAATCTTCAAAAGTTCAAATCAATATTTTCTTTTCCACAGTAAAAGGGTATTCTTACGTTGTGGTACATAATTTAAAAAAAAGGATCATTATAATTTATTTTGTTTGTTATTAAATACCTTCTCGTATAGTGGGTTGAAGAAATACTCCTATTCGAGTTATTTTCACATAATGTTAAAGCAACAAAAACAATTAATAATAACAGAGTGCGTATCCTTACACATTAACATCTAACAGTTACCTTTGATGGTTTCTTATTCTTTTCTAAAAGATTCTGCATGAGGTAAATATAAATCATTGCCCTAGAAAAGTACAACAGCATTAAAATGAAAATGAAATTCTAAGATGGTTTTATATAAAAAAAAAACACAAGAAGCAATAAAACGTAAAGTATTCCTTCCACAATGTTTCATTCAACTCATCTGTGAAGTACTTGACTTCAAAGAACACAACAATTAAAAAAAAAAAAATAAAATACGAGAATAAATATAAGACAAAAGAAATGAAAAATTGAAAAAAAAAATTCTGAAAATTTGAAATGTTATTATTGTTGACATTTTTCTTTTATATCTTTTCTTGCACTTCTGAACTATGATACATGTTAACACACAACATCAAAAAGAAAAACAAAAAAGAGAGAATGTATCGTTTGATTTAAAATAGAAAAAAAAAAGAAGACAAATTATTTATAAAAATTGTATCTTTATTTATTTTTGTTTATTTTATAGTTCTCTTTTTTCTTTACACTTTTGTTTTATTACAATTAAAACTTTATTTTTTTTTTTTTTTGTAAATTTTTTATATAAAGAACAAAGTTAGAGAAAAACTTTCAGTATTTTTTTTAAATTTATGTAGTTTAAGATAAAAAATATTAAATTTTAATAAAAACATAAAAAAGTTTTAAATCAAAATTTTGTGCATAAAAATTTTCAAAAGCATTTTAAATGCGAGCAAAAAGAATTTTCCGACAAAAGTTAAAATGTTTCAAATCCGGTTTAAAATTCAAATGATAAAAAAATCTACATTTTATAAAAAAAATAGAGAATATGAGTATATAATCTCAAATAAAAGAAAATTGATAAAAAAGAATTATGACAAACAAAAAAAAGTTAAAATTCACGCCAAATAAAGTTAGGGAAGGATGACCGGAATATATTTATCATCTTTATAAATGACTCCAATGGTCATTTTATTTACATAAAGATAAAAATAAGGAACATTTAGCATCATAAAAAGCACATCGACTTGAAGGATATTTATTTATTTATCTACTTTTTTGGTAAGTTTTTATTTATCTATTTTTTGTTCTTTGTTACATTGGAAGATTGTTTCAAAATAAATCCAAAAAAGTATTGAATTTACTTTTAAATAAAACATTTTAAAAAAAAAGTGTTTTGGACATATATATAGTTTTTCATGCTCGTGTATTACTGATAAAAATTCAGTTTAGGATTTTTCCCTTTTTTTTAAACACACATATGTATATACATTGTGCTTATTTATATATGTATGTACAACATATCCTGTACTCGTATATAGTCTATCTATAATATTTGTTTTTTATTTTCGGGTTTTCTGATAAAAATGACAATCACAACAGAAGTATGAGATAATAATTTCTTTAAAATTTACACGAAAGTCTGAGAAAAAAAAATAATAATAGTAAAAAAAAAACCTAACAGAAAGAGGAAAATTATTGAAATGTAAGATCGTGGATGAATAGGAATGACAAAAAATATAATCCTTCAAAAATTTATGTTTTTTTGTTAATTTATAAACAATTTTTAGTTTATTTTTAAAAAAACATATTAGTATTACTCACAATGTGTGGAAGTTGATCGAAATTGTAGAAATAGTAGAAGAATGGAAAAAATCGAAAAAGAAACTTCCACCTCGAAATTATTTTATCTGATTTTGACACTTTTCCATTCTTCTACGATTTCCATTGGTTACACCATGTTTTTAATCGAAAAATCGAAAAATAGAAAAAAGTCAGCTGATCTGCATTATAGCAAATGTCAATTCGTGTATGTTACTTGACAGATTGCTGACAGTTTCAGATTTTTCGATTTTTTCCACTTCGACTTCTACATATTCGAAAAGAGTCCTTCATGATCTGACTCACTTCGAAGTGTTTGATGTTCCACAATTTCGACTTCTACGGTCAACTTCTACCGATTGTGAGTACTACTATTATTTAAATTTTTGTTAATTATTTCTTCAAATAAAAAAAATATCTAACTTGTATTAAATTAATCCTTTAAGTTTAACATTCCTCATGGTTTTTTTTTTCTTCAATTTTTTTAATGTATTTAATTGCGTTTCCTTTAAATAATTATTATAACTTATTTGCTACATTGGAAAAAAAATCAATCAAAATTCAATGTTTTATAAAAGCTTTTAATTAATAAAACATGTTTTTGTGGATTCAAAAAAGAAAACAAAATAGAAAATTCATAAAAAGTTTTAAAAAAAATTATAACAAAATTCATCACGTAAATTGATTAAATTTGTAAAAGCTTAATAATAACGGTAGGATTAAATTTCCATTAAATGTGAAATTAATTTATAAAATGGGCTTTTAAAGTTTTTCTATTATATTGAAACATAAAATATATATATGGTTAAAATTGATGATAAATTTTGGAAAAAGAAAAGACATGTTTAAAACAAAAACCTAATAAAATTTTAAGTGAATGTAATTAGCCACAAATTAATTGAATTGTAATCAATACAAAATACTTACTTATGTATATACTTACTTTGAAATTCCTTGACTTTTAAAGTAGATCAAAATATTAATTTATAAATGAAATTTTGTTGAAAATTTAATGGAATTTCAATGTCTTCTTTTTTCTTTTTAGTATTGTGGATTTAAATTTCAATTATAGACAGTTCTAAAGAAAGTGTACTTTTTGTGACAGTTGTAATTAAATATGAGAAAGTTTTAATAAGAACAATCATTTAAAAAATTCAAGAAACCATAATAAAAAAACTCTTCTCAAATTTTAAATGTCAATTTAAATTTTTATTATGCTAATAAAATAAAAATTTAATGATACCCTCATTGTTTCTGAAAATCAAATTTTCTATACAAATAATTTAGTATTTATTTTCTTCTTATTTTTCAAGTTTAAGTTTCAATTTTATGAAGCTCATTGAAATGTTAAAAAAAGAAGACAAATTTCAGCAAATATTAAATGAATTCACATAATTTTACATACTCGTACAAGTACAAGATTGAAATTTTCACGTGTACTTTTCTTTCTACATTTTTTTTTTCTCATCCTATAAAAAGTTTTTCCATTGTTAGTACTTTTCCAAGACATGTATGTACAGTACATACATATTTCTTACATGTTTCACAAATGAATTGACAAGCCAAAACACGAGAAACTTTTTTTTTGTTAATTTTACTCTCAGCAACTCAAAAAGTTCATATGTATATTTGTAAAATGGCATACTACTTGTTGAATATTTTACAATTTATGTAATGTTTTGTTTTACTTTTTTTTATGTGATTTTTTTCTCCTTATTTGACATCGTCATCTTTAATAATTCATTGAGAAAAATCTCGTTTTAGGTGAAAAAACAATGCAAATGTTTAAAGTGAAAATTTAATGTTTTTTTAAATAAATAATGTATTCTTGTAAATTTTGGGCTGAATCTCGTTTTTAAATTATTTTACTGTAACTGTATGTAGCTACACTTGAAGAGTCTTTGGCTCACATCGAGCTGTTCTTTCAATAATGCTGATGTACACCATTTAATCATTGAGTTTATTATTTGAATTAGAGAAAAAAATATACAATTAAAAATTCAATGAAGTTAATCTAACCCTCCAATCTTGAACGAATTCAAGAACTATTTTTTGTATGTGTCCTACGAAGTAAACTAAAGAATATACAAAATTTAAAATTTAAAAACAAAATAATACATAGGTACATACATTATATTCACCTATTTTTTAGATTCCGATCCAATAAGGATTAAGGTTCTTTTACCCTAGGAAAAGTTTAAAAAAAAAGGTAAAATTGATGTAAAGGTATTTCAAGGGAAAAATATTACTAAGAATATCTAAATCACTTTATTTTCTATTAAAAAAAATTAGTAAATCCTAGTTAATACAAATATCCTTTATTTTTGATTACTATATTCACAATATTAATCAGCCATAATCACGAACATCTCAATTGCAAACATGCAATTCATCGACCAGGAAGGATATCCTTTATTTTGAAGATAATTCTTTTTTTTTTTTTTTTAATTTAAAAACTGCTTTGAAACAATAAAAAATAAATTTTATATTTTTAATTTTGTTGTTCTTTGTTTTTCTGCAATTTAATTCCTATTACATAATATATCAATATCTAAAATAAATCAACATTTTACAATATTTCTCTATTTGAACAAAATACCATATCCTTTTCTGACACATTTGAAACAGCTATATAACATCAATTTTTTTTTCTTCTTTAAAACGTGTTCTATAAAATATATTCGTGCAAGGACTACAGAAAAAAGTCAAATATATTATATAATATCAAATTTTGATTCTTGTTCATTTTATTACATACACGTTTGACAAACATATATGTACATATATAAAAAATAAAAAAAAAGAAAGAAAGAAAAAACAGATCAAAATAGAAAATTAAACTTTCAGATAGCAAAAAACGAAAATTTTCAAACAAACAAAAAAAAAGGGTTATATCTATCTACACATATATAAATATCAAAAAGTAAATATGTAATTGTGTCAAAAACGAATAAAATATCCTTATTTGATATGCTTTACAACAACTCAATAAAAAAGGTTATCAGATTTAATTTAAAAATTTTGAAAAATATAGGAGACTACTATAATAAAAAATTCCTTATTTAAGTTTTATTTATTTTTAATGACTTTTCTTTTTTTTTTTCAATTTCAAAGTTAATCATTGGTTCTTTTTTTTTTTTGTTATTCTGAAAAATTTATGAACTTGCATGTTCATTTAAAACTTATGAAAACTGTAAAGCTTCTTTTGATTTTTATGTATTTCCTACACGTTACTTGAATCAATAAAATAACATTTGAAAATATTTTTATTGCTATCGTCCATGTGAAGGTAGAGGAATGCAAAAAAAAAGGAATTGAAAAATAAAATGACTAGCTTTTAAGTCCTAAGGATTCGAGTATATAGTTTGCGACAGGATGCACGTACCTAAAATCCTAATGACACGTTAGTATAATATTTAATTTAATTTCTGTAACGTGATATCTAATTTAATTTAGTATAGCTATTAAAAATTTATTGTCATAGGAGAATTTGTAAAATTAAATGAAATCATCAAAAATATAAAATTCTCTTGAAAAACTTTAAAAAAAAATTTTTTTTTGAGAATAAATAAAAATTTAACGTTTTTTTTTTTCGTTTTGCTTTTGACTTTTTTTTGAACCAAAATAAAGACATTAAATCGTCGTACCTACTGAAAATTCTTATTTAATTTACTCATACTTCTTCGATAAAAATCCAATTTCTCCTTCAAAAGATACTATATTATTTTTTCATTGTAATTTTTAATGCATGTTCTGTTAATTACATATTTTTTCTTTGCATTTCTTTCATCTTCTGTATGTAGGAGTGTTTATTAAGTGTAAAATACAGTTATGTAAAAGTATATTTCTTATTCATTGAAATATAATCAAAATATTTTTTTATTTTTGCATTTATTTTGTCGAAAATTGAAAATTTTCATTTAAAGTTTCCTCAATAATATTTCAGTTAAAATAATGCCGAATGTAAAAATTCATTTATTTTTTAAATGATTTACGTCAAAATGTATCTACATATCCCACATATAATTTTTTTTTTTTTACGAAATGTACTGAAATGAAATAGGGCAGAATATTATTAAAGTCAGCATAAATTTGTCATTCTTCATGTACATATGTATGTAAAGATGTGTGTGTAACGAAAAAAGCTATATCCATTTTATTTTTCTGTTGAATTTATTTTTAATTTTCACTTTTTCGTTACGTTGTATTTTCAATTGATATTTCTTGTTTCTTTGACTGATTGTTGTTTTAATTAGAGTTAAAAAATAAAAAGATACAAAAGGTATATTTTAATTTTTTTATACACGACAAAAAAAACTTTTATTTTATGAAACATAATCTAATAAAATTTTGTCATGTATTTTTTTTTCATGAAAATTAATTTCTCATCTCGCTATAACTTGTGGAGTAAAGGATTTTAATACATTTCGGGGAAAAAAAAGTATGAAATATATTTCAAAAATAACTTTTTTTGTCAACAGGATGAGAACTATGATAAAATACAATGATTTACCCTTGTTCTTTTCATTTTTCACAAAATATGGAATATTTAAAAAAAAAAAGGGATAAAGATAGGTATTTGAAAATTTTCTATGAGAACAAATATTTCTAGAATTTGCCGGAAGGGTGTTCATGTTTCAAAAAAAAAAAACATTCAAAACGTCCTTACACAAAGTAATGTACATGTATGTAAATGTAAAATAGCTCAATTACATATGAGATTATGTTCTGACGTCCTTTTCATAATATTATTGAAAATTATAAAAAAGCTTTATTTGTCATATGACAATATGACATGATGTCAATTTTATCAAGTAAAATAATTTCTCAAGTTAAAATATTTTTTAACATGTCTGTCATTTGCAAAAACTCTGGATAGGAGAGAATATAGAAAATCAACAAATCAATAATATTATTATCAAAGGAAATCGAAAAGAAGAAGGACAATTTTATAAGAAAAAATAGCAAAGTGACCGACCCTCTCAGTTTAAAGTTGACCACATTAAATTGGAAGATAAACAATTAAAAAATAAAGAGGACAATAATATATTAGCTGCTACAAAAACACAATCATTCATTTTTTGTGTGCGTTCTTTTTCAAAAGACTAAAAATGATCCGAAAATAAATTTATAAATTCTAGAATTTTCACCTCGTGTTAAGGAGTCTTTGTTAAAACACTTAATATCAAAATCACATGATAATTAAATTAATAAATAAATATGAAATATAAAAAAAATTCTTAAAAACTTAACCTGAAAAGTTGATCACGTAAATTTCATAAACTTCAACTTATTGGCGAAAAAAAAGAAAGGAAAAAATCGAGAAACACATAAAATTTTCTTTTAACTTTTCATTTTTTTTCCTTTTTATTTTAAGTATTATATTATTTATTATTTTTATTATTATTTTCTTTTAACTTTGAAATATAAAACTTTCTGCAATACTCATAAATTTTTTAACATAAAAAATCCTTTTTATTGTCATCTTCAATTACTTATTCAAAAGTCTTGTTAAATATTTTATTTATGATTTTCGGTTCTGTTCTTGTGCAATTGTGTATCCTTGAGAAAAACTATATTGCATTACAAGAAAATTTATTTTTATTGTTGTACATACACATACATATTTTATATTTCTATGATTTCTTGTTATTGTTTATTTACCTGGTTTTTTTATCGTTTTCATTTATGATGAATGCTTTTGAATTTTAGTGGAAATTTTTAAAATTATTATCTTAATCATATTGCTTTTTTTGTTACGTTATTATAAGAATGTAATAATTTAGTAAACAAAATAAAGTGAAAAATTAATGAAATGTGTAGCACATAACGAGAAAAAGGATTTCGCGGAATAAAATTAAAAATAGTAAAGCTATAGTTCTAGAAAGGAAAAAGAAGAAGCAATAGGTAGATAAACATGTTTACGTATAGGTATGTATGTATGTAAATATACTTGTAGGTTTAAATTAAATATGGAGTTCAAAAGTCAAACCACCTGAATTCATTTTCTTGTGTTTTGAAATTTTGTTATTTACAAATGAGATAATAATCCTTTTGGCTCTTGAATAATTATTTTAATATTTCAACTTTATTACTGTTAAATTTAAAAAAAAAAATTGACTAATAATTAATTTTTTAATTACCTAATTAAATCCAGAAACTTTTGTTAAACATGACATATTATCTCGAAATCAATACTTTTGACTTCATTGATTTGGGCTCCAAACACTTCATATGCATATACATATTTCTACAATGGGGATTATTTAAAAGAAATTTTGTACTATATACTCATATACATAGGTTCACATTCAGTTATCCTTTGATCCTTCACAATGAAATAAGCCTTTTGTATTTTGAATGTAATTACATTCGAACCAGGCGTATTTAAAATTTTTTTCAATTGGTACCATGGTAATTTGAAAAAGTCATGTTTTCAAACTACAAATATTCATTTTTGTTTATACATACTTTGTGTTAAAATGGATTTTCACCTGGAAAATTAAAATAAACTTAAAAAGAAAATATGATTCTCCTGCTATACTTTTTCTATTTCTTTTTATATTTTTGTTAACATTTACCCACAAATATAATTCTTCTAACACGTTTTGTATACATGCAAACTTTGCAGTAGAAAAAAAAATTTAATTAAAAATTATGTTACATGAAAAACTACCCTAATTAATTGCTTCCTTTATAGCTGCTCCCAAGGCTAGAATGTATTTCATTAGTATAAGGCATAATGCAAATAAGTTTCGGAAGCTTTTTCAGAGTAAAATAAAAATATTTAGCAAAAAGAAAAAAGAAAGAAAAATGATGAAAAGGTTTGCTTTTTATGTCTAAAAAATTATTGTTAATATTTATTTTTATCGCAAAAGTTCATGTTATTTGTGAATTTTATAATAAAAAAATGTGTCATTCATGAGAAACAAAATTTTACGAACATTTTTTTAGAAAAAAAAACAAAAGAAAGAAAAAGAACAAAAAACAAAGACATGACTGATATACACGTATGGATTTTTTTTTGTTTTTTTTTTTTGCAATAAATTTTCAAACTCTGGCATCATGTTATGAATTTTTAACATGTCAAAGGTAACTTTTTTTCTTTCTCTCTCTCTAAAGATGAAAAATTTATTAAAAACTTTTTTGTTTAGACATAGAAAAAAAGAAACAAAAACAAATTACCTATGTCCTTAATAAATTTATTATGTTATGAAATGACGTGACAAAAAATCTATGTGACTTTTTTTTTTTTTTGAGAAAAAATTTAAAACGTTGAAATTTTGAAACTTTTTCAGTTGAACTGATAGACACAAAGTCCATAAAAAAAGAATGTTCATGTTAGAAAATATATATTTTTTTTTAAATAGAAAAACTTTTTAGTAAGAAATTTTTATGTTATGTATATTGATTTTTTTTAATACGATTGGAATAAATTCATTTCTTGTTTTGCGGACCACAATAATAAACGGATAATTTCAAATTACAAAGTGTGGGAATGTTGCACATATAAATCAACAATAGATACAACACCAATGTGGTAGAATAATTATCTGTCTACACGGTGCCGAACACATACATATGTATATTTAAACGTGTCATCGTATAGATAAAGTACAATTTGTTCTTATTTAAAATACGTGTGCAAAAGTCAGTAACAAGCAATAAAAAAAAAATTAAAAGAAAAAAAAATGCAATTTAATTAATTTTGAATTTTCATTTGAAAAAGAAATTCAGGGAGAATTATAGTTTTAAATTCAAATAAAAGTCCCATTATTTAATGATTTTATTTTTAAATTTTGTAAAATAAGTAAAATAAAATTTTTATTAATTTTTTTCCCCTACAAAATCGATTAATATTTCATCGAAAATTGAATTTGAAATTATTATTATTAAATTGTTGACATTTAAAAAGAAAATTAAAAAAATTCATCTAGGCGTTATAAATTTTTAATCATTCATATATAAAATCAAGCAGATTACACACTGTAACTTCAATAACATATAATTTTTGTACGTGTCATATATATATACAATATACATACATATATGTACATATGTATCCTATATGTATACAAGATATATAGGTACATATGAGGAAATGTTTATAATCGATTAAGATACCATGATTTATAAGTACATACTTGAATTTATTACATTTATATAAAAAATTTATGGCAAAGTCATCATTTTTATTTTTTTCAACGAACTGATTTTTTCTGTAATACTTTTTTTGTGTATGTATGTATGTATTTGTGTTCGAACATGTAAAAAGTAATGCAGATAAAACTGATGACGAGGAAAATAACAAAAAAAAAAAAAAGAAAAGAAAAATTATACATATATTTTTTTCTGTTTGAATTATTGGAATAAATTTATTCAAAATTAAAATAAATGTTAATGTACATAATATCTGCAGATACAAAAAGAAAATATAGAAGAGAAGAAAAAATTAGATAGAGAGAAAAAAAAATGATAATGATAATTATGACTAAGCTTAAATAATGATAATGATGATGATGATAATGATAATGTTAATGTTTATGATGATAAAAAATTGTGATGTTAATTTAATGTTTGGCGGTAAGGTAAGTTTCTAAATTAAATTAACATTATTGGTTTTTAATGTTCCTTGTTGAAAATTAAAAGTAAATTGAAAGGAAGACATTAAATTTGAAAAAAAAAAAAAAATAATAATAATAATAAGCAAAAATAAAATTAAGAAAAAGAAAATAATTGAAAAAAAATGAATATCATTTAGTTACCTTAAATAATTATTATATCTCAAGGACTCAAGGACGGTACATACCTTTTATTTGTTTACATAAATTTTCATTATATTACAATGGAACTTTGTTTTTTAGGTCAAGTGGAATTTTTTTAATTATATGAAGTCATTTTTTTAAAAGAATATACTTGAATTTTAAATATCCTAGAATTTATTAGAAGGAAAAAAATTATTCAAGTTCACAATCCTAAATTTGAAAAACAAAAAAAACAAAAAAAAATATATTTTTCTCAATTTATAATAAAATATAACCCAAAATCATAGATCCAAACATTGAAAATAAAATAAAAGAAAAAATTATTTGCAATAATTTGAAAATGAAAAAAAGGCTGGAACAGATTGAAAAATAGCAGAAAATAAAAAACAAAACAATATTTTTTTCATTTTGAAAATTTCAAAAACTTTCATAAACCTGACAGAAAAATTTATTAAATTTATTTATTTTTTTGTTGTTCTTTTTCTTCAAATATCTTTTTCCATTCAGTTTTATTTATTGGAGGCTATTGTTATTTGTTTTGTTTTTTTCTTTTCATGCTTTCTGTCTACTAAATAATTCAGAAAGAAATCAAGAAAGTGATGTGAAACAAACCCTAATTTAATACATTCTCTTGGTTTTAGAGGAACCATTTACATACATATATTATAGGATCATTTATTACTCCTACACAAAAAAAATCAAATTTGAGGTTCAAGATTTTTATTTCTTTCATCAATTTTCCATTTTTGTTTTCGTTTTTAATTTTTCTCAATAAAATACATGAAAAACAAAAGATACACACATACTCTCTGTATACTCACAATATACCTACTCGTATATACATTCAATTTACCACATATATGTATTTTTTGTTCATAGGATTTGGCTTAACGGAAAAATGAAGACCTTATATTATTCTTGAACTTTCTTCATTCAAATCATTTATTATAATCATTATCATCATGATGGTGTTGTTGTGAAGGATAAATATGATACGAACTGTAGAGAAAACACGTGCAAAGAAAATATATGTATGTAAGTATATTCTTTTTCCTTTTTTTTTTGTACACAAATCTGACTTCAAAATTAAAGTAGAAAAAAGATTACTATATGTACGAGTATAAGCATTTTTTTATTCCATTCCATTCCATACAAATTTTAAATTATTTAGTCCATTTTTTATTCATTTTGTTGTTGTTGTTGTTTTTCTTTAATTATTTTTTTCATTAAAATTAAATTTTATTCATTATACTTTAATTAAAAAATATTTCTACTATTTATCAAATTGTGTATGTAAACTGTTGTTTAATTGTGAAGGTACTTTAAATTTTTTATTTTCCAGCAAAAAATAAATGAGAAAAAATTCAAATAAGTAATAATCCCATATGTATGTATGTGTGTGTGTGTAGAATTTTCCTCTTTAAATATATTTCATTGTATCTGTTTGTGTCATCAACATATTATATTACAGTCATCATCGTCATCATCATAGCCATCATTGTCATTATGCAACATATGTGTTAAGAGGTACTTAAATAAACTATTTTTACATTTAAAAAAAAAAAAACAAAACAAAAAAATCTCATAAAATATTTTTGCACGACATTTATAAATAAAAATTTAATATGTTATGACAGTTAAAGTTTTATGTGAAATATGAAATAAACAAGAAAAAAAAAAGAGAAAAAATAGTAAATGAATATTTTCAAAAACAAGAAAAAAACAAAACTCCACTTCCAAATGAAAAGTTTTATCATTATGTAAAAATAACATTCGGAATTACTTATATCTTTTATGAAAAAAATGCATAAAACAGATACTCTATTCATATGTATTTTTTTTTTTCGTGTGTGTGTGAAAAAAAAACAATTAAAATCAGGAAAGCTTAAAATTCATTATGAGAGATAATTACGTGAATTTTACAGCTTTGCAAAAATTTAAATGAAAAAAAAAATTAAGAGATTAAAATAAAGAAAAAGGAAGAAAGGAAAATAATTACATATTTTATTCTTGCACATTCAACACAATCAAATTTAATGTCTAATAAAATTTTTTATTAGAATTTTGTATTTCGGAAGGGGTTGCATGTATGTATTTATTTGAAAATCGGATGATTTTGTTTTTTCTTTCTTATTAAGTCTTTTTTACTTTAAAATAAAAGAATATTTAACTTCATAACTTCATAAACGTTTAATACCCCATATTAGATACATTTTATATGCCTATAATTTCTAATGTTTTATAAAAAAAAAAAGATTTTTTTATCGTGTTTCTTTCATCCACCCACTTCTTTACAAGTGATGTTATATTTTTTCATCTAATTGACCCTCTACGTGTTGTATCATTTTTATTGATAAACCAAATAAAACACCTTGTATAATAAATAAATAAATCATGTTATTTTTATACGAATTCCTGGAGAATAAAAATAAAAAAAAAAGATGGTAGATACTTAGTATCATTATTGTTTTACATCATAAATTTTTCGTTCCTAAAAATATACTTTAGAGACAAGCAGACAAATAACATAATAATACAATTTCCAGGTTAATGATTCTTCTTAATGAGCTTCCACTAAACATTTTTTTTCTTCTTTTTTATTTCCCTAATTTTTATTTATTTTTTTTCTTTTTATATTTGCCCATCAGATGAAAAGTAAATTAATGTTAATGTTGTCACATTTTTACATCACATTTTCATTTCATTATTCATTTACAAAAACAAAGAAAAAAAAATTAAATGAAATAAGAAAAAAATATAGGAAAATAAAAGAACAACGTAAACTTTTGAACTTTTTAATTTATAATTATAATAAATTAACTATAAATTAATGTAGCTGTACGTACTCTCTTTGTAAATAAGTTGAAAGTAAATTTATTTTTCAGTTTTTTTTAGAAGAAAAATTGTTTTTTTTAAAACTAATGAAAAATGTTGAAAAGCAAGAAAAAAAAATTTGTATTTTAAAATTTAATCCTTTCAAATTTAAAAGTTATAGTTATCTATTTTTAAACCCATCATTTCAAATATAATCCTTTTTTTTTTCGTGTTTCCTTGCTAGATTATAGAATTAAAACTAATGAAAATTCTAAAAAAAAAAACTAAATACGGTATCTAAAATTCTAGATAGACTGCAAAAAAAAAAAAAAAAAAAAAAAAAACAGAAAGTGAAATAAACTTTAACCGAAATAGAAAATTCCCACTATCAAAATGTATTTACTTTATCTGCTTTTTAAGGAATACAAAAAAAAAAAAAACAAGGTATGTATAGATACATATTTCTATCTGTGCTAAAATGTATAGTTGTAAAATTTATGATAAATTTCAAAAATCCATTTCAACTATTATATATGTAGGTACTATAATCTCTTACTTAATATTTTATTCGTATAAGCACTAAGTATAGTCATGGAAAAGTATTATTCAGCATATAATTTGTGTACTACATGTTTTTATCACACGTACAATACACATATGTACATTCATATATGCATACACTGAAATACGATTTTTATGATGTTATCTAATCTTTCGAAACTACATTTATAAAAAAAATAATATCCGTAAAATAGAATCCATATCAACAGCCTATCTACTGGTGTTAGCTTTCATGATGAATTGAAGCTTAATACGCTATAATCCGACAGTAATGAGTAATCTATCATAAAATTATAACATATCATTCATTTTTTTGTCTGTTCTATGGCATATCTAATTTTTTTTTTTGTTGCTTTTTTCATTTCACTATTTTTTCATCTCTATATTCTATTATTCCTTTAATGTAGTTTTTTTTAGGTTCTAATCCTTTTAGTATGCCTAAACAGTAAACTATTCAATATTGAATTATAGTACATAAATTATTTTGGGTTATATTCAATCTTTCCTTTCTGAATATTTTTTTTCTTTTAAAGAATTATTTTTCTTAATTTACTCATTTCAATTATTTTTTATCTAATTTAAGTAGTATACCTACTTATATGCAAAAATGTTTCATGTGTAAGATTAAATTATACTTAATAGTTAACAAATGGAAATGAGAAAATTATATGCGATAGGAAATTTTGAATATCTAATTCGGACATTGTTAGACACCAAAAATAAATAAGAGGGTACTTACTATACCCTTAAGTAGATTAACACCATTAATTTTTTTGATTTATTTAATTTTTTCTGGAAAAATATTCAAAAGGATAACACAAAATTATTTAAAATGTTTTAATTTATTTTTATTAAAAAAAGTAATTTAAGAAAGAAACTTCCAACTGAACACTGCGTATTAATAAATCAGTGCCCAAAGCAGAAGTCCCTACTAAATTATAATATTTTTTGCCCTGGAAAATGAAGAAAAATACTTCAAAATAAAGCTCTTTTGGACGCGTTTTATCTTAAAAACGAAATAGTAAAGTACATACAGGTGAGCGGTCAGTACCCGAAATGATAGAAATTGGAAGTCTCGACATCAAATCCACTTAACCACCCTTTGAATGAACACCAATTCATTTGAATTAAGTTTAAGAGAAGTTTAATTCTCCACCAATGAATTTCATGGTTCGCATAATATGATAGAAAAATATTCTAGGAAAATTCGAAATAACTTGAGGAAGCTCTGGATCGATATTATAGTTCTAGAATTATCAAAGATGTTTTTAACAATTATAAATTTTATTTGAATAGCAATTTTTTTATTCGCCCTACCTTTTCATCTCCACCCACATATGTACATATAATAATAAGTATTTTTTAGAAATATTAATTACTTTTTTCTACAAATTATTAAACAATTTCTTTTATCAGAATTTCATCCATAATCGTATTTTCTAATCTCACACTAATGTTATAGTTAAATTTATCTTTTTGTTATGTTAACGTCGTCGTAAGTAAAAGCAATTAAAATGAAAAAATCTTTTCCTTATCATGAAAATCATATTTTCATCTTTAATTAAATCGTAATTTTTTACATGTCATGTCATGGCTATCTTTCTCATTCATTTTATTTTTCATAAACATTTCACTTCATTATGAAATTTATTCTTTTTGAGATTTTGCTTAGAAATGATTTTACATTAGAAGAATTTCATTTACGTTTATCTATTTTTCAATTAATTAGAAAATATGATTTTTTTTTCTCAGAAAAAAAAAATTTTAAAAATTCATTAACAATGCTTTCTACTTTTTTTTAAAAAATATTTTTTGTTATTGTTGAAAAGAAAGTTAATATCAATGGAAAATATTCAACTACAGTTTTACTTATTAAAAAATAAAAAATCAAGAAATAAAATGAAAATAAACACCGGAAGGAAGAAGAATAGAAAATAAGTTATTAAACATCTTTCATTATATTATTTCTTTTTTAATTTCCATGAAAAAATCATGTAATTTGACAAAGAAAAATTGATGTAAATATCTATAAAAATACTTTTTTCCTTTTGTGTATACGCATATGTCATAATCCTAGAACTTTTATATATATTGAAAAAAGGGAAAAAAATAAATTGTCAGATATTCAAATATCGTTGAAAAGACAAACAGTTTTTTTCATAGAAAAATTTGAACTAAAAATGTATTTTCGTACCATTTGCGAATTTGAATATCAACTTGAACATTTTCATTACATCCTTATCACTTAGTATAGAACTTTATTGCTTGTAAAAAAATTCTTATTATGAATTTTTCATGCAAATGATAAGAAATTTGCACTATGAATTTTTCATTCGTTTTACTACAAATTCAATCATACGTAAATTAAAAACTTCTAAAAGTAGAATTTCAAAAAATATTTGCACACGTACAATTCCTTTGAACAAATTTCTTTTTTTGCATTATTTACTGAATGTTGGAAAAAAAAATTTCCTCAAAACTACACTTGTAGAAATTTTCAAAATAACAAGTACCAAAAAGTTCAGTTTTGATTGAAATTTTAATGACTTTTGAAGCACATAGAAAACTTTGTAAATTTCAAAAAAAAATTACAATAGAAATAAAAATGAAAATTTCTCATGAAAATATCAATTCAATGTAAATGGTACTTTTCATTCTTTCATAAATTTAGTTGAACATATCATTCAGGCGTAGCTTCAACTGTTTTTAGAGATGAGATTAAGATTAATTTTAAACCCTAAAAAAATATGCTATTTGAAAAAAAATGGATGTTCTTTCGAAAAAAGCAGGAAACTTGAACTTTATACTATTAGTCAAAACATCTTGCTTTCCGCAAATATCTTATCTACAAGGCATTTCTGTAATTAAAATTAAAGAAATTTTTAATTTATTTTTGTCTTTGAAAAAACTTGTTGATCGCCTTTATAAACAGTAGGAACTTGTATAATGCAGTACTCCCACACTGTCTCAGTGCCATAAAACAAACAAAAATATTTTATTTATGATATTTTAAAATGTCCTGTTTTTAACCTTGCCTTGCCTTAACCAACATGCCTAGGCATTCCTTTCGGGACGGGGTCGGAGGGTATGTGTGAGTGGTAGAAAAGGTAATTCCCAGATACATTTAAAGTTTGGTTCCTCAACTCCTCGAGTTGGCAGAGCCTTTCACGTTTGAAAGAAATGTAGGTTTTTTTTCGGTTCATTTTTGGGAACTTCGATTTTCTACAATGCAAAATACGTCTACTCTACGCGGAACAAATCCTTCCAGTTTTAATAAGTCCCACGAGTTCGACTGCACATTATGTTTCTGAAATATTGACTTGTCTAAATTAAAAATTAAATTGAATTAGTCGCACATTTTCAGAAGAATTCTCATTAAATATAAAACTTTTTCTATATTTTTTTTTTTCTTTTTAAAACCATTGTTTTTTTTTTGTTTTTTTTTTTGATAACTTAATAAAACTTTATTCTAAAACGTTTGTTTTTTTCCTCATAATTTTTTTCTATTTTTTGTTGTTATATTTTTGTTCTTTTTTTCGATTTTAATTTTCCAAATTCCAACTACAGTACACACATAAATTTTCTCATATCATGATAAGTATATAAAATATTCCTATTTTTAGTGCATTTTAACTTTTGAATGGTAATCTAAGTTAAAAAGCTCATAGATCTAGATTAATTTTCAATTTATTCAATTATTTTTAAATAAATAAACTTATTGAGAAAAAAAAAATTCTATACTATGTTAGGTTTGAGTATGCTTTGTGGAATTTTAATTACCATATTTACTATTGTTGAATAGTATTTTGTTATGTATATAAAAAAAAAGACCACCTACAGGTTTTAATGGTAAAATCAGAAAATATAGTTTTGTACATACCACGAATAGAAAGGGGAAAAATATGTACATACATAAGTAATTGATATGTGTGTCCATAATTACAATTAAAGATAATAGATTAAAATTAATTAACAGAAAATTTATCAATTAATATAATACAATAGATAATTATTGTATTTAAGTAATTACCCAAGGCGATTTCATAATTGTAATATTATATCTTTTCACACGTTTTCAATTAATTGATAATTAACTTAATTTGGTATCGTTTATTCGTATAAATATAATTTACATATTTTACACAACAATAATAATATAACATTCTAAAGTTTAAAAACCTATTTCCATTAAGTTTTTTTTTAAAATACCTATATACTTTGAAAATTCAACAAAAGAAAAAGCAATTAAAAAAAAAAACTGCAAGATGAAAAGATTTAAGAACGGTACAATGATCATCATTTTCATTTTGTTCCACTTTATTTTATGTTTGATTTATTTTAAATTTTAATTGAAAAGGACGTGCTCTTTTCAAGAAACTATCGTAGATAACTTGCAATTGCATAGTAACACAGGACATTAACCAGAACACTGAACTATTACACTAACAAACTTATGGTGTAGATTTAATGGAATTTAAAATAAATTAGTTAGTTTTTCTTTTAACACTTTTTTGAAATTTTTCATTGAAAGGTAAAAAGAAAAACACAAAGTTCAAAGGTGAATTTGAAAAAGAAATAACAATGTTAAAAGTATATATTTTTTCGAAATTAATTACTACTTATGTAAATTAATAAAGGACTATAGTATTGTATCTTTATCTTTTTTTCTTTCTTTTTTTTGTTGTTGTTTACGGACAATTTATTGAAAAATCTACTAGAAATTCTTTAATAAGTTTTCAGGTTTACCGCAATATTTCTTACACATCCTTTAATTTCAAGAATTTCAAAAATTTTCGTATTGATATTTCGATATATATCCTAAATGCTTACCACAATGTTTATACAATAAATGGTGGGTGGTTTATCCTTTTACCTTTCAAACTAAAAATAACATTTTACATGTTGTGCTACTTTGGATTTTTGTTTGTTTAACATTTCAAGGTGTATAAAAATAGCAAATAAAGTAATTTATTTATTTTTAATGAGAAAATATTGCTAAAATTTTTATTGTATTTTCAAATTGAGCAAAAAAAAATACAATGAGACAATGTCTAGACAATATCAAATTATCTACGAAATTATTTTTATCTAGAACTATGTACACATTGTTTATTCTTATGTTTTGTCAAATGTCCTTCATTTTACAGGTTAAATCTATTCACTTATATGATTTTTATATCAGAATTTATTTTTCGAAATTTGTGTGGGAGATTTCAATGAATGTTCAATTATAAATTTTTATCCCAATACTTTGTTTTTATTTTTAAATATTCAAATTTTAAATTTTTATTAAATACAATTTTCGTAATATTTGAGACATATACAACTGAGTACAATAATTAGTATTAAATTCTGTAAAACATTTATTTAATATAATATTCAATATTGTTTTAAACTTGTCAAAAACAGATGAACATTATACCCTCTGGAACATAATAATAATGTTTATCAAATAAGAATAAGTTGATCAAAAGGGTTAAGTAATAAATTTTAATGAACATCAAAATGTGGTCAAGTTTCATAGTAAAATCTTATGAACAATAAACAAAATAAATTACAATATTACATGTCATATACAGGCATTTATACTAACACGTTGACACCGGTTTATAGATAATAAGGATTGCTCAAATTAAATGCAGTTTTACAAATGAACCGTTTACTTTGAAAGTGGTCCATTTTATTTTATTTTGAGATATTTAAAATTTTCTATTCCAGTTTTCATGCACTTTAAAATTGTGAACAATCAAAGGGACATGCCAATCCTCATCTGAAATTTATTTTTACTTATTTCATAACAAAAATGCGGGAAGTGGACGAAGTGGTAGTGTGTTGGCTTCTGATGCTGAAGGTCTGAGTGGTATGAAGAGAGGTATGAGTACCGATTCACTTTGAGTTGGGTATAAGTGCTCGGTACTAAATAGTTTGGAGGCTTTGCTTAGAGACCATAAGCTAAGTCCACAAAAAACTACAAGAAATATTAGTACCAAGCTCTGTCATACGAATAACATTCGTTCTCTACCAACGAATTTAGTGGTTCGCATTCCACTTTAAACTGTAGGTGCATGTATGACAGAGAGGGTTTATAACCCTTTTACTCGACAACTGCAAGGTGTGTTGGTGTGTAGTATCAAAACAGCACGGTTTAGTGCTAATTGTGTCTTCGGAAATAATTCAAAGAACCGCCACGTCAACCAACCAACCACATCAGAAATGGACTTATACCATTTAAACAAAAAAAAAATTGCTAAAAAAAGTTTGTTTTCTCTTTCCGGCCTAACAAAATTGAGATTTTTGTTTCATTCAAGGTTATCTTTCCTTCAAAATTATTGTTTTTATCTATATCCACACATTAACTTTGTAATGACAGCGTCAACGTGTTAATGAGAAAAAACAAAACGAATAAAAAAAAAATGGATGTTGAGAAAACTGATTGTAATATCAAGTATATTAATAAACCCTTTTTTCTTCCAATCTATGGAAATTGGTCTAATTATTTTTAAAGTGAAAATAACTTGTGATAGTGAGTTACTACCTCAAAATAATATTAAATGGATTATTATGACGGTAATTTAGAAAAATATGATTTAATATAAAAAATTTACAGAAATTCCACTGAGAAAATAATTTGTTGGAATATTTTTGTACGTACCTACACACGTACAACCGTACAGTACATATGTATGTATAATGAACCACAAAAACTTGAAGAAAAAAAGTTAGAAAAACCAAATAATATTAACAATGACATGTTCTAGCATTTTTAGAATGTTATAAGTTTTCCTTGTTAGTAATTTAATATTTTATACAAAAATGTAGTTTTTTTTTAACTTTTACAAAAAAAAAAGAAAGTTCATGTTCAAAATTTTACTGAACAAAAACCAAAAAAAAAAATAAATAAATAAAATGTACAAATGCTTACATACTTTAGAGAAATTTTTCCTCCTGTTGTAAAGATATTATAACCATTAAAAAAAAATAGTGAAAAAAGTTTTACTTAATAAAAATAATATTTTTTCAACAAAAGATATTTTGCTTACAAAAAAAAAAAAAGAAAACGTAAATGTTTACGAAATTTAAAACTTGATGATGAAAAAGGATCTAACTTTTTTTGTATTGATGATAGAGTTTAAATTGCACGTGTAATTTACCTTTAAATTTTAAACATAAAATTGTTTAATGTTACAAATTTTTTAATTTGATGGTAATAAAAAAAAAGAGTTAAAGTGCTCTTAAACAAAAGAGGAAAATTTATAAACTTTTCATTGTGCATTTGTTTATAACCAAAAAATGTGTGTAATTTGACATTTTCAAAACTGAAATATCACCTTTTTTTTCTCTTTTTTTTTCCACTCCACAGAAAAGAATTTCAAAGAATATTTTTTATTCCTTTAATGAACACTTCGACTTTGAGCTTTTATTTAGAAGTGATCCTTTTGAGATGTGGTCTTGAAACTCTGTGTGTATCATCACTCTTAACCAAAAGGACGAAAAATGTACCTATGTATAGTACAGTAAGTAAAAATGATGTAGGTGTTTTCAATTTTATTTTGCATTTTATTTCGAAAAAGGGAACACTTGAAAATTTTTTTTTGAATATTATGTACTTTTTGATTCACAACATGCTGAGATACAGCTCTTCAAAGTTAAAGTTTAAAAATTTTCCATGCAAAATGTATGTGGTCTACAAAATTCACCAATTTTTAAATAAAATTGATTTGCCTATAGTTCAATGCAATTTTATTCTCTTTTTTTTTTTTTCAACTCAAAAACTTTTTCCACTCAATTTCATCGAATTATGTCATTATTTTATCATTAAGATATAAATTTAAATTTTATTTACAAAATAAATTTTTCATTGACCCATTTTCTTTGTTGTTGTTGTTATTATTATTGTGTTAACCTATAAAATCAATAATAACATCACATTCATGCATGTATATAGTCCATTTAACAACCACCAACATGATGTCGTTTATTTATTTATTTTTTTTAAACTCTGAATTAATTATTTAACGTGTTCAAGTCTAAAGTAATAATAAATTATTATCTCGAAATTTTATCATGAATTCAATTAAAATTAATAAATTTCTCAATAATAATAATGGTGTCATAATTTGAATAATTGAGTAAATGTGCAAAACACACGTTTCATAATCATCATTCTTGTATCAACAAATATAATACATTCATACATACATACATGTGTACATACTCGTATGTCCTATTTTAAAAAATCATAAAATATTAGATAAAAAAAATAATAATTCAAATATTTATATACGAACGAGTATGTGTATACCCTATTTAAGTGCATAGATAGTACATGTGTGTTTTTTTTTTCATGTTTATTTTTCAAATTGATTTCAAATGAAATATTCTAGTATGTTACATTTTTATTGAATTTTTTGAAATTTATTGGCAAATAAATCACAAAAATGTGTTTTTATTTATTATTTTTGTTTTTGAATTGGTATAGAAATACCAACGAAGTATATATTTTCAATTAGACAATAACTATTGTCCTTTAATGTGTGTTATATAACAGATCGAAATTGTAAATAAATGCAAAAAACAAGAAACCTTTGCAACTTACTGTAATGACGTATTTTCATTTTCTTTTGTCTTTTATTCCTCTCAGTATCCTTCTCCACAAATATTTCATCTCTGTAAATTCTATTCAAGAGTCATACGAGTTCCTGAAAACATTCTCCTATCTGGGTGGGTGCTAGTGAATATCTCCATCCTCACCTCCCACAAACCACAAACCTATATTCGAGTTCTGTGATACCACATACTCACTTGTCACTAGATTTTTCTGTGCAAATTGAATTCAGTTCCAATGAAACTTACACAATTCATAGTCATATAATTCTATAATTTATTATGTAACAAGGACTTTTTTGAAAACGAAACATTCATATTCAACCGAAAATTTTTGAAATCACTTTTTTTAAATATTTTTTCTAAATTGGTTGGTTGACGTGACGGTTCTTTGAATTATTTCCGAAGACTCAATTAGCACTAAACCGTGCTGTTTTGATACCACACACCGACACACCTCTCAGTTGTCGAGTCAAAAGGATGTAAACCCTTTCTGTCATACATGCATCTACAGTTTAAAGTGGAATACGAACCACTAAATTCGTTGGTAGAGAACGAATTTTATGATACCCAACTCAAAGTGAATTGGTACTCATTCAAAGCTGAGTGAACTTAGGTGAACTTAGGTGGACTCGAACCCTAGACCTTCAGTATCAGAAGCCAACACTCTACCGCTTCGTCCACTACCCGCCCTGAAAAAATTGAAAAATTATTTACCTACTTGGTTTTTTTTTCCCTTTTTTTTTATTTTTTTACTTTTTAAATTTCCACAGTTGTTTTGAATATAAATCCAAAATTAAAAATTACCATTGTATAATAGTTTTTGTCGTCATCTAATAAATCCAAAAGAACACAGAATAAAATCATTTTACTTGTGGCAACACCAAAGTAGTTTTTACTTTTACTGTCACATGTTAGAATTTTCAAAAACAAAGAAAATACATAATGACAAATTATTTCGAAAAGTGTAATATTTCTGTACAACCATAAATCAAATTTAAAATGTTTAAAAAATAAATTCAAATAAATTTGTGAATATAACTGTAATTTCGAATATTATTACAAATACAATCTGAAATTTTCTTTTTGTGTATATCAGATGTTGTATTCAGATTACTAAAGTAGAAAAGCATGAAAAATGAACCACCTTTGTTGGTTAACCATTTGATTAAGTATTAAATTTCTTATTACACAGATTTTTTTTAAATAATTTCTTGTCATTGAATACACATGTATGTGTGTATGTATAAACGAATGACGTTCAAAATAGAAATATTATGGTTTATTCTATGTAAAATGAAAATTCGGATCGGATTTTGAGGACGAGATTATCTCCTACTTCATTTTACGGTTGTGTTTGTGTTGTAAACAGCTTGACTTTACATTTTAACTTTTGACGTAATAATATGAAAGTATATAGTAATCTGATACACAAAACGGATATCTCATGGACTTAAATCTTTTTATCTTTTAAGCACGTTGATCTCTGGAAATTTCAAGTGAAATAAGTTGCATTTTACTTAAAAACTATTTAAGTAGCTAAGTGGTTTTTGCTTTTTTTCTGTATATTTTTCATATTTAAAAAGAATTCTAACGGACAAACTATTAATTTTTTTCTTTTTCTTGAGAAAAAAAAAATGGAACACAAAGATAATTTAATCCTAATAATTTTTTTTTTTTTTTTTGAAAAATTCATTTAATTCTCTTGGGGATTAGAGTTCCATTGTGAATGTGAACGAAATCATAAAATGTACCTACTAGTAATAAATCAATTCTGTTATTTTGATACTAAAAAGTCCTTAAAATCTAAGGACGTGAATAATTTGCGTCCATAAATTTATTCACAAAATTATATTTATCTTACGAAATTCTATATTATCCAACAATTTGTTAAATTTTAATGAGTCCATGAATAGCTAGGTTTTAGCGTGTATTTTATAGCGGCGTGTAGCAACAAACGGTCGGTCAATCTCATATAACAATTTTAAATTTTATAAAATGATTTTTTTTTCTCATCTTAGAACTTTATTTTTGATTTTAGAATTTGTTGCTACGAAATGTCAATTTTCTTCAAAGTTTTAGAAATTTTTTAATTTAAAAACGTCACTCATTGTTTAAAGGAAAAAAAGGATGTGGTAGTATCGATTTAATTTTCTTGGTTAATTTCTTCCTTTAAAATTTTTCAATATGATTTAATTGAAAAGTACAGTTTAAAAGTAATTTGACCTGATTTTCAAGAGAGAAAAAAATAAATTAAAACAGAACATCTCAATCAAAATCATGTCAAAATCTATCAATAACAATTTTAAACACAAACTACTTATGTTTTATTTTCAACTCTTTCATATATTATATTCTTTTTCATACACGTACAAAATCATTTCTTTTGTTTGCACAAACATATTTTTTTTTTTATTATTTCTTTTATTGAATTTCTAACTAGTTTTCTGCTGTATAAGCAATTTATGTCATTAAGGACCACTTTTATAATAACGTAGAATATTATATATATGACATTTCAAATAATATTTCAGTATAGTTAACCCTTTTTTTTTTCTTTTTTCTTTTTTATTAAATTGATTTTTAAAGCAAAGAATAAATATACTGGTATTCATATATGTATATATTTATAAAACACATACATGTACTCTTTTGTACATGTTTGCCTACATAAGCAAGAAAAAACATACAACAGATTGTGAAAAAAAAAATACGTTATAATAATTTTAGGAAATTCATTCTTGACAACTTATTTTGTTGTTATGAACATTTTTTTCTCTTTCCTTTTTTTTTTTGTCTTTATCAATACTATATCTTCTATACATACAAAAATAATATTATCCTGAATCATTATGATTTTGATAATTTTCAAAAACAACATAAATTTTGTATCTAACCACAAAATTAATAATAATAAAAAAAAAAAATAACAGAAGATACAAATACACAATGACATCAAAAAATGATTATATTCTGGTAGAATGACAGTTAACAAAAGGATTTTAAAAAAAACATATTGCTGTATATTTTGCGATTTTTAAGCATGTGTACAACAAAAAAGAAACAAAACAAAGTCAAAAAAAAAAAATATTATTTTGTAATTACATAAAATTACAAAATTAAAATAAAAAAAACAAACAAGAAACAGAAAGACAAATTTATTTAAAACTTTTTTTGTAAAAATATCCTTAATTTCTAAATAATGAGAAACAAGAAATATTTAAAAGAAACAAAAAAAAAATGAAATAATGAGAATTCCGTTAAATTTGAACAAATATGAGAAAAATTAAATTTTTATACATAAATCATAATTTTTTTTCTCTTTCGAATTTCCGTTGTATAATAATGATTTTAGAATATAGACAATGTTCTAGATGGTTCTAGGTATAGAACTTATTGCAAAGAAAGTATGATACAAAATTATTTTCTCATTTCAACGTAATTCGGTAAACTTTACATTTTTCTATTTTTTTTTTTTTGTAAATTTAATTGAATTTAAATTTTCAGGTTATACATATAATTTTTTTTTTCAAACAAACATTGTTATTGGTACACATCCTATATACCTAAAGATATGTGTCCTCGTTCATATTCCAATTATCTGAGATAAAATGCCTTGTTTATTTGTTCATCTATTTTCCGCGTCATCGTTCCTTTAGTTTGGGTTCTCTTTTCACCTCTTTTTTGGCCTAAATTTTGTTTATTTCTTTTCTGACATACATACGAGTATGTATGTAGACCTCCGTCCTTCTTTCTACATGATCATACTATTGGAGTCTACTTTCTTTTAAATCATTCTGGATTCCATTATGTTATCATGAGCTTTTAATCTCCCAATATCCACCGGAGCATCCCAATTTTAGTAGCATGAAATTTCTGTTTCCGTCTTTTTTTTTTTTTTTTAAATGATAAACGTTCTTTACTGTACATTCAAGGTGGTTCTTCGCATGTTTTATACATCATACTTTTTGGTTTTTAGGCACTAATTTAAGTCTCTAAACTTTTGCAACATTAAGGGGGTTTGATTTGTCAATATCCTTACTTATTCTGGAGTCTTCTGTCACGATAGGCCCTAAGTATTTAAAAATAAGTTAAAGTGTTGTGAATCGATTGCAAATAAAAGAAACTTTCAATTGAACACTGGATTTTTGTAAACCAGTGCCCAAACCAAAAGTCCCTATTACATTGCAATATAAAATTCTTAAAAAATAGAAAATAAGGGTCAGTGCATATAAAAATACTTAAATAAACATTCTTTACATTTTTCAGATTACACTTTTTATTCTGATTTTTGTTGTTTTGCTTAAGGAATAGGATTAAAAAGGACGTTTTGATTTCTAATTTGATAGGCATTCTGTTATACGATTTCTAATATTCGAAGTACAGCTTTTCAAAGTTTACAAAGAATTCAAAACTTTCAGATTAGATACACTTTTGAAAAATCATACGTATATTTTTTAAATTCCCATAGAAGATTTCGCGATTTTTTATAAAAACTCATATGTGAAGAGAAACCAGACATCAGCTGTGCTTTATTTTGAAATCACTTCCATACAAAACGAAATATGAAAAACTCACTGCCGAATAAATTAATCCAGGACCTCACAGTTTCTAGGTATATAAATTTTTTTTTCCAAACCTTGAGATATAGAATAATTAGAATTTCAAAGAAAGGATACATTTTCTGAACTTACAAAAGCACATCCTTAAGAAAAATAATAATACTCAATAGATGTAAGAATTCCCAAAATATGGTGAAGAATCGAAAAATTTCTATACATTTGCAAGATCAAATTTAACTTAATTTATTTAATTTTTGTTTTTTTTTTTCAGGGAAGCATCTTCTTAGATTGATGATTGGTCAATCAACCAAGAGGATCATCAAATTTCTTCATAAATGAGCGATTCAAATAATAAAAACGAGAACAAAATTATTTCAGCATATTTTTATAACTAATTTTGTTATATTATACATTAAGTAATGTAAAAATAATATAGTTGTATTTTTTAGATCATATTTTGTAATTTTATGTACATACATACTTTTTTTTCATTTTTTACTTATAAAGTTACATATATAATTTTCAACATTTTTCTACATTTCTTAGATTTTTATTATTTTTCAATTTAATTTATTTTAATTTTTTAATTTAATATGTTTTTATTTATTAGATTTTTGTTATTGTATATTTTAATATAGAAAATAAAATTTTATCAAAAAAAAAAACAGTGTTGTTTTTTCCTTCCTACCAAAAATTATGATTTTTTTTCTTATTTTCATCTTGGAAGAATTTAAAAAAAAAATCCATTTAAAAAAAAATTCCAAAAAAAAATTTGCTTGCTACAATTTATGAGCGCCTGGTATTTTTTAAAAAAATTTTCAGTTATTTCAATTTAAAAATATATATTTTACCTAAAACGGTAACACTTCGTTTTCAAAAATAAAAATTGCTTCCTACAAATTTATGAGCGCCTGGTATTTTTTTAAAATTTTCACTTATTTTAATTTAAAAAATTATTTTACCTAAAACGGTAACACTATGTTCTTTTTAAAAAAATTGCTTGCTAAAACTTATGAGCGCCTGGTATTTTTTAAAATTTTATTTTTACTCATTTTCATTAAAAAAATTTGCCTATTTATAGGCGCCAGATATTTTTTGAAAATTAATCGATTTTGGCGACATCTATTGTTAAACATTGTTATCATTTTTTAAAATTTAAATTTTAAATTTTAAAATTTTAAAATTTTTGTTTGAGAAAAAGTGAAATAATGTGGTAAATAATAAAAATAAAACGAAAAATTTTGGGTTTTTATTTTTTTATTTTTCAAAATACATTTTAAATTTAAATTTTTTTTTTTCATTTTTTTTTTAAATTTATTTTAATTAAAAAAATGAAGAAAATTAGTTGAGATTAATAGGCAAAAAGGGAATATTATAACAAAAATGAAAAAAGAAGGACAAAAAATTATTTTTTTCTGATTATTTTAATTTCATATTCCTACATAATGTGATGATGCCAATTCCTTCAATCCAAAATGTGGTGTTTTATATTAATTCTCTAAATTAAGTATTTGCGAATTCTGTAATGCCATTGTTTTGATATTCTCGAAATGTATTTTTCTCGTTATCTACTTTAATGCTGCTTCTTTTGGTATGAAAGAGATTCTTCTGTCCTGAAGTTACATGATACAGCAAAAATGATCATTTAATAGATCATTTTTAAAGAGATAGAATGAATGATTTCTTTCCTTAAATATACAAATTCCAAAAACGTATCCAATATCTTTTTTCCAGGACGACCGCACCGCGTTCATATTTTAAAAATTTGTTTTTTTTTAAATGTTCCAAAGCATGAGATTTTTTGACCACCTGGCTGAAGCGAAGCGCTCGTTTCAAAACTCAACAGGTTGAAAAACCTTGCGTTGAAACTTCATTTCGATATTTTACTTAAGTCAACGGAGCAAAATACTAATAAACAAAACCTGTAACCAAGATGGATTCACCAAGATGGTGGTGTAGTACACAGCAATGTTGAACCTTATTTTACCATTCTTCACCAGATCTCTAATTTTGCTCGCGTTTATTGATTCCTTTTTGAGGACTATGATGTCATCGGTGAATAACATATGCACCAAGGTACTCTTTTTGAATGTAATAATGTCAGAATGCATCATATGGCTATAAATATTAATTAAAAATTTTGTTATTTACTTTTTTTTATGTTATAAATTCATTTTTACCTACTTTTAAAATTTATAAAAATTTTAAAATAATTAAATTTACATAAAAATGTTTATATTAACCACACATTAAGGAAATTATTTTACTTTTTTTTTTTTGGTGTTCTAAATTTCCACCAAATTTTATAAAGAGAAAAATATTTTGTTTACATAAAAGCTACAGTATTATGTAAATATGTACCTACATGTAATAATATTTATAAATTTATTCAATTTCATACATTTAAGGAGAGTTCAAAATATATTCATATCACATTCAAACATAACAGATCCTGAATCAATTAGTTTTTTTTTTTTCAGATTTTCATTACATGATGGCTTTTTTTTATTTACCATACTCCCTATCTACATATATTAAATATTAATTACAAAAATTGAACTGAAATAATCACTTATACACACATACTACATACATATATTTACAAAATCCTGTATAACACATATTTAAATTAACATAAAATTATTTTTTCACTTGCTAATTGATTTTTAACAAATTGTTTCAACAAATCAAAAATAAATTAAGAGTTTTCTTTTTATTTAAAAAAAAAAAAAAGCTATGAAGTAATTAAATATAAAAATTTCAATTAATTTACAAGTATAATTATTTTTATTACTAAATTTTTTAACCATCAATTTTAAAATATATTTTTCGTAATGTAAATCATTTTGAAAATCTATGATAATATATGTACATACATATGTACGTGTACACAGACATGTATATGATAACCCTTAATACACAGAAGCTTCGCCATTATATTCAAGATGAATTTTTTATTGAAAATAATTCCAATTTACATAAATAATTTATTACAAAATTTTTAATTAAGGTATTAATTTTTTTAAATTATGTCATAATTATTAATTATTCATATTGAAAAGTCATTTTTATTTGTTTTTCCTATTTTCTCAATTTTATATTTTTCTTCTGTAATAGGTCGATTCTCTGTAAAATGAAACCAAAATTTTCATTTGCTTCAGTAAAAGTTTTGAAAAGAATGACTAAATATAAAAAAACTCGATGTTTTTATAATGTCTTCTGCGTTACCTGACATGTTCTCATCAATTTTTATTGCTTATTGTAAAAGATCAGTTATATGGATTTTCTATTGAATACTTTTTAAAGGACATGTGTTACAATTAAACTATAAAAGTGACAATTCTTAAATACTTAAAAATTCACAGAATTCTTAAAGGAAATATTAAGAATGTATTAATAAGTCTGTGTACGAGTCTTCTGCGTTACCGACCTTTTTTCATATAAATTTAAAACATGAAGTCAAAAAAATAGGAATGCGCTATAGAGTTTTAAAAATGGATGTAAATTGTAATAAATGTAAAAGTATCAAGTCTCTACACTTTTATTATCCAACAATTTTTTAATAAAAATCCTTATAAAAAATGTCTTCTGCGTTACCAATAGAATCAACCAATATATTTTTTAGTTTCAGGTTTTATTGATACAATTTTTGTCTTTTCTTTATTTTAAGTGCTAGAAAAATTTAAGATAAGAAAGATCTCAATTCAGTTCTGTTAATCGGTGTTATGTTTGACATTTAACCTTTGACTCATTTTTTTTAAAAAAAAAACAAATAACTTCCTTTTCTGACTACAAATTATTATAATAATGTAAAATATAGAGAATTTTTGTAGCAAAATTCCTTTAATTAACCCTAATTATGTATTATCTTCCGTGTAACATAGTCTATTACATTCATGACAGACTAAACATACATACATAATTACATACGAGTATACACATACAAAATACTTCATATGTTAAATTAAATTTGTACAAAGAAAATAAAAGCTCAACTAAAATTCTACTCATTATTCCTATATATCTTGTATATTATTATTTCATTTAATTATATATTCAGTCAATATTTTCATCATTTTTATCTTTTATGATAGAACATTATTTGATTTCCTTAGAAAAAAAAAAAATAAACCTAAATTAAAAGGTCTTTGCTACGGAACCACATTATTACATATATTTACGTATTATATAGTACATACAAAAGGATCATCAATTTACAAACATAGGTGGAATGTTTGTGTGTGTGTTCATATAACATTCATTGTTAATTTTCTTTTTATAACACTATTTCACAAAATAAATTGAAAATATTCAAAAGGGGCAAAAAAAAAGCTGTAATTTTCTCATGTCCTTCAATCTTTTTTGGAATATTTTTCTAACATGTTTTAATAAATCAAATGAGTGTACATTGTGTTTAGTAAATACATTTCATATTATTATAATATGCTTATCACGTATTTCATTCATTGTGAATTTATACATATACATATTATGTATGTACTATATATGAAAATTATCATCATCAAGGATAAGCACATGTATTTATATGTACATACATACGTTTGTAGACTTGTACCTATATAACGTATAAAAATGAATAAATTTAATGAAAAACATGCAATTTGTGTTGTCGTAAACTAATATCACCAGAAATGATAGCTGTTTCGTAATTTTTAGATATAGATTCTTTTTTTTTTTTCTCTCTAAGATATTCGAAAAAAATTTATTATTTTTAAACAAGATAAATTAAGACAATTTCTAAATGGTCATCATTTTCTTTTTCTTTTTTAACAGATATTTCACGAAAATGAAATATATTTCAGTTAAATTCTAGTTATACAAGAATTTAAGTACATATAAAAAGAAAATGTCTTGTCTTTAAGTATTCTATTCTGAATGGTTTTGTTATGAGTGAGCTTTATTAATGTTTTAAATACTAATTTCATAAATACTTCCATAAGTTATTATTATTGAACACATGATTAAAAAAACAACAGATACTCCTAGTACGTGTCATTTAAATTAATATGCCAATCTTTACTTAACCCTTTCACTTCGACTTTTATATCTTTTAGTTGTTCATAAACACTTGAAATATTATTTTATTGCATAGTAATCTGAAATGTTTGTATGAAATTTTTTGTAATTTTTGGAAAAAAAGGATTTAAGAGAATTATCCTGGGGCGCATACTCTTGAGCATATCTTAACAATAATATCTGTTGGTTCGTATATATGTTTTAGATGGTTTCTATACTTATCTGGTTTCACTCTTACTTATGGTTCATGGAACTGTCACAGGTAACAGCATTTTAGAACGAAAAATTCTAAGACAGAAATTTTCACAGTTTCCTTGGGACATATTATACATAATGTATATTCCAATAGGAGTGAAAGGGTTAAGAAAATTTTTATTGTTGAAAATTCCTTTTTTTTTTCAATTGCTAGATTAATAGATAATGTAAAATATTTTTGTTGAAGTGCTTTTTTATTGTTATTGTTCAAAGGTCGTTCAAATGTTTATATTCTTTGGATATTATTATTTTATTTTTTTTTTTTAATAGCAGTTTCTTTAATTGTATTGTAAAAAAAAATATAAAAAAGTAAAAATAATTACCTCGTAATTTCTGTATTACTTACCTACACGATCGTATACAAAGTCTTCTATCTTTTTTTCAACCATGTAGAATTTTCTATTTACATTTATTTTTGTAAAATTATCCTTCATTAAAGATGATTGTTGGTAATAAGAACTTATTTATTCTTTAATAAATTTTAATATTATTTTTTTTTTTAATTTGAAAATACAAAATACTCTCTTATTAAAATTTTATTATATTTGAAAAACATCATTATTTTCTTTTTTTTGTTATTGTTTCTTTTGGAAAATCATTATAAATTGAAAAAAGAAAATAAGGTTTATCTAATATGGAATACTTTTTTTTAGTAAGCTTATTGCAATTTAAAAATATCGTGTAAATACGAAAAAAAATTGATATTTTTGCATAAAAATATTTTTCACAAATTATTTATACTGTATTCTTATACAAAACATACGAGTAGGTACATATATAGCTAAGGGCTAATGACTTTTATAAATATTTTTTTTTTTAAAGCATTGTGGATCACATTGAAATATTACATCAATTTTTTCTTTTCTTTTTTTAAATGATGATGATGATGATAATGCACAACAAAAAATGTTTTATAAAATATTAACAGGATTAGACACCATATTTGTGTTGCAAAATAAAAAACAACATTATCATAACAGAAGCGATTTATTTGTATATTTCTCTTTTGATACTACACGTTATTTCAGTTTTTATAAGCTTTAAAAATAACATGCAATTTACATAAAAAGTACATATTTATTTTTTTCAACAGAAACCATTTAATATTACTTTTCATTGACATAACTAACAATTTTTTATGGAATTTTATTTATTTTTCAGAGATCACTCATGATAATCATATATTCACTTATATCATCCCAGTTTCTATTTTCAGTGAGAAAATATTTTGGTATGTCATAAGCTTAATTATTAAATAAATCTATAATCTATAAGAATTATGTGGGTTGAATTTTCTCATGCTTGAATTTTCTCTATTAAAAAAAAAATAAATAAAATTTGATTGCCTAAAATACGGTTTATTGAACCAAAAAAAATTTATTTAATCATACTATTCAAAAATAAGCTTTGATAATGAATTTATTCATTTTTATTTTCGACTTTCCAACACATTTAAACAAATTTTCTATTTTGCTATACTGAATTTTCTTAAGATTTTTTCTACTATAATTCGGACCGAGTATACGAGTACTGAGCTGTAAAATACATTTCCACATGAATAAACACTTTGTGCTAAATGTCTTCAAAATCTTATAATTTTTTTCTTCTTCTTCTTTATTTTCAAAGTCCAACAATTTTTTTTAAAGAAACTATATTCAATGAGAAAGACATTAAAAATAAAAATAACTTACAAGTTTTTATAGCAATGTCATATTTTTATCTTTTTTTGTATATGTTATTCTCTGGAGAAGAAGAAAAAAAAAAAAAGGAGGTTCATATTATGTTAATCTTATTTTATAACTTTATTTTAACAACAACAAAATTTTCTCTCTAGAGGGCATATCTTAAGTTAGTTAGTGGTTTACAAGTTGTAATTTGTTAGTACTAATTATAAGAAAACTTTTTTATCATGAGGGCTATTCAAAGGACATATGTATGTACATACAAAAAAAAAAAACCTTAAATGAACGTAAATTATATATGTTGTAGAAAGAAAAATGAATGTGTGTTTGTTTGTGTGGATTTATAATAAGAAAGTTTTAGGTCCACTGAACTCAATAATTCTGTCTTTTTGAATAGTTTTGAGTGTTACATATTAATATTTATTAAATAGATTTCTATATGTGTTTAAATAAATAAAATTAGCCTTACTAATATAACAGATAAATTTAATTTGGACTTTTATTTAGTTGTAACTTGAAAATCAATATTAAAGAATTAATTTTCATTATTTAATTTTTTTTATTTCAAGGACATTTTATTATATAACAGGGGTCGTTAAAGTCTATTGAAAGTTTGTGACTTAAATCTTTGATCCTTAGACTTGCGAATAACTATAGATGTCTTAATTTTTTGAGAGCTTAATTGCTCCACATAATGACACAGGATGTGTTTCCCTATTTCTATCTTTGTCAGGCAGTAATGACAGAATTCAGGCTCAGTATTCTGCAGTTTTCTTTTTGCAGCTGGTATCTGAGAACGTATTTCAAAGAAAGAATCTGAAGCTTATTTATTGTTTTCATTCTTCTTCTTTTAAGGCATAACAGCAATTCAAATTCGAGCCTGAGACTACCTTAAGTTAACTTGAGATTTACTTAAACCACATTTTTAAGTGGTTTTTATGTTCTTACATTTGTGTAGCTAGTTTGTTATGTACTTGCTTTTGATATCTTAGCAGAACAACCAAAACCAATTCAGTTGAATTATGGTATTCATTAAAAGCTGAGTAGATTTGGGCTGTTTTCGACTCATTTTTCTTCATTATTCTTTATTTTAATTTTTTTTTCTAAACCCAATGCTTTTTTATTTATATTTCATGCATGAAGTTTAACATGAACACACAGAATTTCACTCACAAACAAACTAACCACCCATCACCTTATAACCTATCAAAGGAATAAATTGACAGAAGTATCCAATTTAAAAATTTTTGTTTTAACACTCTAAAATGTAAATTAAAAAAAAAAAAAACCTCAACATACTCTATACAAGTGAAAATTTAATTTACTTCCCCTTCCTTGTTATTTGTTTTTCTTCTTTATTCATAGGTCCTTTGTATCAATAAACAAAAGCTACACACCAAATAATAAAATTAAATTGTAATACTGAGACTTCTCGAAAGTTACAAAAAAATTTGGTTTTATATTTAACATTTTGCATAATAAAATTCTCTTAATATATTTTTCATTGAAGTTGAAGTTTTTGCATATAAAAATAACCACAAAAAATTGTGGTATCACCGAATTCAAAATAAATCGAATACCTAACATTTCAACCACAGAATTTACGATTCGAAAATATTTTTATATTTTTGTTTTTGATATGGAAAAACGAATATATTTGAGGAAAAATCGACGCAACCTATCCATAATACGCATCATAAATTTATATGTATAACAATTTGAATTGATGTGTATGTGTGTGTTTTTTTTTTGTGTTGAAAGTATATATTTGGCATCAACACAATAATTTAATGAAAATCTACAGTAGTTTACGAAAATATTGGGACACAGAATCAAATCATATATATATCAGAATCAAATATCAAATGTGGCAGTAGGACATAGTAGATGTTTTATCTAGTTTTCGAGAATATTTGATGATATTGAAACATCATGTTTTCATTGCTCAATAATTATAAACAAATTTCAAATACACACGAATTTACACTTTAATACTTACATTTTCATACTATCCAAATACTTTTGTGATCCACTTTACATGTATTTTTACAAAAATTTATTAAACGTAAATTTAGAATGACATACTTTTTTAAGAGTATTTATTTATCTATGTGCTTATTCTTTTAAAAAAATTTATAACTGTATAAAGTTTTTTTCAAAAATTAGTACCAAATACAAAGCTAAAAAAAATAAATAAATAAAAACAATACAATTTTTGTCCTACTTCCGTAAATTTCTGTTGTCCTTGTCAATCTTTTACATACACGAATAGAGTTTAGTTCGAATTTTGAACTTTTTAGAAAATCTATGACAAAAAAAAAAAGGAAATCAACTAATAATGGCTAACATGTTTCAAAAATTTATCTTGTTTTTTATCCTAGAATGAACTGTCATCGCATATTATGTACGTGTATACTTTTCGACCTTGAGACCTTATTTTAAAAATGATCCTTTTCAGGCATGTTCTTGGAAATTCATCAATTACTCCTTGGAAGGGTTTGTAATCACTCAAAATTTTTTCGAAAATCCAACCCGAAATCAGTAGAAATTTCGCATCGAGAAAAAAAGTTTTCTTTTTACAACACTTTAAAAAGAAAAAATCAGGATATAAAATAATCTTTTGGAAAATTTTTCCAAATTAAAACAACAAAAAAGAACAATATGATTATGTGAAAATTTTTAATATAAACAAAAATATTTTATTGTATGCGAATTAATAAAGCGCATCTTATCGAATTTCATAAATAAACTCTTACGAGTATTTATCAATTCATATTAATTATGCATGAATACGGCACATACATATTTGTTTGTACACACATATCATTTTTCCAATAAAACATATTGTGTACACTCAAACAAACAAAAAAAAACGAATGTTTACCTCTGTGAAAGATCTCTAAATTTGCAAATTCTCATATAAAATTCACATTGAACACTTTTAATCAATATGAATATTATTAAGTATATGTATGTGTGTACATATGAGTATATATATATTAACGTAAATTTATGTATGTATGTATGTGTGTAAACACAATAAATAAGCTGTACATGTAGGATTACCATATTGTTTTTTTATTTTTTTGAATTGAAAACATAATTCTTGTATTAATGAAAATTTATGAATAATTAATTTTAATCGACCGTTTTTTGGATTAATTTTCATATATAAAAAAAAAATGTTGTTTTTTTTGTAAAAATGCATCAGTTATTTTGTTTTTCAAATTTTCCATCTTATTAAAATTTAACTGAAATTTTTATTGAATTATTTAGTACATAATTAACGTTTTTATGTAATGTATATTTTTGGATGAATATCTATTAAAAAAAAATATATACATACATAGGTATATGATGAAATTTTTCAAATTCCTAATTAAATTTTTAATTATTAATTATTTTTTAATAATTTTTAAAATATTCAAACTTTTATAAAAATTTAATTAAGAATTTTTATGTGGAATTTTATTTTAAATTAAGCTTCAATTGTTGTAGTCGTTAAATTGAAACAAATTTAACTTGACGTGAGTATGTGAGTATGTAGATAGTATATTGTAAACATTTTCACTTTTTGAAAAACAAATTTTATTCCATAATTTAAAATTATAGCTAAAATCTTTATAAAGTTTTCTAAAAAGGAATTTCTGTAGATTTTCTTTGAAAAGTTTAACAGGAAAAAACCAATGAAAATGGAATGTGTACGTACCATTTAAAAATTTCCATTTCAAACATAATATAGTACAAACATGTATCTACTGCAAACTATAGTTGAGGTACGTACGTACAACCAGTACAACATAAATTAACTTTCTTCCTTCCAACTGAACTCCTTTTAATTTTTATTTTAGAGATAACATCAACAAATTTTCCTCAAACAATATAAAAGTATTAAATCAGTCTTGACACTTTATAAAATTTATAATTCATTTTTAAGGAAAATAAAGGAAAAAAATGCACACACACATTAGACAATAAAAATTTAGTATATCAACATGTTGAGGAGCTTTATATCTATTTTCATATATTTACTTACCGCTAGTTGTATTTTACATAAATTTTAAATAATAATAATTTTATCTTTTTTTTTCCTAGGAGAAATTATATCGTATAATGTGTAAAAGACACCATGAATATACATTTTTAACACGATTAATACGCGTGTATGTGTTCTACAAGTTTTTCGTAAAATTTCCCAAAAGTTTATTCCATACTTTGAAACTTTCGTTATTATATTTTGGTACTCCTACTTAATTTTTACTAAAAGATTTAAAAACTATACATGGTAATTTTTAGTTTATCAAAATATGTACAATATGTGGGATACAGTAATAACATACGATATGTGTGCGAATATCTTTTTTTTCTTCCTATATACATAAGTACATATGTATCTACATAAACTCACATACGATTCAAATACAACTCTGATTATAGTAAAAATAAAACATTATCCCCATTGATCCTTTTTACGCTTTCAAATATTCTGCTATCAGGAATTAAAAAATACGATCAAATCATATCTGCTTGATGTACGTTTATAACATATTTAACATTAAGATTGATTTTTTTTTATTATAGAATCAAAAATCATTTTTTTCTTTTTCCAAACTTTTATAAAATGAAAGTTACGTAAAAATATATTTCCAAAACTAATATCCTGTAATTCAAATAAAATACAAAAATACTATGAAGCAGTATAGTAGGGTTTATTTGTTTAGATTAAATACTTCAGTTCACAACAATATCGCTTATAAAAAAAAAAGGAAAAAAAAATAAAATGAAAACACTGACGAATAAAATCCAATCAATCATCATTTTCTTTATGGGACTTTTTCATTTTATTTTAATAATAAGTTCTTTTTGGGTTTGTTTTTGTTATTTTTCATTAAATGTTGATATCCTTTCTATTAAATTTTATCTTTTCAATTTGTCTTTTTGCCTTTTTTTCATATCTTTCTTTTTCATATCTAGATACTTATATTTGAAAGTTTTGTATAACAATTCAATGACCTAAATACGTTTATGTAAGCCTATAAGGATATATGTATGTAGAATATATATTTTTTGTATTTGTTTTGTTAACGTAAACGTAAGTCAAAAAAGTAATACATTTTATGAAATTTAAAAATTTAACCTAAAACTCTTGTACGTATGTAAGAATGTTATAGCAATTTGTACATATATAACGTTAAGCTTTGAAGACAATTTTCAGCTTTTTAAAAATTTTCCTTCTGTATGTATATTTTCAATTTGAAGACAAATAAGAAAACCATCTTGTAATGATGCTAGATAATATTAATATTTTTGAATGAGAATAAGTAATAATTAATTTTAATTTTTAGTTCCTTTGACAATAATTAAGCTTATTTAAAAAGCCATCATTAAGTATTAATTAACTTTTTGGTGTGAAATAAAAGTGAAGTGAAATTGTTAAAATTTTCCTTGAAGAAGAAAAACGGCTTTATATTATTGTACAATTAACCTATTTTCCTTTGAAAAATTCATTCCTTTTCAAGTTATACTAATTTATAATTTTTTGTTTTTTGTGCATAAGGAATTAATTTTCGCTTTTGCAAAAAAAAAAAAAAAAATAAAAAAACGCTGCAGTTAAGAAAATAAAATGTCATTAGGTTTTTTTTCTAACATTTTCAAATAACAAAGAATAAGAAATGAAAATGAGCCTAATTATATTTTTGTAATATTTTAAAATGAAATTAGATTTGTAGGTACAGGAAATTACATTAAAATTAGAGTGTTGAAAAATTATATTACCGTAAATAATTACTTTCAAAAACAAAATGAAATTAATTAAAGGGTAGTAAATACGTATATTAAAAAATATTTTAATAGAGAAATAAGACGTGACTGTTTTAGTAATTTATTTTGGTTTTATTTTTTTTTTAAATTTTTATACTTTTTTCTTCTGTTCATTTATTATTTATGTTAAAAATTTTTGGTTCAGCAGTGATTTGTTCTTTTTTTTAAATATAACTTTTTACTAACTAATTCCCTTAAGTGAATTTTTTCGGATATTATTTATTTAAAATGAAGAATCAAATAGAAAATATGTATGTTGGGAGGAAAGAACAAAATCAAAGCAAGACAACCAAGATAATCTAGATACTATGAGTCAATAACCTATTTTGTGATTTTTCCTAGAAATTTGAAAAACTTTTGTACTTTATAATTTTTTTGTTCCCTAAAGCAAAAGTAAACAGAAAATTTAAAAGAAAATTGATTTTATTTATTTATGATGTTAAATTGAAAAATAAGATGCATGAAAACATAAAATTTTCATAGATATTGTAACTAATAATACGAATAATGTAATATCTACAATTCATTGGAAAATTCATTTGAAATGTTTGAACATAGCCGCAGATGTTATGTTTCTTAAAAATTTAAAAATACGAAAATAGTACTGCATAATTTGACTATTTATTCTCCCCCTAAAATTCGTTTTTCGAGGCAATATAAAATTTTCCGATTATTTTTAAATGTAACTAAAAAGGAAGAAAAAAATTTCGTTTTTTTATGATTTTCAATCTGAACTTATTTTTATTTTCACAGATAAAATTCCAACACAAAAACAACAGAAAGTGCAAACTGCTTAAATTTTCAGCATTATTATAATATAATACAATAATTTACAAATTTTATGCATTTTTAAAATAGTAGAAGCGAAAGAAAAATCCTCAAGGAATTTTCATATGAATTTTTGTGCCACAAGCACGTAAAGTGGCCAAAAAAGTAGAGGCTCTCTACCCTCTAGTCATATATCGATTTTCAAAAATTAAATTTTTTTTTTTTTTAGTTCAACATTTGTTGTGAAATTTGAAAATCTGTGTCTCGAGAACTCCAAGTCTTACAACAGAATCCTTTCTAGATTTATGAAATTATTGTATTTACATAGAAGTATTTAGATTTTTTTTATCTTACACATTCATAACACAAGCATTCTTATCGAATTATTCTGATGCTCATTTTCTTCTACTATTTGTGCAATTCAAAAACATACAGTCATAATAAATATCATTACCGCACCACCGCTCAATTTATTCCTTTCCAGACACATTCATCATTTTAAGTAACTCTTATGTATGTTTAGTTAATGAAATAATTAAATGTATAAAATCAAAAAAAAAAAATATTTGAGAAGTCATTATTTTTAGTTATTTTAAATTAAACACATTCCAGATTTTATAATTGAGTAGAAACACCAAATAATATACTCGTATGCACTCATATGTATCAGATACTGTATTAAACTAAGATCAACGGTATCTATAGTATGTATATTTTTACTTTATCTTACTTAAGAAGTCTACATCCACAATCATTGCATCATATATTGTATACGTACATATAGTATATAAAATCTATTAAAAATTCAAGTGGTATTCTCAGACATTGAAAACCTGTAAGGACTGTTCATATTTAAAAAGAATGATTAATACTGCAAAAAGTAGCACTTGTGTTATAATTTAACACATAATTAGTTTTTATACATACATACATTGTTTTATTTAAATATATCCTTAGGTTATTTTTTATAAAATACACATCAACACTTTATGAAAACCTAGACATTTCATCTTTTGATCACGAATGATGATTTTTTCTAACAAGAAAAAATTTTCATTGAAACGTTTCACGTTAATTTTGATTTAAGAAATAAACAAAGTCAACATTAGAAGACAAAATTATAAAATTATGATATTACGAAGAATATTTCTATTGCAAGCTATAGTTTTCTTGTTCTTCTTCCATAGTTTGACATAGTTAAGTTACAAGTAGAGCTCAAATTTAGCCACTACAATTTCTTTTAGTTTTAACCTCCACATACAGTTCTGTCCACTTGTCAAATGCATCCATTTTTTAGATTTTATCAGTAGCTCCGCATCTTCATCTACATTATGTTGCCGTCCATCTATAGCTCTAGGTCTGCTTGCTGATCCATCACATTGTGGGTACTCTTTTGTTGTCGACATTGTACAATTGACACTCTTGCCTTCACTCGTCATTCTCTTTGGTGAAGTAATTTTCTATCAAATTTTTCCAAGGATTTTGTGTCATTGTCCATGCATTACTTATCTCCATGATTCGTATAGCACAATTCTGTGGAAAAATTTTAATCTCATTACAAAGCTAAGTACTTCTAAACACCACATTTTCTCTCATATTTTTTTTTTTTTTTTACAAATAATTTCCACAATTTTTCACATTTTAACCATTTAAAATTATCGGTCAATGTAATTGTGAATTTAATTTAATTAATTATGTAAAGTAATTCAAGTACAAAAGCAATTTTTATTCTTTCTACATTATAAATAATTTATAAGTTTTCATAAGGACTTTTCACAATCAGAATCATATAAAATATCTGTTTTTATGCTGCTGCTTTTTTTTTTTTGTTGTCTGTCTGTCTCTTTTTCTCTCTATCTTTTATTAGCAATTTCATTTTCATTCATATTGACAATGACAAATTTACCAATTTAATTTTTTTATTTTTTTCAACAAGAAAAATGTTTTTATAAATGAAAAATAAAGCAATTAAATACAGAAGAAGAAAGAAGAAAAAAGAAGACGAAAAAACACGATGTATTACAAATGAAAATTCATTAAATTTTATATAAATGTATCGAAATAAAAATAACAACACCATAAAAATGTTTAAAAAAAAATAAAAAAAATGTAAAATAAAATTATTGTGCTAATTAAATAAGGCAATTTATTATTGTAATGTTTAATATGGAATTTTATATAATTGGATAATGTTTTGTGAAAATTTTATTTTGTTGTTTTTTTTGTTTTTTAAATTTCAGTTTGTCCATAATTTTTTTCTTTTCTCTTTTTCTTGGTATTTTGCTATTTTTTAATTTAAATTATAAATAATGTCCAGCTTACTTTTTGTATAATAAGCCAATTTAATACGTTTTAATTTTACTAATTTAATGGACGGACATATTGTTGGTTTTTTTTTTGTACTTTTTAAAATAAAAAATTGTAGAGCATATTTTTTTTCCTATATTATAATGCAAAATCGACACATCAAATTAATATGAAATTGTGAACAAGAAAAATACATTTTTAAAAACGAACATTATTTTTTAATCGCTAGTAAATTTTAATTCCAGTATAATACGTATCACAATTTATTTAAATTGCTACAATTTTTTGTTTTTTATTATCTGATAAAAAAAAACTTTCAAGTAGATTAATTTGTTATGCTTTTTGAAAATAGTACTTATAAACATTGAAATAATGAAAATGCTTTTCTGATGAAAGTAAATATTTTCAATTATGAATGGAGTTTCTATTGAATGAAAATCAATGGAAAATCTAAGGCTGAATTGAAAAATATAAAATTATTAATATATCATTAAAAAAAAGGATTAGTTACATATACCAATAAATTTCTCAAGGTTTTTTTCTTTCATTGAAAAAAATAAAAGCAGTTTCGTTTACTGATTTACCTTTTTAAAATACCTATAGTTTGTTTTATGCTTTAAAAAAAAAAATAATATTGGTTGACTTGAATTTCTGTCGATATGTGAAACAGAATATATTTAAAAGGAAGTATTTGTAAAAATATTAGACAAAATATCAAAAATCTTAAAGGAAAAAAAAAAAAAATAACGAATAAAAAAATATTTCTAAAAAAAAGTATTAAATTACATTTTATTACTTTGAATGAAAGGTAAATGAAAATATGAGTATTGGATTACATGGTTTAAGGCAATTTCGAAAAAAAGGGATAAAAAAAGATGTTAAGGAAGAAGAAAATGAAGAAAATAAAATTTTGTCTTTAAGAATTTAATAATTTTATGTATTTTAAAGATAAAACACTAGCATAGAATTTCTTGTAATAGGAAATTCGATTTTACAAACTAGAAGGATTAGGTTCCTTATTGGTTTTCTTATAAAAAATACCTGGGAAAATAATATGTATGATATTAAATTAGATATTATATTCCTTTTTATTTATATTTTAAAACCGATAATAAGTACAATAAATTTAGTATTTGAATTTTCTTATTTTTCGATGACTTTTCTATTAGTTTATTTTCAATTAATTAATTACTTACTAATCTTTTTGCACTTTTTGAATGTTTCTAAAATCCATTTAAAAGCTAAAAATTATATATGTAGGCCTCTATATTCAGCGAACGCTAAAATATGTTGCGAAAAGTGGAACTGGTTACTTTTCGTAAAAAATTGCCATTGACCTTGAATATCTCGGTACGAAACTATTGAAAATAGACCCCCTTCCCCCTACCATACGATTTTTTAAATTTCTCTCCGAGATCTACCACCCCTTTCAGTTTGGCACACAAACTGTGAAACATCCTGTATATACGTACATATGTATGTAACTTAGTAGAGAAATTTGTTTAAAAAAATTAAACTTTCAATGAAAAAAATTTCATTCCGGAAAACACCCCAATTTTACTTTTAATTTAATTTATTTTGTTATGTGAAGGTTTTTCTGATGAACATGTTTTCCTTAAAATTATGTGAAACTGATTAAACATTTTAAGGTAAAACAAATACGCATGTATGTACCTTTTTTTACATGTTACTTTTACATTATGTAATATGAAACAAAATCGTATCATTTCCACTTTACCTAATTTGATATACCTAATTAGGATCTTTATACTAGGTACTTGATTAATTGGATCCCGATAAATTAAAAAAACAAGGTATATGAATTTTAATTTAAGACTTTTAATTCTTTGTTTGTATCTGTGTAAATTGTATAATCGATTACCTAATAGATGGTTAAATACTGAAATATTTACGGAACTTTAAAAGGTCTGAATGTTAAACATTTTTACAAAATTTGGAGAAAAACAAAAATAACGAAAATATAAATTACATATGTCATGTTGCTATTTTTTTTTCTTTTGGATTGTGATTGATCAATAAATAAATTTAAAGAAAATATGAATAAAAAATAAACTGAATAGGATGGGATTTTTGGGTGATCTAGAAATTATATTTTTGATTTTCGATTAGATGACAGTTATTTGCATAAAGATTAGTGTAAAAGTAGGCTAGAAAGATTAAGGTGTCCCTGAAACGTGAAAATCTTACAATATCAGTAAATTGATCAATTATGTCCACAACATTCTTGCAAATTACAACTTTTTTCGTATTAGAGCATTTTTTTGAAAATTTTTGATTTTTGAAATTTTTTTTAATCAATTGCCTTATTCGGGAATTGTCTATTTAGTGTAAAAAGAAAAAATTATTGCACTTGCCAAAACACGGTTCCAGACATTGGGGAGCTTCTTATACTCAAGGACCTTGGAGAAATAGCAAAAGTTATGGTCAGAGACATTCTACGATTCCTAAATGGACCAGGATGGCTATATTATAGTGGTCTACCGGTGTGTTGAACATCATTTCCTAAGGTTACGCGAAGTGTGGTATCAAAACAGCACTTTCAATGCTAATTGAGTCTTTGAAAGATTTTCAACCAACGGCAACCAACCAACCTATTCAAATGAATTTGTATCCCGCTTTTCTACATCTTCTTTTTGATTTACATTTTCATACATATACATACATACTGTACATATGTATATACATACATGAATTTATTAAAAATTATGATCACCATAATATTTTCAACAAATTAATTTTAATTGAAAATTAATGATGTTCGTTAAAATGTAATTATGACAAAACATTATATTTTGGTTCTCCTATAAAATGTTTAACATTTTTTATCGTTGCAGTGGTTTTGAATGATTTACGTTATTTCTGAAAATCTATCACATTTGATTCATGTGACTCAGCGTACGTACATAGAAAAAAAAAGAAAAAAAAATTCAAATTAAATAATAATATGATGATAACACTGTTAACTGATGATGAGAGTAAACGAGTACATACAAATAATAATCATATCATCATAATGCTAAAGATTGAATTATCAACAGAATTGATTTAGGGTAAAAATAACCATTTTCGACATCATATTTTCAGCAAACTTTAAAAGCAGAAGAAAAAATAGTAAAACATTAAACTTTCTCAACATAGAAATTTAATCCTTAAACACACGAAATAATTGAAAATTCCGTTAATGAAATAAAAATTTAAGAAATAAATCCAAAAATAATTAAAATAATTAAATAAAATTGCTAAGAAAAATAACAACAACAAAAAAAGTGTTTATACAGAAACACATATTATTCCTTTTCGAAATTTAATTAAAAATGAGAATCTGAAAAAGAAATTAAAAGTATGTATGTATTGTACATAATTTGTTTTTAAAATTGCTTGTACTTACGTAATTATAACAAATTCACAATATAGTGTTGTTCACCCTACTGTTTTAAATTTTCAAATAAAATTACTCGTGTCAATTTTAAATCTGTTTCATAGTATTATATGTCGCAATATTATATGAAAATCAATATTGTGCTAAACACTTCATCAATACGTGATTAGACTTATAATTACATTTTGTTTATGAAATTGTGTAAAACAACTCATATTTTACCACATCATCATATTCATAGGATTATTATTGTGCAGTGAATATGAACATTAGAGTTTTTTTTTTTAATAATTATTTGTACATATAATTTAATAATATAGATGTATTTTTTATATTGAACTTGAGGATTTTCAGTTTTGCAATTAGCAAAGAAGTAAAGTTTATAAGAGAAATAAAAAGCTAGAAAAAGTCGATTTTTTTTTTTCTGTCATCACGTTTTTTTCCATTTCTGAATATTCCACTGCTTGCAGATTTTTTGTTTTTGTTTTTTTGGACTTAAATCCTTTAAACAGAGGTATAAGCATTGAAAGCTGAGAAGTTTAAACCCTATAGCATAGAAAAATAATTGTGATCTGCTGCGTTTATATTGCCAAATTGTTTAAAAATTAGCAAATAAAATCGAAAACAAAAGCCAGTGATTATTTGATAACAATAGTTATTTCAAATGCTGGAAATAAAACAAAAAAACTCATGTTGTCATTTGTTACCAGTCCAATTGAATTTTACCTTTCAACGCGGTTCAAGCATTTTTTAACATTTTTCTATAGTAAATTTCATAATTTTCATTTCAAATTTTTGTCGAACACAACACTTTATCTATTATCTACGGTCAATACGTCAAGAACATAACACAAACTATTTTTTTTCCAATTAAATTTTCATAAATTTTTCTATTTAAAAAATATTTAAATAATATATTCTTTTCCTTTCACACACACACACATACACACACATATAAACGTTAAAGTTCTTTTTTCAATTTGTGTTTATTTTATTTCGACAGACTAAGTATTTATTTTTATAAAAACACAATAGTAGTACTCACAATCGGTAGAAGTTGACCGTAGAAGTCGAAATTGTGGAACATCAAACACTTCGAAGTGAGTCAGATCATGAAGACTCTTTTCGAATATGTAGAAGTCGAAGTGGAAAAAATCGAAAAATCTGAAACTGTCAGCAATCTGTCAAGTAACATACACGAATTGACATTTGCTATAATGCAGATCAGCTGACTTTTTTCTATTTTTCGATTTTTCGATTAAAAACATGGTGTAACCAATGGAAATCGTAGAAGAATGGAAAAGTGTCAAAATCATATAAAATAATTTCGAGGTGGAAGTTTCTTTTTCGATTTTTTCCATTCTTCTACTATTTCTACAATTTCGATCAACTTCCACACATTGTGAGTACTACTAATAATTAAAACTAAAATATTCCAACAAATTATGTACAGATATAATCTAAAGCTTTTTATTATTATTGTTATGATTCTTTTTTGATATTTTTTTATCGTATTTTATATTCTCCTGTTTACTACCCCTTTGAAACATTTCAGTTATAACGGAAAAAACTTCATAGATTCTTGAAAACTGAAATTCAGATAAAGAAATTATGTTAATAAATAATGGCTCAAATGTATAATTTTATAATTCCGGTTCTTTTCAGCATAGAAAAAATACAAAATATTTATTTAATTTTGTATAATGCATTTTCTACTCAAACGTCTGAAAACAAAGAATATTATTTATCAATCCTTTTTGTTAACCGTATTTTTTAAAAGAAAATAAAGTAAAGAATAAAAGTTTTCAATGTTTTCAATTATTTTCTATATACTTTCATTATGTTCTTTAAGGCGCATGCTGATTCATTGAAAAAGCTTTCAAAACTATTTTAAACATTTATATGCTGGATATAAAAGGGTTCATGCGTTTTTATCATATTCAATAAATTCATGTAAATAATGTATTGAGAAAAAAATAGAGTAATTAGAAGCTGTTATACAAAAATATCGTGTTATAGTGCCATTAATCTCTAAAAAAAAATATAAAAAGCGTTTTAATATAAATTAGTTTTCTTTTTATATTTTAACTAAGCTTTTAAAAATCTTTATTCAATGATTTATGATTAAAAATCTAATTCAAAGGTTTCTAGAGCAAGTATATACAAAAATAATATTATTCAAAACAGACAAAAAAATCATAAAAAACATTTCCTAATTTATTGAGTACAACTAATTTCGAAAATTTTTCAAACAACATTTAACTTTCATAAAATTTCTCTATAGAAATATATTTAATTCAATTTTAATAAAAGGATTATAAAACATATGTAGGTGCCTAAATTAATCGATATAAATGGAACATTAAAAATTCTTAAATAAACTTCCATTAAAAATAATTATATGATTATGTGGATTTTTTATTTTTTTTAAATAAATTATGAAAAATTTTTGAAATTCAAAGTAACAACTTTTTGTATACCACAACAAGCTTAATGAAATTTTCAATTTTATATACCAAAATTGAATTTGATTTATTTATTCTGTTTTCTTGAGTAAAAACTTTCGTTGACTGATGGTGTAATTTAAAATATTTAAAAAGAATTTAATTTCCTTTGAGAACAACGCGCTTTAAAATACTTTTATTAAAAATATAATTAATGTTCAACCCACATGAAATGATGGTAAATTAAATTTTAACCGAGATATTTTACAAAAAATTAGAACATCATTTTTAGGGACCGTTAACTATATTGAATGAAAGAGAAATCTTTAAAAAATTTAATATTCTTTTATATAACGTTTTTTTTTTTAAATTTTGTTCTGTAAAAGTTTAAATGGAAAAATGAAATCATACTTTAATATTCTATTTGAAAATGAGAATAGAAAAAAAAAATGATATATTAATAAGAATTTTAAATTGAGAAAACAAAAATTGAGGTTTTTTCAAAATTGCAAGTCTGCTTGCTTTCATGACAATAAACGTGCAACTTAATATTTGCTGAGGTATAATATATTTCATTTTCTTAGCAACCATTTTCAAGCAAACTATAGAATGATTCTAAAGATGATTTTAATTTAAATTAAAGAATATTGCTTCTTCATTTTGATTAACATGCACATTGGACAGTTATTTAATTTACACATGACATTTTTATAAACTATTATTCTCGTGGAAAATAAGTTTAAAAACTGTGAAAAAAATCCTTGCTTTGACACTTGAATTTTTGAAAGTAGCTTTTAAAGTTATATTTTTAAAATAAAGTTTAAATAATTCGACACGATGCAAATTTTTAGATGAATAATGCATTTTTATTTTGAAAATAAGTGCTTTATTTGTCATCAAAATCAGTAATAAATCAATTTTTAATTTTTATTTAAAATAAATTCAAACTGAATTATTGTACAATCTACAAAAAAAAAAAAAAAAAAAAAAAAAAAAAAAAAAAAAAAAAAAAAAAAAAAAACGATTACTAATTTCCATATAAATGCATGTACATAAGTATTTAGGATGCATTACTACAGTACACATTGTATGTGTAAATGTAATCATAATTTATCATCGTCGGAGCTCAAAACAACTGACTAACAAATAAAAGCACCCACACTGTATTGTTTTACATGCATGAGAATTGAGATTAAAATGTACTTTTATTTAAAAGAAGACAAAAAAACATAAAACATGGAAATTATTTTACTTGTTTCAAATTTCTCATTTATTGCATATGTTTTTTTTAATATTTTATCATTGTACATCGCTATGAAAATTTTAAAAAAATTACAGACAAAAAATAAGTAACATATCAAATATATTTATATGATTGTGTAAAATTTAAGTAAATATTTAGTAAAACAAGGGTCAAAAAATTGCAAAATACACATGTCATGGAAACAATACTAATGTGTATTTATTCTTGCTACACAGGAAATATTACTGTTATATTTGAACTAACTACATTATATGACGCCAAACAGTCCTAAATAATATTACGTTAAAATAGTTTGTTCGTTTAATAACCCAAAATAAATATGTATGAATAAAAAAATAAAAATAAAAGTAGATAAATAAATAAATAAATGTCAAAATAAGGATTTAAGTAGAGAAAAAAAAACAAATTATAGATACATATAAAATTTGTACAAAATGTGTTGATAAAAAGAAAAGAAGAAATAAAAGACAATTTTATAGAAGTTAGAAATATCCTTCAATTAAAAATGTATGTACACACTGATACTACCCGAGCAACCTGTCGTGAAGCATCTTTATTCATCTACATATATACTTAGATGAATATAGTTGGATAATGCTCCATAAAGATCATAAAGACAAATAAAGACGCTCAAAGCTCTATATAGATAGCTTCAAATTATTATTTTTCAAAGATTTTCAAAGCAATATCATATAGATCTTTATCGTTATATAAAGCTACATATAGAATATCTGTCTTCCATCTTAATCAAGATCAATAAATATAATTTTTTATTTGTCGATAACTGTGGAGCTTATATTAACACTTAGTTTAACCAATACTAAAACGTACAATGCAATGGTGCAGTGCATGAGGTGGCTGACTTAGAAACCATAGGACCCTGGTTGGAACCACCAGAGAACCAAAAAAAAGTAAGGTAAGTAAAATTTCAGTTTTTAAATTATCAATACGTAACAACAAGTAAAATTACTTTGATTTCATAACGAAAAATGCATTAAAATGTAATTAAAAATTTTTTTTAAAAAAAAATTTTGGATTTTTGGTTTGGTTTCGATAAAGATCTTTAAAGTTACCTCTAAAGAAAACGGTGAAAAATCTTTGTAGCGCGATATCGACCCTCTTCGCAATCTTTGAAAAGATCTTTAAAGCTATTCAAAGTTACCTTTATCGATTGGTTGCGCGGGTACATACATATATCACTCAGTTTAATTAAGATTATTAATTTTCATTTATTGACGTTTTTTTTATTCTTTTACTTGACAAGAAAAAATATTTAATCACAATTTTAGTATAAAATTCAAGAAAGAACAAAAAAATCACAGATATTATGAATTTTACAAAATATTTCCATGGAGATTCCAACAATGACATTATTATTAATACTTTTTTTTTTTTGTTGTTGTTGAAAAATAATTATTTTTTTAAATCCTCAAATTTTTTTTTACGTTGATTAAAAAAATGTTCTAGCTCTACTTATTCTTTTCTTAGTTTTTCCTTGTACCTTATTCACTGGAAGTTGATTTAAAATTCAACAAAAAAAAAAAAAATAAATAAATGAAAAAATAACAAACTGTATACAAAAAATTAAATATAGCGAAGTTTTTAATTATGTCCTTGGCCTGTTAAAAAAAAGGACATTATAATGACATTAAAATTAAATGTCTTAGAAGGACTTTCATTGTTAACGAAAATGTTTTTTTTTTTTTTTTGTTTCAAATGTTTTCTAAGTGGACCTTCAGCTGTTATGTTATTAATTTCTTAAATATTTTAATTTCTTTTTTTTACAATTCATAATTAATTTAACACAAAACAGTAAACACATACTTACTACGCTGAATCCTTGCAAAAAAAAAAAGTAAGTATTCCAAGGAAAGGTATTAGAAAGTATTAAAAATGAATTGAAATCACTGTACCAGAAATTGAATTAGCACAAGGACTTTGAAACTCTAAACTAAGTACAGTTACATAATTCACCGTGAACATGATTAACAATAGTTTTATAATATTTTTTTTTTTATTTTTCAAATTCTAAAAAAATAAATTTTTTAATTTGAATTTAGGTTGACCGTACTTTTATTGTACTGAGAATTTGGCTATTGTTACATAAAACTTTGTTTATTACATTAAACGGTTCAATAATTTTTTAAATAATTTAATTAATTATAAAAGTATTTCTACACAATAATGCAAATGTAAAAATTTTAATTAAGTGCTAGCTAAAAAATTTCATTTTTTCATATTTTTCCACGTGAATTGAAAAAAAAAACACTATAAAGTTTTCTTTCTACGTTTTTGAATCTTTTAAAAAAAAAAACTATTTTAAAATTTCATTAAAGAAAACCTAAGCACAATGAAAAAAAGTTTAATTAATTATTTTACTTACAAATAAAATTAAACCATTTGTAAGTTAAAAGCTGAGAGATTTTAACTTTGTTTAAAAAAAGCTAATGGATCAAGGAATAATTAGGTACAAAATTAAGTTTATTTTGTAGTATCTGTCAAATCAAATATAAAAAAAAAGTATGAGCTTATCTTCTAAAAATAATAATAAGAAGTATTTTCCCGGTAGATTTTCTTTAAAAAAAAAAAAAAAAACTCAACTTATATTTAAGAAATATTTTGTAAAGAAGACGTACACATCTGAAATTTATCACAATCACAATATTTATCATTCTTATTATTTTTATTTTATTGTTGTTGTTATTCTTGTTTTAATAAATGTCAAGTTTAATTTGTAAGCCAATTATAATGTCAACTCCTACATTGTGTTTTAAATTATAGCATAAATGTAGCAAGTAAATGAGTGTCTAATAAAAATAAATTTAAAAAAAAAAAGGAAACAATTAGAAAAAACTACATGCTTTCAAAAGAAGAAGAACGTGTTTATTATTTTTTTTTTTCTGTGGATAATTAAAATTTTTCTTTGTTTTTCTTTTTCTACAAAAAAAAAAAAAAAAAAGCTTAATAACTGAAGAACAAAATAACTTCCTATTTTTATTTTCTTTTTGTGTACTAAATGTATATTTTGGCATCATAAAGAGAAAAAAAGTAGAAGATGATAAAAGACCTTGAAAAGAAGAAAGTAACATTTTTTCATGGATTTCGAATTAATTGAATTTTTCAAAATGTAGAATATTTTCACGTATACCTACTATTTTTTTTCTTAAATGCTTTTTTTGTGTAACAAATTCTATGAAATTTTAATTAAAAATGTTGAATAAGTTATTTTCACATTTTAAAATATTTTTCTATAGAAAAATCTTCTTTTAAGACGCTCTTTTTTTTACACCGAAACATGAAATTCTTATTCAATTCATTTTTACTGTATACAAAAAAAAGACGACCATAAATTTATTAATTTTATTATTTTTTTTGCTACTATACTTACGACTAAAAATCATTAAAAACTTTTTATGTATTGCTACAAAAATATTAAATACATCTTCAAATTATTTTTCAAATAAAGATTACACATATGACGTACATATGTATATGTGCTAAAAATACATCCTGTCAGTATATTTAACTATTTTGATGATATACACAAACTTTTGATAGTAGGTATAATAATAAAATAATCTTGTTTAACTTCATGATATACATAATCTGATGTTGTTATATTATACTTAAGGTTATTTTGTAAATGGACAAAATCTATTGAGTACACAATAATAAAAGAAGCCAATATTATACAATAAAACTTGAATTGACTTAAGATAAGTAGTTTAGTAAAATTTTATTGATAAAATTTATTTGATTACGAAAAAAAAAAGCAAATATAACAAAAAAAATATTTTACTTATAAAGTTTAATTTGTTGTTATTGTATTTTTTGATAAAAACCAAAGTTTCCTATTGATTTTGTATGATAAATTTTTTTTTTTCAGAACAACATACGCGGAAAAATAGTCTTCATGTACGTATGTAGATATCAAAACAAAAAAAGCCTTTAATCTTAAATTGAACATATGTACTTTTTTGTTTTCTTTGAAATGAAACACACGCTATATTGATGATTTAACAAAATATTTATCTTACACGTGTTTTATTATTATTATTAAATATTTGACTGATTGAATTGAAGAAATTAAACGAAAAAAAAGAAAAAGCTTTATTTTAAAGGTTTATACATATACATACAATAAAACAAATAAAAAACAGAAAATTTTCTACCAATTTATTTTGTTTTTTTTTTATACATTTTATTATCCTTCAAATTTCCTTTAGAATTTAGAAAGAAATGCTACATCACATGATCATAATAGAATATTTTGCAAGAACAACAATAAAAAAACGAGGAGAAAAAAAGTGTCGTTATTATTTTTGTTCCTTGTTTTTCATCCCATAGATATAAGAAAGTGAAAAAGAAAAAGGATCATTATAATTGAAGGAAAACTTAAAAGAATATTTAATAAAGCAGTTCATATATTCATGTATGTACCTATATAAAATGTGACAATAACACAAGTACAAGCATAGTAACACAATTTGTAATGAAAAGAATCTTTACAAGGAAATATTCTTTCGTTATCATTATTATTATTTTCTTTTTTTTAATGACAACGTGAGTCTGCATTTCTTTTCTATAGATACTTATCTGTTTTTAGCTTTGTTATCGATTTCTATTTATGTGACAGCAACCATATAGTAATAGTACCTACATACATAATATACATACTCGTATATACATACATTCAAGACAATAATAAAAGCTTTTATTATCATGTTCTTTTATTGCTCACTGTAAATGAATTTACCCTACTTTTACTTTCACAATATCGTATTATAGTTATTTTCTTTTGTGTATTATTAAGGTTATAAAACCTGATTTTATACAATTGCTTCATTTAAGTGAATTTTATCTTAAAAAATAGGTATGTTCACCATCTATTTTTTTTTTTTTTTCATGGAAAAAATAAAAGAATTGTTGACTGTTTAATCAAAATTTAAAAAAAGACTTTCATTCAGTGAGATTGATTATACTTAATCAAAAATTTTAAAATTTTCATTGGAAATAAATCCAATATGAAACTTCTGAGAATTGGTCGAAAGTCATAAAAAACAAGGAAGAAAAGGAAATTGTTTGAAAATTGCACAAAGTACTGTGAAAATTTTTTAATATCAATCTAGGACTTCATTAAAATATATATTTTTCTCTTTTTTATATTAAAAATTAAACAATATTAAATAATATTTTCATCAACAATAAGAAGTTTTTTAAAGGTCAGTAGATAGAGAGGTCAATTCATTTAATAATAAAAAAATAAAAAAACTTATGATACAAAAAAGTTGAAATTGTAAAATTAAATTTATTTCCGGTCTAAATAATTTTCAAAAAAAAAGAAAAAAAAAAGAAAGATACAAACGAGTATTTAATCTGTATGAAGAAAAAAAAAATCTTTTTATTAATAAATAAATAAAATTTAAAATGAAAATAATTTGAAATATTAAATTTGTCATTTATCTTGAATTGCTGTCTTTATTCAATTTTCATCCAATAAATCAAAATTTGTGAAAATAGCACTCGAACAAAAAAAAAAATTGATTGAATTACAAAAATTCATTTTTTTCTATAGAAATGAACATGAATGAAGTATTCATGTAGGTACTTTGATGTTGAGTGTAATAAATGTATAAGGATATCAACCTGTAGAAGATCAAGGACAATATAATAGAGAAAACGTACACTACGTTACTTTTTTATTTAATATTTTTATTTATAAAATGATACAATGTATATCTGTATGTATTTTCGTTTTAGTCAACCATTTTTATATTTTTATCTGTAGTTACATTTTTTTTTTGTTAAATTGAAATTCTCTTGATAGATACATCAGACATTTCTAATGAAATTTATTTCGAAAATATTTACCTACATATGTGTGTATGTACAAGTACTTTATTATATTTAATAGTTTGAGTGTGTAAAAATGTTGTTTCACTTTAATGATTTCTGTAGGCAGGCATAAAAGCAAAAATAATCAATACTTTATCATTAACATTGCAAATTGTCCAGACATCAAATTCAACCTCATCATGTGTAATTTTGTAGAAAAGCCAATTAATGTGGTCAAGTACTTATCTTTATGTCCTGAGGTTGTTTGTATTTAAATAATTGTCATGATTCTATTTGAAAATTGTTAACTTTGAATATTGATTTGAAAATTTGAGAAAAAAAAAAAAATAAATAGAGAAAGTGATGATTAAATAATGTTATTCCGTAAGCTTCAAATTTTGAAAATTCAAACTGCCATTATTTATTCACTTAACATTTTCTAGCTATTTGTGACAGAATGTCGGCTAGTATTAGTAATTAATAATTAAAACATTTTTCAAATCATACATTGTCCTCACCCAAGGAAACATCGTTTTTACTATAGGTTTATATGTATGTGGGTTTTTTTGAGGAAGTCACAGGGTATCTAGTAAAGTAGGTGAAAACAAACCCTGTACATAGTTAAAAAAGCGTAAGAGATTGGATCCCTACCATTTTTTCCTTTTTCGTTTATCTCGATGTCATTTTCAATTCGGGCACTTTAACTGTTCATGATATCTTTCTAAGCTCTTTTACAAATACTTCGTGATTACTGATTTGAAACCAGTGCTTTGCAGACAGAGAAAACTTGATTTGAAGTTCAGTGGGACACAGGTTACATTACATTACAAAACAGCAAAAAACTAAATTACACGAAACACATTCTAAAAGAGCATTTTTGAGTGAGCCAAAGCATAGAAAATTAGATGATAGAATAGATGAATATTTTTCAGTTAATTAAACGAGAAATAGAAGAAAGATTTTCAATTAAAGTACGTTTTCATAACGTTAGTATTTTCTGTTGAATAAAACGAAAAAAATTCTATGAAATGAATAATAATACTCTTTTAATCATCTATCTTCATGAAATGCAATTGCTTCAAATGCTAAATAAATCGTATTGTATTTAATTTCAAATTTGAGCATTTATATTTACAATGTTTCGTTTGTGTTATGTAATTCTCTACTTCTTTAATTATGCACATATCTGTCGTATGTACAAATGCCATTACATAAGTCAAATTTTAATTGTATAAGATTAATGTTCTTGAAATATCATTATTTTCAAATATCATATTTTCAATGTATTGTATTCGTTTATTTTTACGTATATATTTATTATCGTATAGATATTTTATATTAAAAACTTAAATTACAATTTTATTTATTTTTTTTTACAAAAATTTTACTTTCATAATGCATCTCTTCAAATAATTTAATACTTTTCACAATAATGGGAAAATATAAAACAGTAGTTTTATGAAATTTTAAAACTTTTATGTATTCTTATAAATAAAAAGTTTTAATAAAGTAAAATAAAAAAAAATAATAAAAATTGAAACTATAGAATGAAAAACATTATTTATTAAATTTAATGAGATTTTCAAACAGAAAAAAATCATGAAATGTTTTTTTTTCCTCTCTTTTATTTCTGTAAATACTACTTTTCATAATAATAAAAATTTCATATTTATAAATTTCTTAAATAAATTTTTTTCTCTCCTCTTTTTTTTTTAAAATTTTTGTGTTTAAATATTATTAAATATTTTTCACGTTTTTATAACTTTTAAACAAAGTGACAAGTAAATTTATATTTTATTTTAGAAATGTTTTTTTTTTGTTTTCTTCCAAACTTGGTGAAAAATAAATAAAATGCATTGAAACAACAACAACAACAAAAAATATTAAATAAATAATACATAAGAAAGTTTTTTTATAAACTTGATAATTTTGTTTCTGTGTAATTCTCATACATTTTTTTTCCTCTATCTTATAAGAGAAACAAAGTATATTTAAATTCTTTATTGCAGTAGACTTTTTTTCTTTTAAATTTATTATATTTTGTTTATTTGAAATTTTTTGTTTTTGTGAGAAATAAATTAGATTTTTAATTTTATAAATTAGTCACCAAGGTTAAATAAAAATTATAAGTTTCTACACTTTATAATCAGCATTAAAAATAAGGATGAAGAACAAAATAAAAGAAGGAAGAAAAAATTCTAAAAATAAAATAAGAAATAGACAAATAAAAGAGACACTTATTTAATTGAAAAAAAAATGAATAAATGACCAAAAAAATATATGCACATTTCAATAAATAATAACATTCGCATTCCACTTGTAACTGTAGGTGCATGTATAAAGGGAGCTTTACAACCCTCTTACTCGACAGCTAACTGCGAGGTGTGTGGTATCAAAACTGTACTCTTATTGCTGCCTAACCAATCATAGTTTATTACATGTTACTTTTTTTTCTTCAAGAAATAATAAAAAAGATCCTTGAATATCAAAAACTTACTGTGTATCTATGTAATACGTTTAAAAAAAATTAAAAATCTCTAAATAAGCGAGTCCTAAAATTTTCATTGTAGGAAGTGTGATTATATATTTTATATTTTTAATTAAATAACGGTATATCGTACAACTAAAAGATACAAAAAAAAGATACTTTACAAAGCCACTGTATATTCAAAAATATAAATTATTTACAAAAATTTATTGATAAAACGATATTGTCTCGTTTACGTTTTACTCGTTTTTTTTTTAAATTTTTTTGATCACAACCACAAAAACCATAATTTCAACGAAAATTGCCCGCTAACAAAAGCATGTACAATAAAAGGACAATAATGTGATTCAATGTTAGTGACAGCGGTTAGTCATTTACTTTTGATCCTAATTGTTCAAAAGATGCCATTATTTCATGCTCATAAAATTCTTTCATTGATGCGTTAACCCTTGTCAACGCATAATTTTCTATCGGTCAGTATTGTATCGCATCATTGCGTTTTATTTTAAATAAAACGGATGGAATACGCCTTCTTTGAATATTTGAAAATTATATTTTGTGTTGAGATTATGAGAAAAATTATATACCAAACCTAAAACATTTTCATTATCCTTTGAAAAAATAATTTCATAAAATACATAATTCTTGCAATGTGTCATTTTCCTAACAGTTCAAAGTAACATGAATATATTTTGTGGATTTGAAATGTTCTTTTTTGTAAATAAGGTCATATACGAAAAGGATATTTTTAATTAATTTGTCATTCAAATGATAAATAAATTTTCTCGGGCTTTTTGTTTTTTTTAAATTTTAATAATGACAATTTGAAAAGTTTCTCAAAATTACATACATTTAATTTTTTTATTCATATTCAACAGACAAATCAATAAATTCAATACGATATCTTATCAAATCCAGTTTATTTTAAATAATAAAATTAAAAGTATATATCCTTACCATTCTGTGACCCCAAACAACAATGCTTTTATTTATTTTTTTTCTTTGTAATTTTTTAGATATTTGAGAAAATTCACTTCAACCACTAAAAATATGTTTTCCATTTAAAAATAAATCCTAAAAATCCAATTAAAACTTGTTCAAAATAATTTAAATATGTACGTTACTCCTTTAATATATTCTAATGCTTGATTTTTATTATTCTCAAGGGAAATTTCACTATCAAATTTAACAAGCACAGACACACAGAATGATACAGTCAATGCATGCATACATCCAATTTTTTTTTTGCTTGTTTTTACAGTGAGGATGGAGAAGAGAACAACAATATAACATTTTCTGTATTCTTATTGGTTCTAATTTATTATGTATTCAAACACATTGAATGTACATTTTATAATAAAGCCAATTGAAAATTCGAAAAATATTCATTATTTGTCACTTCACTTTATAATTTAGTGGTATAGTCTTACAACGGCAATATATGTACATGTATAAATTGTGTATAAAATCTTCTATGGAAGATGAATTTCAATTTTCCGAATTTACAAGAATCAATTTTGCAAATAAAATTCAGGAAACAAAAAAAAAAAAAAAAAAGTAAAAAATTTAAGAATACGAAGAAAATAAATCCTTAACGAAAAAGCAATATCAATTTGAATTACAATTAAGTTGATGTCAAGTGCATGTAACGTACATTTAAGTTAGGTCTAGTTTTACCTTTTTTTTTCTTCCTAAACAGGATGTTTCATTTTATTTTGTGAAAAAGTTTATATGTACTCCTTAAAAAATGTTTTATAAAAAAATAGATACAAAAGTCTTTCATCTTTTCAACACGTAACACACTGGAATAGTGTTAACTGACTTGCATGTCAAATGAATTTTGATATAAGTAACATTGAACACACTTTCACATATGCTCACACTAAGGAAAAATCTGTGGAAAATGAAAGATCTTTCAATTTTAGATGAGTTCACAACGATCACTCTTTTAGAAAAATGTGATATCCCTTCAACAATATTGGCTCATACTTAACGTTTTACCGAAAAATTCTAAGAATTCTTATTTCCAAGGAATAAACCATAGTTTACTGTTTTCTTCTATTCATTTGAAAAATCTTCATTTTCAGAATTCATCAATCACCCTTTATATCAATACAAATGGTACCTATGATAAAAATTTATTTTCTGAGTTTATTTTTCTGTTTTCGATTTTTTTCCTTAATTCATTTTTCCTGATCAATCTTTTTCACTTAGCACATTTTTATTAAAATTCAATTTTTTTCCCTCACAATATTCTTTTTTGCTCTGTATTCAGTTGAAAAATTCCGATAAGAAATTTAATTTTAGTTGCTTATTTGAAATTACGACAACAACAACAATACAAAAAAATCAAATTACATGAATAATAAGTATTATACGTAATCGAATTTTTTTTGATCAGCACACACATGTAAATTTTCAATAAATGCATTTTATGAGAATGAAATGATTAAGTCATGTGAAAAAATTTATCATATATACGTATATTTGATTTTTGTGAATATGTAGACTTCTATTTACGTCATATGTGGATAAAATGCGATATATAAGAGATTATATTCAAAAAAATTCTATAATTTGACAATTTTTTCAAGGTTTTCAACTACAACAAAAAAAAAATATATATAAATACACCTTATTATGATAATTTTCAATTCCTTAAAGGATAATCTTTTATTTTTTCTTCTTGACTTGTACAGACTTTTATCAATAAAAAATGTTAGTATAAATTTACAAAAATGTAACACCGGGTCAAATAAAATATTGTGTAACACTAACACATCGATAAATTGAAGATACAAAAAAAAAAAACATTTATAAAATTTTGTTTTTACATTTCTCTAAAGAATTAAGTAACTTTTCTAAAAAGGACGAATCACAATAGAAAAACTCACACATTTTCGTATTATTTTATTGTTACCTACATTAAAAAACGTTTATATCTTCTTCTTTTTTTTTTCTGTTTTTCTGTTATTTTGTTTTGTTTTTTTTTTCAATTTACTACGAATTAAATTATACCCCAGAGTTTTTATAGACATTTTTGAAGTTTTTAACTTTTAAATGAGTCTCCAAGGATTCCAATTAAATAATTCTTTTTTAAATTGTATTTTGGCCAAAGATTTTTTTAAATTTAAGTTTCTAAATTTTATATTTTTACGATTTTTTAAGAATTTTTACAAAAGTATGTATGTATTTCATTTGTTAAAGAAAAGTCGACAAACAATTTAATTTTGACAAATTAAGTTAAATACATAGTGTATGTAGGTTTGAAAAAATTCTGAGAAAAATTAAGGATTTACAGAAATTTTTTCAATATTTTTTTGTAAACAATAAATATTTTCCAATAGTAGTTAAAAAGTTGATTTTCTTGGAAGGTCTTGGATTACTTATATTTTGGAAAAACAATGTATGAGGTTATTCTTTTAGTATCTTTTTTGTAGTTGAACAAATGTATTCTAAGAAATTCATATATTCAAACAATTCTGTAGTCTGTATTCTGTACCGTAATATATATAATCAGAATTCTTGAAAATCATGTTTGATGATTGAATAAATTTTACATACACGATACAATACAATGAACAATGACAGTTACAGTTGAAAGGAAATTCTTGTGAATTTATTCAAAATTTCTAGGATATTATTCACATTTATTGAATCTTACATAATTCTTCATAACGCAGTTTTATATTTTTCTTTCATATTTGTGATTATACGTACTTTCTTCACAAACTTATAATGAGAAAATTTCAATATTGTAGCGATGTGTGTTTATTCAAACAAGAGAAATAATTCATGTATTTTCATACGGTTACTTTTTTATTTATCTTTTTCTTTTTGGTTTATTTTATTTTTCAACATACGAGTATAAGAAAAAAAATCGAACAAAAACGTTGAATAAATTTGAATTTCAATTGCTTTATCAACATTTTTATATTCTATTCAAAAACAATTTAAATTTTCCAGAAATAAATAAGAGAAAAAAAATTCAGATAAAGAGACAGACAAAGGCAAATTGAGAAGAAAAGAAAGAAGTCATAAAAAATTACACCTTGATTTGTTTTTTATACAAAAACAAAAAAATTACAAAGAGGAAAACTAAATTGAACTTTTAAGAACAAAAAAAACACAAAAATAAAAAAATTACTTTCTTAAGAGAATTTTAAAATTCTTTCTTCACGTCTTGATGTCCTTAATTTACTTTGAAAAACAATTTAAAAATAAAGTTTTATTGAAGAATAAATTCTTTGTGAATAAATTTTCAAATATCTTACAAAAATTTTATTTAATTCTCAAAAAATTGAGCTGTTTATTCTAAAAGTGGGGCAAGTCCATGTTTCAGAAAAAAAAAGAATGATTTGAAGTAAGTATCATATTGATTTTGATGTGTTCTCACAAATAACTACATGTAAAGTATTTTTACACAATTCTTCCCAACGACCGTATTCTCGACATTTTTAGACCGATCTTTATTCATTCCTTCAAATTATTGTTCATACACAAATTTTTCAATGTGTTTGAATTTTAAATCCTGCAAAAACTTGTTTGTATCTTTGTGTTAGTATCTTCACCTCGTTAAATAGAAATCAGTTTGATTGAAAAAGTGAAGATAGACGAGGATACCGCACTACTCCCCTGGCCGACAAATGTCAAAAATACGGTTGTTAGGAAGAATCGTGTAAAAATACTGCATCACAGTAAAATAAAAATAATATGACAATATAACAGAGTTAAGCCATTAAAAAGACGTAGAAAATATCATAATAACATAAACTGGACTTATCCCACTTTTAAAATAAACTGTGTATAGTTTAACACGTATAAATTATCCCCATTGTAATGTCATTGCCTTGCAAACACATATGTCAAGTGAATAAATAAATAAAAATTAAATTACATAAAAAAATAAATATCTGGGATAATGAATACAATAACAATTGCCTGAATTAAAGTAATCTTGAACACCAGCAATACAAAATGTGTATATTTTATATCCTTTAAATATTTTATGTAGGTACTTACGTAAAGTGTTTTTATTTTCCATAAAAGATTTTTAATAAGTATTAACCTTCAAGGTAAATACAAATGCTCTCTTGGCATTAGTAATACTTTGAACTAGTGCATATTTCAACAAAAACAAAAAAAAAAGGATAAAACAACAAACTTTTATTGCTACACAAATACATAATAGATGCATAATGCTTTACGAGAGAACAAATTATTTTCTTACTTAAGCTGTGTGTGTCTTGTTATTTCTTTTATTTTATTTCATCATTTCTTTTTTTCTTTTCTTTTTTCGTTCTCTTTAATAATTTTAAGTATTTTAATACTTACAGCAATTTTATTACAGCATTATATAATTTATGAATATGACACACATTTATTAAAACTAAAGAAGAAAAAATAGTAGGTACTATAAAAAAAACATCAAATTTTAAGTACTGCAAATTGGGAATAAAAAAAAATCCTGACACTAAAAAGTAAGATGATAAAGAACTTTAGTTTAAAAATAGAAAAATCAAGAAGTCCTTAATATTGCTTTTTTTGTTTTCATCTTTTACACCCACTAAATATTTAAGTTATCTTCTTTCGAAAAGAGACACTTTGTGTCAGATGAAAATATTTCAAATAGAAAATCTAAATTACCACCGAGATGAGGCATATTTCAAAATACTAACAAGTACTTTTTTTTTTACAAATTGGAGTTGAATAAAAACGTGAATTTAAAAAAAAAATGTCCTCAAAAATTCTTTGTCTAAATTTGAGTAAGGATAAATCAAAATGTCTACCACCTACCACTCATTATTATTTTAAAAAGTTTAACTGTTTTTCTTTTGTCCTTTTTTCCACAAAAACCATTTTTTTTGTCAAAAGTTCTCATATTTAAAATCCTTTCAGACAGTTTTCTATTTCAATACTAATGAAACACATGCCACCTTTTTATTTTTAATGCTAACGAGAAAGAGAAAAAAAAACAGTAAAAGTATTTTTTTTTTTATTTTAATTTTCTTTTGGGTATTCGTATTCAAATTTAAATTTTCTCAATTGAAAATTGATTTAACGTCTTTGTGGTTATTAAATAAAATAGAATAAATGAGTATTGTAATGTAAATAAAGCGTTTTGTTATTTTAATTTTTCTTTTTCCCCGAAAAAAAAATTAGTAAGAGAAAATTTGTTTTTCCTACGTTGTGCTTTTGTTATTTTTGCATTTGACAAAATATAACAAAAGTTATTTTTTGCAAAAGAGAAAAAAAAGTTCTAGAAATGAAATGATGTACAAAATAAAGCCACGCAATTCTGTATCTGTGATTATGTAAAAATGTAAAGTGCGTACACGCTTACACTGACTTTGTAAACGTAAATTCAACTGTCAAAAAATATGTAGGTATAGTGTAAAAATATATCAAAGAAATATTTTTTGTATAAAGTCAGTTGATGATTTGACATTTAACGAAATAATCTAAACGTAGAAATTGTCGTAAACATCAAATGTAAAATTTTTTTACGTTTTTACATACCAATGATACAGAACTGTCCCCCAGAAACATAAATTTAAATTTTCAACATATACCTAATCTTCTAAATTTTAAGGCTTTTGCATTCAGTATTCAAAATTATTAAATTCATAAAAACTAAAAACTAAATTTTTTAAAACAAACCCAATGATGCATGAAATTTTAGTTCAATTTATGTAAGCCATGAAAACTTTATTACGTTCAAAAACATAAAATACCTAAGTTTATTTAATTCGATGTACGTTTTCAATATAAATAGTAATTTGAAATGTGGCATGAATGCATATATTGGAAATCATAGAAATGTAAAAGACAATACATGTACTAAATTTCTTCATTTCCTATAAAATAACTCAATTGTGATTGTAAATCCATTGATTTCTTAAGGCAAATTTATATGACAAATTTACATATTTATAATTCAAAATTTGGAATATTATTTGTATCATATGTACACTTTTTCATTAATTTTTCATTTGAATTGAAAATCAATTGAAATATTCTTGAGAGTTTATTTACGTTTTATGTCTAAAGGCAATATTTTTGAAATTACATGATCAGTATTAAATTAATAATTGATTTTAGTTTAACATCTTTGATTTTTAAATTATCTTAATTTTTCGGGATCCGCTCTCCTATTTCTGATTTTCCAGTATATTTTATATCCTGAATGGTTTTTTCATCTTAATTTTCATCATTTCAGTGTCTTTCCCATGGTGTTTATGATATTCTTTATTTTATCCTTTAACGTTATAGTCCGCTTGACCATATTAACATATAAATTTTAATCAATATACTTTACATCGAATTCCTTTTTTTTTCGAATCAATCAAACTATCAGTAAATATCGGTCAAACTAATTTTTCCATAAATCTAAAATCTAAAATGATAGAACCTGATTTTTTAGTTGTATGTAGTTTTTAATGCATTCTATTTAACAACCAAGGAATACATTACCGTCATGCTTTACTATCGAGAACGTAAATCTAGAAATTTTCAACTGTCAATAGGATCTCGTATCTAATCACTTAATTTTATTTTAATTTATATTAAAATTTACTGATTGATATAATATTCAAAAATGCAAATAAATAATTCTGTACATCATATATTAACCTTGTTTTAAGGCCCTTATTTATTTTTAATGGCTTCTATCCACAGTTTTATTTCTTCTTTTTTTGAATTTAAACGCATAATATTTTGTTAATCAAAAGACAAATTTCCATTTTTTTTAAATGCAAATCTAATGCTATTCATTGAAAAATATATGTAGGTAAAAGGTATTCAAAATTAAATAAATAAAAACCAAAATTAATTATAAAACACAAAATGATAAACTCTTTGAATAATTTAACATAACCAAATCAATCAACCACTAATTAAATTCAACAAAATTTAATTCATTTTTTTTTCTCATTTTCTAAACAAATAAAGCTAAAAGTTTGCTAAGGTAAATACATAGCTATACTGATTTTACCTTTTTTTAATTTGAAATTGTATTTTCATAAAGTCGTGTGCATAAAATAGATTTTTGCTATATAATTTCCTCACTGTATTATATACTCGTACATACAAATGTGTATGTGATTGTGTGGTATAATTTGTTAAAGAAAATTAAATATCTACAGAAAACAAAAAAAAAAAAGCAAATACGATGAAATAAACAGTAATCAAAATCAATAAACATTTTAAAATGAGTTAAATTTTATTCGAAATTAACATCATCACATTCATTGACATACTGCGTTGTTCCCACGAACCAGTTAATTATTCATATTCTACTACCTAAACCAAAAAAAACGTAGTAATTATAGGTAGAGGTTGAAATTTAATTAACCAAATTTTAAAATCTTCATCAGTCAAAAATATTATCTAAAATTTATAATGAAAATGATAATTTGTGGATTTTCATTTACTTTATAGCTTTTATGCCATACACGTGCGAATTTTAAAAGTTAGATATAGCAACTACATTTCTGGGAATTGAAATTAATTAAATTAATTGATTCATTGCAAAATTTGATATAATTATTGTGTAGAAAACTTTGAAAATGAACATTACTCAAAAGAATTAGAGATAAAAATACGATTTTAGTCTTGAATTTCTATTTTTTTTTAAAAAAAGTCAAAAATAAAATTAACTAATGAGTGCTGTTATGAATATTATTATTTGATCGATCGAATTTTGATTTTCGAAAATGGTATTATGTAAGTTAACGAAGTTCGAATTAAAATTCGATGATGAACTAATCGTATAAAAATATACTTTTAGCTTTATTTTAAACGTGATTAAAGGGTTATAAGCAGCCCATCAGTCAGCAGAACAAAATATATTTTATTTTGAAGAATATCAGTTCGAACAGATACAGATACAGATACAGATTTGGGTAATAATAATGAAATTTCTTAAGGTTTGCTTTGCTCATTCTGTACTTAAAACCCACACGACACTATTTATATACTTACTTATGTTTATCCTATTTAAAAAATTAATTAGATACTAGTATGAAAAATAATACATATGTATGTATAATGTATATATGTATATATGTATGTATATGTACGTTACTTAAAATAATATATAAATTTCAATTATGGTTGTTATTTTTTTTTATCTTATTGTATATAAATTTGTTTTTTCTTAGAATAAATAATAAACTTTGACTAACTTGTTTGTTATATGTATTATTTACTTATTCAATAATATATAATATTTATAACTTTGTAAAATATTTAATTGTGATACACGTGTTCTAAAAAAACAAAAAAACAAAGTAAATTTTTGTTTAACTGTTTAATTAATTTATTAATTAGTATTTGTACAGGTGAAAATTCATAAAATATAAAATGTATAAGTATACTATTTAAAAAAAAAATAAATCAATTTTAATTAATTTTTTTGTTTAATCACGCGTGATTGTGTCGGCGCGCGTAGGTGGATGAAAATATTTTGCTGAATTATAAAATAAAAATAAACTATTTTCTTTTGTTTCATTTGATCCTTTTCGATAGTTATATTAATAAAGCTATTTTTTCCTATATTTATATAGAGTGTAAAACACGTACGGATACTTTTATGATCCCGATAGTTTTAAAAAGATCCTTTTAGGCACAGTTTTTCTATATTTCAAAGTAAATTTGGACTGTCTATATTATGTGTATCTATTCTTGTATCTCAACATAAAATTTGGGTCGTATGAGGCTATTATGTTCAGATAAAGCAACATCATACACCCAGCGCGAATAAAATATGTACATTCATTAAGAAGTCTTTTGCTTTGCGATGTTCATTTTAAGAAAAAAAATTGACATATTATATCTAATCTTATATCTCAACATTATATTTAGACATTTTCAATGTCAATTCCGAAAAAGGACATAACTATAATTTATTGATTATTTTTACTTTTCGAGTAAAAATTACTCTTTTTTAAAAAAGAAAAATTGTTCGAAGTACCTATAAGTGTATTTTAATTTAATTTTTCTTTTTTTCATATTTATAATTTTTCAAACAGTCGAGAATCTTAAATAAAATCTTGAATTATTTAATGAATTTAGTATCTCTCTAGCTGTCCTTTAAATTAGAATTAGATCAGAATATTTCAAATGATAACCATAATATAGTTAAATTATTTCCTTTATAACATCTTTCAAATTTATTCATTTCACAAATACCGTACGGACATTCATCATTTATTTAATACTCTAGTTCATATATGATCTAATAAGAAATATGAGTGAATGAATGTATAAAAGGATAAAAAAAATTAAATATGCATATGTATAAATATATGTATGTATAAATATGTGCAGTATGTATACAAATATTGTCTATATGTACGAGTATGTATATGTAGATGATTTATGCATGGTAAATATTAATGAATATATTTACTCTGGATATCTGTATCTGTATCTAACTTTTAAATTAATTTCATGCATTTTGTAATATGAGGTTTCAAATTCTAATATTTTATTTGCACATACGAATACATATGTATATAAAAATATTGTGTTACCTATACAATACAAATAAAAGGATTTAATTAAAGGATATAGTAAAATGATATCATAAGGAAACTGCAAGATTTATTCAATATATTAACAAATTTGGGCAAATTTAATATTCTACACTATCACAATTTCTGTTGGATTTCGTTTTTTTTTTTTTAGTGGGTACAGATTTTTTTTATAAAAAACAAATTCAATCTAGTATTTATAATTAAGAAGTCTTTAAAGATTTTCAACATAACAAAAAGAACTCTAGAAGGTAAATTCTAAAAGTTTAGAAAATCTATCTCATTAAGAGGACTTTATAATAAATATTTGATTTTTTTGATTTTTTTAAGTATGCCACGAACTGATTGTTACATACTGAGTTCTCGTATGTGGTATGTTACATCAACCGTCAAGTTAAAATGTTATATGTATTTTCATTTACTAATGTTCCACTTAAAAGGAATATCTACAAACTAGAAACGAATTTTCAATGGTAAAAAAGTGAAACAAATACATTCACGTATTCTGAAATATATTTGTCAATTTTAATATTGTAGAATTTTATCATATATGTGGTATCTATGAATATGATTTTTATTAGAGGTAAACTCAAAAATGCATTAAAATTTTCTTTTAATATCGAATATTGCTTTATATATAGGTACTTAGTATATGTTCATCTACGTGTACTGCATATTTTATGAATTCATATGAGAATATTTCTAAAATGTATTCATTTCAATTTTATTTATTTAATCCTTTTCATATACATAAGTACAAACATTTATGAAATTTATGCATTTTTCATTATTAATATGAAATTTTCAGAATCTTCGTATATAATATTTAAAATCGATTATCTCTTTTTGTTCTTACAAAATAAAGTAAAATATAGTAATTTGAAAAATTGAGTAATTTTGTATTTTAATACATATGTGTATTACTTTTTTTACATACAGTGTTACGAGTTTGCAAAATTATAGTAAAAAATATTAATATAGTAATGTCAACATTCATAACATCAATATAATGTCAGATACAAAAATTGTAAAAAAATATATGTACATATGAAAAAAGCCATATTTTAATTAGATATGGCTTCATATACTTATTTCTGAATTTGACACCCTCAAGCTTATCAATAATATTACATATTTTATTTGTCAATAAAAATTTACTTAATTTTGTTTTTACTATAGGGAAAAAAAACAGAAAGCATAAAATATTTAATTAAAATACACAGAATTCATATTCTAACAATAAAATACAAAAAGAAAAAAAAAATCCTAACCTTTGTATGCCTTTGTTTACGTAAATGTTTTTTTTTTTTTTGTGTGTACACAGTAACAGCTCATTACAATTTGCTTTCAACTGTATCACTTTTATTAACTCACGTGTCTCAAGACAATTCAAATTTTATTAACAAGTTTTATGAGTTTCCTGTATATATGTAATATTCGTACAATGTCCTTTTCAAGGTTCAATATAAGTATAGGTACGTGTACATACCATGTGATGTGATAAAGATTTTTATTAACTTTCCCAAAGACAAACTGTATATGATTATATGATATGGTGTAATAACATGACATTATTATTATTATTGTTATTATTATAATGGAACTACAAACTTTATACGATATACCGGATTGTTAAAATCATTTTGTAATCTCGAGGAGGCAAACTGTATTGGTCATAAAGTAATGACTATATAACATCTAAAGATACAGAGAAGGTACATGTATTTTTGGTTAACAAATATTTATTTTTTATTACGTTTAATCGTTGTACTCTATGGCATTCACTTAACCTTTTTTATATTTTTAATATGAAGAAAGTTTTCCTGTTAATTAAACCTCACAAAAATGTTATGTTTATTTTTCATGGTCATCATAATTTGAAAACTGAATTATTCTTTTGATTTCATATTTTATTAAGTATAATTGCTTGCTTTTTAAGTTTTTTTAAATTCTTGATTTTTGCATAAAAAGGATTCATTAAAAATAATTACAAATTATAAAAAATACGAAATTTATTTACTTGAACTTCATATACTCGTAGATATTCAAATGTAAGCAATTTTATATAGATGAGCAACTATTAATTTAATTACATTTTATGTTAATCTCTACATTAAGTATAATAAAACATAATAATACATAAATTATAATATAGTTCTTCATACGAGTACATACAATATAATTTAATTAAAGGGTAAAAGCAATTTTTGCTAATTTTAGATTATTAACATAAAATATATTATCATTACAGCATTATATAAACCATCGTGTTCACCAATTCATCACACGTTATGGTTGTCATAATTTAATCCTCAATTTCAACGTATGTTCGTCACAATAAATTTTGTAATTACATGGATTCGAATGAATAATAACTTATGATTAACATTAAATTGTAATTAAATTGTTTAACTAAATTATGTTTAGCGGTTTATCGATAACTAAATTTAGAAGCTGATGTCATTTAGAATTGATATGTTCTAATTTATTGAAAAATACGATAACAGAAACTGTTAGAATTTGAAAAATTAAAACTAAAAATTTTTATATAAAAATTCAATTACGAATGTCGAATTTAATTGACTCATCGGTTCACTACATAAATTAGTTTGAGACACAAAAAAAGTGAAAATAATTCACCAAAGTTTTTCTATCTAATGTGCTGAAGCTTTATGTAATTAAAAAAGTTATGTTTCATTTACTCGATAAATCAAAATTTATGTGTAGCAAAGTGAAAGGGTCAAATTTGTCATTAATGAACATCAATATGTTTCCGAACATTTTCTACAAAATCGTGTTCTTTAACAATACATACATATACATATAAATGTACACAGAGACAGTTTTCTACACTTTTCAAAAAAACTATCACCACTTTTTTTTTGTGAAATCTAACGGGCAATCGAAACATGACATAAATACCTATCCAAAAAAAAACTGGATGTCCTTTAGTAGTAAGACGGTCAGTTTTTTTACTTTTTTTTTATTACCAAACTGAAGGGTTATCACAATTTTACTGCTCTTATATAGGCAATTTTAGTGACGATTTAATTTTAAATAATCCCTTATTATCGAATTTACTTAAAAATGTGTCTGTAAGAGTATAAAACTAGTTCTAGGTGTATTGTACATGATTTTACTTTATAAAGAAATTCATAATTTGAAATTCGGACAACAATAAGACGTACAATTTATATTCGTTTAAAAATACATGACTGTAAAGTAACAATTACAATTTGTTTATTAATTGAAATAAAAATATTTTCTGTACGTCCAACTTAAAATTTATGTTCTAAACATGTCCAAAGTTATATAATTTCAAATCAAATAATAATAATGTATTTATGTGTGTAATAATGTACTTTCTTGAAAAAAGAAAATTTATATCCTTTATCCATATAAACTGTTAAATTCTATGAAGAATTTCGAAAAGTAAGCTATATTTTTTATATAGTAATATGTATAAGTCCTATCTTCTGAAGCAAACAGCCCTTCATACCATACCATACCAAGTCCTATCCTGTAACAATTAATTTTCTAAAATCTTAAAATTTTCATGGAAATTTCAAACAAAACACAAATTTCTCATTTTTCCTTGTAATAAAAAATTCTTAAAAATATGAAAAGAATTTCTAGAGATGTCTGTTAAGTATAGCAACAAGTTTTAAATACTTTGAAGTCACATATCTTCAATTACTTTCTTCCTTTTTTTTGTTGTTGTTACAAATTTTAAAATAAAGAAGATTTTATTCCAGATGAAATAATAATGAAACTAAATTAAAATCTCTAATTAAATCTTTTATAACACAAATAAACTAGCTGCATTTAATGACTTGACAGATAATAAATTTTCAATATAGTATTACTAGATGTTAAACAACAATAAAAAAATAAAAAGGAAAGGAAAACGAAAACGTGCTCTATAAAACACATTTTCTTAATAATCACTGATACCGATACGTATGTATATTCTTAATGTCATTGTTTCTAGTCATGATACTGTTACTATGTTATATTTTCTATTGAATATAAGGTTTATGAGATTTTATTTTCATTAATGTGAATTTTATGTATTAAATTTCTTATTTACTGACATGTACAGTTTTTTTATTTTATTTTTTTCACATATGTTCTATCTTTTTCACATTATAATCAATGCAAAAATTCTTGGTTTTTATTTCTAAGGACATTTTGTACATATGTACATACATATTTTAGTTTTTAGAAGAAAAAATTAAGGATATAAAATAATATAATTTAAGATGACTTTTTCAAACACCCTCGTTCATTCAAAACTCATTAAAACATACAAAAACTTCAAATTGAAAATATAAAGGAATGAATGCGTAGTAACACATACTAACCACATTGTTGAAATATTTCCAACACATTTTTTTGTTGTTGTTGAGATTTTCAAAACACAATCTAATTTTTTAAAATCATTAAAAAATTAAATCAAATTAAAAACATAATAAAAAAAAAATGATTTCCAACAAAATAAAAGAAAATTTCTCACATTACAAAAACATTCAACATTTATGTCCTTTAAAAAGGATTAAAATATTTCCTATAGAGTTAACTGTATACGATAAATAAAGAAAATTCTTATAAATCTTTAACAATTAAAATTAAACTAATGAAATACAACTGTTGCCACTGACATTGTTTTCTTTTTTCTTTTTCTTTTTTGTCCTTTTATTTCAAAGTGGTATTTCCTCTTTAAAATGCTACCAGTTAAAATTATTTTTATTATTTCACGAATAACTGTAGCTCACTCGAAATAAATAACAAAAAAACAAAAAAAAATGTTTAAAAAAATCCATAACAACCATGACAAACATGAGTACGTCAAAAATCATAAAAAACGTTTTTCTACTATTTTAACTAACTAACTAACTAGAATGTAGTGCAACACAGAAAATAACAAGAAAAAAAAAAGGATTGGATAACTCGTAGGAAAAACCCATTATTATCATCTCTTCATCATCATATACGCATTTCACATTATCTACATACATACTTTCGGGATGAAAATGTTTTATAGCTATGACAATTTCCCGAGAAAATATCTTGTCAACTTATCACTATTATGTTACTGATGCTGTGCTGTTGCTGCTGTAGCTTTTATTGTTGTGCTACAGTCACCAGTTTATAAAATTGACTTTTATATGGCTGTGTTGTTACAATTTAATAATGTTTAACAACAACAAGAAAATTGCAATTTCAAAGAATTTTTTACGCCTTAGCTGTTTTATAAAATAAAAAGCTAAGGCAAGAAAAAATACAAAACAAAAACAGAAGTACTTACACTTGGTGAGTAAATTCTCACATCTTGTGGATGTATCTTTTTTTGTTTGAAAATATTCAAGGAGGTGGTTGCTAAATTCGTTAAAATTTAAGAATTTTTTATAAATTCTATTTTTTTAGGTATAAGTAAATATTACTGGCATTTTATTTTGAATTTCTTTTTTAATAATATCTATGAAAATTTTATTTCCTCAAGGAGAATTTGTATCTGATAAACTTTTTTTATTAATTCAATTAAAAAATCATATAGCTTTATAGATATTTTCTACAATAACTTCTATGTAAGTGTGCGAAACAAAAAAAGAAATTAAATGAAACAAAAGATTATAAACAGAAAATTTTGGTTAGGAATGTGGTTTTATCTGTTCACTTAAATGTTGAATAAAATATGTAAGTAAAAATAAAAACAACAAAAAGAAGGAATAAGGAAGTAAATATGTTTCGAATTGCAACAAAAAGGTAACATTTACTAAATGTACATGGATTAAATGCACTTATCCAGTAAAATGATGTAATAACTCACAGAACCATGTTAAGTCCATTTAATCAGAAAAAGCAAATAAATGTAATGATGAAACCACACATCAAGCTTTTTATAAAGAAAATGGAGTAAAACTAGCACATATTCGTGTTTTTATGAAGAAACCAACATAATCATTAAAAAGAAGACTATTTCATAAATAAAATAATAAGTAAAATTGGACAACAAAACAGCCAACACATACATACATACATATATAATAAAATTTTAATTTTCTTAATTAAACTTCGCATAGATTAAGAAATAAATAAGTTTATCGCCCGTATAATTTTAAGATAAAAAAAAGCACATAAAAGATAATACAAAACAATGAGCACACACATCATCTTAAAAAGAAAATTTCACTTAAAAAGTCCTTAAATTGAATTAAAACATTTCAAGTAACATTTCGAATACATATGTACTTACAACACTCATGAATTTTTATTGTGAAATTCACAACAGGACTACATTTCATTTGTTCAATTTGTTTTCAACTTCCTAAAAAATTCATTCACCAAAATAAATTAATGAACATACATACATAAATATACATACTCATATACATATGTTACCTGGTGTTACTTTTACGTTTTGAATAAATAATTTCAACAATTAACTATTTACAAACATTTGATTAAAGATTTAAAAATGAAACTGGTCACAAAATGTATAAAAGTGTTATAACGTATACAATAAATCTGTTTAATTATTTTGTTGTTTAAAAGGTCCATCACACATATGAAAAGGACATTTTGTAAATATTCAAATGTGATATAATGTGACATGTGGTTTAATTTAACTAATTGTACCATCATTTCTAATTTTCAAACTTATTTATTTTCACATGATTTTTGGTTAAATTTTAAAATATTAAATTTTTTATTTATACGATTAAAAACTGTAAGTAATTTAAAAAAAAAAATTTAAGGAATTTATATTTAAATTCAAATTTAAATAATACGCAAATTATTTATTTGTTTATTTTTCAGATAATTGTATAAATTCATAAAGAAAGGATATTTGATGTGGATTAGATATTTTTCATTAATTTTAAATGGAATTGCACTTTTTTTTTTTGCAAATTTAAAAATACTCTTTAATACGATTTTTGTATGTATTGTGCAAAAGAATTTTAAATTTATAATCTTGTAAACAACAGGATTTTTCACATCAGTATTATTTTCTAATATTTAAGTGAAACGTAAAAGTAATACTTTTATTCTAGGTATTTCATTTTTTGAAAATCCTATACATTTTTACTTTACTCATTTTATATTCTGTTAAATATTTCAATTCTACACAATTTTCATGGAATTATTATTGTATGTAACGAATTTATTGTAGATGGTTACGCTTTTCTTTTAATTATAAATTCAAAGAATGCATTAAACAAAAAATAACAAAAACTATGCAATTTCATGATACTCATGGTTCTGCTATGTACGTACATTACAACTCCTATGTACTCGTACTCATATAATGTATATTTTTGTATACATACATATTACATACATACATACATACATACATATATTTTATAATCCCGACAAAAATATAAAGCATTTCATGAATAACGTACCATTATGCATAATATGTAAGCCACAAATTTAAAATTTTTCTTCATATATTTTTTAAATTCAATGTAAAAGTATATTTTTCATTAAAGCTTTCCGTTTTATTCTTTAAATAATTTATGTTGGATTTACACGTTACTATGTATATTGAAGGTGAAAAATTAGAGAGAAAAAAAAAAGAAAAAAATAACACTAAATTTTATCAGTTAGATTGCATACATTTAAATTATGAATATTATTATTAAGTAGCCATGCCATGTATATGCATTGTGAGAATACTCGTATACTCGTATTCGTATAAGAATTTCATTATTTTTACAAAAACCTTGAACAGAAATTAAGATAAGGTTTAATTTAATGGAAATAATTTATATTGTTCTGCTTAATTGTTTATTTATATAAAAAATAAAGGGTGAAAAAACAAAAAAAAAAAAAACAAACAAAAATTAGAATATGCTATTTTACGTTATGAATTTTAATTATGAATAAATAATTATGTACATTATACTTACATATTGATATTAGAAAAACGAAAATGTTAGAATATTTATATTTAGTGGATGATTTTTTTTGTCCTTTCCTTCTCTGTTTCCTGAAGCTTTACCTATCCACTCCCATTAACGTTGATTTATTGCTTTGACAACTTTGTTCTGAGAACATGCTGTCTATTACTCTTTTTTCCTTATAATCACATTTTAACTTTCACACAAATTCTTCAAAACATCAAAAATATATGTACCCAATATTTTTTACTTTAAATTTTATTTAAAATAACCACAATTCATCATAAATTATATTCTTTAATTTTCACACAAATACATATAAGCTTTAAAGTTTATTTTTAAAATACTCGTAAAATAAAATTTAATGAATATAATTGATTTTTTCCGTTAATCGCGTTTGCTGAAAGGAGGAACTTAAGATTCAACTCAAATTTTCCAAGTTTTGAATTTCTTAAATTTTCTGTGTATACATAATATGTCCTTCAAAAAATAAATTCTACTTGAAAAAATATTTTCATATGCGTATATTAAATACAATTTAACTCTACGATAATTTTTATAAAATTTAAAAATACATATTTACTTATTTTATTTTTTAATTTGAAATACAAGTACAACTTTTTAATTATATTTCACTTGAACTTTAAAATAAAAAAAAAACGATAACAAGAGGAAACTTTATAAATTTGTTGTTTTTTTCTTTCTTCTCTTTGCTCAGAACTAAATAAAAAATATATTCGAATAAGAAAGGTTTTTCTTCTTCCTTTTTTAAAAACGAAAAAGCAAAATTTATACATTCACATTGAACAGTTGATTTGTTCAAGGATATTTCTTTCTACATTACACTATTAAAGTTTTTTTTTTTTTGCTTCTTGTGATTGTCAAGAATGAAACTAACAAGTAGTGAAATATGCAATTTTTACACCTGAATTTTATTCTTTTAAAAAATTTTTTTTTTTGTTATTCCTCTATTAGTTTTCGCTACATTTGTTTTGCACAAAAAGTAAAAATAGTTTTCACACTCAATGTATAACACTTATCACACTGTAAAAGAAAATTGTCCGTTTAAAGATAAAAGAATAAAAAAAAAAGTTTTCCAAGAAAAATAACAAGATTCACCGATTTTTTACCTGAAGAAAACATAAGATAATGGAAATTTAAAAGTATACAATTACAAAAGATGTGTAGGAGTTTACTTTAAAAGTCTTTTTATGGAATTTTAAAACTTTTAAAGTATAGTTTTATAGTTGATAAATAGATGCATAGATTTTTATGTTAACTTTTTTAAGTAATTTGATTTTTTTTTTAATTTTAACTTTAAAAATGGAGACAAATTTTTTTAAAAGGAATAAATAAATATAGAAAAGCTTTTAACTATATCAAAAACGACAAAAACTATATTTTCTTGGCTTCCCAAGATTTCAAAACCTACAAAAAAATTAAAAATATGCTTCACAAAAGCACTTAATTTATTTTCTTCAAATATTTTTTACACCACATAAAAAAATGTACTTAATTTTTATGAGAATCAATAATAATTTATTATTGAAAAGTCATATGAACATACAGGGTAAGTGATAGCTCGATTTTTGGTAGGTACCTGAATCGTTATGAATTTTCATTCACAATTCATTGCAAAAATTGAAAACTTAATCAACTCCTCAAAAAACTTAATAGATTTGCTTCTTCTTCAGACAATTAGTATTTTTGTGTTATGAATTTTGAATGATAAAAATGGTACTTGACTTTGTAGATGTACTCGTAAGTTTCTCAGGATAAATATGCCCGCATGAGCAAATCTACATATTGTAGAATCTATATAGAATATATATTTTAATCTCCACTATCCTCCTTTGAAAGCAATAGCATATACCAATCACCCTGTTTAACACAACATAAAAAATATGAACAGCTTTTAATCCATTCATGCTTTTCATTACGTAATTTTTCATAAAAACGTTTTTTTTCTTTCTGAAAAAATAATTTTTTTAATACTTAGTCGAGTAGATCATTATTTAAAAATTAAAATCCTTCACAAAAAAACAAAAAAAAATTTATAATTAATTAATATCGTCTAGTGTCATGTCAGTTCATCAATGGTAATGACATGGTTAAACTTTTACAGATGAACACTATGTTATTACAAAGCTATTAATTTTGTTTTTGCGTGCATTAAAAAATATCAAAGGGAAAAGAATATCATTTTTTTATAAAAGAAAAAAAAAACTGATGATACTTTATTTAAAAAAAATTCACTAAGAATTTGACAGCATGTTATTTTCGCCCATTCGTTTCTAATGAACTTGTACTCACCCTCTAAAATTCAACTTTTTTTTTTAAATTTTTCATAAAAAATTCAATATGAACTTTATTCACTTTAATTTTTAAATCATAAAAATTTGTATGTGTAATTATTTTGTTGTAATTAAAATGGAAAATAGAAAAATGCCCTAAATTACATTTTTATACCTGTTGTGTGCTGTAATATATAGGCAATTGAATATTTACTTCATTTTTTTTTTATTTTTAATTTTTAATTATTTTGCTTATTGGAACGTTTTTAATCCTCTTATTCATTTGATTTTCCCAACTTGCTGAGATTGGAAATGAATAGAGAGAGAGAAAAAAAAACTAAAAGGTAAAGTAGTATTTTAATATCATAATCGGCTTAATGACAAATTTAAAAAAAAAATGTCAGCAAAATATTTAAATACAGTATTTATCAAGAGATTGTTTTTTTTTTTTAAGTTTTTATTTACAAAACAGAAAAAAAGCTATAAATTTAGGTTACAGAAGAAATTTGTTTCTCATAAAATCTTTATTTTGCTGGAAAGTATAAAAAGTTATCTATTTTACTTTATATATTTTGTAGTAATGTAATGAAAAGTCCAAGCTCTCTAATTATTTGAATACGTATTCAAAAAAATATCTTAATTGAATGTGTGAAAATTAATTTCTTACGCAGAAAAAAAAAATTAGTTGTTTCATTTGAGTGGATTCTTTTATGCTTTAAGACAATAATTAAAAAATACAGTATTAATTAAATAATGTAAAAACAAATGGTTTTTTAGGTGTATCTAATTAAATACGAAATTTAGAATGTTGTTAGATACTCTACTATAGATACATAGGAGTTCTTTTCATCTTCTTGCACAGAATACCCTCATAAAAATATCGATTTCTATACAAAATATATTCAATATTCTGATGTAAATTGTTTTGATGTAGATTTAATTTGTAAGTATGTTGAAAATAAATTTTCATGATTTTACTTTTAAAACAAAAAATCAAAAGAATAAAACAAAAATCAAAAGTCAAAAAAAACCACCCATTTTCATTTTGTTTACCATTTTCCAAGAAACCAACAATAAAAGGAGATGAATAAGTAAAATATTTGTTTGACATCAATCAAGAAAAGGATTTTGTGAAAAAGTTATCATGCAATAATAATGTCAACTTGGATTCATGGATTAAAATTTGATAAAGGTTTGAAAATAACATTTTTACGAACTACATTTTCAAATTGCGTGAAAAATTGCCTTTTTAGAATTTTAGAATACAATAAAATATTATGTAGCAAACAAGATAAAGCATATATGATACAAGTATATTCTAGATCTTTTGAATATAAAAAGCATAAGTAGATTTTAATTAAAATTTTTAAATAAAGCAACAACAACAAAAATAAGTTCCAAAAAATAAGCATAATTTGTCTTACAAAACGGAACGGACTTTACACTTTTCAACAAATTTGTTTATTACGTTCAGAAAAATGTCCATTATCCTACAACAATAAAAAAAAAACAACAAGATTCTATTTTTTTTCTTCTCTCATCTGTTTTGATCAATTACGTGACAAAAAAAAGCTAAAAAAAATAAAATATAAGTGAAGGATAAAGCATTTGATTATTCCATTGACAAGCACATTTATCACACAATTTCCTTTTGAACATTGAAATTTTGATAAAGGTCAAAGTCAGAAATAAAATAGAAAAAAAAACATTGAACATAATGTCAAAATATGTTGTTGTTTTTCCTTTCTCCTTGTTTTTTTTTTCCTTTTTTTTTTTTTTGTGTGTGTTTATTAAACCAAGCTATAAACAACCCATTTAATGTTAATCTATATCATTAAGAGTCCTTATGAGAAGAATTTTCAATAAATTTAACTGCGTGACGTATAAACATTATGTTGTTTTTATTTATTTTTTTTCTCTCTCTCTCTATAGAATTACGTAATTTACGTAAGAAAGTATTTTCAATTTTGTTACTTGGTGCAATTTTAGATTATATATGTATTTCGAAATACATATTTTGTGTAATAGATCCTTATCAAAAAATTATTTTTATTAGGACACATTTCTACTCCAGTGAATTGTATACAGTTCACATCATTTCCAATGAATACACACAAGACGTAAAAAAAGAAATTCTAAATACGAATTATAAACTTTATGAATATAATTTTATATCCTTTTTTATTTTCTCAAGAAAAAACAAATATCTAAAAATAATTTCTCTGTTAATCTCATAAGCTTCACAAATACTTGCGAATACACATTAATCCTTTTTGACGTTAACGTATATTTTTAACACGGTTCTTATGTCACAATCTTTTTCACTGTTCTGTTTTCAAAGTTTCTCTATAATATTGATCTCATTTTAATTATTGTCTATTGTCTGCATTTTGAGTTCATTTTGGTTTCATGAAAGAAAAAAAAAATGAATTTTCGTATTTAATGACAAAATAAGGATTGCATACTTTACATGAACAGACACACATGAAAACTATTGAGTTTTGTTGTTTGAAAATTCTATTTAAATGTAAATAACTGAATAAGTTAATTAATGCGGTTAATATGAAAAAGTTTAATTATTATTTTGTTAGATGAATTTAAGTTCAATGAACACATCTCATCTGTCTGACTGGCGTATAATTTACATGAATGCGTCTATGTAATTCTATACAGCAAAAATGTTTTCTTTTAATAGTTTACACGTACAAAACAAAAAAAATAAACTGTTATTCAGACTTACGTGCTTTTTTAAATTTATAAATTAAAAATATAACTTAACCCTTTTAATGAAACTTGAAATTTTTTTGGAGATTTTAAAAATAAAATAAATTATTCTGAGGCTATTTTTACTCTAAGATAACCAAGAATGTCTGGTAACAAAAATAAAAAATTGGTTATATGTAATAGTATGATGAATAAACTTTGAAAATATTATTAAAAACAACAACAAAATGTTTACCGCAATATGTGTTTAAAAAATCAAATAATGAATCTTTCCTTCTAACCAAAAATTAATTTGAAAAATTATTTCTCAATGTTTTCATTAATTTTCTTTATATATGAAAATTTCATCAATTTTCGTGGAATACTTCTGAAATTAAATATGTGTCGATTCTACTTTAGAGAGGATAAAGAAATCTTTAAATACGCTAACTTTAAAACTCCCTTGATGTTGACAGATTTTGGTATTATACATAATTTATAGGGTGTGGCGAAAAATTTGAATTTAAAAAATTGAAAAAAGTGTTTGAAAATTAAGAGATTTCAGTGATCAGCTGATCGATTGATGTCTATTAACTTCTAAACTAGAATACCCAAGGTTAATTTCATTTAAATATTTTTTTAACAAAAAAGCTTTCGTTAAATTCCCTTGCATAGATACTAAATTTTATTTTAAATGTTAAAAAACTAATAAAATTTCTCATAGTAGAATTTAAATGTTACATCACAAATACTTACACCAGTCAGTGCAAGTGTTTTCCTTCAATACAATAAACATATACCTAAACGTTACAGAATTACCTACCTATAAATTTTTATGAGCCATTTTTAATGTGTTCTAAAGCTCTTATTATAATGATTCTAGCTAATTAGGCGAATGTTCTCATGTTTCATGATTGTGTATGAAATTCAAACATATAATTTATAAAAATTATAGCGTTTAGAAAATACACGAGTATCTACACAAAATTTTGTATTTTAAATTTCAACTAATTTCAAATAATTACCAATTTATCCCTGAAGGTTAATAATTAAATTTAATTTATACGAGTATTTTTTTTTATTATTCTGCCTAAATAGTTATTTTAACATTTTATTGATAAAACTATTCGAAAAATACAGTCTAATTTAAAAAATTTCGAATATATCTATGAGAGAATCTATTCAGTTGAAGTTTTAGTAGTAGCATAATCCTCTACTTTTTAATCTTGAAACAACAACAAAAAATTTTAATTTAAAGTACATAATTAAATAAAATAATTATTCATAATTCAATAAAAATTTAGTGAGCCGATGAATGTCACGTTTTATGAAATAATTTAGAATAAACTATTGGAAGAATAAAAAAATTAGTGAAAATTTCTACAAAATTTCATAAGCTTAAATTTATTGAGAAAGCTTTTGTAAATTTGAATGTTTTTAATTAACAGGATGTTTTTTAATTTTTTAAAATAGAATTTTGAATATTAATTGAATAGCTTTATTTTGTAGAGTGAATTATTTTAGTTATATAAAAAAGTGAAAAAGGACAAAGTGTAGAACAAGAAAACGACATTCGATTCGACTGGGGTTCGAAGCCAAGTCCTTTGCTTTTCCGGAAAACAAATTTAACTAATTAATCTGTAAAATGGAGATTATCGCTTCTAAAATTAAAATTAAAATGTATGGATTTGTCCATCTTAAAAGTTGCAAATGCATTTCTAAAAATTTATAACTAAAAAAAAAATTCTTAAAGTTTGTTCTAGATTAACAACAACAAAAATCGAAAAATAAGTACATGTACTCAAATCTTAAAGAATTTATTTTTACGAGAAAAAAAAAGCAATACAAAAAAAATTTTTTTTCTTTCAAAAAATGTATTACTAAAAAGCACTGAATAATATTTATTTTCACTAAGTATTAAATTTATGATGAGTATTATCCTGTCATTTATTATTTCAATACACCCCACCCATTATATACTTATTTAAATATAATTTATTCATTAAAAAATGTTAACAACATTGCATAATCTTGAAATTCACGTTTTCATCATTATTTAACTCTTTTTATTTTATAAACGTTAATATAACTCTCTGAAACCTATTATCCTTTTTATAGAAATTTCCTCTTATTATTTTTTTTTTTGCCCTCTTTTAAAAACGCCCAAACATTTATTTTATCAACATTCTAAACAATTTAAAAATTAGCTTTCATTATCCGCAAATAATCCATATAATCACGTTTAATTTTTATAAAGATCCTTTCTATTTTAAATAATATAATATACTTTGTGTATTTTTCATCTTTTTTTCTCCATTTTCTAAATATATAAAAAGAGTGATACTTAAATGAAAATATTTTATTTTTAGTCTACCTATACAAATAAACATGAATGACGGTATTAATATGCGGGTATTATTCATTTAGCTATTTTTTTTTATTTTTTTTTTCAATGTTTTTTTTTTTGTTTCATAGATAACGTATATTTATAATACCATTAGAACGGAAAGTTAGAATAAATTCAGGTCAGTGAGAAAATATAATAGTCAAAATGATAATATCTCATGATTCAAATTTACTATCTATTTCCGTGAATCATTTTCACGTTTCTAAAAACGTGCATGTTAAACATTAGAATTAAGTACGTACGATATAGAAATGATGATATCTTTTATTTTTCATATTGTTTAATTTATAATGAATAATTGGCTTTTGGGAAATTTTAAATATCATTGATTAGATATAATTATTATTACAATTAATTGAAATTAATCACTAGGCATTGTTGTATATAGAAAAATTATTCAAGATTATTTTCTCAGATTGTTCAAAGCATTTATGTCGTTTTTCAGAATTTTCTCATCAAAATATAACTCATACCACCCACCCAAAGTTTAAAAATAATTTATTCTGTTTTATATATATGTTTTGATTACATTCCACGATGCATGCGAGCCACATAAACAAAAAATCATCTCATCAGAAAACTATCTGTCACGTAACGTGTTAATCAAAAATATCTCCTTAATTTTACACAACAAATTTAATTCACTTCTTCATTTAATGAATTTTCTTACCTTTTTATTTTCTGTTATTTTCCATGACTAAAAAGTCTAGGAGGTACCATAAAATACGAGTGAATTCAAATTTAAGGACAAAATTTTATGTTGCCTTTAAATTTGAACGTGGAATTTTTTTAAATAAATAAAAAAAAGTACCACTTTTATGTACATCAACTTGAAATAATAAAATTTTTGTCCTTTTTTTTTTATTATGTGCATAATAGTAAAAGCTTTCAAAAAACAATAGAGAAAAGAATTTGTTTATTTAATATTTATTTTTTTCTTAAAACTGAAATTGTGGAACTATTTTTTCTCTTTTTTCTTATAACACATTACACCGACAAGATTTCCTTTCACCATCTCATATGTACAAAAATCAACAATAGAAATATATGATACTTGAAATAGTAACAAACTTTGCATACATTAAATAAACATTCAACAATTGCACTTAATTTTAAACAAAACAACAACAAAATCAATGCTTATTCTAGATTTTTGAATTTTCAAATATTCTTCAGGAGAAAAAAACACACACACACTTCAACAACAACGAAAATTGTATTTTAAATTACTTAAAAAAGATTTTTGTAAATAAAATTTCTCTGGTATGAATTTTCAATAAATGAAATTTTTTTTTTTTTTTTTAAAACACGCTTAGTAAGTGTGAAGAAAAAAGTTGTTTTTTTAGCGAATAAAACAAAAATTTGAATATTGTATTTGAAATTAAGAAACAAAATTCAACAAAAGTTGTTATTTTTAGAAATATAATCCTTTCTTTTGTGTTCCTGATAGTGCTTTATTTTAATTGAAATATTTCTATGCTTTGTAAAAATAAAAAAAAAGCGTGTAAAAGTTTATATTTGTTCATTTTATATACATTCTTTTGGGTTCACACTATAAAACCACTAAAAAGCAAAAGATAAAAACAAAAGGTTCTATCTTTCAAGGATTGTATTTCACAAAGAAATTTTTGATAGCATGCAAAAATAAATGAATTTGAATAACAAAAAAACAGCATATTTTTTTTTCGGGTTTAGTTGTAATCTGATAACAAAAAACAAAAAAAAAAAACATTTAAAAAAATATTTAATATTTGACATGAAGGGGATAAAAAACTGTTGACATTTTTATTTCATTCAATTCATATTTACCGAGAAATAATAATTTCAACAGAATTTGTACACTTGATATTACAATTTCATTCTAGCTAACACAATCACATACATACATAGTTCTACTATTCAGAAATTCCAGAAATTAAAAAAAAACAATAAAGCTTATTGTGCGAATTTAAGTGGATTTATTACCATGACAGAAGTGGAATTTACTGATTTTGAATGTTTCTATCAGAAATATAGTATGTTTTAAGTATTTTTTTCCTATAAGATAATAAATTGAAATAAAATATTAAAAACAAGCGAGTATTTAAAACTTGAATTAAATTATTTTCTTTTTTATTATTTCAGAGTATCTGTTGACTTACATATTCCAGTCAAAAATGTTGTTATAACGAATCTTTAAATTGTGATTTAATTTTAAGTACAAATTTATTTGAGCTTATGTGAAAATTTGAAAAGATTTCACATTCCTTAATAAATTTAGATACTCTCTGAGGTTCCTTCATATTTAAAAATAGTACATCATCAAATATTATTTCCGCAAACATAACATTACAAATCTTACTTATCTAAAACAAAACAAAAAATCGATTTTCAATGAAAATCTAATAAAAAAAAACACATACACACCCACACTCACACAATTTACATTTACATATACATAAAAATTTACAAATTTTCTAGATGAATTTTAAATAAAAAGTTTTATGCTTAAATTGAATAATAATCATGATTTTTACATGATAATAGCCTTGAAAATCCATGTAAATAAGATTTTCAAAATCTCATTTAATTTTATTTCACCTTTAATGTCCTTTTTTTTTTATTTTTTTTTTCCTTCAATCTTTCCCATACAACACATATTCAAAATATTTTTCCGCATCCTTAAAAATACAAAATTACTTTTCGTTAGAAAATTTCTTTCCGTTCTTTTTTTTTTCTTTTCCTTTTTATATTTCATTTCCCTTATGGTAAAAGAAATATTTTGAAAATACACAAATTTTCTCAAGCGTTACATATTGATTGGAGCTAAATGTGATGTGCTCTTACGAGAGTGAAGGAAAAAATTATTTCTGGTTTTTTTTTTGTTTTGATAACTGTTTCTTATTTTCAATTTTTTTTTTTATAATTCAATATTATCGACAAAAGTTTCTGATTTTCTTCCATACACACCAATTTTTTTTTATTTTTCAACGTAAATTTTTTAAATTTTCTTTTTATCACATCGAAGGAAATATCATCGTTTTTATGATAATGTGAGTATATTCAAATTCATTAGATTATAAAATGATTACAAAGATAAAATAAATCATAAATAAATTACGACGTTGTGTTGTAAAATTACTTTCTTTTTTTTTCGTTTTATCTTTGCTACATGAGGGTTTTTCCATTTTTAAATTAAATTATCATTTTTGTATTTGATTTCCATTTTTTTAAATTCCTTTTTTTTTTTCGTAATTTTGAATTTTTTCATCTTGAAACCAAATTTTCAACGAAATTGCCTCAAAATTAAAAAGTAAAAAAATGAATAAATAAAAAAAAAATGAGGTAAAAATTATTGTCAATGATTTATAACTTAACAACAACAAAAATCACTTACTTAATTTTTATCCTTTTTCGATTACTCATATAATCTTTCAATAAGAAAGAATAAAAAACGGTCCTTTTATTTATTGTTTATTAATCACTCATGTGTAAACTTTGCTCCATTTTTTTTGTTTGTTTGTGCTTTTATCTTAAGAAAACATCTGGAAGGATATTTCTTAATACACTCCTTTTTTTTTCTCAATAGAAAGCTAAGAGTCCTTGCTGTTTATGAAATGTAGTGTGAAATTTTTTAATATTTAAAATAAATTAAATGTTTAAAAACAAAAAGGAAGAAAAACAACAGCTAAACAATTTCATGGTAATATGAAAGAAAAATATTTAGAAAATTTTCGTTTCCGTAATAAATTGTTTGTCTTTTTTCTAAAAAAAATTTTTTTTTTTATTAAATGAAGCTTACCAAAAATAATTGTGCTTTTATTAAATTTTAACAATATTTGAATTTTGAAGGAAATTATTATGTTATTTCAATGATTCTCATGGCAATGTGGGTAAACATTATTATATTTTTTTTTAAAATTAGGTATTCCACTAATTTATTTATCAAAAATTTAATCCGTTTTTAACTCTTTGTAGTGAATTAGGTACAATTATCAGAATAAAAAATAAATAAAATAAAATAAAATTTACAGTAATAATGTGAAAAAGTCATTTTATAACATAATTTTTTTAATTTAAATACCTACATACATATCTGTTGTGAAGAATAATCTATTTTAGTTGTTTCTTTTTGTATCTATTTTACCACCCATTACGGTAATTATTATCATTTAAAACATTTAACAAAGAAAAAAAAAAACAAACTAAACTAACTGACAGAATATCAACTATAAAAACTTATTCAAAGCTTAATAAAAACAAAAAAACAAAATTAAGTTAGTGGAAATTTATTCTTGTTATACATTTACACAGTCCATCTTAGACTTTTCATGTCCACAACACTCCCACCCACCCACATTCCCAACAACATCCGCATCAAAAGAAAACCATCATTATTATTACCGCATCAAAAATAATACTCATTATTCACGTTTCACAATTAAGTGTGCAGTCGGTTAAAATGTAAGTATATAAGAATTTTCTGAAAAGAGCTTTTTATTTTACTTATTAAACAAATTACATTCATACTTAATTTCCCTTTTGTTTTTTTTCTCTGAATTTCTCTATTTTTTTGTTCTTTTTGTTTTATTATTATATTTACGAGTATATTTTGTTTAGACAATGTTAATGCTTTGGCTATTTTCATGTTAATGACATTGTGTCTTTTTTTCTTCATCTTTTTATATTATTATTGTTATTTTTTTTTTCTTATTTTATTTTATTTCCTATTACATTCTTATGGTTCTATATAATCTGTTATTTTTCATACTTGAATGACCTTAATGAAGAAGAGAATTATTAAATTCATTTAGAGCAGAAAAATACTACAATTTAGTCCTTATAAAATATACAATACATATAGAAGAATAATACGATAGGATCTCTCATACAGTGACAAATTTAGTTAAAAATAATTCTATATAGAATATAAAATTATTCTGTGGGTATACCCACAATTATTATAGTCTTAAGCTATTATGAAAATTGAATTCAAGGTTTTTAATTTTCATTTATTATTTTCATTGTGTAACGATGATGATGATGATGATGATATCAAAAATGAAAATTATACAAAATAAGAAAAAAGAATAATAATTAAAAAGCATTGACCTTATTTGTAATTGAAAAGAAAAAAAAGAACGATTTAAACGGAAACAAAAACTTAACCAATATTTGTCGAGACGAAAATTGAAAGAAATAGTTGTGACTTTTTGTAGTCATTTTCAAAAAAAACGTGGAGAAATAAAAAATTCATATAGTCAAGGATATCGTCTTTTTACACGATCTTAAAACTTTTGTGAACATTTTTTTAAATAAAAAGGATCACAAAATCACTTTTTAACTTTCTTAATTAATTTATTTCTTTAATTACTTTTTTTTCTACTAAGAAAGTGGGTAATTGAAAAATATTGAACAATGAAAATAGAAATGCTCAAAACGAAAATGTAGAAAATCATATTAATAGATCCTTTTTTTTTCTTCTCTTGAAAAGCTACCAAAAATCGTAAAGATTATTTGCAACACTAAAAATAAACATAATTTCAACACAAAAATCACCGATACTGAATAATTTGATTATATCAAAATCCAAAATCAATTTTTTCTTCTTTCAAATGCAAATAAATATATTCTTTTAGTTATAACATCTTTTATATAAAGGATTCCGATGTACATGCCAGATACTACTAAATTCTTAAATTCAGAAAAATTCTGTAGTATCTTGTTCAACAAATAATTTCAAGAAAAGACATCCAACATACAATTTATTTAAGAATCTTTTCAATAACAAAATAATGAATCATCTTCACAAAACACAAGTCTATACACTTCAAACATAATTGACTATATGGTCAAGTAAACTTATTTTTTGAATTGAATTTACATTGTTCCTTTTCATTTTACTTCTGAATTTTGAACTAAACTAAAAAACAAAAAAAAGATTGTTATGAAAAGGATTTTATTATCAGGAAGATTTTTATAGTAATAATATTCTTTTGTTGAATATGTCCACTTAATCATTTTTTTTTTCCAATAAATTTCAAGTATGATACTTCAATCTACTTTCCACACTATCTCTATTCACTTTTTTTTTCCATAAGTACATATATTTAAAGATATTCTCGATATTTTGTAAGATAAAACTTGAAAAATATTGGAAATATGTTAATAAAAAAAACAAACAAAAAAATTCATTTACTTGATCATACTTGTATTAAGTAGTTTGTAAGAATTTTATCTTATTTTTTTAGAGAGTTCACTACTTATTTCATACCTTTTATTTTCAAATAAGTTACAGTGAATCTTCTTCATGTTAGAATAAAGATTCTGCAAAAAGTGCGAGGACAAAAAAAAAAAACACTCACGAAATCACCACTAACAGAAAAAGATATAAAAAATTGTCAGAAGTGAACGTATAAAGCAATTAAATGTGAGTATAAAAACAAAGTTAATTAATAAAATATTAAAACACAATTGAATAATGTATCTGTTTATCTTTTATGAGACAATCTTTTAATTTTATACTATAGAATGTATCTTATTTAACGAAAATATGATGTTGTTGATGATTGTGTGTGTGGTATACCTACAATCAATATAAAAATTTATACAACATGACATGACAACAAATTTCACTTCGAACGTGGAAAATAAAAAAAAAATCAAACAAACGAAACATGACGTTTTGTTGAATTATTAATTTGAATTTGAACAAGTTTCATTATATTGTTTTTTTATAATTCATTGTGAACATTCTTTTAATTTATGCAGACTTTCATTTTCAAGAAGAATTTACAATTTTTAAAATTTTTAACAATTGTTTTTTATTATTGACACAATTAAACAGAAATTTCCACAAAAATAAAAAAGATACAAACAGATACATTTATAATAATGAAAATTTGTTATTCTATTTTTAAGTATGTTTTCATTTTTTTACTATTTTTTAAATTAAAGTTAAATTAAATTAAATAAAAATGTAATAAACAAAACAAATAAAAATATTCTATCCAAAAGAAGAAAAAAAAGGACATTTTTAATACACCATAGAATAAATTTTAATCCACAAAAAAAATACCAATTTGTATATTTTTGTTTAGATAATAAAAAAAAATTAATAATTGTATCTGCTTATCTTTATATAATTTTAATTTAATTTGTGACTTATACGAAAGTACATACATACATACAAACATACATACAAACGTATAGTAAGTACATCATGCAAATTGAGTTGACAATGAAGAATAATTTATAAAAATAAACAGAAAAAATGAAAATGATAATAAAAAGAATAATAAAAAAAAGAGCTCACATAAAATATGAATGTATGATTTGAAACAGGACACCGACGAAAAAAAAAAAATAAGTGAAAACAAACGCTAAAACAAAATATTTAAATAAAAAGCTCATATTTTGAGTTTTGAATTATTTAGTCCTGTTTTTTTTTTTTTAAACATAATGAATGTGTGTTTAATGTAAATGACGATCTTTTTAAAAATTCATCAACAACATCAAGCGGAATATTTGCATAATATTTTTATTATTATTTTTTTTTTTCTCTCTCTTCTTTTTTTCATTTTTAGTTTTTGATACCCAGTTCAGTTTCATTTGACAGCAAAGTAAAATATCTTATTAGAAGGTATTTTTTTTTGGCGAATGTACACCAGTTTATTACTTATCTTTTTTTTCACCCCTTTTTATTAAAAAATGTGCAGTTCAATATACTCTCCAGAGCTGCTACAATTTTTTTTTCTCGTTATATAATGGGCCTTACTAATAAACATTTTTTAGTTTTAAAACTAAAATAGTTTCGGCTTGAGAATCAGAGTGTGCTTTGAAACTCTATACAAAATATGTTAAGTTAATATTTTATTTCTCCATTTTATAAAGAATTTGAAAGCATACTCTGATTCTCAAGCCGAAACTATTTTAGTTTTAAAACTAAAAAATGTTTATTAGTAAGGCCCAATATCTATTAAACGAAACTTTTATACACTCACGGCATTGTCACTTTTAAGTATTTGTTATTATTTTTTATGAAGTATCATATACTTTTTTTTAATTCACGGTTTTACCATAATATAAAAAACATTCATCTTTCTAAGATTATCAACATTCAGAACATAATTTATTTTTATCTACACTTTTTGTTATTTAAACAACCTTAATTAAATTGCTTAAATAAATTTGCGAATTTACTCAACGAATTCTTATAAATATTAGCTAACAACATTTTTTCCGACATCAATTCATGTACCTTTTCCCTTGGATCAAAGCAAATTACTAAAAAATTAATTGGGCTTAAACCTCAAAAAATTCTCGTGAGCACTTCAATATCATTATTGATTAGCAGTTACTTCACATGATGGCTTTTATTTTCAAATTCCTGAGCACATGCATATTGATGGAATAAAGTTCATGTTTTTTGTTCATAGAACATCTTAGATTGTTTATTTTTATTTTTATAATGAAATAATTGTTCAATAAATTTAAATTAAATTGCTCACCTTTCAAATGAATTCACTTGTAATTTTGTATGGTTAAAATCATTGTTGGAATAATTGGTTACAATAGACTGACCTCACATCAAAGGAGCACACTGAGGATTTTTTCGTTGAAATTATTATATCTGTGGAAGCATGTAACTTAGTTTTTTTTTTTTTTTCTGTTCGACTTGGTTAACACTCGGATAAATTAATAGCACATCTTCGTCAAAAAACAGTTTGAATATCTCTGAACCGAATAATTTTAAATTTTTGCAGGGTTTTCTTCTCGCCATTCTCTACAAAATTGAAGTTGAAATTTGACCAGGATATTTTTTTATGAAGAGTTTAGAGTTAACTGCACAAAAGCCAAAAGCGTCATTTTTTCGAAAAACATATGTTTTTTTTTTTGTTGTTGTGATCCCCCTTATTTTTGCAACAAGTCGTCGCACTTTTCCCATATATCAATATTCTAAATTCCACTACATGATTTTGTTTTTAAATAATAAAAAATAATAACTTTGATCAAACAGAATCTATTTTATTCATATAACCTTCTAAAGAGAAGAAAATAAACTTTTAATTTCCTTTTCAGCAAAAGATTAATACAATATTCTTATTATTTCTTTTCAGAAAAGAATAGAAAGAAAAATAAACACAATTCTTCAGAATTACATAAATCCCAACGGAATTGAATGAATTATTGATTTTATGCATTCGTGAATATAGCCGGAAATTACAACATAATGGCACAATGACATCAGAAAGAATTTTTAAAAAGGAAAAAAAAAAGTGAATGAAACGGCTTATAGAATACTTATAATAGATTTAAAAAAAAGAAAGTAGAATTTTTAATCCGATTTGAATGTGTAGAAAAATGACAACAACAAAAAAATAATATGACAGAAAATCGAAAATATTATGATTCACTTTTGTTTTTTCTTTCTTTTATTAGCTTTAATAGGTTATCATTAAAATTTAAAGCATCTAATTTAGATAAGAAAATGAGAAAAGAGAAATTCTTAAAACAAAATATTGTCAAATTTATTTAAAAATCATCACAGTACGTATATAAACATTGGAAAATATACATTTCGGTATACTCTTTTCTTTAGATTTTCTTTTTTTAAATATGCATATTCGTTGTCATCTTTTCCTTTTGTATATACATACGAACTAAAAAGATTTTATCACACAACTGAAAATCATAACATTAACGAACATATTCAATCTGTATCTTAGCACTTTAACATGACAAAATAAATTTACAGATTGTATTTTTTTTTTTTTTTTGTATAAAGGATAAATTTGAATAGAGTATGTCTTATGCATAATTTATTTTATACTTACTGAATAAAAATGATAATATACAAAAATAAGAACACACACATAATATCGTTAAGATGTATGTACTATATACACTGATTTGTTGTTATTGTGAAAAGCATCAGTTATTGTTATTATCGCTATTTTATTTTCTTATTTAAATCTTTTTTCTTGTGAAAATCTTTTCTAGACGACATAATTCTGTCATGTCATAAGCTTCAAAGATAAATGAGGTTATTTTGTAATTGAATTTTTTTTATTATTTTTTTTTTCGAATCAATATATAGAGATTATTTTCAAATATAACATAAGAATTTATTTAGTGTCAAAACAAGATATTTCCATTGCTTAATAAGTAATAGAAGAAAATAAAATTTGAAAATTTTGTGAAGAAAGGACTTAAATTTAAATCTGAGACTTTGGTTAGCTTTAGTAATAAATACATGATATATCTTTAGATTAACACAGTAACCAAAATTCCAATCAATAACCCTTTTTCAAACCATTTTTAACCTCAGAAACAATGTTTTAATATAATATCTTTTATAAATCACCGTTAACGTTTAAAAAATAAGTATTATATCTTTAAAATTATTCTAGAAATATCTTTAAAAATTGAAAATAAATCTAGAAACAAATTAAATTGAAAAAGTTATTTTTTTATTTGATATCAGACGTCGTCAGGACGTCTTATTTAGATGACAGATATCACAATTTTTACCTAAAAGATACATTTCACATGAAAAATGTGAAAATTTTCTTGAACTTAATGTCACGGTTTCAGAATATTTTCATTTTCAAGTTTTGTTATTTTTTTTAAATTTTCATTATACGGTTCTCTTTAAAAATTATTTTATGAAAACATCAAAAATTTAAACAAATATTTCAACATTATGTTTTCATTGTTTTATTATTTAAAAAAAAAAACTTTGAACACCAAAGTCATATTATTCAGATAGCAAAAAAAAAAAAAACGATTTTTCAATCTTCATGTTCAAAATCAATACCAAGTTCTATGGAACAATAACAAACTATCTACCGGATGTCAGTCTAACAAAAAATTTAATCGGTTTCCTTTTGTTTTTCAAATATTTTCAAATACAAAACAAAAGATTAAAAATAAAACAGGCTGTTTGTAACGTGAAATAAAAATGTATACAAAAACAAAAATAAAAGTATGAACTTAAACTAAAAAAAAAAAAAAAAAATTTTAAATTCAATCAAAATTAAATCTGTCAGATACACTCTTCTTTTAACAACTATTTAAATATTTTAATAAACGCCAAAAATCATATTGTACAAACTTTCATAATATTATATCGTAAAAGATACACATACACACACAGATTCACATATATCTTTTTATAACTTGTTATCAAGTTCAAATTTCATTTTAAACATAGAAAAAAAAATTTTTTTCCTAAATATTTTTTGACATTTTGATATCTTTTGTTTAAAAGCTATGGTAAATTTAGTCTACAGATTCAAAATATGCACTTTATACATATACATATGTATACTTATAGTAAATATACATACATACAAAATGCAAAACTTTTCTAAACAATGTAGAAACAAGTATGTACGTACACATATACTTTTTATTTATTCTGAGAGATTTTTCTTTTGCCAGTGAATATATAAACTTTTTTTTTTTTTTTTTTTTTTGAATGAATGATTAATAATTTTCAAGAGTTCCTTTTCAAATAGAAAAGATTTTCGAACAAAATCTTGAGTATAGTGATTTAAGTTTGTAGATAAATTTAATTACCCCGAAACAAAAAAATAAATAAATAAATAAACTTAAAACAAACAATCTGTGTATTGTTTATGACAAAAGCTCATTGAAAATTTAAAAAGTAGCAAACTATTTGAAAACTTTAAGTGGTTTTCAAAAGAAAAGTTAAAACAAAGAAATTTTGAATTAATTATGTGTTCTAAGCACACAAAGTAAAATTTTTGAAAAAAAACCTATAAAAAGAAAATACATACTAAAAAATATTAAACAATTTTATAAAATTTAATAAATAAGGATATATAAAAAGATATTAAAAAATGATACATAAATATGTGCATACATATATGCAAAATAACTAATACAAGAAATTTTATTTAATTCATTTTTGTTGCTACCATGTAAAGTATTTCAAATCTAATTTAAAATATTTTCTCTAAAGTATTTATTTACATAAGTATCACAATATATCTACATACATACATATCATTTTCTTCTTTGAACTTTTTCCGTCTTATAGTTTCTTTTTTTATTTAAAAAAAAGAAAGAAAAAAATAAAAACCTGTAACTGTAAAGAGTACCTATACTCATCGTATACTTTTACAACCTTTAAGCATAAAATCCAATTTATTTTAAAATTGTTTTCTTCTCCATTTTTTTTTTTACTTTTTTACAGTTTTTTCTTCAATTTGTAATCCTATATAAAATACCTGAAGCTAAATAAATTTTAACCGATTTTCAATGATATCGAATGATAGTAGGATGATAAAAGATAAAACGATGAGAACTGGAAAAGAAAAAAGATATACATATTATTGATCCAATAGGACAAGGACATTTTTATGTGTGGTAGTCTGTATGTGTATATACATATGTATGTATAAATTCTTTAACGATGATTAGAAGAAGGATAATCAGCATGATAATACCGATAATTATGTTATAATCTTAACCTTTTATAGCATTAAAGAAAATTTTTTACTTACCGTTATATGAATTTTAATTTTTTTTTCCAAATGAATAAAATTTACATCTTACTCGTATAATAAAGATATCGTATGGTGAAGGCATTCCATCATCTACATGATAATTGTGTAATATGGAATACATGGTCGTATTATGCTATGGACATACATATGTACATATGCAAATTACCATGAAAATGTACGTAAACCCGAACACCAGAGAAAAGAAATAAATTTAAAAACAATGTAAATACACTTATACCGCTTCTGAAAAATCTTTACCATGGTAAATTTTTATTAGAAAATGTACCTATGTAACTTTAATCCTTTATTACTGGACTTGTTTTACCAAACGTTATTTTAAATTTCACCACGAAAATAAAAGTTGCTTGTTTTACGCCAAATTTTACTTAAAAATGTCACGGAAAATTAGTTTACAAAAAAAACGAATGGATTTAAATTACACTACTTGGAAAATACGCGCTTGTTTGTGTTCTATTTTACTATTTATACAAGACAAATTTTAGTTCTCGCAACCCCTTGAAAATGTTAAATCGAAAATTGCTAATGTTCACAGAGCATTTACAGTAATTTTATGTTATTCATCTCTTTTTTTTTTGCTCTCAAGCTAGGGCAACTGATACGCTTGTTTTCTTCAGACTTTTATCTAGGTTGTTCTAAAAGTTTATGCTAAACCCTTGCAATATGACATTAAGACGTTGGTTACGCTACAAAGTTATAATGAATTTACGAACGTCCACTAACTAGGGGTTATTTTTACTCACACCATAAAAATGAGAGGGTTATTCAATTTTTTTAATGAAAGCAAGTTCATTATTTTTATTTTTTTAATGGTTGAAAACATATGGAAATCCTTTTTTATTTTTTAAATTAAAATTTACGTAAGCCGAAAAAATAACATAATTTATTTTTACATTCTGTCCGTTATTATGTATTTTTTTTCTTTTTTTTTTTTTTGCCAAGTTTTAAATGTGTAATTAAATGAAAATGTGAAAATAAGTTGAAAAAAATAAGTGTTCATAAATACATTTTTTTAAAATTCGCTTAATGTGCAATTCAATTTTAATATGCTTAAATGATTTATATGAAAATATTTTATAGTTAATTACAAATTGAACTTAAAAATTTTCAACGATATTAAAAAAAAAAACAAAAACAAATTATATTCACAAAAAAATGTACTGCAAAAAAATATTGTAAATTATTTACGCTACTTAAATATTAAAGTTTTTTTTTCCAGTTTTGTTTTTTAATTGTTATTTTAATTTCGATACACGTATTTTTCCTTGTAAGTAATTTTACATCAGTTTTTTTTTAATATTGTATTTGTGTATGTGTACACATGCAGACATTAATTTATTAAATAGTTCTCTTGTTCAATGGCAAACTTTAAAAAGTATTATTTTTACACTTTGTTAAATAAAAATAAAACACCAGGGAACACGGGTCAGACAACAATTACAAACATTAAAAATGCTTTCAATGTTCCCTGGTCACTATTCACATACGTAAACATAAAAGTTTCGAAACAGGTCTGATTTTTATTTAACTTGTTTTAAAAAAAACGTATGTACTGAAAGCTATTGTACATCTAATAAATTAGTATAACTTTTTTTTTCAGGTAACCGACTGAACAATATTAACTGTAATAATGCCCACAAAAATAAAACAAATTATAAAATAAGTAGTTCGTGCAGTTTTCTAAAACATTTAAATTTCATATGCCAATGCCCCCTGTGTTACCATCAAATTTCTTCCAATTCCAGGAAGAAATATCAAAACTATAATACAGCAAAACTTTTGAGAAAAACGGTGTTTCACATAGAGAGGTACAGTTTAAAATTTACACTATGGGGGACATCTTCGATCAGCTAGCAATTAAGCAAATTGCGACTAGCAAATATGGCGGGTTTGCGATTGCTAATTGCGATTACAAAAAATCACATCCTCGATTGTAATCGCAAGCCAACCATTTTTATTTAGTAAGCACTTTTGCTGAATAAGTTTTTACATAAACTATAATTTTCTATTATATTACGTTACAAATTCGTTTTTTTTATTCAAATTTTTGAAATTTTAAAATTTTAAATCATAACCGAAATTATTTTGTTTATCATGAACTATTTTTTTTTCAATTTTGATAATTTCTACAGTCTCATAATTGTATATAAATTTATAAATTCACATACATACAATGGTCTCAATAACAAATTCTATCCATTACAAAAAAAAAAAATATTCAAGTTATATTGATAACATAAGTATTTGGGTTTGACTTTCTACTTATTTATAAGAAATTTGAGGTTATGTGCTCTGTTAACTGAGTTTGCGACACCAACTTTGCGATCGCAAATTTTGACGGTTAATTTGCTTACTTGCGAGAGCAAAAACAATCGAGGATACACCAATTCTATCATTTCAGCTAGCTATTCAGCTATTCACATATTTTTTTAATTTTTATCTGCAGTTTTTTTTCTATGTTTCGCTTTGGCTATGCTCTTTCATATTACAATTTCAACAATCTCTTGATAATAAGCACTTAAAAACCTTATGTTTTATTTTATAACAAAATCCGTTATTTTCCCAAATTTTATATTGTAAAAATCTTCAAATTTCATTCATATTTATGAATTTATTTTCAAGTATTTTTTATTTAGGTGGAATGCGTAAAATCATGTTTTATTAATTTTCAATTTTATTTTCCAAATTTTTAGTTAGTAACAAAATTAAACTACTCAATTAAAAATTTTATAAATTTAAAACATAAAAATAAATTTTATATTAAATTAAAAAACAAAAAAAAATCCTTTGTATTTAAAAAAAAAAACAAAAAATAATATCAATTAGTTTATGAATATTGAAATTAATTATATTCTCTTTTTCAGTTTTTTTATTAATAAATTAAATTTGATAAAAATTCATTTTCAATTAAAACTTTTTTAATCTGTCATTCAATTAAATTTCAATATAATATATGTATATTAATGAATTACAAATACAAATACAAATTGATATTGTTTTCAAAAATTTCAAATAAAAAGTATCTACTTAATAATGAAAAATAAATTTTTATTAAATAAAACATTTTTTGAATTTATTAAAAATTTGTATTTTTAGAAATTTTAAAAATTCAGGAACATGAACAGAAAAATGATTGATTGCCTAATAATTATTTTCAAATTTAAGTATGTACATAGATTTGTTTACGCACACAGAAGATTGTTTTAAAAATCTTGAATAAGTTAAATAAAATAAAAAATTAATTACATAAGGACTAAGGAGGATACTTTTAACAAATATCCTTATCTAATTTTACAGACTAAACTAATAAGAGACAATTATTAAACTTTTAATAAAAATTATTACTTTTATAATTAAAATTTTAAAAACTTACTATAGCTCACTTGTCTTCACTTATTCCAAGGATAATAAATTAATGATAGAAGCTATCTATACATTCACAATCATACATATTATATGTATATATGGTACTACAATTCTGTAGCTATTTTATCATAGTCAGCTATTTTTCAATTAAGTATTTGTAACTTAAAAAAATTATTACAAGGTCATTAGATTTTAAACCTGATTTTCTACCACTTTACTCTGTTGGAACAAATCTTGTTCTTGTTTATTTTGTCAAATAAATTGAATAAAAAGGATTCAAAAATGATAAAAAGAACGAAAATAATAATATTTTGATTTCAATAAAAAAAAAAAAAAGATATGAATGAAATTAACTCCTATTGATTCCTTCTTACTCTATAGAATACGAATTTCTTAGCAATAATTACTGAAATAGGACCAAGGATGAAAACCGTGTATTAGTGGAAATGTAATTCAAAATGGTTTATATGACCATACAGTCCTTGAAAGGTCCTTTGCTTCTAATATAGCTTGTAAATATTAAAATTTTAAAATCACAAGCCTAAGTTCTAAGCACACATAGCATAAGTAAAGATAACTTTGGAAACACCCTTTTTTTTTTTTTTGTTTTTTTTTTTTTTTTTTTTGATAAAACTAATTAGTAATGTTGTATCTGGATACATATGTAATGTTTCTGGTCATATGTTATATTACGTTACATGACCTTTAACATTAATTCTGATACAAATGAATATTCAACAACAGAAAATTCAATAACTGCTTTCTTACTATTGGTAATTTTACATACAATTTTGCTCATCAAAAAATTATTAATTTGGTTAGTATATTTATCAATTCATTATTTTCATTTACATATATTTTTAAATAGTTTTAATTTATTCTTAAAGATTTGTGTACAGTGGACAAGTCCATACATTCTTTTCTAATTCTATGTATTTTATGTGTATTTCTTTTTTAAAAATTCCTTAATAAATTTCTAGTATTTAATTACACTTTATTTCAATTTTTATCTCATAACTCATCTTTTCAAACATTAATTTTTCTACCAATTACGAACAAAGTTCGTAAATTATATTAAACCATTTTTTTTTAAATTTAAACTAACTTGAAAGTAGCTTCTATTATTTAAAAATAAATCCATACAATCACGTTTTTTCTAAGAAAAAAAAAATACCCACTTAAAAAATATATAAAGAAATAAAACTATAGAAACACATATAAGAAACGTTTTTCAGAATAGATTCCATGAAATATGTTCAAGATTTTATTTATGGTGAATACTAATAGAATATAATGACGAAGGTAAAAACGCGAAGATATTGTTCTATTAATTTTTTTTTTGTTCTTCTTATATATGTAATTCAGTTCAGATACCTTTAGAAAATTTAAGAAATAAATTTAGGTCAGTAGGAAAATACTTACAATATACTACACTATACACAAAAGATAATATCTTATCATTAAATACCATTGCGTAATTTAAAATTGTTTTTATTTTTTTTTCTTCTATGAATATATTTTTTCAATGTGCTTACAAGACGTTAACAAGATATAAAAGCAGATGTTTAAAATTGTTTAAAATGAATAATTAGAAATGAAGTAATTTTTTATTTCGATTGTTTTAATTTTCTTCAGATATAAAAAAAGATAAGAATACATAATTTAGATAAACTTTTTTTTCATTTTCAGTTTTTTCACCTGATGCTTACTACACCTGGTTCTGCGTGTAAATAGTAAACCTCCAAAATTCATTGAAATAAGATCTAAAGAAAAAAAAAATGGGGGGTGGAAATGATTTTGAAAAAAAAGAACAAGAAACCAAACAAATTATTTTTAATTACAAATAAATTTTGAAATTTTTTGTTCGTTAATTAGAAAAACAAAAAAATAAAAAGTTATTTATATGATTTTTCTTATTTTGAAAAATTGTTTTAAATTCTTATGTGTAAATACCGTTTGTATGTTTTGTTACATATCATTGATTTACACACCCACATACAGACACACACACAGATATTGTGTTCACACTCAAAATCTATAACATATTATTTTAAATTTTATTCTAAAAATAGACTAATAACAGTGCTCAATTCCTGTCAATTCCTAATTTGTAACATACTTTTAAGATAATCCTTGAAAACTTTTCCCAGTTACTTCAAATTTATGCTTTCAACCTAGATACATTTTTTTTTTTTTTTGAATTATGTAGTTTACCTTCAAATGACAGATGTATTAGATCAAGTATACGATTAATATGCGACAATGTAGATGCATTAATGCATTTTGCTTTTAAAATGTTCTTCTAAATTGCCATTGATAAGATATTAAAATATGTATGTATGTAAAAGATCAATGAAACTGTTATTCAACATACGAATATGTATTCTTGTTAGTTGAAAATCACTTGTAATAAATAATGGTGATTTTTGTTATACAGTCAAATAAGTTTTTAGCAAGTTAGAAAGATGTACTTGAACCATGACTATTATATATTCACAATGTGAGATAGTTTGAAAAAATAGAATAAAAAATTACATCAATGGATTACACATGTATGTATGTAAAATAAAATATGTATGCGTCCTTGAAGTTCAATACATATATGTATACATACTCGTACAAGTAGATATATTACAAAAATTTATATCTAAGAAGTTTATATGAAATAAGTTATCTTATTTAAATTTATGGGCACGAAAATAATTAAAGTTTTAAAGTATGTATAAAGTTTTTCTTTTTATTTAAAAAAAAAAATTAAGTACAACCTTGTACACATATTCATCATTATATACCTTCTAAATGTATGTATGTACAGTACAGAAAAGTATATGCCATCAACGTCATACGACAATTATGGTCTTACAAATAAAATAACCCTTTACGGTCGTACAATCAGAAAACAAAGCATTTTATGCTTCTTACAGTCATAATAATTATTACTAATATAGATATTTTAATTTCTATATAAAAGATGTCACAATCGCTAACAAAAAGGCTACAAAAGCTACATTGTAGCCCACTGATTGTAGGGATTGATTTTAAAGAAATTTTTTTTTGAGCGCTATAAATATCTAAAGACGTAACAGCATATTTTAGAAAAGCGTACAAGTTTTCATGAATTTCTTAGAAAAATACGAGACAAACAAATTATATAGTTTTTATGAAAACAATAAGCAAAAAAAACATTATTTCTGTTCGGCGAAAAATGTCGACGTGATAGATATTTTCTAACTGTCTGAGAAACCCACAATTAAAGCATCTAAAAATAAAATAAATGTAAATATGGTACTTAGAGGTGAAAAAAATCTTAAACTTATAGATTTAAGTTATTAGATACTAGATAGTGTCCGTTCAATTCGAACAAATAGGACACCTAAATCATACGAAATACGATCACAATAGGGTTAATAAAATTTCAGAATAAATTTTTACGAAAAGAAAGCACTTAATTTTAAAATATTTTCATGAAAATGTAATAAATATATGTAAGTTTTTTTTTATTAATCAACACACAAATTTAAGAAGAAAAAAAAACATCCTTATTTATTAACAGCACATTATGTCAATATATGTAAATGTATACGAATTTCAATTCTCTACAGAAAAATCGTTAAAAAATGTTCATCATAAAAAGTCAATTTATTGTAAACAAAAAATAAAAATACTTTTTTAACTAAATTTTAAAAAAAGTTATTTGGTCAAATTATTTTGATGTCCTTGTAATACTTAATATCCTTTTCATAAAATATCCTATAATTTAAACATATACATACATACTTGTATACAAAAAAAATCTACATTTCACTACATCCATATTGAACTTAAAGCACATTATAGCATATCCTTTTTTAAAGTTTTAAAAACTCATGTTGTAGGTATATACTTATAGTTGTGTTTAATGTTACTTATTCATTTTTATTGTGCTGCTAGCCTTCAAAAGAAAAGAAAAAATTGAACAGAATGTACTTGTAAAAAAAAGTATATAAAAGAGCTTGTATGAATAAACTGTGCCATATCATGATGATGAAGATGTATTCATTATTCTCATTTACGAAATGAATTCTCGTATGTAAAATAAAAGCTTATGTATGTATGTATATATGCAGAGTGATAAATTATTTAGTTCAATCTCAGTTTAATATCATTCATTATCAAGAGTTTTTTTTTCCATTTTTTTTTTTATACTTTCAATCTTTCATCCTTATGTGTCCTTTAGATTTTATATTGTTCATTTAAAGCGAACAATAAAGACTTATTTTTAAACAACAACAACAAAAAAACAAAAAAACTTGCATTTCACAAGTGAAGTGTTTATAATTTCATTTTCTTTAAATGAGTTATAAAATACTTAGTTTGTATAATTAAACAAGAAGTTAAGGATCTAATAGCCAATTTTGATTTTTTTAATACAATTTATCTGATTTAGCTATGCTGTTTTTACTTCACTTTTTAGAAATAGATAACGGAAATTGACAATTTACGTCATATATGAAAGGACTCTGGCAGTATAATATTTGTGTAGTTTGTTTGTGTAGTCGTACTTTTTTATACTTAATTGGTAGACAAAGCCATCAATAATTTTAAGTACCAAGCACTTATACTCAATCCAATTTAATTGATACTCATCTAAAGCGTGGACATGGACGAATTTGAACTCTTAACCTTTAATCTTATAGAAAACAGCACTATACAACTTTTATTACTGACTTGGTAGTTCTTAAAAAATCTCAGATGGGTTTTTTTCAAACATTTTAAATTTAAAAGCCAAGTTTTAAGAATATTCTTTTATTTTAAGTGAGTCTTGAGAAGAACAAAATTTAGTTTTAAAATAAAATCGATTAGCCTTTCATTTTTCTCATAACTACTTTTATTAATTTTTCACCTTGTTTGTTAATTGCTTGAACAGTCTTGACAGTTCAAAGTAGAACATATGACCTAACTTTTCATACGCATTAGCTATTAACGTTTATATTGATCAGATGTTACATTAAAAAAAAAAATTGATTTTCTATCAGAAAATATTTTATCTTATTTTTTAATTTTTTTTTTTTCTATTTATCCATTTTACTGGTCGTATACTTTTATAAAATATCTTTTTAGTTAATGTACATACATTGCATATATTTTAAAAGAAAAACTAACTTAATATCGGTAAACTTTATTTTTATAATCTTAATGTTTTTCTGTTCAGGAAAAAAAATATATCTATTTTGAAATATGTTACTGTTTCTTTTTTTTTTCTGAAATATAATATAAAACTTTTTAACATTTTTTCAATAAAGTACAAAAACAAAATTGATAGACAATATATTTAAAAAGAAAAAGAAGAAGAAGAAAACAAAAAAAAATATGTGAATTTATCTAAAATAAAAACTTTCTTCATAGAAACAAGATGATGCTAAACTTAGAAATTTATGTTATATTGAATTATAAATTCAATGTAATGGACTTAAGTCTGTGTTATAAGTTAAATTGTAACTTTAAAGTGAATTTTTAAAACCATTAAGTTCTTAAAAGTAACTACTTACTTACTTTATTTATTTTTTTTTTAAGTCAATCTTGTACATATTTACTTATTTTTTTTTTTTTGTGCATTATGTTTCATATATAATTACATATTTGCAAAAGAAGGAAAAAATTGAAGTAAAAGTTCTTATATAGTTTTAAAAAGAATATCGAAGGTGTAGAAAAAATAATGTATAAAGTTCATAAATATTATTAAAGTACATATACACACATAGCTACTTGCTACATGTAAAAAAAAAATCAGTAAAAAGATAGATTTTATTTTAAAGTTTTCCAGATTTCTTATTGCATTGAGGATGAAAATTAATTTTTAATTATCTTGAAAAGCAAATATAAGTACATACTCGTATGTATATATACATTTTTTGTATTTAAACATAAAGTACTTATTTACTTACACACTCCATGGCGCTACAGCCCGTCAAGAGCCTTGGCCTCCTTTAACACGTCTATCCACTGTCTAATGTCTATCCAATCGCTACTTTTCATAGCCAGTTTTTGTCGTTGTTTTTGTCCAAACCGATTCCGAGGCTAGTCTTTGGGTTTCGTGACAGTCCGTTTTTTATAAGATGAGGTTGTCAGCCTCATGCTGGCTTAACTACTGTATTTTTATATTTCTTATATTTTATTTAATCTTTCTAATTTCAAGTTTTATTTTTACCTATATATGTATGTATGTATAGTATAAAAAACCTTTCTCATATACGTAAATGAAATTCTTCCAACTTCCAGTGAATCATAAAAAATATTGAATAAATTTTAATGCTCAAAAAGTTCTAAGTATATAGGACGATTCCAAAATCTACAAATACTATTTACTATCTAAATTTCACAATCTCTCTATGTCCCTATAGATTACCATTCTAAAATAATGATTATGCAACGTTACGATATTTACAAAAGTCCTTATTAATCAATTTATTCATGCGATATTTGAACAGAAAATTTATTCAAATTTATATCTATGTACCATCCACATAAGAAAATATAAATGAAATAATTGATCATTCGAAAATTATGAAAGGTATACGTAAAATACATCTCTGCATTCACTCAATTTATATTTTTCAATTTAAATAATGAAATTTATCATGATTTTGTAGTATCTTTTCATTTCATAATTATTGGAAGATTTGAAGCACAAAACAAAAAAAATAAATGAAACAACCTAAAATTGTAAAACATCATTACGTTGACATTTTAATATTTACTATACACTTTGCATCTTTCAATATCAACCAGCACAAATATGTAAAAGATACAAAAGTTTACTACAAATACGAAAACAATGATGCAAATGAATATTGTTTGTATTAGTATACCAAAATTACTTACTTATAGTTGAACTGACAAACAAGTTTCTGTGGTATTTATTATTCAGAAATGCTGAAAAATAAAACTAATTATTTTTTTTGGAGCATTAAAAAACAGAAAAAAAAATACATATACATTTTGAATAATTAAAACAGAGAGAATCTCTATATCTTCTTACAATTTACAGAAATTGTTTTTTTATTTATTTTTTATGTTTATTCAGAAATTTTGAAAAAAAATGAAAAAAAAATAAAATAAAAGGAATTATATATTTTTCTCAAAGGTAAAATAAAATTAAGCTTTATTGCTTTCAGTATACCATCATATCCTTTGTATTACATATTTAAATTTTGGTACATAATTTTAACGTATTTTTTTTTCTTCTTTTTCGCATAAAATATTTATTATACATACAAATCATCTAAAGTGCTGATACATGTATTTATATTCATGTAACATATGTAGAAAATCTTTATAGACTTTAAATTTTTTCTTCATAAAAATTAATAAATTATTAAAAATTTTGATTTGAAAACACATAAAAAATTTTATAGCAGCAGAATTATTATAGATTAAAATAAAATTATTTATCAGCCACTTAAGCAGGAATCGTCCTCATCACCAAACGATTATATCAGTATAAAAATATAAAAATTAGTTAGTGTTATCTTGGAATATATTAAAATGGAGAAATAACGGTTTTTGTAAGACATGTCAATTTTGTGACAAGATTTTCAACGGTACTTTTAAACTATAAAATAGAGTTTGCACCATAAGGACACATATGTCACGTTAAAGAGGACACTCCAAAGTTTTTATATCAATATTATTTCGATACCTCACACACACTAAGCGGAAGTTTTGGGAGAAAAAAAAAACAGGTAAATTTCCAAAATTTAACTATGTATCTCTTCTTTTAATTTTAGTTTAGCGAAAGAAAATAATTTGACTCGTTTAAAAAGGATTACATAACACGTAGACCTGCAGTAATCTAAGAATAGGATTAAATGAATAAGAATGTCGTAAAAATAACACTTCATAAAAAAATAAAAATTAAAGATGGACAAAATAAACTTGTATTGGTTTCACACTAAGAACAGTGGAGACTGCAACCGAATAATCTCTGATAAATAATTTTTCGCTCAAAAATGGTTGGCTTCTATGAACTGTCTTGAAAAGTTGTAATCCCAAATTAATCAAAGTTTTTATTAGCTGAAATAAAATTTATTCATATTACTAAAAGTACAAAACAGTTATTTTTGTTTTTCTAAATTCCATGAAAACTCATTATTATGAATATTTTCATATGACATCAAATTTTTAATTAAATGGTAAACTTTTAATGATTTAGCTGATTCATTTAAAAGTAGATAGTTAGATAGTTAGATAGATTTGCATAGTGGGAGTTCAGGATAGAAACTTTGTGGAAAAGTGATAACTAATTATTTTTATTATTATTGTTAAAATGCAAATAGCTAAATAAAAATAAAATTTTAATAATTTGTTTTAATTTCCTACCAAAAAGTACAATTTTAATTAAGTATATTTCTAACCAAAGTTATTTTTGATTTATTTTTCGTGTTTTTAAATTATGAACATGATAAATAAAATAACTTCTCGCACAGTATTAAATTTACTTTTTATTCATTTCATATTCCTGTACTGTACGTATTTGTGTCATTGTACAACTTCATTTGCATATTAAAAGCAAATAAGAAAAATCAATATGTTTTTTAATACAACATACTTTCACTAAACTCTCTCTAATGATTAATGAAAAAGAAGTATAAACCGAAAATTTTCAAGTTTTCTTATTTTCAATTTATTTTTAATTTTCAAAACATTGCTTCATTTTGTTTTTTCACTATTAAAATACATTTTTTGGCTTTTTTGTGTCCTGTAACGGTTAGAAAAGGAAAAAATAACGATCGAAAACTCCTTTGCAATATTTTCAATTACATTTTTTAAATAGCTTATAATTTTTCTAACCACATGTTATAGCAGAAAGTTTTTATGTTATCCTTTAGAAAATTAAGGTTTCCATAAAAGTTTTCCAAATTTTATTTTCCAATTTTTTTAAATTACTTTCAACTCCTTTTTAATGGAATCCTATTTAGTATTTTTATTAATAATTAAATTTCAATAAAAAACAAACCATTTTATTGTCATTGTGAAATATTCATTTCGAAGATGTCTCAATAGATAGTTAAATTTTCCTTCATAATAATAAAACCAGATGAATCCTATTTCTTTTAAGGATAATATACTGAAGAAAAAATGAAAAAAAAAAAAACATAATCGCATTTATATTTTAATTTATTATTAATTTTTTTTGTTCTTTGTAATTCTACGGTTTTATGTTTTTTGCAATAAAATTCAATCCAGTTTATTTTTAGCATAAAAAATTAAGAATTCTGGTATATTTAATATCGAATGGAAATGTCTATACATAATCATTGAACTAATCTTCAATTATGTCCTGACATTAAAATTGACATAATATACTAAAAGTAATTACAAAAACATTAAAATTCTTTATAGGTCTTCAGGGAGTGATAAGTAAACAAGCCTAAAAGATTAGTATAGTAAAAATATATATAAAATGCAAAAATTGAATGATACTGGTATCAAAATAAAGGATAATAAAATATCTATAACTATAGATACACGTCTGTATCTATTTTTATTGCAAAAGTGTTAAAAATAAAATTAATGTAAAAGGCGGGTTTATAAATTTATTATTGTAATAAAAAAAAATTATGAATAATGATATTTTAAGACATAAGCAATAAACTACAAAAAAATAAAAAGAAAATCATATTAATACTTTTTCGACTTTTCTTAATTTTTCGTATCAAATTTTTAGAGCGTCTGATTAAATTTCATTAAAAATTAACCCTTCTTTTTTGCACTAATTTTCAAAACAAATGATTAAAATTCAGATAAAATTTAGTCTTTTGTTTTTTTTTTGCAATTTAGCTCTTCTTTTGAAAAAGTAATTTTTTTTAAAGACAAATAAATTTTATAAAGTAAAATAAAAAGCTTTAATGAATACTTTGTTACTTTTTAACTTTCATTTTGGACGTATCCTTGAATTGGAAAAAAAAAATTAAAGCATTTGTAACTTCTTTTATTTTGTTTGTGAATTTTATTCAAATTATTCAACATAATATAATTCATTTAGAATCCCTTTTTAATTTGTTTAACAACCTGAAAGAAGTTCATTTTATTTAATCACATCTCTTTTGAACTCACTTTTTTTTTCCATAACATACATTATGTACCCATATACGTATATGGTTTGTACACATACTACATAGATATGTATTTTTCATATTACATAAATACAAAAAAAACCATCATTATGATAATATGATGTAAATTACAAGTATTAACGACTAACGAGTGCTCATTCGTATGACAATCTTTTGATCTTAATTTGAGAGTTTTTACATTATATTATGATTATGAATAAAATGTAGGTAAAAAAAAAACAAACAAAAATGTTTTATATACAAATAATCAAGTTTATTTTTCTACCTATTTGCGTAATCTAAAAGGCTTAATATGTATATTTTTGTTACCCATTCTAATTATGATAAATAATATAAGAAAATATATACGACTACATGTACACATATACTTTTATTTTAACACACATGTATGTGTTTATGAATATGAGTAACAACAATAAAGGAAAATAAAATAAAACAAAAATAGAAAAACATAAAACAAAGATTTATTAAAATACCTGAAATAATATAATATCATTAAAAAGGAAATTTCTTGACTTTGATTAATGTTATGTGTAGTATGAAACCAAAAAGTGTAAATTAATACCTATGTATTTTTTTTGAAAAATTAAATAATGTGTTTACGAATTAATGCGTTCAAAAATACAATCAAAGTTATTTTGTAAAAGAGAAAATAAATATGAAATTAGAACAAACAAAGAATTTTCTCTTTTGAAATTTTAGAATAATTAGTAAATTGCCTTTCATCTTGATGGATTTACGTTTTAACTTAAAAATTTGTGTTTTAATACAGGATTTCATAATTTTTTAAAACAAAAAGGAATATTTTAATTGCCTTGTTCCTAATTCTTATTTTTCAATTCGAAATATATATTTTTTGTTTATTATAATATAATACTAACACGCAAAAATAAAGTACAGCAGTTCAATAATATACTCACTCTTCGTATCTTCCCTTTTTCCATGTCAAATTTGACGTAATTTCTAATCGAAAAAATAATCAGAAACATATTTTAAATAACATGTTGGTAAGAACCAACTGTTAGTATTTGAGTATTTTATAGCATTATCAGAAAAAATATATTAAATCACCACGCAATTTTAGGTTCCAGAAAATCTGAAATTTCCTCTTTAAGGACCTTAACAACATATCGCGAGTTGTGTTGTGGTATCAAACCGGTAATGCTAATTATGTAGATCTTCGGAGACATTCGATGACCATCATGTTCAACCAATCAACCACCCAATCAATTTCGCATGGTGAATAGAAAATTTCGGAATTGAGTTAAACTCGTATTAACTTCAATATTATTTTAAAATTTGTTGGTGAACACCGGCCTCAGTTTGAGATATATTAGAAATGGAACATTAGACGTTAATTAATTTTATTGATCAGAACTTTTTCTTTTAAATATCTGTTCTTCTTTTTAAAAACGAAAAAAAAAAATTAGTGGATGTTTCAGGCAAAATTGTGTTCGTTTCCTCTTTGGGTATTATACACGATAAAGAAAAAAGTATGTGAATTAATCAAAAATTACAAGTCTAAAAGTCGAGAGAGCCTTTTGTATTATTATTGGAAATTAACGTACTTTTCTTATATGTATATATAAAGTTCATCATTACTTAAGTTAATTCTACGTATTACCGACATATTTACATACGTACATAATATGCAAAATCATCAACAAATATATCAGTTATATTTAAATATTAATCTAATGACTTGATTTTGTTTACTCAGAATAATTACTAAAATTTATCTATTCGTAAACTATAAATAAACAAAACATTATCATGATTATCACAAATCGAATGACAATTTAAATGATTTAATTCTCTATAATATGTGTGTACTGTGTTTAAATATTTATATGCAATCGATAATATTTACTTTTTACCTGAAATTCATTTCTATTCAAGCGTATTAATAATATAAATTAGAAAAATAAACCTGAAGTTTTAAATTTAAAGTAATTAAAATTTATATCAATTGTATTAAATTCATTTATAATTGAAAAAAAAAAATTATTTGGAAAATATTATAAAACAAAAAGTATCTATTCCGAAGGACAACATAATCTAAAACTAACTGAAATTGAAATGATGCAAAAGATACTTTTTACACCCTAAAATATTCGAAATTTAATATTTTCCTTTCATTTCCGAAAAAAAAAGGCCAAAAATAATTTTAATTTTAATTCTTTGTTACTCAGTATCAACACTTGCTCATTTTCCAGCAAAAAAAAAAATCTGTCCTAATTGATGATCTTTGTTATGGCAACAGTTGACAGACGGGTATTCTTGTTTTGGTTTTATAGTGTAAACGTCAAAATAATAAAAGACAAGGGTGTGTTAGAAGATTCGAAAAGAGTAACAAAATAACGGTGTGTAAAAGTAAAATAAATATAAAACCTAAATTAAACATAAAAATCATAATACGTTCACGATTAATTGATTCCTTTTTGACATGTTAAATCAATTTCCACTATTTTGAGTATAAAAGAGCAACACTCATACTCCTTTTTGTCTCTTGCTAGGTAGTCTACATCAACCATTTAACAGACAGAAAATCTAGCATATACCTACCATAAAAAATGATACATATGTAAACCGTGGATTAGAATAAATTCATCAGAATCCTAAATTTTCTACTTCATTTTCACTTTCAACTATGAATTAGCTTACTTTTTTTCGCCATTTTTTCATCATTCAAGAGCATTTAAATCACAAGTATTTTTCCCTTAAAAATAATATTTTATATATTTTTCCTCTTTCCAATAGATGTACCTTTAAAATAAAATTTATTTTAGATACATACAATAGATTATTCGAAAAATGATTAAAACTATCGCTACAAGATATCACTTCATGTATAACATTCCATTAATTTGTCAATTCATCGAAATTGAGTTTTTCACATCACTTACACAACTATGAACAAGGACAATGGATAATTCGATAGTGAAAAATATAAAAGCATTTTATAGTTTAATAGATATACCTATATACATATAAATACATTTGTACATATAGAAACGAGGAACTAAATAGAAATTAAAAAAGTATGAATTGAATGACTTTTAATCAAAGCAAACAAAATTTAACAATGACTGGAATTTGATATTCTTGTCAAAAAAAAAACAACAAAAAAGCAGAAAAGGTTTAGGATTCATTCTGTATGTGACATGACGTTGTATTGAAAATAATGAAAAGATAATCATTATCGATTCAATTACGTTATTTTATCATACAAGGATATCTCGATTTTATTGAAATGAATCACATTTTGCTTGAAATTGAACAAATATTTGTTTAAATCATTGTGTAATTTTTTTTTTTTTTTAATTTTATTTTCCTGTTCATTAACTCAAAAAAACAAATAAAACATTATCTTTTCTCTAGGACGACGGGAGATAAAAAAAATTATTGATTTACTTTATTAAAATAACAGATCCTAATTGCAAACCATATATGGATGTACTATATATAGAAAATTCTTGTTACGTTCCAATTAGTTCTGTTCCAAATCATTTAAAAAATTTATTTAAAAAATAGAATTATCGATTTGTAAACAACAAGGGAAAACTTTTTTTTTAAACAAGATTTATCTTTTTTTTCAAGTAAAACAAAACGAAGCATATTTTCTATTAGAATTTTTTTTTCAAGTGAATTTTCATAATAAATATTTTCCTCCAACTAACATGACTTTTACACACTTCAAATTTCATTTAAGAAATCTGGAAAAAAAAATTAATTTTATCATCTGCAATGGAAATTCAAAGTGGATTGCGAGGTACCTCCATTTGAATCCATTTAAAGTTCTTCTTAAACATTTGTGCAAAAATTTAGTACACCAACAACATCATTTTATGGGAAAAGCTTTAAAGATGCATGGAAATGAGTCGTTAATTGAAGATCTTGAGTGTTTTACGATTTTTTATCAACTTTAAAAGTCAATTTTGGAGCATTTTTTTTTTAATTCAGCTTCAACTTTACCTAGAATTCATCTCCATGATCATTTCCATTAACAAAGTTTTTCCAGACTGTTTTTTTTCATATAATAACAACACGATTTTCTTTAAATACGGACTAATAGGTCCTTAAAAATAATATTGACTTCTATTTATTATTCTTGTGATATTTCGAAGTAAATATACCTTTTTGGTGATGATAAATAATGGATTTCTTTCATCAAAACTAGTTGACTGGTTTGACTACTAAATTTTGACTATTGACTTTTAATAAAATAATAAACTGGAAATTAGCTTTTCAATTTCAAGTAAATTGGCCAAGGTCTGTGGTTCAAATCCCAGTCGAGTCGAATGTCGTTTTTTCTGTTCTTAATCTACTATACATTGATACTAAAATTTTGAAAATTGTACGAATTTTACGATGAGACAATGTTTCACATTTACATTATCCAAGAATGCAAAATTTGATATTAAAACTCATAAAAACATCATTTTTCCATACAATAGAACCAAAATCGACTTCCTGTACTATTTTATAAAAATGAAAATACATTAAAACAAAACAAATATCTACAAATAAAATCTTAAATGTTAAACAAAACATTTTAAACAGGATTTGTTTTTGAAATAAGAACATCCTGTTAATATACAGATAAAACAAAACTATATGTAACACATGAACAAAGAAAGGAAAAGATTTTCTTTAAATTTCAGTTTCTATTCGTTTGTGAATCAAGAATCAATTACACTACTACACAATATAATAACAAAATCGATCAATACGTACATTATTTAAATTTAAATTTTAAATTGAAATTTTGCTCAATAAGTTCCTATAAAAGTAAATCGATAAATATTTTTCTCACTTAAATATGTCTCTTAAAATATAAGCACACAAGCATATTAATAATATTCAATTGAATTTAATTGAATGCTTTAAAAACATTTTATTTGATTTTCAATTCAAATATAGAATTTAATGAATTCATTAGAGACATACATATACATACATACATACATACACAATACTTACATACGAGTACATATATGATATTGATTATTTGAAATCTTTATGCGTAAATTTTATATCATTTGAATTACCTTCGAGGCAAATGATTTATAACAAAATTGATATATCATGTATTATTCAGGAATAATACATGTAGAATGTTGGGAAATTAAACATAAAACATAAAATTTAACATAAATTGCAATTATTTGCTTTAATCAATAATGATTTTCAATAATAATTTCATTATAATACTAAGATTTACATTAAATTTTTTATTATTCAAGATTAGGTTTATTAAACTCTGTATACTCGTATATTTTTCAGATAGAAATTTAAAGAGTAAAATTTATTATAGAATTCAATTAAATGAATATCTACCAGAAAATTAAACTGTAACAGAAGAAGAAAATTGAATTGAATCCTTACGTTTGAAAATTGTGTGAATTTTCACAATTGTTACAAGAAAATAACAAACATTTTGAATTTCAATGATATATACATAATGTAATAGGATTGAGTTAGATTAAATTAGATTTGATTGTTAGGGGCTATTGTTGTACTTCAACCTAAAAGGTCTTTTGTTCTGCTCTTGTTTCGTATAGTTTTAGGTTTTAGATGAATCCTAAGGTGCTATTTTAGGTAGAGCTGGCATGTATATGTAGCACAGTAGCGCATTTTTACAGAAGCTAGTGCCTCACATTTACATAGAATGTGTTTTGAGATTTCCCTGGTTTATATACAGAATCTGCATCATTTATGCTATATTGACCCCTTTACAGTGAGAAGATCGTTGATGGTATTCAGCTTAATGAACTTCTTCATTTGTACATCACTGAGTAGAAGATGCATTTTTTTCACTTTCCATGGAAGACCAAGAAGATTCTGATCCAAGGAAAAACAGGAGTTTAAGAGTTAATTTTTAAAAATTAAGTCAAAGCGAAGCTCTAAAGGCAACTTCATTCACTTTCAATTTATATCACTTAGGTTAAGCTCTTGGCTTAACTTTACCTTAATTAGATTATAGCTTAAAGGATGTATCATTTTTTTGTTCATCTTTTCTCTTTTTTTTTTTCTTTTAAATGTTACTTAAACATTATTTAGCACATCCGATTTACTAAAGAACATCAAAATCGTTTTATTGACTCAACTCAGGTGATAAAATTTTAGATTGGATCATTAGAAACCTTTTATGTTTCCATTATCATGAGTTCTTGTCAACCAGAAAGACAATACGTAAGAGATAAATCCTACACACAAAAACTAAGAAAAAAATACAATACTTTAACCTCTATCTAATTCAAAAAATCCAAGAAAACAGAATAAATTTCCAAGAAAAACCTCCAGTTACCTAAACTCCTTTTTTTAGTTACACCAAATCCAATTTAAATTTTATTTAAATTCTTTAAATTTCACAAAATATTCATTAAAACGATGGCTTCAATTTTATCGATGATACATTAATTTTCTATATCACACATAAAAGTCATTTTTACATTTTATAACACGTAAATATACAAAGTGATTTATGGTTCAATATTTAGTGGTCTCAATGCGGTAATGTATTCAGTTTTATGTGTTATATCATATCATAAAAAAAAAAAAAAAAAAAAACTTAAAAAAAAGTGAAAATACAAATAAAAAATCAATAAAAGGGAATTTTACACGATTAGAACGAATATGAATAAAATATTCTTGTTTTCAAATAATTTTTTTTTCCAATATGAAAAATAAAAAGGAAGAAATTTGAAATCTTCCAGGAACAAAATATCTATTTCCATTGTTGTTTTTTTTACATATTATGCTTTATAGATTAATTCATATTTCTTTTTTTTTACATTACGAATTGCCTAATATTTTATTTTTTATTTTATTGTTTTGCATAATTTTGTCATGAAATAAACAATAAAGGGTAATAAAAAAAAGTAATCATAATTCTCCCGAATCATTAAATAATTCTTCATTTTTCTTTTTTTTTAAACTAAATACAAAACAATTTTTTTCATATGTATATTTCTTAAGGATACCGATAACTAGATAGTTTACACTATCTAACATGGAACACTTATTTACAAATCATATACAACAACAACAGAAAATGTAATAAAATTCAATTATTTATTAGTTTTATTGAAAAATTTCATTTTAATCATTATTTCATCGAAAAAGGCGAACAAACAACAAAAATCTGAACAAATTTCTCTCATATAAATTGTTTTAAAAGTATTTTCATTAAAGTATATACTCGTATGTATGTATATTCAATATAAAACTTAGTATAGTAGTAGTTCTTAAAGAACATATTCTAAGAATGACTATACACACTCTTGTTTTATTATGTACTTGATTTATAAAAGTGAATCCACTTAAAGTGAATAAAAGAAAATAACTTGATTTTATTTCTTGGAAAAAGCTGACCAATCATTATTATTAAAAAATAAAATAAAATAAAATAAAATAAATAAAAAAAGCAAAATAAGAGAAGGATATTATCAAGGTATACTACGAGTGTAATAAGTATATATGAGAGATTGTTGAATACATAGTACTTACATACTATCTTCAAAAAATCAATTGAATTTGAAGTGAAAACTTATGTATTATAAAGAAAATTCATTATTCAATAAGAAAAAAACTTATGTTATGTTGAATAGATACAGATAGATACAGATAGATATAGATACAGAATAAATAATAAAATAATATAGATGTTCTTATTAAATTATTGAATATAATATTCTGAATGGAAAATCTTTTTTTTTAAAGAATTTTTCAAGAATTGTAGTACTTCAATATTTGCCTTTTAACATAATTATAATGAAATGAATTGGAAAACATGAGTCTTTCAATTAAAATTATTATATATTTTTTTTTTTTTGTGAAAATTTTAATTGAAAATTTTAGAAGAAAATTGATCTAATTAAATTTTTAACAAAAAAAAAATAGAAATTTACTTCAATTAGGTATAAACGAGTATAAAAATTATGAAACTAATTAAATAAAAAATAAAAAAAATAATTCTTATTTGGTAAAACAGATGAAATTACACAAGGAATCTTGGAAACTATAAAAAACAAAAACAAAAAAAAGAAGAAATTATTGAAAATAAAATCATTCAAGAAGAAAAAATATTTTATTATTTTGCCATCAAAGATTTATTATCTCAAACGAATTGCTTTTTGCCATGGAAATAAAATATGAAATATTTTCGAATTAAGTAAATTACTTTCTGGGAATTTTTATACTCCACCACATTTTTCTTTAAATTTTTATTAATTTTTTTTTAATTTTGGAAAATGTTCCTTCGAAAAAAAAAAATTATAATTAAAATAAAAATAAATGAAAAAAATTTGTGGGGAAATAATGTCTGAAAAAAAAACCTATAAAATAAAAATTTTATAATCTTGAATAGAACAAAAAAAACATCCTTTCCATTTGACAATACTCACTATCTTTTTTTATATTTTTGTCTGCAAAAGTACGACAGTATACCAAATACAGTCACAATATTTTTTTTCAACAAAATTGGTCCAGCTTTATAATTAAAATTTTTTTTTAAATCAAATTTTAACCTCCTCTTTATAATATTTATTCATGAAAGATACTACAATTTCTATTCTATGTTTTTTTTTTTTATTTTCATCCTTGTTCACATTATTTTGTTTTATGTGATATCTAGAATTTTTTCTTTGTATTTAAATTCTTAATACTTATTATAGCAATTCCTTCCCACCAATTAATTAAAACTCATCACTTTAACTTTTTCATATACGTATACATTACTATGTATGTACATATGTACATGTATACATTTCCAGGATTATCTGCATCTGCATAATACACATTAAAAGCACATAACAGTTATTTCTGTGCCTTTTTTTTTCTTTTTTTCTTCTTCGTCTTCTTCTTATCTAAATGGTTTTGCATGAGGTGACTATGAATCATTGTCCTAAAAATGTACGACAGCATTAAAGTGAAAATAAAATTTCAAGCTAATTTTTATGAAAAAGAAAATCCTTATATATGCAAAAAAAGAAAAACAAAACGAAGCAAAAAAGAAGAAAAAAAAAGGATAAAATACAATAAGAATTCTGTACATAATGTTGCATTCAACTCATCTATGAAAAACACTTGACTTCAAAGGATACAACAATTAAAAATAAAATACGTGAATAAATAGGGAAAAACTACATCAAATAAGAAAAAAAATAAAAAACAGAATAAAATCCTGAGACATTATTGTTGACATTCCTCTTTGTGTCTTTTCTTGCACTTCTGAACTACATGTTAACACACAACAACAAAAGAAAAATAAAAACAGAAAAGATTATACCGTTTAATAGAAAAAAAATATAAGGAAAAACAAAATTATTTAAAAAAAAAAAAACATTGTAGCATTAAATTTTTGTTTATTTTATAAATTTTTTTTTTATGTGTTTTGTAGTTTCTTTTGTATATTTTTATACAAAGGACAAAATTATGTTCAAAAGAAAAGCTTTCATGATTCAGCTTTTTTCTGGAAATTAAAAGAAATAACTTTTTTTTAAAAAACTTTTTTCTCCCACTCACTGTCATTTATTATGTTAAATTTAAGAAATTTATAACTTTTACCAGTTTTTTTTTATTTTGTATTTTTAATAAATTTATAGAAATTACCTTTTAAATTGCACGAGCCACACCTTTGTGCAGCACATGTGAAACGAATTAAAAAAGAACACATCTACACGTACATTTTAAAAATAATTAAAATATGATTTTGTGTAGGTGGAAAAAAGTCACTTCACGTTAAATTAAATAAAATGAAATTAAAACAATAAAAGGACGTCTTTTATAAAAAATAAAAAATATTTCGGGGAAAACTACTTATACTCAAGAACGGTTAATTATTTACTCCTACACCTACGTGGTATTATTTAGTTTTCTCACATAAAAATTAAAATAATTTTCCAAAAATTAATATGTCGTTAAAAACAAAAAAAAATTTCTCTTGTTTTTATTTTTAATTTTTCTTTAACGTTATTCTAAAAAAAAAATACGGATTTTTAATTTAAAAAAAACAAAAAAAAAAAAAAAACAGAAACATAAAATATATCTTTAATTGAATTTACGAGAACAAAACAGAAAACTTACACAATATTAAATTAAATGGCAAAATGGCGAAAAGATCTACCATTTCTTTTTATTTATTAATATACATGAACAATAAAATTACTTAAAAAAAGGACATCAACTTGAAAAAAAATATTGTATTTGTATGGACCATTTTGCAAAAATATTACTTGGAGTAAATAAGATTTGATATCCTGACGGAAAATATAAATAAATAAGTTAAATATAAAAAAAAAAAATAAAATAAGGTAATCATGCTCGAAAGTTTACAATGAAAATTATTAGACCTTGTCAACTTATTAATAATTTCTGTATTTTTTTATACATGTTTTCTTAGAAAATACAAAAACGTCCTTTATTTGTTCATTTTTATTTACACTTTTTGGCTTTCAAGTGGCAGTCACCAATCAGGAGTATAAAGATAATAAGATAATAATTTCTTTAAAATTTTTATGTACTAAGCCGGAAATATTTACTGAAAGTGAAATGTGGGACTAAACAAACAGATTATTATTCAAAACAAAAATATATAATATAATATACCTTTATATACATATTAAAATGTGATGGTAATTCTTTAAGAAAGTTAGAAAAACAAATAGCTAAACAAAACAAAAATTTACAAAACAGATGATGAAGAAAAATAAAAGAAAAGGTCATAATCATAAACAAATGTTTACCAGATCCAGGATGAATAAGAATGACAAGAAACATAATCTTCCGGAAAATTTATGGGGCTTTTTTTATTTTAAAAAAAATATTTTTATATACTTATTTAAAAAAATAAATTTATGAAAAAAAAGAAAAATAAATGAACAGGGAAAAAAAAGTTCATAATTTTTTCTTTGAGCATTTTTATAATAAAACGCTCTCAAGAATTTTAATGCTAGCTGTTGGAAAAAATACACAAACCATTCTTTATTATATATCTACGACATTTCATGTAAATTTTCTCGGTTTTTTTTCTTCAATTTTCCAGTGAAAAACTGTAAAAATTAACAACAACAAAAATAATTAAAATTGAAGTTGTAGAAAATTATAAATTTTAATAAGTTACACGAGCCACCTTAGACACGGTACACATTCAAAATGATTACAGCTCACGCAAAGTGGTAAGGCCCATTTAACTTGTGTTTTGATACAACCGCTCTAAGATATTTTTTTTTTAGAATTACTGTACAAAAAGCATAGCATATACCTTCCATTCAACACACATTTTTTATAACATACCCTCAATCAAGGTTAATAAAGTACTACATACACATACATATATGCCAACTATTCCGAAGGTACTAACCCATAAATTGACTTTTATCGTCACACTAGGACACGTTTCCAAAATTAAGCAAAAAAAGAACAAAATAATCACTAAAATAACAATAGGAATATTTTATTAGCATATTAACGAAACTCCACTCCTAAACACAAACAACAACAAAATTTAACAACCCCTAATGCATCTCTTCGCACCCATATACAAAACTTTAAACACCACTAAGAACAAACTGATCCTAGAAATTTTTAGTACTATGGTGAAAATAAAAAGCTGTAGGATTTAAGACTCCAAATCAATTTCATTTATCACATTTATTATTTTTATTATCAAATTTCAATTTTTAATTGACGACAAACGTAATTTATTATTTCTAAGAAGAAAAAAAACAATTTTTCTAACAAAATCCGGAAGGATAAATATCAAAAATAAATAAATCAGATTCGACAAAGTAAAAAAAAAAACATTTTTAATATTTTAAGTATTTTACCAAAAATGATTTTCAAGAAAAAAGATAAAACAACAAAATTAATGAGCTGTATAAAGTCATTCTCCCCTCTATTTTACCATCACCGCCGATAAGGATAAGGGATTTATAGAATCTTTTTTGTTTTTTTTTTCTTTCTCTTGATAAAATTTGATTGAAATAATTTTAATACTTATTAAGCAGAAAATTAGATAATTAAGTAGATCGATTTTTAACTCCTTTTTTTACTTACATATATATACAAATTTACCGTTTGCTTAAAAATGTTTTTTTTTTAAATAAATTTTATCTGAAGGTCGTCCTATCCCCTATAAAAGACTTTAAACAAATAATAAAATGTACCTTGATTTTATTTCATTTTAAGTATTTTTTTTTATTATTGATTCATTTTTTAAAAGCTCTATTTAATATAAGCATATTATTTATCACCAAAACAATAAAATATACTCGTACGTATATGAAAAATCTCAAATCACCTATGCATAAAAATTATTTCCATCACATAAATTGATTTTTAAATTCGAAAAAAAAACCTACACATACACACACACACACACAAGGAAAAAAAATATGAAGTTTATTTAAAATAAAATAAATGACCGTAAGATATCTGCAATTCAATTTCCAATTTGCTCAATTCTTTTTCCTTTCTTTCCTTTTTTTTTTTTATATTTTATTATTGATACTTGTGTCATATGAATATCTTCATACATATACATATGTACATTAAATAAAACAAAACAAAAAAAAACAATGAATTCCCCCGCTATTTAGAAAATAAAAATATTTATATAGATTATGGTAATTTTTTTATTTTTTATTTACATATTCACATACTAATATGTATGTATGTAATATGGTTAGTGAAATATGTTATGGATTACAATTTTATATCATATAAAATGAAACAAATAAATTCAATACAAATGTGATACAATAAATAATATTAAATTGTGCTATAAAAAAAAAAAACGTACACACGAGAAACATATAAGGATAATAATTTTTTTTCTTTTATTTTTATTTTTTTCATTTCATTTTGTTTCCAGTCAAATAAATGTATTGAAATAAAAAATATTGGTATAGAAATGTAATATTTTAAAACAGTCAACATAATAAAGATATTTCACTTGAAAATTATTCATCTGAAACATTAAGATGAAAATAATGACAACAACAGAAAAAAAAAATGAAATATATAAACCATATTTCAATAAAAAATAAAAATACATACATATATATTTTTTCTAATCAAATTTCTCTAATGTCGAAGCAAATTTTAAATAAATGATGTTAATTTCAAGGAATAACAAAGCATTTTTTTTTTTCAAATAGAATGACGACACAAAATTTAATATCAAGCTTTTATTAAAACGTTTGGAAATTTTGTTCATAGACAGTGCGTGTTCTTAAATTTATTTTCAATGTAGGTATGTACATACAATATTATACATATGTACATACATACCTAAAAAATGAATATTCAAATTATTTTTACAATGCTTACAATCAAAATACATAAAAAACGAAATAGTCATTATACAAATTAAAATCTGTAATACTTTGAAAAGTTTTTCAAAAAGCCTAAAAATATGCTAAAAGTATGCAAAAATTACTTTAAAATTTCCATAATCATTTCCAGTTTTTTTCTTTTCTTTTCAATGTAGTAGTTTCTAAAGGTAAAGTTAAAATTAGAAGAAGAAAAGTTTTGCCAACTTTCAAGAACTATTGTAGCGCATTTGAATAAAAACAAAAAAGATTTTCTTGTAAATTGAAAAACAACGTTTGTTCAATTGTACATAATTTTCTTCTTCTTTTTAATCTAATAATTCTTTTTTTTTCATTTCGCTTAAATACAAAAGCGTGTACTCTTTTTTTTTGATTTTCACGTGTTTTTCATTCTCCAATTTTTCAATACACAAATTTGTCTTAACTGTTCATGGTACTACATCATCTCTTTCTGTTGAAAAATTTAAATATCTAATAACAAAATGCTGTTGAATGTTTTATTTTAATTTTATTATCGCGGTCTTTTTAATAAAACATAACAATTGTGGGCAATTTTCGAAATTCATACATATTACAATCTGTGCATGAATATTGAATAAGTAAATTTAATTTTGTTGCTATTGTTTTTTAGTAAATAATAATTAGAAATAATGTAAAATGTAAAATAAGAATGAATTATGCATGAGTCCGTTGTATAAATTTTATGTTTTAGAACATACGCCAGCCAGGTGATAAACAAATTTCAAAGATAATAACAAATAATTAAATCAGAACAGTAATCTGTAATCCTCCTATTCTCTTGCAAATAAAATATAATTTTAACATGAATTGAAAATAATATTTCTAAATTTTAAAGTATACTAATTTTACTTTAAAAACAAATATTGTATATATATATAAGAAGAAAAGGATATTATCCTTTTTCAAAATTGTTCCTCCAATATTTTTTCTAGTATAAGTAATTTAGAACAATGACGTCATATAAATTTCATTCTTTTGTTTGTATAAGTATGTATTTTATTTTACAAGTAATCAATATTTTACAATATACTATTTCCTATTATAACAAATAGCATATCCTTTCTGACACATCTGAAACAGCTATACCATCAATTTTTCTAAACGTGTCCAATAAAATATATTCGTGTTCTAAAGACTATAAAAAAAAATTCAAACACAAGTTGTTTCAGTGAGTATTGTTCGGTTTCTTACTATTATTATTTTTTTTTTTTTCGATAATTAAACACCCTCTAACAATTCATATATATAAGACTGGAATGTTTCCAAGAACTATTAATTTTAAGTTCTATTGTTTTGTTTGTATTAGAAGCCAATAAAATAATAATGGTCGAAATTTTCTTCAACTGAAGATATTTCAATCAGCTTACATTGTTTATTATTTTTTTGGTACACCCTATACACAATATCAACTTTTGATTCACGTTCAATTATTATATTGATCTAAACATTTAAAAAACAAAAAATGTAAAAACATAGGAACGTAAATATAAACTTCCATATAAGAGAAAAAAATAAAAAAATGATTATACCGACATTTAAAAATAATACTAATAATTGGGTTAAAAACAAATGGAATGTCCTTGCTCAAAATGTTCTACAACAGCTCAATAAAATAGGTTATTAGATAAAAAGTTTTTTTAAATTCTATTTAACATTTAATTTTAATTAGTATTGTAAAATTGAGAATTATTGACCCACCCACAACAAATCTACAAAGTGATTTATACTTCCTCGCTATTTTACGTCTGAAAAAAATTGTCAGATTATAATTAATACAGAAATCAAGGTAATCCTCACTTATATTCAGTTTTTTTTCCTTATTTTTTTACCTACTTTTATTTTTTTAAAGTATTTTACAATATACATATGTACATATCTCTACATGCTCTAAATAATATATCTTTCTATATAAACTTTATCTTTTAATTAAGAGTGACTTTTCTCCGCTTTTTTTCACGCGAGTCGAAAATATTCTCAAAAGTATATATTTATTGAATTAATCAGGTTTATTGATGCAGAAACGAAACCTACTAATCAACAAGATTTCTCCAAATTAACTCAACCAAGATAGTGTATAGTCTACTAAGCTTACACACTCTAAATAGTCTAAATGCTGGTAATCCTCAAAGTTTAATTCTATTTCCGACACTTTCTATTCTTAAGGACGTACTCAGTATCAAATTTACCAAAACAAAAACCTAAATCTATTTTCATTTTAAGAGGGATTTTATATCAAAGTATTTTTGAAGTATCTATAGAATCATTTAGTATAAATGCTAATTCATTTGAATGGGGTATTTTTAAAAAATAGATATTTTTTTGTTAACAGATATCTCAAAACATTGAACAAAATTTTTAAAAAAATAAGCGAAAAAAAATTCCAATTTTAAAATATGAGTACTTTTACATTTTCAATTTTCAAATCAATCAAATACTTTTAATTTACCAAAAACTTTCAATATACAAAATTGGATATTTATTTTCTTTTTCATTTTCCATTTCAAAAGTTAAAACAAACGCAAAAATAAATTTATTGTACAGTCTAATACACACCTACATACTTTTTTTAAAGAAAAAACGACTTTGAGTGTATTTTATTTTGAATTGAATTTTTTATTCATTTATAGGCCTTTTGTTTCATATGTCCAAATTTTTTTTTCAACAAAAATAATATACTCGTATGTACATATGAACGTATGAGTGCATCTATACAATGTATATGCATTTTTTTTTCCGGTGCTAAATCAAATTGTAATTAAAGCTTTTCCAATATTTCTCTGTCATTTAACAAAATTGCTTTATCAGTTTTTCTTTAGTTGAATATTTTCAATTTTATTAAAAAATTTTCTTTTTCAATTAAAATAATGCCGAATAAAGATTATTTTTTTACTTTCATATAGATTTTCCTTTTTTTTTTGTCTTTTGAAAAAAAAACAGCTTTTTTTTCATTTTCTCGTTTTTAATTAATTCTCGGTATATGATTGCAAAAAAAAATCATTTCATTGAAATTCTGTTTTTTTTTTTAACTGCTCAAATTGAAAATTAAGTTTAAAAAAAATTCCATATTCTAGCAAGTGCAAGTAGATACATTATCTATGTATGTATGTATGTATGTATATATCGATTAACAGCCGATTCGTGAAACTAAAAATAAGTATCTTTGGTTTTAATATATTTTATAAAAATAAACTTTAGAAAGTTTAGAAAAAAATCTAATACACTTTCATATTATTGATTAAGCTCGTTCAATAAAAAATCTCTCTATATATTTTCCATACCAATTTCCTCAAAGAGATGAAAAAAACCAATTACAAATATTTTTACTTAATTTTTTTTTTCTTGTACAAAATGATTGAAATGATTTTATCTTTTTCAAAATATTAAATTGTTTTCTTGTTCCATCTTTTTTTCAAAACATTTTCGTTTATTAATATTTAATACAGGTGCATCTAAAGTGCACATACACAAAAAGAAAATTAAAAAGGTCAGCAAAAAATTCAGAGAAGGAGAAAAAAAAAGAAAATGAGCAATTGGAAAATTTATAGTTGATTTTTTCCCTTTTCTTATGAAAAAAATTTTTTTAAAACTTTGTACTTACTGTGAAAAAGCCGTAGTAGAAAAAATGAAAACAAATTAAAACTTTCAATTACAATATAGAGATGACATTATTTGTAAACAATTAAAATTTCTCATTATCATATAACTAGGACACAAAAAAAACTTCATTAAACATTCACCCTTACTGTAGATTACAATCGAAAGTTGATTCCGTTAGAATTATTTTTTAAAACAATTTTTTTTAATTGTTTATTAATTTCACTTCACCTTAAAAGCACATTGATAGTATAAAAGTACAAAAATGAAAATCAATAAAATTAAAGCTTATGAAAAAGTCTTCTCGTTTACTAGATAATAAAAATTTAAAGGATAAAAAATTGATATGTTTTTTGTTCTACAACTTTTTTTAAATTGAAGAAAAAAGCATTTGAAGTGTTCGAAAAACATACACAAACATTTCTTATTCTTTCTTCGAATATACGATTACATCTACGTAATGTAGTGGTATTATTTTCAAAATTGATAAACTTAGGACTTTCACTCAAATACCGGGAAGAAAACTTGACTTGTGTAAGAAATTATGAAACGATTGCTTCTTGAAAGTGCTAACGACTTATTTATTAACTTACATATTTAACTTATGTATTTTCGAATTATCGAAATTTTTTATAAATATTTGGCAAAAGTTTTATTCGTAGTTTTTGGCAAGATCTTTTTTCGAATTTTCCCACAAGAGCTTCTCTATAGAACTCCACACGATGCTTCTATGTTAAATTGATGTACCTAAATACCTTGTTTTTTTTTTTTAAACAAGCTTTGGTAAACCTGGTAAATATATATTCACCCTATTTATTTTAAATTTATCGAAAAAAAAAAACTATTAGATTTGATGTAACACCCCGCGTGAAATGGGCGATATACATAATAAAATTATTACATATAGGTACTCCTATAACATATGTATCAGTCTATTTATTATTATTTTTTACGAGAACAAAATGTCTTTTGATCTTGCTGTTTTTTTTTATTCCAAAAAAATAAAATTAATAAGTTTCCTTTTTGTAAAAATAGAAAAAATATATAATTACAAAAAAAAAGCCAACTGCATAAATTTAAAGTTAAAAGATAATTTTTCACATGTTCGTAAAAATAATAAACAAACATGAACTTGTACTACGAAGTGAACATATGTACATATGTAATTTCTTTTACGATATAAAATATACATACATATACATATGTATGTACCTATATGTACCTTTATTTGTACTTTTTTTCAACTTTCAATCTACATTACTATTAAAACCCATTTGAAATTTCATGCGTATTTCACATACATATATGTAATCATGTCTTGTCTAATATAATTAAAAATATAATTTTCTGACTTCACCACATACACAAAAATTGAGTATCTTTTTAGAAATATCAAAGTAATAAAATTCCAGTTTTTTTTAATGACATTTCTATCCTTTTGATATTATTTTTAACTTTTTTTTTTTCACTTTATTTTACTGTTTTCTTATTTGTGAAGAAGTTGTAGAAAAATAAAGTTTTGAAATTATATTCCGTGTTTTTCTTTTGAGTTTTTATTATTCATTTTAAGTATAATTTCTTAACTTCAAAGTATAGAAATAAATCTTTGATATTAGGAATGGTATACATACATACATATATCCTTTTTTCTCTTTTATTTTTTCTTGTTAGTTTTGCTCTTTCACAGACATGTTGGGAATAAATGGGAAAAATAAATTTTTAAAAATTATTTTCATTTAAAAATGTGATATATTTTTCTTCAACATGTAGGATTTATATTTGTTTTTATTCTTTTTAACATTTCTAATCCAAATATAAAATTTCGAAACTAAATCTTTTTTATATTTTTATAAAAAAAAAATTATCACACAAAATTTCTTTTGATATCCATTTTTCCATGAGAACATAAAATGAAAGAAGTTTTCACAATTTAAGAGTCCTATTATCAAAAAATTGACAGTATTTCAATGTATGCTTAGGTGGCTTTCAAATGGTTGTACTGCACCGAATAAATCGAATAAAGAAAGCTATGTACTCGCATACATATAATAAGTATGTAAAAGAACACCTGCATACATAACTTAATTGTGTACGACTCCTTATAAAAATTTACAAATAGACAAGAGACTTGCAGATGAAAAAGAAAAAAAAAACTCGCAATAAGTGACATTATAAAAAAAAAAGCCTTATTTAAAAAATGTATTTTATTTCCACTGTCATAGTTTTCTTTTTCCCTTCATGATCAAGCTTCATTGATTTCTGACGCTACATTCCATAAAGAAGCCCTACTCTTTGCATAGTTTTCCAACATTTTTTTCTGATAACTGACTATTTCCTTGCAGCACTTCTTTGTGTAATTTTTCAAATTTTTTCTTAAAAGTAAATAATACACCTATCTCTCGTTATTTTCTTGTGAAAAAAAAATGAATTTATATTCAAATATTTTCTTCTCAATTTAAAATAAACTTTCAACTTTTTCATAATTTTAAATTAACAATTTTAAATTCTAACTTATTTTTTTAGATCAAAATTTTCTTTAAAAATAAATTTTTCTTTAACAATTTCTTAATTTAAGTTTATAAATTCTTTAAAAAAAAAAAAAGAAAACTAAGAAAAATAAAACTTTAAGCACATATCCAATTTATTATACGGAATCTATCTATCTAGTCATATGTACTCGTATGTACATTCTTTGTTCATCATTCACATAGAAAAAAATTTGTATGGTTCATGATTCTATAAAATAAATTTGAATGAAGTATATATCTCATACATAATTTATTCTTTATTTGGATCATGATAATACACACAATAAAGAATATTATGTGGTGTTTCTAAGACACACACTTACTGAAATATATTTTTTTTTTTTCTTCGTTAACAATATACTTGTTATTATTTTGTTTATTTTGTGGTTGTTCTATTCAATGTTATTGCTATTCAAGTCGCCTTTTACTTAAATTAATGGTAAATATACATACAAGTATATACATATGAAATATTCTTTCGAAACGAATAATTTTTCTTTTAGATGACATAATTCTGTCATAAAAGAAACTTCAAAATAAAATAAAAATAAAAAAAAATCAACAACAACAATAAATGACATTATCCTATATATAAGAATATGTATGTATATATTGTATTTATTAAATATTTTGAAAATCTGTTTTTAAACATATCTTCTATTCGAAATCTAGAAATTCTTGGAAAAAAGTTCGTTCTTTAGAAATATTTTACGTCTTGAAAGTATAAAAACGTCATTAAATTCCTAGAAAACACTTCAAACCTACATACAACAATAAAATCTAGATATTACATCAACATATGTATATAAAAAAGGGGGATTAATCTAATTACAAAAAAAGAAGGCCAAGATAATATCGTTGAAAACATAATTCTCATTGTTTTATTTTCATTTATTTACAAAATAAGGAAATAATTTTCCACCCGTACAACATTTCTATTCTAACTAATTATTAAGAATTTTCAAGAGATTTACGTATAATTGTATCTTTCTTACACATTTTCACTGATGGTTATAATTTAATCGATTAAAAATACGAAAATAAAATGTTATTTAATCCCAGTACCTAGAAACATTAGTAGATAGGGAAAAAAAAATATATGTATACGTAAATAGTAAAATATCTTTATAAGCAATTTTATATACAGATTTTCATAAGAATGTGAAAATTCTATAATAATACTGTCTTACTAAAAAATAGATTTTTATTACATTAATTCTAAAACAAATCCTTATAATTCCAATTTTGTCTTAAAAAAAAATTATCATGTCAGAGATAACATCTTAGTGTTCTATGTCTATAAGTATATTAATTGAAATGTTTGACAAACAAACAAAAAAAAAGTTAAAATAAAATATTAATTAATTTTTAACTTTCAAGGAGGCTTTTAGAAATTATGTAATACTTTTTTTAATGGGACAAACGAGCATAATAATTTTAAAAAAGTATCTAAGCCAATTTAAATAATCAAGACGTGATTATTTTATAAAAGGGACTCATGTTATTTTATGATAACAAAAAATAACCTATGCCTATTTTTTTTGTGTTCATTGAATTTCGAATCACCTGTAATTCAAGGTCTAGTATAGAATACCTAAAATTAGATTCAACAATTTAATTTTTGTAATACCAATGCTATACTTATTGTTTGTATTTTCAGGTTTACACAAAAAACTTTATGTTTCTTTTAAAAAATAAATATTTCTTCCATATCACCTTAAATTGTAATATGTCACTTTCAGGAATGTGATTGAAAAAAAAAATAAAATGAGAAATTAATCATAAGGCTAGTAGTTTTTCTTTATTAAATAAAAATGAACAATTTTATTGAAAATGACAACTCAGATGACCCAAATGAACCAATACGAAGCCAATGAATGGCATGAAATAAAAATCGGTCATATGTTCATGTAAATTTGACAATTTTTTCCTAGCTTTTAAAGTTTCGAATGAACACAAAATGTTTTTTTTTTCCTGAATAAGAAACTTCTCTCTATTAATTAAAAAAATATATACCCGTATTTATGTATATTTGACTCTACTACACTTCATATTTTATTTATACCCGTATATATGTATATATTTTTTTTAATTTTTAACTTTTTTATTTCAATTTATTTATTTATTCATATTTTATTTTTTTCACTGCGATGCAATCAAATAAATTACATTCATCTATTATTCAAATTTAATAAAGTTTCAAACTTTTTCACTAACTTCGCAATTTTGCTAGTACTCAAATAATAATTAGCAAAAAAAAAAAAAACATAAAAAAAAACAAAAACAAAACAAAATTATGTAAAATTTTGTTTTACAAATTTCACACTTTACAACAAATTCATTAACAAAATCAGTTAAACCAACACAATTTTAAGTAAATAATTTTCAAAATAACATCAATTTTAAATTGCTTGACAAACTATATAACAAAAAGACTCTATAGTCTTACTGTACAATTATGTAACACATATACAAGAGATTGTATAAATAAATACATGTGTATACATATATTTTTAAATAAATAGTAAATTCAGTTTAAATTAAAAAAAAAAAAGAGTAGAATTTATGAATTTTAAAATTTTACATTTTCCATAGTTTTTGTTCTATTTTCAATTACTGTAATAAAAATGATTGTTTAATGTCCTGATTTTATGAATTTTCTGCTCGCGTACAATGAAAAGGAAATTTTGATAATAATAAATTAATTTAAAAAATAAAAATTGATAAAAAATAAATTTTCTGAAAGGCATAATATATTATTTTTTCTTTTTGTATTTTTCTTATCCAAAGCATCACCCAAAAATACGAGCCCTCTTCTCCCTCTACCCATTTTTTTTTTGCACACAAAAATTCCATAAAATTTAATTTTTTTTTCTACTTTCCATGTTTTTTTTTTGTATTTCCTCCCAAGTCTAAGCGTTATTATTATTTTTCTAAATTCTGAAATACATAAAATCTTCTAAGATACTCATAAAAAAAAATGTTTTTTCCCTTGAAAATACAAATCAATTTTATTTGTCATCTTCAATTATTCAAAAGTCTTGTTAAATATTTTATTCATGATGTTTGGTTCTTTCTTGTGTGCAAGTTGTACGTTTTCAAGAAGAAGATGAAAAAAAAAAACCCCAATTGCATTACAAGAATATAGTTCTTTTTATCGTCCTTGTACATATTTCATATTTCTATGATTTCTTATTATTGCTTATTTACCTTTTCTCGTTTTCATTCATTGTTGTGAATGCTTTCGACTTCTATAGTTGAGATTTTCAAAAATTATTACCTTAATCTTGGAGCTTTTATAGTGTTTCATTATTATTATTATTATTATTGTAGAAAAAGCATAATAAGTTGGTATATACGAGGATGAAAAAAAATAAAAAATTATAAGTGAAATGAAATATGTTGCAATGAAGGATGAATTATTTTGTTTTTAAAAGAAAAAAAATAATAATAAATAGAAATAAACTAAAATATTAATAATGAAAATAATGATGTTAAAATTGATTTAAAGAACACATAGAAAAAATAATTTTTCTTTTTATTGGTATATATAGTTGCAAGAAAACTTACAAATTTATATTATCAAAACTGCTATAACTGTTTTTCTTTAATAAGGTTGGAAAATATTTCATTTTTCTGTCAAATTATAAACGAAAATAAATTGAAATTTAACGTCTAAAATTTGATCGAAAAATTTCGAAATAAAAAGTTTTATATGACCCAGCTCCTACTTAAAATTTTTTTAAAGAAATTTATATAATGAACCATAAAGTAAGGACATACTTTTACTTCAGGGAAAAGTTAAGAGAGTAGAAAAATTTTTAAAGGATAAATAATTTCAATTGAAAATTCTGAAGTTATTAGTCTTGAAACCACATCAGGGTTGAAAACGTCATCTTTAAAATGAAGAAGAAAAAAAAAACAAATTTCTCTAATTTAAAACTTGAAATTTTCATTGTGATTCCAAGAAAAATTTTACTACTAATCGTTTAACTAATCGTGAAAATTCAACAATCTACAATAAATAAAATTTTTTATTAAAAAAAATTCTTTTTTATTATTTTCTTATTATCCATTCATTTCTTTTTTTTTGCAAAGAAAAAAATTGAATAAGAGAAGAAAACAATTTTTTTCATATTTCTACAATCCTTCATTTTTTTTTTTTTTTTTTTTTTTTGAAAGCCAAATGCATTATTCAAAAATTTATTATTATTTTTTATTAATATTTATATCATTGACGTTATTTTACATGTATTTTTCGCGAGTACGGAGTAACGATGCATAAATATTTAAAAAAAAAAACAATCATCGCATAACATGCACCAACCAACATCATGTTGCAAAAACCCTAGGGAAACGGCGACAAAATGTTTTTTTTTTTTTTGCGGATCTTACAAACACAACTTATATACTCGTATGTATACCAATAAAATAAACGCGTTTTATCTGATGCAGTACATAATGCAGATGTAGACGACAATATTGTGACAATGCATAACGCGACATTAAATTATAAATTCTATGCTCATGTCAAGAATACATATAAGAATAAGTAAAAACTATTATTGTTTGTTACAATAAAAATTTAAAAAAACAAAAGGAAAATAAAAACAAGATCTCTCTTTCCATGGTGCTACAACAACCTATCTAGAGCTTTGGCATCCTCTTAAAAGCAAATAAAATATGAATTTATGAAAATTCTATGAGTATAAAAATATGTAGAACATTCGTTCAATTTCTTTAAAGACAAAGAATTTAAAATAGGTCATAACCCTTTACTGCACTTTTATGTTGGCACATCTATAGATATACTTTTGTTTTAAATTTAATTTCACTTTCAAATCAACAAAATTTCACTTTTTGAAAATACATATATTGAGATAAAGGCATAAACAAAGACAAACAAATACATCACCTAAAATATAAGGATACTATTTTGAAACAGAAGCCCACGAAAGAAAAAAAATTCAATGGAAAAAAGATTTCTCGATGTTAAAAACTCACTTTTGCTTGACCAGAATTACTTGAATCTTCAAAGTATCTTCAAATCTATCAAATACCTATATACATACATATATGTATATGAATTCGTGTGAAAAATTTTTATGGTTTTTTTTTCATAATAAACAAGAGCCTAAAAAGTACAATAAAAGTCCTTATTAATGTCTTATTAAAATTTAAGAGTCTTAACTTTTTGTTTTCAAATCGACAATAAATAAATTTAAACTATTTCATAGAAAATTAAAGGATTTCAGGTAATAATTAATTATTATAAAAAAAACAATATATTATATAGAAGGAAAAAAACTGTTTTTTATAAAAACAAATAATAAAGTAAAAGTTTACTGTCGTTATGGTTTAAAGGTTGAATTTATGAAAAGATGTTATATCCAAAACACAAACAAAAACTTAATACATTTTTCTAGAAAAAAAAAAAAAAAAAAGATTCTTCTATGATTTTCTTCTAGACAATCTTCTTATGTACACCCTAAACCTTTTCGTAATTTAATCCTCTTTGTAGTATGATACACTCCAGTTTTAAGATTTAAAGGACTATTTTGTCCCAAAAATAAAATAAAATAATAAAGAGAAACGATTTTAAATTAAATTACTTTCTTCTCTTATTTGCAACAAATTTACTTATGTAAGTATTTTGATGTTTGAAAAAGTGTAAATATACTTTTCCTTTTAAACTTTTTCATATTTATTTTTTTTTTTCACTTTGTTCTTTTGGCTAACACTTCAATTCTGCAATATCATCATTTCATTGTCACAATACAGGTAGAAAATTAATTTTCAACTAAAAAGTATTAAATTTTATGAAAATTTACCAACTTTTTCTTGTTACTTGTCAACTAAAGAACTATATATACTAACAAGAACAAGAAAAGATGAAAAATAAAAACTAAATATTTGGAAGTTTTAATGGTTTGCAAAAAGTATTTTAGTTTCTGAAATTTTAAAGGTAATTTTATTGAAGTAAATTGAGACCTAAAATTATAATTAAAAGTATCTTTTTAATATTGAAAAACAGCTATGTAAAATTAAAAACATAAGTGTAAACTTTGAAACCTACAAGAAGTTTTCAAGATGATAAATAAAATAAAAACACATGAAAACTTTAAATCTTACAAATTTTTTACTGGAAAACATATTAAAAGCAATAAAAAACTATGGAAAATATAACAATTTTTCAATTATTTTTTTCTCTACAACACAGGGAATTCTAGAAATAAACATAATTCTATATGAAACTGCTTTATAAGCAATCCTAACTTAACCATTTTCATTCGAATGTTGTCTTGAAGAGGACATGTAATTATAAAGACCAATTTTTTGTATCCCTACCTAAAGGTCCTTTGAATATCAAAAGTTTTGTTTCTTGAAGATATTCTGCAGGATAAACTAATGTCTCATTTAAAATTGTTAAAATTTTTTTCGACTTCCCCTTATTTAGACAAGCTACTAAACAATGAATCACTCATGTGTGGGAGGAAATAAGAAAAATAGTCTAGAAAAACTTACCAGTAGAAGATGACAAAAGACATCTGTACTAACAGCTACCCCGTAATGATATTCTGCATAAGCGTTATCATACTCCTCTAAAATCTGGAAAAAATTCAAACAGAATTCACATTAGAACTAAATATCAACCTTTTTTTATCTTTGATTTTTTTTCCTTACCGTTTGCCTCTTTCCTAATGCACCGACTCCGATTCCGACATCATGCTGGTTGGTAACGATGTGTATTCTCATTCTCACAGTATGGCCAATAAATGAAAAAATATCTGCCTTGATTGTGGGCTGCCAGTCGGTGTGGATTTACATATATAACAAAATCTAATAAGCACTATTTTTTATCCTGTGAAGTAAACTGTATTATTTCACAATATTAAAAAAAATATTGCATCCTGTTATTTACGTCAATATGAAATGCCTATTCATCCAAAAATATCATACTCTATAATTTTTTATATATTTTGCAACAGAAAAACACGTTATGCATAAAATATAACAAAACATTTTTTGGAACTAAAAATATTTTTATTTTTTCACAATGTATTTTTAAAAACTAACATGTTATGGATTTTTAAATATGTCAAAGACGATTATTTTTTAAATAGAACAAAAAAAATATATCCAGAGAGAAAAAATGTTTATTAAAAATGTATCTTTGTCTGCACACACACACACACACACAAAATTAAATACATATTTTCTACCTTTTTTTTTTTTTAATTTATTGTGTTATGAGCGTGATACAAATTAAAATGACAAAAACACATATGATTTTTTTTTTAAATTCATAAACTTTAACTTTTTAAATTTTTTTCGTTTTTCATTTAAATGGATAAACAAAAAATCATGAAATTATTGACATTTTTTTTCAAAAACAGAAACTTTTACACAAGCACAAAGAACATACTAAATTTTTTTCTCTTTGACAAAGAAAATTTTATTTAGTTTTTTGAAACCGTCGTTTTTTTTTTTCATGTTAAATTTATTTCAAATACCAGAAAATTTATATTTATAAAAAGGGTATTTGCTTTGATATTAAGTGGTAAATAAAAAAAAAGAAACTTTTCCAAAAGAATTTTGAAATAAAACAGCTGCATTCTATTATTACATTTCATAAAGCACTGAAAATCTTTTTCAAACTTTGATGCTCTTGGTAAACAAACAAAAAATGTGTATTTAAATGAAGTTTGACAATTCACCATAATTAAATATTAACAGCTATTTAGAAAAAAAAAAAAAATAAAAGTCAAACGTCATTATTTTTCATATAAAAATGTTTTTTTTTTATTGTAATATTTTTTAGTATACTCTCGTACACGTTTAAACCAAAAGGACTATTTTTGAGTCCTTACCACTTTAATGTTAACACTTATTTGATTGAGACCAATTTTCAACACAAAATTTCCATAAAATATGGCTAATAAAACTTGTTGTATATTTTGACACACTATCAGTCGGTATACTGTAATGCACAAAATGTCATAATTATGCGTAGCCGGCGAAACCTGAACAACCATTAACCACAGATGGTTCATTGTGAGAAGAATATAAAATCGTCAATCAAAATAGTTTGACCACTAAACAGCTGTGAAGTTTTCTGTATTTACGTACAAGATTAACAATATAAACAATGGATCGTATATGCTAATCATCTTTAGAAGAAATTTAGAGAATAATTCTTTATTTCTCCTCAAAAGGGCTTGATAACTTCTCTAGCTAACAGTTCTCAAATTTTAAAATTTTAGAAATATAAAACAAACCACGAAACTATACTAAATTCCTGAATTATACTTCCTGAATTTTATTAGAAATTTTATTTCCATAGCCAAACTCGTCAAGAAATCTTAACCATAATTTTATCTTTCTCATCATCGTAATTTTACCCTTCCGGTTAACAATATGTTCATATCTTTTAAAATCGATTAACTTCACGTTTAAAACTAATTTTTAACTTTTTCGTAAAAAACAAAAAAAAACTACCAAACTCATTCCAAGTTCCAAAAAAGTTTCTATTTCTTATTTCTGTTAACGAGACCTCTTTTGTTTATACAAACATACATATTTACAAATGTATATGAAGGTATAACTGAAGAACAACCAGTCAGCCATCCTGTATATATCTACATATGTACACATGAGTCTGTAGATATGTATATGAAATATGTATGTAATCGATTAAAATACAATGATTTATAAGTATATACTTGAATTTATTACATGAAAAATTTATGGCAAAGTCATCAGTTTGTTTTTTTTCCTACAACAAACATCGTCGATAAGCAAAATTTCAAGAGATTTTTCTATATTTCTTCTGTGTTTGTATGTATTTGTGACTGAACAAGTAGAATTTTAATGCAGATAACTGATATGAAAAGAAAAAGAAGAAGAAAAATTAAATATACATTTTTTTCTTCTTTTTGAATTATTGGAATAAATTTATTCAAAATTAAAATAAATGTTAATGTAAAAAAGTATCTGATACTTTGTTCGTACAAATCGAAAGTAATGAAAATATAGGAAGAAGAAGAAAATTAAAGAAAAAAAATTATGATAATGATAATAATTATGACTAAGCTTAAATAATGATGATGATAATGATAATGTTTGCGATAGTAGGAATTGCGATTTTAATTTAACGTTTGACTGTTAATATTTTTCAATTTAATTAACGTTATTGATTTTTAATATTCCTTGTTGAAAATGAAAGAAGAAAAAACACAATTAAAACGAAAATATATTTAGAGAAAAGTTGAAAAAGCAAAAAAATTCCAATTACCTTAACAATTCTACACTCACTGACTAAAAAGCTCTCTAATACTTCAAATATAGACGGTGAAATAGAAAATATCCTAAAAGTAGGCTACAAATATGCAAAATCAAACAATAAAAGTTATAGCTTGAAATACATAATGTTCTTTACTTCTTTGCTTTCCATTGCACCTAAATTTTTCGTAATTTGAGCACCGGTTCCTTATGATTTTGTTTTATACTTTTTTTGTGCCTGCTACTCCTCAAGGGAACAAAGCGCCTCAAATATTACTTGAGGTTCTTTAGCAATTTTGCTGTCATACATGCACCTACAATTTAAAGTGGAATGCGAACCACCACCTAATTCGTTGGTATTGTGTAGTTTTTTTTTTTATGGAGTATAAACAGAACCACCAAACTACATACTTCAGTACCAAGCACTTATACCTAACTTAAATAAATTGATACTCATTCAAAGCTTAGCTGAGTGAACTTAGGCGGATCCGATCGAGGATACCTTCAGCATCAGAAGCCAACACTAATGGGTAATGGCTTTATTTTCAATTTTTTTGGTTTTACTATTTTTCAATATACCTAAATTTAACGTGTTTATTTCATTATTTACTTTTTTATGTTTTTAACAAAAAAATTTTGTAATAAAATAAAAAAATAAAAAATATGTACCTATATTTTTCCTTTTCACTTTTTAACCTTTCTAAAATATTTTTTTATTCAATTTTTCTTTTATTAAAACCATTGTTTATCTGCCTTGTGTATCTTTTCTTTTTCTCCTGTGTTTATTCTTTTTTTTTTGTTTTTTTTTGTTTTTTGCTCTTCTTAATAATTCAGAAAGCAATCTAAAAAGTGATGTGAAACAAACCCTTATGTAATACATATTCTCTTGGTTTTTGGAGCAACCATTTACATATATTATAGGATCATTTATTACTTTTACAACTTACAACAACAACAAAAAAATCAAATTCAAGGTTCAAGTTTTTTTTTTTCACCATAGTTTCCTATTTTTGTTTTCATTTCTAATTTTGCTTAACAAAATATATACATTGAAGAACAAAAAATACACACATGCACATACACTTTCTGGTACATACATACATACATATTTCATTCATAGCATTGTATTGTTTCACAAGAAGAAGAAAAAAAAATGAAGACCTTATATTATTCTTGAACTTTCTTCACCAGAATCATTTATTATAATCATTATCATTATTATGGTATTGTTGTGAAGGATATAATATATAATATAAACTTTACAGACATATACATACATTTGTACATATAAGAGAACACGTGTGCACAGCAAAAGTACTATTTTTATTACAAAAATCTGACTTTAAAATTAAAGTAAAATTATCAATAAGATTATTTGTTTTTCGTATAAATAATGACTTGAAACCAGATACTATGATAAAAAGGATAAAAATATTGCAGTCGAAATAACATAAACATTTTTTGAATTTTTGATTTTTTTGTTTTAGATTGTTTGAATAAGTTTGCAATTTAAAAAATTAATTTATTATTTTGCTTTGAGAATATTAGAGAAATACGTAAACATCATTTTAAAAAAAGGTGCTGTAATGCATTTTCTTATCCTCAATTGAATTTTCTTCATAGTAGTTTCCAAACACGATATCATAATAACTTTTGATCTTTTAAAAACACATTGGATAAGGAAACAGTACCCACCCACGCCACAGTAGAATAATATGATTTCTGAATTCTAATGGATCGTTTACATAACAGATTGAAACTTTCTTCTATTCGTCAGAGTATGTATCGATTTCGCATTCATACTTCGAAATGAGATTGCTGAGTCAGCGCCAGATGATTATCGCCTATTTCTACTTTTCAATCTGGAAGTTCGAAAAATTAATTCCCACTGGTTGAAAAAACCTTTCGTTCCACTTTAACGTCAGTTTTTTTAAAAAAACTCAATAGAAAAAATATAACCATAAATTTAAAAAAAAGCTGATTTTCGAAATTTATTTAAATTTAAATTTTAAATTTCGAAGTATTCTCTACACTGAATTTTAAATGTAAAATTTTCCACATTAGGCTCTAAACTATCCATAAGAAGTCACATTTTCTGTTATAGAAAGTGCATCTTCGAAAACATCGAATGATCATTTGATGAAATTCAGTTTAAAAATTTGAATTTCTGAATTTCATCAACAGTGAAATAGTATTTAATCGTGTCTCGAAATAAAAATCGTTATTTAATTAGAATTTTCAGTTCGGACACTGGATTCCTTTGAATTTCAATATTCAACTGGAATTTTTTTGTTATAAACAATAAATATTTCAGTTCGATTAAACTTGATGAGAGAGTTATTCACTCTAACTCTGATGGGTGGATTAAAAATTGTAAACCTTTTTTTTGTAATTTTAGGAACATTTACGTAATATACGTTATAATTTATTGAACAAATAATCATCTCATTGTTTTTTTTATTTATTTAATTCCTTTGAAAATGTCAAAGGGAAAATGAAAATATCATTCGTTCTCCAAAGCTTCAGTTTTAATATTTTTCTCTGAAAAAAAATTGAATTTTCTTTAAATAATTAAATAAAATAATATTCACAATGCAATATATAGCATTTTAATATTTATTGCACTCATTTTTAAAATAATACATGCAACATTTTATTACTTTAATCATACATAAATGTACGAAAGTATGTATGTATTATTTTTTTTCCTTTTTTTTTCAAATAAAATAAAAATAAGCAAAAATATTTGTCAAAATGTCATTTAATAAGTAAATAATGTTTTTTTTTTCTTTTTCAAAATTTTATCTCTGTTTGTATTTATGTATACCATCATGAACATCACAACCATCATCATAATCATCATATTTATGCAACATTTGTGTTGATAGATACTTAAATAAATATTTTAAACTTTTTTCACATTTGAAAAATTAAAATGAAAAATATTTTTAAAAAATCTTATATAATATTTTCGCATGACATTTATGAATGAAAAGTTAATATGTTGTGACAGTAAAAATTTTATATAAAATGTAGAATAAATATAAAAAACAAAAAACCAAAAAACCAAAAAAAAAAAACACAAGTAACAGTAAATAATATGAGAAAAAAGAAAATAAATGTTATGAAATGAAAAATATATGTATTTTTCCGTGTGAAAAAAAAAAACAAAACAAAACAAAAAAAAATAATAATCCATAATTTACAATAAAGAAAAAATTAAAAGCACAAAAAACAAAAAAACAACAAATGGCAAAAATTCATTATGACAGATAATTATAACGGCATGACGCTGTGATAAGACATTATAAGACCAGCTTTACGAAAATGAAAAAAAAAATAATAATAAAAATATTGAAAAACAGAGAAAAAAAAAGAAAATAATAATTTTTATCTTGTATTTACATTCAACACAATTAAATTTAGAAAATACATATAATAAAATTTTTTATTTGAATTTCTTAGCAGGTAGCCATTTTTAATGAAAATTTAAAAAAAAAGGATTTTTATTTTTTATTACATTGTATTTTAGTTTTCAAGTAATAAAATATTTATAAATTCATAACATCATAATATTCATTAAAATTAAACAATCTTTTGTTTTATTTTAAAAAAGAAGAAGAAGAAAAAATTAGATACATTCACACCTGGTTTCACAGTAGGAGCTTAAACTATGAGTTTATAAACTTAATTTAAAACTACCACTGTGGGTGGTGAGACTGGTAATTAACATTATTAACATTTTACTGCATTGCTATATTTTTTTTTCTATTTTCTTTTGGTAAATATTTTTCATTCTTCAATATTAAAATGTTGAAATATCTTAAAGTCCTGATTGAAAAATCTGTGATATTTTTTTTTCTTATTCAGATTTTTTATATTTTTTTTTTTTTGCATATTTACAAGTTCATAGAAATTCTTTCATCACATATTTTTCTTTCTCGCACAACCTTCTCTTCCACTCTGTATTTATATTAAATTTTCATCAATAATTTATATTCAACGAATGAAAATACAGATATTCGCTTTAATATATTTCTTTAAAAAAAAAAATGTTTTTCTTCAGGTAATATAAATTTAGAAAATGTGTATAAAATGTCAGACTTTTCTGAAAATTTGTATTTAAATCAATATTCTATATAAGCTTTATCATTTTTCAACCACAAAATATGTACCTACATACATATGTATGTATATGTATGTATAGTATATACCACAAAAAAATTGTTGGTGAGAAAACGACTGGTGATTGTTTTATTATACCTTTTGCCCTTCCATAGAATTCAATTTTGTCAACTAATCATAAAATTTTCTTAGCACCATCAGCTACAACATCAAAACAAGAAAAATAATTTATCCTATTTCACAAATATGTATGTACATATGTATACGAGTATGTTATTTGAAAGTTATATATGTGTATTGAAAATTCCTATGAATACAGGTATACATGTATGTAGATACATTTTTATAGATATAAGATTATGGACAAAATTGAAAAAGAAAATTGAAGTGACAGAATTGATTGAATTTCAATTTCGTAGAAGGAAGAAAATCTCTAGCAAAATAACGCTATTAGACGAAAATTTCAAAATGACATATACCTATTTACATTTAAAACGAAATAATCCTTATTTTGTCGCAGTGCTATACACTAACATTTTTATAAAAATTCTCTTATGTTTCCATAAATTACACATATACATAAATAAATAGTATCTCACGTTATTTCTAATATTTTTTCAAAACATTTTTTTTTTACAAACTTTACAAAAGTGCGTTGTTTTTTTTTTCTTGTGTCCTTTACAAATTTTTATCTTTACATAAAAAATTTTTTTAATATAAATAAATCAGCTTTGTAGATAGATTTCGAAAAATATACAAAACAAAAAAAAACAGAAAAAAGACGTATTTATTTAATTTCATCATTGTTCCATATCATAAATTTTTATTCTTAAAGTACACCTTAGAGACAGACAGACAAAATAACATAATAATATAATTTTCAGGTTAACGATTCTTCTTAATGAGGTTCACTAAATATTTTTTACGCCTTTTTTGTTTTTTTTTCTTATTTCCTTTCTTTTTTTCCTTCTGTGTGTGTGTCAAACATTTTCCCAGCAGGTGGAAAGTAAATTAACTTTATTTTGTCACATTTTTTTTTCTCCATAACATTTTCATTTCATTATTACATTAATGTAAAAGTAGATACAAACTAAAATAAAATATGTAAGCAGATACAAAAAAAAAAAAGAACAACTCACACTTTTTTGAATTTATCATATTATATAAATGAATTAACTGTAAATTAATGGTAACTACATACTCTTGGGAAGTCAATTTATTGTTACTTTTAATTAAGAATTTGTTTTTTTTTTTTTTTTTCATTTTCGTGAAAAATCAACAATAAACAAAGTCCAAAGAAAAAATAAACTACGTACACAATTTTCGAATGATGATGACTTTGGAAAATTACTTCAAATTACTTTCTGTCTGATTTTTTTTTTTTTTTTTTACTAGTTAAATATTCTCAACATTTTTTTATTTGTGTGAAAATGTAATACCTTTTTTGACTTTAATGACTTCAAAAGATCAAAATATCAGATTATTTTCTCATGTACAAGTCAAAAACCTTCATTTTCAATACTATTTTCAGTTACATATACGTATGTTGATGAACCTGAAGTCAGAAATAAAATTATAGGATGACTTTTTTAAAAAATATTTACTAGAAAAATCTATGTTTGGATTTGTTGAAAACCCACATTCATCTTAATCGAGCTACTTTCTCTGTCACATTCGAAAAATACGTAAAGAAAACGACAGACTATACGAGAAAATAATTTTAAGCAATTTCAAAGAAATTAACCTTGTATTTAGATTAAACAGTAAATTATGAAACATTTTGGTTAACGTCCTCGATCTATTTTGTTAATAAAAATCTGAAAAGAGGAAACAGCAGAAATCGTCTATCAGAAGAAAAAAAAAATTAATACAATTTTCAAACGCATTGCCTACCAGATCCAAATTATACAATGCAACTCCTATTACCAAGCTTGATTTGTGTTTGTGTAGTTATTTTTGAGCAAGGATTCCTGTTTTTTCAGTGAAATTGTCGTCCCAATCCAATTTTTATATTGTCCAAGTTCGCCCAACATAAAACTTCATAAAACTTCTTGGCGATGCGATGGCGGAAAAATTGCTTCCCACAAATTGCCATGATTGTGTTCACACGTTCAGATAACACAGATTAAATGACCTGTTGGCAATAAATGTTGACAGTGGCCATCACCATCGACAGCGAAAATCGTCCTTATTTTGGCTACGGCATTAGTATGATAGTTTTTTTTTTAATTTGTTACATTTGAATAATATAATGTATATGGTTGTTTACCAATTTAAAAATCAAAAAAGAACACTTCTCTAATATTATTATATTCGTGATTTGCAGAAAATGGATTAAACTGTTTCATTGATGTTAATTCAATATTTATTTCAAAAATCTTACGTGAACTACCCTGTAAAATGTAATTTATTTGAATTTGAATTTGAATTTTATTTTCTTTTTTTCTTCTTTTGATTTTTTTTTCTGCAAAATTTTCATCCTAGAAATTCATTCAACTTTGTCAGGATTCTGAAATGAAAAATAAATATTTCCGAACAAAGTTTTCATTCCTGATATAAAAAATACACCTTTAAATATAGATACATAAATATACTCGTATGTAATAACTTCATACCACCATAGATACAAGTAGCTACATATTATACTAGAAGTAATCCTTCTTATATAGTGTAGAATTAAAACTAGTAAAATATTACGATATGTTTAGCCTATAAAAAATTTCCAAACAACAATCAACATCCACGAAGTATCCATATGTATTTGTATGTATCTATTGTACTTGAAAAAAAAAATAAAAATAAATAAGAAATAAATTTCAACTATAGAAATAGAAAATTTTCCAAAGGTACACATCCACCTATTTTTTGTCTACCTTTCTAATAAATATCGTAGGTACAAAACTATAAACGCAAACTTTTATGTTGTATTGTTTTTATAGATGCTTTGTTGAACTTTATAAATTTTCAAAATCCTTTCTGGAACAACTGTACACTCCTGTATTATAATCCTTCAGCACAGTATTATATAAGCGGGAACTTATCGTAAGTAATAATACAAAAATATAATATTTAATACACATTATATAATGCATACATGTATTACTTACTGTGTATACAATCATACATAATATTCATATTTTATTTAATCTTTGTAAACTATCAAAGATAATACCCGGAAAATAGAATTCATGTTAACAGCTGCTCTGTTGATGATAGAATTGAAGCTTTATACTTATAATCCGAAATAGTCATCATTTAATATGAAATACACATTATTTGATTTATGTATTTATTTTCTTTTCTATAGCGTAATACCTATTTTTTATGATTTTTTTTTTCTTCTCATTTTTCCATTAAAATATTCTATTTTTCCGTTAATAACATTTTGAGCATTTAATTATGTATTAATAATTTCACCTATACGTTATATCTATTTTAATTTAAGATGTTATTGTAATTTATTTTACGCATTTACTCAATCTTTTATTCTTGAACACCTTTTAAACAGAATTCTATACTTTTGATCCTTCCGAGAATGTTTTATTAGGAAACAAAAATTAAGACATGTATGTACTCTTATTGGTCGTCAAGGTATATCTAGCCAACTAATCTTTTGGGCCATTTTCTCTCAGCGTGTGACGTAACTTGGTTAGAATATTTGAAGGTCATATCTATGATAACTTAGCTAGTCCTTTGATATTACAGGTATGACGAAAAAGTACGATGGAGGCTCCATCATGGATCGAAGAATTCTAGTGTTGTAAATTATTTATGGGACAGGATTTATCGACTTCAGTCTGAATGCTACAAACAGGGCAAGACAAACAACACATGATATGGCTCCGTATGACTTTTGACTATTCTTAAAACTTAAAGAGACCATATAAAAGGAAAGTCTCCTAATACATTTTCTAACATCCAGACGGGTTTGATCGACAAGATGGGTATTAGGAAGAGAACTTTATAACCGATTCTAAAATAGAAAATCACTCAGGTCACTTTACTTACTTGCCGGACACACCGTTCAAAATATATCACTATTTTTTTTTTTTGTACTTATTATACTTTTCAAAAATATTTAAAAGGGTTTCCAATGTAAAATTATGATTTTACTCATGAAATAAATCAAAAATTTGTCTCTTCAAATACAAAAAAAATTAAGAAAACAACAACCTTTTGGTTGTCTACAAGACTTTTAATATTTTTTTTTTTCTTGTTTAAATATTTAGATTAAATTGAAAATATTTTTTATAATTATATATATAGGTACAGTACATACATATTTATAAATTTTTAGATGTCATTTAAATTGTTCTTAGTTACTACGTAAACATTATTGATATGAAGAATAGGTACTCAAATCTCCTACAATATTTAATTTGTTTAATTTTATTGTTTTATAAAACACTTGTACGAGATTTTATCTTTTTTGTTTTTTTGTTTTAAAAATAAGAAAAATAAATGAAAAAAAAAACACAGACAATGTATGTACATAATAATTTCTAACGTCATAAAAAATAAAAATAAGGTAAAAATATAATATACATATTTGTTCAATTAAATTGAGTGTTTTCTATTGTTTTTCTTAAACCAATTATTTGTTCATTTTAAAACAAAATTCAATTCTTTTCAACAAGAAAAAAAAAACAAATAAAGTTAAAGACAATAAAAAATGTACCTGTGTAAATAGGTTTGTTAAATTTAAGTCATAAATTCTACACATATGTACTTTGTAGGAGATTTGATTGAGTATTCTCCATCAATGATCACATACATAGTAACAAAGAACAGCGAACGACATGGCCAAGGTCTTGGGTTCGAATCCCAGTCGTAACGAATGTCTTTTTTTTTTGTTTTTAGTCTACTATTTAATCAAAAGTGGGATTTAACCGCGTTTGGTGGACCGAGATTAAAGTTTAAATTGGTGAAGAGGTTTACGTGCAAAACTGTTTATAAGGAAAACTTGTTCACGATTTTAAATCTGACACGATATGTTGAAGCTTTGTTTGTTGTGCTAGATATCTGGGTGGATGTGTTATCAGGTTGGCCAAACTGTAGGAGATATGAGTATTCTTAATCAATGATTACGTAGTAACTGAGAACAGGCAGCGACATGGCATCTGATAGTTTAATTTTTACTACAGTGCACCTTAAAACGCAAAAGTCTTAGGGTCGAATCGAATATCATTTTTTTATTTTTAGTCTACTATAGCTTTGTCATCATACGCTACGCTATGTATGTATAAGTTGGTATATACGATGGCGACATATTAACGAACATATGTAGGATGATTCTATGCAAACCACGTGGAAAAAAGTTGTAATTTTAGGTTCTTTGCTATAACGTTTCATTAGGATCGAATACTTTTGGACGTACCGCGAAATTAGAAGACGAGCGGAGCGATTAGGATATAATAGATTTGAAACACGTCCGTACCTACTGTTCGATAGTTTATTCCAGAAGAAAGTTAATTCAACAGTGTGGCCGTTTCATATTCATTCTGATAAACCTTACAACAAGTTAAAATAATATATCTTCTCATTTATAAATTTTCTTGATTACTTAGCTGAAAATAATTCTTTGAAAATTTTATTAAAATGCACACGTTAATTCAAAAGAATTGTTTTTTTTTTTTTGTATTATTATTTTTAAATGCAAACATTAAACAAAACCTGTGTCTTATAAAGTCAAACATTAAAAACATTAACAATGGATATAAATTCTGATACATTTTCTAAATAAAACACAGTTTATGGTTAATTTCTTTATCGTATACTTGATCATTCGAATTTATTAATTATTCGTTGGTTTTTTCTTCTTTAAATTCAAGCAAAATGAAATTTCACAGATCGTATTTAAATAAAATTAACATGGGTGAGTATGTGAATTAAGTTCTTTATTGAAAATAAAAAGATTATAATTTTAAAAAATAAGGTTAAGAGATCTATTAAAATTCTATTACCTAGAATAGAAGCCATATTTTTTTTAAGTAGAAGTATTTATTTTACTCAATTTTTGTTTGTTTGGTTTTTACAGATTTTAATTCATTGAACAAATTTATCAATGTGACATTTTTTCTACTACTCATTAGTATCATGTTTACTATTTCTTCTGCTAAACAAGAACAACAACAACAACAACAACAACAACAAATCAATAATACTCTTGAAGAGGAAAAAAATAAATTTATAAATTTTATTTTGGACAAAGATTATGACAATGCTGCAAATTTATCGATGAGATGTTTTAAAAACATTACAACTGATATTGATAATGTTATAGAAGAAATTTATAATAAAATTGGAAATAATGAATATTTTAATTCTTTAATAAATTTAACTAAAAATCAATTATTATCTTCAAATAAAATAAAAATAATCATTTATAGAAATTTACAAAAATATCCGAAACGTTTAATTAATGTAACAGAACGTTATATTGATTTAATTGAAAATATTGAAAAAAATATTTTATTAAATACACCTTCGAATACGAAAATATCTACTAGATATGAAAAACAAAATTTAATAGATAAAATTGAAAATGATTTAATACGATATGGATGTAAAATTTTAGAAAAATTCGGATGTGAAAAAATTGATAAAACATGGTTTGATTATATGAATCCACATCGACCAGATATTGTAAAAAAAATCGTAAAAAAATATATCTTAAATAATTTTACATATGATAATATAAAAAATTTAACAAATATAATTAATAATAAATTTCCAGTAATTGAATTACAAATATTAGCTTATGATTTGATTTTAGATGAAATGTATAATCAAGGTTATACAGAAAAAGATATTATATTTGATTTTGCAAAAATATTGAAAAATTTCATTGAAGATTGTATAAAATCGTCGAATATATCAGATAAAAATTATAATAATTTATTTGCAATTGTTCTTTCATTACCAGAATGTCCAAGAAATATTATTTTTTATCCTAAATTAATTTGTATACAAAATAATAATGGAATATTTAGAATTTATGCTGATGATATATTGATATATCCTAATATTATAATATATCAAATAATTTCTAAAAAATGTGATAAAATCGATACTAATATTAATATTTTATGGACATACAAAAATAATGAACTGATAATTGACTCAATTCCAAATTATGAAGCATCTATTGAACAAGTTAAATTTGAAATAGCTGAAAAAGGAAAGTGTTACATCAAAATAGATGGGGCATACTTAGTGGATTCAAATATGGAACCAAAACTTCTTAATACAACAAAACGTCCAAATACTGCAAATGCAATATGGCAAATTAAATCAATTGGTTTCTAAATCTAATAAAAGTTGTTTCATTGTCAAAGAATTGTTATCTCATTGAAAACAATAATAATTTTGTATCGATCATTTTAAAATAAATGTAATTTTCTTAAAAAATTTTATTAATTTTTTTTTTTTGAAATATATTATTTCAGTGATTAGGAACTAACTTTGCTCACAAACAATTTTTTTTAATACTCAATTAACTTTTTTTCAAAACTTAAATTTTTGCACAGTGTTGATTAAAAATATTTTTACAACAGCATTTTTCACAAAAGCTAAAATTCATAATTAAATACTGGTTGTACTTACTTCGATAAATTGTTCTTCATAACCTCTTTTCTTAAAATCCCTTTTTTTTATAACTCGCGAGTCTTTTTTTTTTTTTTCAAGTATTTTCAAGCGAACTAAAGCCACATTTAAAATTTAATCTATGAATTAAAAACTATAGATAATTTTAACTTTTACATTCATTTGCAAAAATCCATTAAATAACTGTATAAAATTCTGTACAAAATTGTTCAACAATAATTAATTAATTTTCATTTACGACATGACAATATATTTCTTTCATATACACACCTAGCGGTACGAAACCGAAAGACCCTGGATATCTTCTGACCAACAGATAAAAACAGTGCTGCTACAAATTACAATTGCGTTGTCTATCAGATCGGTTACATTATACATGTACGTATAGTGTCTGTCGTGTCGTATCGTAAGTGAGAATCAATCAATCCTAAATCGCAACTACAATCAACTTTGATCGCTTTTATTTCGGGTTATTTTTTCCATTCAAGTCAGAAAAAAAAACTAATTTTTAAGATTGTGACTTTCTCAGAGACAGAGACATACAAACATACCTGGTAGTTTCCTATATACCTTGGCATAAATGTCCTTCTCAGAAGTATAATTTATTGTTGTAAGAAAAAGTTGTGGAAAATCGGTTTAAAATAATTAATATCCTTCTGATGCGATGTAAACAAGTTGACGAGATTTTCAGACGTACATACAACCAAATTTAAAACAAAAATGTGAATGTTTTTATTCTACATACATACTTAGCACCATTTGTTTAGGGGTTCCTTTTTTTCCTTTTTCATACACAAAACTCATTTTTTTTAACTGAAATAGAAAAACACCAAAATAAATTTTTATTTATTATAAAAATTACACTGCAATACCACAAGTAAATTTTCTAAATTGGTAATGCTGATGTAAGTAAAACATTCCTGAAATACAATTTAATAAAAAAAAAACAAAAATATATAAAATTTATGTGCATGTCGTGTGTATCCGAATCCGATTACCAACATAAAAATTTTTTTATTATTATTTTCCTAATTTTATATCTTTTTCAATGTTTTCTACCATATTTTTTCTACAATTTTCTACGTGTCATTTTAAATTACATTCCACATGTTTATCAATTTGTATTATAGAGGAAATCTTCTGTTACTTATATGAAAAAAATTCACATTATGAATTTTTCATTCATGTGATTTAAATTTTAGAATGCAAACATTTTCATATTTTATCCGTTAGTTTCTTTACAAATTTTGTTCAATGGAAATTGAAAAATTTTTGGAAAGAAAAAGCTCAATATTTTTTTTTTCATAATAAATTTGAATATTTTCCACTGAGATTGAAGTTCTTTATTATTATTATTTTTTTGATACTGTTATTTTTTGAACTTAAGTAGATACTAAGCTTCGGTTAAATTTTGAGAATTTTTAGTAAATAAGTGGTAGTTTTCACAAGGTATTTTTTTTTTTGCATTTTTGTTTCGCCTGCCAATTACGACTCTTTTTGTGACAGATATTTTAGTCAATATGGCGAATTATAAGCTTTCTTGTGATGACGTCTTAAAATTACTTGAGTGATTTTGGACAACCATTTTTTTGGGTTAAGTACTTGTTTTTTTAGTGCTGTGGACTTCAATTATTTTTCATAATTCTTTGATGATGAGATATTGTGCTATTTTTTATGATCAATTTTTAAATAAATTGTCTTGACAGAATTTGTCAAAAAATAAACAATTTTTCATGGAACTGACATTTGACATGGACACATTTCTGACCAGAAAAAATGACAGTAGAGACGTATACACTGAAGTTTTGATTTGAACAATAATGACATGAAAATATTAATTAGACAGGTATATGTAAGTATATATTCCATCACTTTTGCATTGCAAGCTAAATTATATATTCCCAACATGTAGATACTTAACTTAAAACGGTTAATTTTTATTTTGTTTTTCAAATTTCCAACTTTTTCTCTGCATGAGTGCATTCTGGAGCACATTAAAAACAATATACTTTTTTTATTTGAAAAAAATAAAAAAGTTTTCTCCTTTTTTTTTTCAATTCAATTGATAAAGTTTAGTTTATTTTTTTTACAATTTTACAAAACTTTTCAATAAAATGTTCGTTTGTTCGTTTTTTTGTTGCTTTGTTTTGTTTTTATTAGCTGCCTAGGCATGTACATACAAGTTATATAAACTCCAACAGTTTTACATGTGAGAAATATCATAGCAAAAGTATATGGAAAGTTTTTTTTTCTAATTTTCATTTTCATTTCATTTTTTCTACATACATACTTATATGTATGGAGTATTATTAGTCTTAATTTATTCTATTCAAACTTCTGTTAACCGTCTACTGAATGGTAATTTAAATTTTTATATACTTTTAATTTTCACTTGAAGTAGTCCAACGACTAAAAGTTATTTACCATTTCATGCAATTATTTTCGAATCCATGAACATTTTATGTGTGTGTGTATGTTTTTTTAAAATAATATTTCTACATGTGTATTGTCCAGCAATACTTTAGAATAATATTTTCTGCATCCTCTGTGGAATTTTAATTAACAATTAAGTACTATATATCATTACTGGCTGGTTTTTTTATCGCATGTAGCAGAAATCCTTTATAATTCTATTATAATTTTTTTCAAAACATTGTTTCAATTATTGCGTAATTCATAAATCTTTCTAATTGAAATATTAAAAAGAAAAAAAAAACATATTTGTGGTTGCAAAGGACATTTTATAAATTTGATTAAGAATTGTACTTTATTAAATATCGAATACGTAGAAATGAGAAGTTTTTAATAGTTCCTCAAGGTTATATTAGTATGTAAGTATGTAGATGACAATGTTTTTGAAATTTTTTTTTTTATAAAATGTAAAATATTTGAAATATCGCAAAAAATTAGAAATAAGAAAGATTTTACACTTTGTTCTAGGATATCTCTTTGAGAAATTACCTCGAGCAAATGGTATTCTTTTACAATTATTGTGACATAATATTGTGTAAAGGACAGTTTGTCATTTATTAAATAAAATTGAATGGATGTATTATGTTTAGTTTAGTCTTCGGTGGCCCCATGACACTCATCAAGTTGAAAGGTTTACTGATCGATTATTGAACTGCATGAACTCTTCTTTTTTTAATAAGATTCATAAAATAACATTCTGATCCCAGTATGCAATTTTTTTTTCAAATTTCTATTCGTAATAATTACTACTATAAGTACCTATAACTATTGATTTAATTTAATTTTCTATTTTCTTTAGTAACATATAGAAACGTATAAAATGTTATCTTTCAAATAGCAAAGGATCAAACATCTAAAAGAAATCACATCCAAAAATAAAGATAAACCAATATAAAATAGACAAATACTCTACCGTTAGCAGATATGTATGTATGGGTAACATACATAGTCTCTGTTTACATGTGAAAAGATACAATTTTATAAAAAGGATTTACATGAATAATCACATAAAAATGAAATTTTTAAATGTTAAATTCCATTGGAAATAAAAACAAATAGAATAAAATTAAAACACTTTTTGTTAAGTAATAATCTCGAAAAAAAAAACCACATTTTCATGAATGCTTAAGCTTAAAAAGTTTCATATACATATGTATGTACGTACATACATATATGTGTTAATCGTATCCTTCATTATGTATCTTCATTTTATAAAATAAACATTATACAATTTTTCCATAACTTAATTTCATAACGATGGTTTTTAAAAAAACAAATAAAAAATAAAAAAATGCTTTTAATGTGCTACCAATATCACTTTGAAACACTTTAGTGCTTTTATAAAATATGCAATTCACTTTGAAGTAAAAATAAATACAGTTTTTTTGTGTTGTGGAATTTAAAAACAAAAAAGATTTTTTTTAAAAAATCGAAAAAATGAAAATTAAAGCTGATGTGCATTCAATACGAAATACGTATACGAAAAAAAAAGGATATACACCAGTTAAAAACAAAGCGAATAAGCGTTTGTTTTGTTGTTGTTGTTCCAATTCAAAAAGTTCATTACAATTCAAATTAATTATCTTCACAATAAAAACTGACAAATTGAAAAAAAAAATAAAAATTCATCTGTAATAATTAAAAATATCATTACAGTTGGTATTTGATAATAATTATTTTTGTTATTTTACATTAAAAATATCGGTAAATAGAAATTGCTCGTTTCAAATTTTCTATTTAAAAAAAAAATTAGTGATTAACGGTAACGGACAGAGAAAAAAAATAATTAGAAAAGTAATTGTAAAAAATATTTAAGAATACGTAACAGTTTTGGCTATACATTCGTTTTTTTTTTTTGATTTTCCTTTTTTAAATTTTTAATAGAAAAAAATGTGTTCTGTTTAAAGAACATTCTTGATAAGAAATAAATTAAAGGAACACAAGAAGAAGGGGAAAAAAAGAATAAAAACAAGATTTATGGTTTAGATACATAACGAAATTTTAAAACCTAAAAAAAAAATTGGTTTTCTTGAACATTTTCGATATTTCAAAATTAAACATTAAGGAAGCATTTAAAGGTAAATTTATTGCTACTTTAATGCTACTTTACTGCTATATCTAGAGAAAAGAGAGAAATTTCAACCATTTTTAAGCAGAAAGTTACAGGTACATTCCATTGAATGGTAGAAGATATAGAAGTTTCAATGTTGCAGGTAAATTTCGAATCGAGATGTAAATCAATTCTCAATCAATAATGGAATTTCCTGGAATATACAAGATTCCAGAGTATATAAAAAAAAAATACAAGTTGTGTATTTTGATCCTTTCTGAATTGTTTTTAAACAATTATTGACCTCAAGGTAAAATTTATTATTAAAACCTTTGATTTCTCTCACAACTTTCCAAAAAAAAAAAAAAATTCTTTAATAGATTCTAAGGTTTACCATAAATATTATTCTTAAATTCCAAAAATTCGATATTTTCTATAATTTTCATAATGGTACAATTTGGCAATATCCTGAATCAACTACAGTATATTTCCGATTAGATACATATAAATAAATGTATCTTACTGTACATACATGTATGTATGAATATTATGTGGCTATATTTCCTTTAACCTGCCAGATTAAATCACTTACAGCATATAAATAGCAATTGTGATATATTATTCGATTTTTGTTCTTTCTTTTTTTTTTATTTTTTCTTAAAGGTCAAGCATAAAAAAGCTGCAAATAATTTATGTGATTTTAATGAATACACACACTTGTATATAAAAATAAATTTTACTATAGTACATTTTTATTTTTTGTCATTATTTTTCAATTTACTTAAAAAAATACAAAAAATGTAGTGGAAAAATTTCGTCTAGACAATGTCAATTTAAATATAGAATTTACAAAATTATTTATAAAAATGTTCAAATATTAAAAATTTAATAAAAATACAATTCTTTTCGCTCAAATAGCATTTCTAATTTGCAATTCATTCCCTTATTTAATTTTGACAACTTTAAAGAAGAAAAAGAAAAAGGATAAAATTTTTAATCATGAAAATGTAAAAGAAAATATTTTAAAATTTTTTGTTGTTGAAATTATGATTTATTTTCATGTTAAAAAAGTAAAAAAAAAAATAAGAAAAAGAAAATACTGACCTTCGGATCCTTTATTATATATCTCTGGAATTTTCGTGTTGTCTATATTTAAAAAAAAAAAATTAATAAAAATTTAAAAAAAATCAACTCAGATATTATTTATTTTCATTTTCAAAACAAAAAATTAATTTTTCTCCAAAAATTAGGTAGCATGGAAGGAGCTCTCTTTCAACACTTTTTACGTCTTAGCTATATACCAGCTATAAAGGACAGGACTCATGGGATATGCCATATGCAAATACAATATTAAGAATGTCATTCCCATCGCCATCCAACAGTAAACAGCATATACATCAGGCAGCCTTACAAATACAGGATCACAACATTGTGTCACATGGCGCTGGAAACACTGAATATTTTTCTTTTAACACAATCTGAAGCTGCCCAGCACTTGCTAGAGCAAGCTACCAAACAATAATATGTTTCTTATTTAAGGACCTGAATATCAGAGTGGGGTTTATAATTCGTCGTCTTGTGAATGAAACAGCGAGTTTATATAGACTTATCATACCAATAGGTTACGGTTATTACCTTAAGAAAAGATGAATTGTGGTATCAAAAAGTTACCCTTGGCGTTATTTTGATCTTAGGAGCTTTATCAAAAACACCGCTTTAACCAACCAACGAACTTTGGAAAATTAAACGGAAAAATATAGGCAATGACGTTCGACATATACCGGTAGACTATAGTCATTTTGGAAATAGAATGATGCAAATAAAGCCAGTTGGTTGAAATTACGCTTTACGCCATAAACACAATAAAATCGAAAGGCGTTTACGTTTTTTTTTCAAAACTTTTCGTAAACGTGTAACTATTCAGAAAATTATTATGAATTATCTTAGCTACGGTTATTTAGTTTAGTATGGGATACCCTGTATTTGTTAGATGTTTTGATAATTTTTCAAAATTTTCCTATGGGCCCACACATGATATTTTGTTCAGCGCAATCTCGGCTAATCATACACATATGTTATGCAACCTTGAATTTTTTTTTAAATGGCCATTTAAATTGTATTATTCCAATTTTCATTCTCTGAATAATAAAATAAAGTTTAATTATGCCAATATTGCTTTTTCTCTAGAGATCAAAATATCGATTTAAATATTGCCTTCCCATATATTTCTGTATGCCTTATTTTATTATAGCAATATTCAAAATTATAGATCATTAGACAACAATAATATTTAGCAATCATTGATAAACAAAACATACATATAATATCTATTGTACTCACATGAAACTTGATATTTTATCAATGCACATATAGATTAGTACTTACAAATAATATCTAAACATAATTGTATTGTAACTTAATCTTTGACATTTTTATTATTATGTACATACACATACGAGTATGTGGATAAAGGATAAATACACAATATATTAAAAATGACGTACATTTGTATACTACAACTTTCAGGTTATTATAAGTTTTCCAGCTTGTAATTTAATCTTTCACAAAATATACGAGTATGTACAATTTTTTTTTTTTATATTTTAAACTTTATTCTATTCAATTTATTGTGATAAAAAAGAAAACTAAAATTTTTCTCTATGCATGACTTAAAAAAAGCACAAAAATGTACATACAAGTACATACATACATTTATGTAGATAAGTATATGTTATATGTATTTATTTTGATCATCCTTTTCATCATGAATACCAGTATCATGTATTATAGCCATTCAAAAAAGTTTTACTTAACAAAAATGTTAAGTTTTTTTCAAAAAGAACAAAAATTCATTGTATTTTTTTTTTTAAATGTAACAAAATAATAAAGTTTGCTGTTAAAGCATCAGAATCTAACTTTGTCTTGATGATAGCGTGCAATTTTTTTTTCTTCTTCCAATTTTATATGCAAAAATTATTTAATGTAACTTTTTTTTTTGTTTTGTTGTAAAAAAAATAAGTTCTGAAAATTACAAGATAACTTCCGACAAAAACTAATACATTTTTTTGTTTTTTAACAAAAATTTCTGAACTGCTGCAGTTTAATATATATTATCAGCATTCAAGTATCTATACATCTATTGATTTTTTGTTTTTTTTTTTTTTTTTTTTTACATTTAATGTCATCGGAGTTATGTACATAATCATTATTCATCATTGAGATATAAATTTAAATTTTAATTACAAAATAAATTTTCATTTATACCCGCATTTTTCATGTTGTTAACCCATAATCAATAATAACCACACATTCATGTATACGAGAATGTATTATGTACATATGTAGGCATGTATGTATATGTATATGTACTCGTATATATCATCAACCACAAAAACATCATGTTTTGCTTCTTGTTTTATTTTTTCATGAACATTTTTTTTTTTCAAATTAAATTCTTGTCGCGCAAATGAAATTAATTATCTTACGCATTTAAGTTCAATTTAATAATAAATTATTATTGAATTTAATTATGAATTAAATTTTGAAAATCAATAAATTCCCTAAATATTTTGAATAGTTTAGAAGATGGTGGTAGATGTGTGCAAAAATATCTTTTTACTATTGTTCATCATGTACTTTTTTATATTGTCCTATTTATTTATTTATTATTATTTTTTTTTTTGAAATTACTTACCTACAATCCTTTTTTTTTTGCTGTTATGTTTTTTTTCTTAATCACGTTCAATTTCATGAAAAATTTACTTATAAACTACACTGGAAGTAGGTCAATTTTTTTTTTACATAAATATATACAAAGGACATTGTATAAGCCTTATATGGCATTCCAAGGCAAAGTATCTGGGACAGTGAGAATTATTATATTTAGGGACCTATCAGACAGTTCAAATAAAATGATTAGGGACATAGTGCCATCCCTAAAGGAAATAGAATGGCTTGTCCGAATTTCAAACGTTATTCCTAAGATTGCGCGAGATGTGGTATCAGAAAGACACTCTTGGGTGCTAATTGGAGTTCACTATATACGTAAACCGACCAACATGACGTTTTTTTTTAAAAATTCCTTTGTGAGTGATCTTTCGAAACCGTAAATACAGAATTTCCAAAAGAAGATTTCTCAAATGATATGTTCTAATTACAATATCTAATAAATATCCATACGTTGTGATCCAAATAACAATTAAAACATTGTACCTACACATATCATACACCTTTTTTTTTGTGCTCAATTCTAGAGGAAAATCTAGTGAAATTATGACCTCCACAGAATGCAGATAAATAGAGATTTTCGCTTACAATTTCGGTACTCTTAACATATGATTCTGAGAATTCACACTATCTACATCTCGATAGATAATGCATCAGTTATTCTATTTGTGGTCAGCCCTTTAATCCTTAAATCAGCTAAAGATGTTCCACAATAAATTAAAAAATTTTTACAATACATATTATTTCAACACAAATGGAAAATTCTTTTAAAAAAAATTCTTTTTACATTTGAAATTAATTTTATTTTGAGAATATATTTTTTTTTACAACTAGAAATCTACAATGAATTTACTTTTGTACAAAAAAAAAATACAAAGCTTTTACAATTTTTGATAAAATTTGATAGGTAAAAAAAAAGAAGTGACCTTGTCATAATTAAAATTGTACTGAAATATTGAAAAAATAATAATTTCTATTTTAAATATTTTCCAAGGCTTTTAAAGAAAATAGATAATCTTCTTAACAAATTATTATTCAAACTGAGATAATTTTCTTCTTGAAATTTGAGATATTCTTATTGTTTGTTTGAAAATTAACTTTCTATGAAATTAGTTGCTTGGAATTTCTATTTGAAAAAAAAAAACCATACAACAAATTAATCAGTAAATTAACACATTTTTTTTTCCACTTAAAACTAAGACAAAAAATAAAATTACATAACTTAATCTAATTTCTGACAATCATTTATGGTTTCCATTGAATTTTTTTTTTTTGATTTTTTTGTGTTTTATTAATCATATCTGAATTTAAATTATACATTCTACTATTAAAATTTGTATCATAATTAATTAAACAATTCTTCATCTGGTAAAACAAAACATGAATTACCACTTGCAGTTATCCTTCGTCCTATATTATCATATTTTGGATTTGATAAAGTGGTTTTTGTATTACATTGTCTGGTTGATTCAATTATTTTTGTTTTTTTTGTGTTTGTTGTTTTACATAATGAATTTTTTAATTGTTGTTTTTGTTGTAATTCTTCAAAAAAATTATGTAAAAATATACCAGTAGATGATGTAAATTTCTTATTAAAATCATAATAATTAACAATATCATTATGAAATTTTGAATTTGAATCGAAATAATAATTATTTTTCAGATTATTATTTTGCATTGAATATTTTCGAGGTAATGTAACAAATGATGTAATATTATTTTTAGTAATATTATTATTTACTTGTTTTGTTGATAAATTTAATAAATCTGGATATTTTATTTCATCTGAATTATTAATAATATCTTGAACATTGGATGTTGATGGAAATAAATCATCATTGTATGTGGAAATTTTTAATGGTAATTTTATTGGAAATGGTGACGATAATGTATTAATATTTAATGGTAATTCTTCATGTTTAATAATTTCTTGATTTTCTTGTAAACTTGTATTCATTTCTTTTCTTTCAATTATTTCTGATATTTCATCATTTTTAATTGTATTTTCACTTATTGTACAACTATTTTTTTGATCATTCGATGATGAAATCATACTTAAATCTAAAAGTTTTTTACCCTGATGATGATGATGATCATTGTGATTTTGATTAATATTCGATTGCTGTTTATATTGAATTCTTTTACATAAACATGCTATGAAAAATGATAAAATGAAAATAAATAAAGCACCAAAAATTGTCATTATTAAACAAAAATACCAAAAAGTTTCTGGTGCTTTAACAATAACAACATGTTGTTGATGATCATGATGATGATCATCATCATCATGGTAAATTTCTTCTATTGGATATATACTAATATTTTGTGTTATAATTCCAATAATATTTTCTGCTGTACATGAATATATTCCACTATCATTTTTTGTTACATTTATAATCGTTAAATTACTCCAAATTTTATCATTATCAAATATATTCTCATCACATATATAATTATCATTACTAATGAAATTTTTACCATTTATTTTCCATGTGAATTTTGGTAATGGATCACCAGTTATTAAACAACTTAATGTTACATTATTACCCATATAAATATCATTATTTTCTTGTTGATTATTAAATATTATTATTTTTGGATAACATCCAAAATTTTCTTCATCAATTTTATACCATTCTTTATTTTTGTACTGTAATGGTCCCTTACATAATAAATTAATACTATTTAATTTATTTTTTATATACCAATTACGAAATTTACGTAATTTACAATTACATTGCCATGGATTATCATCCAATGTAAGAGTTTTTAAATTAATCATATGTTTAAATACATTATCATTTAAATTTTCAATTAAATTATTTTTTAAATTAATATATTCTAAATTTTTTAAATTACTGAATGCCAATGGATCAATATAATTTATTAAACAATCATGTAAATCTAATGTACGAAGTTGGGTTAATAAAGGAAATTGATATGCAATTAATCTTTGTAATGGATTACCATTTAAATATAATATACGTAAACGATCATTACCATTAAATGTATTCTCTTCTAATATTTCTATTTTATTATCACTTAAATCAATTTCAATTAATATTTTTAAATTTTTAAATGCATATGAATTAATATACTGTATATTTGATTTTTTTAAATATAATTTTTGTAAATTAATTAAACCTAATTCATTGAATTCATCATTTTTTAAATATTTTATATGATTATCATTTAATACTAATACTTGTATTTCAGTACTTAATGTTGTTGGAATTTTTTTTAAATTTAATGAATTACATAATGCTGATTTTTTACCATTCATCCATTTACATGTACAATTTGTTGTTGAACAATGTAATGTCCAATCATCAGCAATTACTAATGTTGATGTTAAAATAACTAGAAGTACTGAAATTAAAAAAAATACAATAGGAAAAAAAAGAAATACATTTTCAAGAAGAAGAAAAAAAATTGTAATAATAAAAATTACTACGTTATATAAATTCTACACCGCATTTTGTTGAAGGAAAAACGAAAATTAAAAAAAAACATACGAAAAAAAAATTGTTAATAGTAATTAACTCACCTGGTAAATATACAACAATAAAATAAATTATTCTCACGTTGATAATTATATTAAATCCTTGTAGACTTTTCTGAAAAAATATCATAATATGGCATATTATATATACACTGATGTAATAAGATTGAAACACATAAAATTCATGTATGTACGTATATATATTATTAATTTTCGTGTTTTTTTTTTTTTTTTTTTTCATTCACATCATGCCCAAGTTAAAGTTCTGAAATGAAAAAAAGCACAAAAAAAACGATCTGTGAAATAAAATAATACCAAGAAGCCAGAAAAAAAAATATATATGTACTTTTCAATGTTTATATACCTAGTTTGAAATTAACAAAAAAAAAAATGAAAAAAATGAGAAAATACATTTTGTATATTTTCTTTTTTTTTGAATTTTTTAATGGTAAAAATATTGTATATTTTTTCTTTTGTATATGTTAAATTTTTGAAACATTTCAGTATCTTGTTCAGATTATTATTTAACTTTTTCCATGAATGCATAGTCGAACAAAACAAAAAATATGAAACATCTGTACAAAAATATACTATACATAAGATTATTATAAAAATTGTACAATATTGTAAATGATTCCTGTTATTATTAAAGGAATTTATAATAACTACACGAGTATAAAGAAAAATTCATTAAAATTTATGATGTAGGTATTTTCAAATTTTTATCTGTTTTTTATTTCATTTTTTTACCTGTTTTTTTTTTTCATATTTTTTTTATTATTCCAAAAAAACTGTTTTAAAATAACTATGATAACTTCCTTACAAAAAAAAAAAAAGAAGGAAATTTCATTTATTCTGTGAAATTAGACGATTCTGGAAACGGGTTATTTGAGTCACGTTGTTGTAACTTTAATGGCATAATTTTTTAAGAAATTGGTATGAAAATAAGTATAACCACCCAAAATAATTTTAATTATACGTTTGTTGTACTCACACAGTTATATATTATTTTATTTTTAAAATAAAAAATCCCCCTAAAATTTCCCTAATCTGGAAAACCACTTTGAATGACAGTGAGGAGATATTTTGCAACGGTTTTCTTCACTTTTATTTTCTACAATACTGTAGAATTTTCCCAAAATTAAATTTCAAAATTTTTTTACTACAACAGGTCCTTCAAAATCATAGAACAAAGGTTTGTAAAAATTCCACTCGTTATATGACATATACACATATGGTAAAGATGAGGTTATATTTCGAAACTGAGTCTATGTTTAATGTTTTTTTTTTGGTTTCCGTTCTGTGACTGGAATGTCCTTTTTATTTTTTTTTATTTTTTGTTTTTTCCTAATATCGTCGAAATTTACTAATTTTTACACTTTTTAAATTGTTTTTGAATAGTAAGGTCAATCAAGTTTGGCGCTTTTTGATATTGCTTTTCAGGTGAAGAGCCCTTAAATTAGGAAACAATAGGATATTCTACTGGTTTTATGTTTAGTAATCCGGAAATCCCTGTATAATGAAACTAAAGCAGTCGTTATCCTTTTATTATAACTCTTTCGACGAAATATGAAAAATTCATCATTGTGTGTCGCTCAGTGTATGTAAAAATACGAATTCAACTATATGATCTCACGATTCTATACAAATTCTACGTATAATTTCAACAGGATAAAAAATTGTACAATTAAAACTATTTTTTAATGAAAAGGACATCATTAATTTTCTTTTTTGTATTCACCTGGCCCAACAGAAGTTCAAAATTTCATGTAACCGAACAACTATAATATATGTATAAGAGGTTTATAAAATTAAAAAACTATCTATCAAAACCTTATATACTCTCGTATGTATTTATCTTCAAAAATCTACCTTTGTTATACAGTAGGTACTTGTACGTAATACATATATGTATATATACATATATAAATTAGTTCAATAAAAATAAAGCAATATGTTGAATTTATTAATTAATTATTTAAGACAAATTACTAAATTGTTCTTATTATATGTAGTTCTTTAAATATTCATGAGAGTTTATAATGAACATAATGTCCTTATATATATGTATAGATGAAAATAACAATCTTTTAATTTTCATTATTTTTTATCTTCCGTAACGGAAACAAAAAAATAAGTATATACATATTTGAAAATCTCTTGAATAAATATTACAAAGAGAAACAAAAACAAAATATCAACTTTCTAAACATATATGAGATAAATATCTTTATTACAACTTGTTTACAAATAAAATACATATTTTCCCTCATATTTCGTTATAATAATATTGTAATATCATTTTTTTTTTTCATTCATCCTGAATTATTTTCATTATCAAATTAAAACCAAATGTTTAGAAGATATTATTATCCTGTCAATTACAACATATAATCAATTCTGACAATATGTTTTCACAATATTTTGTATATCTATTATCATAAAAATTGTATTTTATTCATATTACATATAAATTATATTTACAGATGTACACATCTATGTATATATGTATGTAGGTATATACTTTGAAATGTGTGCGTATTTATGTAACAATTTTATCAACAAATAAAATCCAGCGATAATCTACCCATGATGATGACAAAGAGTTATGTGTTATGATAATGAATCCTGTTGTTAAGCAAAATATTCAATGTACCTACTGAAAAAAACGTAGTACTTATTTATAAATTGTATCTGGATGGTATTTTGTATATGTATAGGTAAACAATTTTGTTTGATTCTAAGATAATGATTACTTAATTTTAAGCATTTTTTCGTGATTTGAAAAAACAAATATATTTACATGCATAATAAAATTATTTTTGTATTTAATTATTCTGAAGGAAAATTTTACTCTTTTTACCAATTTTACAAAAAATGTCCACTTTTCAAGGATCTTACCAGAGCAGAACCTTCTTAAATGGCAAGAAGAAGTAAAAACTACATGAAAATCATTAAAAATTAAATTCTACAGTATTCTGGAGAATTAGGGATGTAAATGAGGTCTTAAAGGATTTTTTGTTGAAAAATAAAACATATTTTTCTATAGGATATTTTAAGGAAGTTATATTCCTTGTTTTCCTTAACAATACTCTAGTTTTCACTCAGACACCTTAACTATTCACATCCTTTTTATTTTGTCATCAAATATACTGCAGAGCTACTAGTACTTGCTATACTCATATAAAAAGGCTTGGATCTCAAGGAGTTAAACATACCTTCAAACAAAAATTTGAAAACGAAAAGTGTTTTTTTTTTAAACAAAAAAATGAATGAAAACTTCAATTTACGTAATTGAACTTAAATAAGGTCAGTGGGTAATAAAAAAATACATACAGACCAAACGCTCAGTCAGTCGAAGTTGGCCCACCTTGTATAAATAAAAAAGATTAGTTTCTTCCAATAATTCAAAGGACATTCAACAATTTTACAGATTTTTTATTTTTTGCACAATTACGTCATGTCTTTACACACACACACACACACTTTGTAAACAGTAAAAGAGATTAATTGTTTTTAAAAGCTTTTCCCGTACACATGAAGGGCTGTTAAAATATTAATCAATAAAAATCTTTCACTTTAGGAAACAAGAAAAAACAAAAACAAAACGATATAACCTTGATTTACTAAGAACATAAAGAATTACTTATCATTCTATATGACATTAAATGTATTTCTCACATGTGTGTATTAAGTAATTCAACAGTTCAAATATCAAAACACACAACCCAAAAAGAATTATGTTCAAAATCTCAGAATGCTTCAGATTCAAGGTTTAAAAAGTACGTAAATGGTCTCTGTAGGAAATCACAAGAGATTTTCTTAACGTTTTTATTTTTCCGTTTCAAAAACACAACATTTTGTGAAAACAAAAATAAATTGATTAAATTTTTGTAGTCCTTATTGTGTAAAATCTGTATTTTGTGGATTACGTGATTCATTTTTTAGTTTTTTTTTTTTTTCAATTATAGGTATTTTCTCAAGATGCTTTCAAATAAAAAAAAAAATCAATAAATTTTAGTAGAGTAGATTTTGTTACTCGAATAAACAAAAACACTAAAATACAATTTCAGAAAAACAACAAAATAAAATAAAAAAAAAAATAACTTAAAACGCTTAAAGAATTCTATCTCGTATATTATGTTATGTCTACGTCTTATTTTATTTCCGTCAATTTTCCTTTTACCACAAATTACCCATTTCATAAATTGGCGAAATTGAATATCGAAATGAAAGTCGGATAAATAAAAAAACAAAATAAAACAAAAACAAGAAAATTAAATTTGAAAACTTTGTGAAAAGCTTGTTTTTTATTACAATATTTCATATCTGTCACAAATAAATAAACTTTTGTAAAAATCTATGTAACACAAAAAATTCAGATATATTTTTTTTTCATCTTCGACAGTTACATAATATTCCTTTTATACCGTAACCACAATGGAGGCAACTTTCACTCTTGATGGCTATGGCGACTGTCAAAATTTATCGCCAACGGGTTATTTAATCTACGATATCTGAACACAATCATAGCGATTTTTGAAAATTTGACAATTGGTGTTTCTTTGTATTTAAAGTGAACTCTATTTTTTAAATGATTCTCAATTTATCAATAAATGTTTGCAGAGAATATAAACAAAGCAAACAAACAATTAAATTAAATTGAATAAAATGATTTTCATCACGATTTTCTTGTCACATTAATTGTGTTCAACATGCGAATCCGCCATCACCAACGCGAAATCGCCTTTATTATGATTACGGCATTACACTATGACATTTTTGTTGGATGGAATTTTTCTGTTTTCTTTTTTACAACCCGGAAAATGAAATGAAAGTCAATTTTATTACAATAATTTTTCAGTATCTATAAAAGCGGAATGATAAGAATTTAAGTAACTATTTAAGAATATAATACTCCAGTTCATAAATTCTTTTTTAATTTGTTCACATGTTCATATTTCAAATGCCAAACAGAATTCCGCACGAATTGAACTAAATACTAAAAGCTTTTCACGCGAGAAAATCGTCAATAATATTGTTCGTTTAATAAAAAATAAATTCTTGATAAAAGAAAAAAAAAAATATTACAAAAACCAAAAATATTTGAAATGACATGTATGTAGAAAATTTTTTTTTATTTATTCCATTAATCCTTTCAAATCGATGGCACGTGCTTTTTATTCGAATAAAAAAAAACTTAAGCTTCGATTATTTTTCTATTAAAAATTTAAATAAAATATGTTATCTGTTGTTGTTGACTACCATTTATATACCATTACTACCACTACTACAAACCACCATCAAAAAACCAATTTCATATTTTCTTTCAATTTATTTTCTCTAACTTATGAAAAACAAAAAAAGATATCTTTCTCCTGAATTTATCTACGCTTGTTTTAAATATTATGAAATTTAAATGAATTTTATGCAAATATCATTATCATTCTTATTATCACATAATATGCCCAAAAGGATTTGTTGAACATCCTTTTTTTTTTTTGTGATGAAAGATTAAACGATAATGCGGTTAATTCTTTCTTAAAAAGCAAACTTTTTCGAAATGCTGATGCGTTAAATGTTTTTAATATTTATACGAGTACAAAAGGAAAATAAAACGGAATTTGTTTTTGTTGTTGGTATTTTCTATTATTTTTTTCTTTAATTTGTTGCTATACAAAAATCACTTTTCTATTTAGTATACGGAGATCTCATGGGCTTAAATCTTTTTTATCTGTTGAAAACATTGATTTTTGAAAATCATTTTCAAAGTTAAAGAAAACTTATTTATATTTTCTTTGGAAAAACGAAAATATTCTAGAATAAAACAACAACAAAATTCAAAATAAGACTTTTCTAAAGAAAAACAGTATAATTGTGAATATTATATTTTCGTATTTTCTAAGTATTTTTGTATTTTTGTTTTTTTTTTGTTTAAGAATTAATCAAACTTTTAACAGATTCTAGAGAAATTTTTCATGAAATATAATCTCGTATTTGTGGGGTGTGCTATTATTGTTTATATTTTTCTTATATTTTATAATTTATGTAAATGCTATAAAGGGAAATTTTAATTAAAAATAGGCACAAGATTTTTTTTTTGTTGTTTTCATTTTTTGAATTTTATATTTATCAAAAAAGGAATTTAAAAAAAAAGAAATTTTTCTAATCCGTATCATTTGAAAAACACTCTATTCAAATTCTAAACACATCGACACTCATCTACTTAATAATGTTTGAATATTTAAATTTGACTTCAGTAGGAAATATATACATATATATTTTTTTTTTTGCGGATCAATTTTATACTTATAAAAAAGATACTTTAGATCTAAAGCACGTGAAATAATATATCACCATAAATTAAGTAACAAAATCACATTTATCTTATGAAATGATATTATCAAGGCAATTTTATAAAATGAATAAAAAAAATAAATAAAATGTATGAAAATCTCTTTAGTTATTTTTAATAGTGTGTGTAGCAACAGATGACCAAGTTTATCAAATATCTAGAAAGAAAAAAAAATTAAATTTATGAATTTTCTAAAAGGATATTTATGGTCCTATTACTAACTAACTTTATCATGAATTTAAAAAACATTTTATGAACATAAAAATGTCATTTTTATCGAGGCATTTATCAAGTTTATTATAATTCAAAAAAATGTTGATAACTTGAAAATAACAAAAAGAAAAATTTTAAGAAATGATTTCATTTTATTTTTTTGTCACCCTCTCAAATCTATATATGTACGTTCATTCACAAAAGTGCATATGATTAAAAATAAATTGACCTGATTTCCAGGATGAAAAAAAAAAAAAGAAAATCTCAACGGAAAAAAAAAATTATGTCAAAATCTATTTACGACAATTAAGTACATTTTCTTTTTCTAAAATTTTCCATACACACATACATACAATCTTTTTCTTTTGTTTGAACAATTTTTTCACTCAATTTCTATAGTTTTTTTTTTTTTTATTTGTTGTGTAAGCAATTTATGTCACTAAGGACACAACTTTTATAATAATGTCAGAGAATATTTTTTTTGTAAATGACATTTCAAAAAATTTGTTCTTGTACAAAGTACATTTCAGTAGTTAACCCTTTTTTTCAATTGATTTTTAAAACACAAAAATGAGAATACATAAAAATTTATAACATTTCTTTTTATATAATATATACACATACATACATATATATAGGTATACAAATTTGCTTACACATGCAAAAAAATAAACAATAATACAAAAATAATAAAACGATTATACACATATAATTTCTAAGAAAATACTAAGTCCTGACAAAAAATGTTTTTTTCTTAATATTTAACCCCTTTTTTTACGTATATGCGAAGTAATATCCTAGAAACATTATGTATATATTATGATTTTGATGAAATTAAATGATGCAAAAATATTTACAGTTTGTTTCTAACCAAAAATATAAAAGTACAAATACACATTAAAGACATTATTAAATGATGATGTAATGTGAAAAAAAAAATAAACATAATTTGACAGATAACAAAAAGATAAGAAATTTGTGATATTTTTGCGTGATACACATAATGTACATTTGTACATACAGATAAAGACTAGAATTTTACTTAATTACTCGTATGTGAAATTACAAAGAAAAGTAAAAAATTATTTGTCTTTAATTTGCAGTAAATATGACGCTTCGAAATATTGAAAATAAAGAAAAATATGAATTTTATTTATTTTTTAATTAATTTCGTTTTTTTTTTTTTAAGCCAGGCTATGACAAATTTTTGGATATTGTGCCAACTTTATTTCGAGAACATGGCTGCTTTAAAAAGACCGAATCAATTTTTGATCTTCACGAAAAAGGATCCAAAAACTTTAAACTGGGTCTAGGAAAATTTATCGCCTGCAAGCAATAAATTGCTGGTGTTAAATTCTCCGGATCCTCTTTAAATAATAACAAATGGGTTTGTTTTATTCTTTTTCATGAACGAAAATTAAATTAAAAAATATTTAAAAAAAAAAAAACCAATTCAAAACACAAAATACAAAAAAAAATCAAAGTTCTGCAGACTTTCACACTTTGTCAACGCCCCAATATTAAATTACTCACACATTGAACAATTTTTTTCAAAAAAAAAATATATTAAATTAAAAAAAATTTACCCATTTTTTCCAGCATTTTTTTTTGTCTAAAATGTGATATTTTCTTTAAAAAAATAAACATGAATAAATAAAAATAAAATCAGGACAAAATTAACGTCCTCATATAATATAATATTTTGCAATTTCAACGTCTACGTAGCAAAATCTGACTAACTACAATTATAGAATACGAAAATCTCTAATATAGTTTTTTTATTTTGGTATTTGTTATACGTGTTCAATAAAAAATATTCGTGCAAAGATTTTAAAATCAAATTGAATTCATTGACTTTTTGTTTTTTCTTGATGTTAAATAAATTTGACATTTTAAAAGATACTATAAAAATGAAAATAAAACTGTACAATATATATACATAAATATACTAGTCTAGTACTTATTTTTGCTTTAGTTTCTTTTGAAATTGTGTGGTTTTAAAGTGATTATTGAATTTAAAGGTAATTTGAATGTGGAACGTATTCATTCTTAAGCGGGCAGTGGCCAAAGCGGTAGAGTGCTGACTTCTGATGCTGAAGGACTCGTGATCGAGTTCACTCAGCTTCGAATGAGTACCAATTCACTTGAGTTTAATATATAAGTGCTCGGTACTGAATTAGTTTGGTGGCTCTGACTGACTGACCATTAGCAAGTCCACAAAACCAACTACAAAAATATTAGTACCAGCCCTGTCATATGAATAAATTCCACTTTAAACTATAGGTGCATGTATGACAGAAATACCGTCACGAAACTTTAATTGAGGAGACCAAGGCTCAAATTGAGCTGTTTGTTGCACCATTCGAAAAATATAATTCGTACCTAATTTAATTTATCTACTACGTAAAAACATGATCGTTAATTATCTGGAATTAATTATTATTCACATGGATTTTTTTTATGAAAAGCGATACCTAAACTTTGATAAAGTTTTACTTAAGCCACTATAAGAATTATCTAGTTCCAATTATGAAATTTCAAAATACAGATACATTTTAATACTGGTATGCCAGTATGGATAGTGGAATATTCATGATTAAATCTTCATTGTTTAGGGTGGCAAGTGATTCAATGTATCAGATCTTTTTACATATTTTACACTTCAAATTGAAAATGTAATTTTCATGTTCTAGTATCGCAAGAAAAAATCATCAAACTTGCATTCAATAAAATTTTAAAGGATATATACGTGTATGAGAAAAAATAAATAAAGACGGATATCCTTTTTCACGAAAAAAAAACCCTATAGTTTACTTTTCATTATTTTGTTTCAATTTTTTTAAATAAATTTTAAAAACAAACCAACAAAAAATTTGTGTTAAGGTTAAATTTTATTTTTTGTTTATGTTTTTTACCCCACAAACAAAAAGTCTTTTTTTTTTCTTTCAATTTTTTTCAAAACAAGTTTGCTAAAAACTAAAAATACAAAAAAAAATATATAAAATTATTTCCACATGCATATTTTTCCTTACACACAATTGAAATACACTTTGGGAATTAATTATATTCATGTCCTTTTTGTGTATGTGTGTTTAAAAAAAAAAAATTCTAATAGAAAAATTTTCTAAACCATAAAAAAGTAACATTTTTCTTTTATGAAAAAAAGTTTTTCTCTTTGTGAATCCTCATAGAGTTCATTTTGGTTAGCTTTTTATAAAAAATAAAAAAAAGTAAGCTAAAAAGGAACATTCCACTTTTGAACATATTTTTTTTTTTTTTTCATGAAAGTAGATTTATTTTGCATAATATAACGGTATACTATATAGACACATTTAATTCTTATAAAAAAAAATTGAGTGCACATTCATATGTATACACATATTTGTTGATATGTATATCATCCAACCACACATACACGGTTAAAATGCGCCTTTATGCAAAAAAATTTTTTTTATTGACCTAATTTTCAGAGAAACCATAAAAAACAATATATCGTAGTTTTCATGTATTTTTCATCATTATGATCGTCCTTCCTTACAGGATCTTTCACGTACTCTTAGTGTTTAATTTTCCTGATTTTACATAATAAAAATAGTAAAATATATAACTAACGAATTTTAATCATATGTACTTTTGTCATTTTGTAATTTTTAAATTACATATTCTAGTAAAAAGCTTCACAAAACCCTTTTTTTCAATTTTATTTACTCAAATTAAATTGCGTTACCAAAAAAAAATGTATTCAAGATTTCTTGTAAAAAAATTTCTTCAAAAAAATTAAAAACTAAATAAACAACAAGAAAAATATTGAACAGTTAAACATTTTGTATTGATTTTGAGAATTTTATAAAAATTTCATATTTCAATTCAACATACATACATATTATACAAAATACTCATATTGAAAAATTCAATTTTAAGTGTGTAACTTTCAATTTACGTACATGGATTTTCTTTTTTTTGTTATTAAAAAGAAAAAATATTACATCATAGCTCAGCTTCAAAAAATCAACAAATATGTAAATTGGGTGTAAAAGTGAATATATTCTCAGGATAATAGATTTTTCTCTTTAACAAAAAAAAAAATAAAATAAAATAAAATAAAAAGTTTTAGATTTTCTACAACTATGGTACTTTCCTGTAATTTTTCTTTTTTTCTTCTTTCTTTTCTTTTTTTCATTCAAGAACTGAAATTTTTCTTTTTAAATCTTTTCCTGATCTTATATTGATTTTTTTTTCTCTATTATATTTTTCTTTCTTTCTGAATTGATATATTTTTTTCCATTTCAAAAATATACATGTATACATTTGATACATGTATGTATGTAAACTCGTATGTATCACTCACACATTATCAATAAAATTACTTCTTCCAGTTGAAGTATTTTGTAAGCATTCACTTAGAAAATCATATGAAAAATTGAAATTTTTCTTCTTTTTCTCTTATTTTTTTATTATTATTATTATTTTCTTATGAATATTATACAAAACTGGAATATTATATGTATAGAAAGTATGAAAAATAAGAGAAAAAAAACCAATATAACGTAGGACTTCTCGTTTTGTAACAATTTCATTTTTTTTCTTTCTCTATAACACAATATGTATATAGTATTATTATGTGCTTTTTTTTTTTTTTTTTGTTAACAAAAGATACACATTATGCATACACAATTTACCCAAAAATTTGAACAAAATATTCATTTAACTTTTGAAAAATTTGTTTTCCGGAAAATTTACATTTTTTTCTCTAAAAGAATATACAACAACAACTAAAAAAATTATTATAAATCGTTTAACATGAAATAAAAAAAAAACAATAATAATAATAATTTCATGTATATAATTTACAAAATTGATAATAATTTCCTTTTTTTATTTTAAAACAAAAAACAAAAAGCTATAATTCCATGATGAAAATTATACAAAATGCAACAACAACAACAACAAAATTTCCATTATTTCGAATTTTTTGTTTAACAAAACAAAAATTTATAATGAATTTTATTTCATTTTCTCTTCTTCTTTTAATAAATAAAAAAAAAAAAACAAACAATATTTTATTCATTTTGTTTTTCAAGTGCAAAACAAAAAAAAACATCAAATCAAATTATCAAATTCAATTTAAAAATTTTACACATTTACTTTATAACTTTTTTTTTGGGGGTGGGGAGATGGATGAATGCTTTTTTTTTTCCTGATTGTAAATTATATATGAACTTTTACGAAATTCCTGTTATTTATGTTGAAAAGTTTTTTAAAATAAATTTCATTTATTAACTTAAAAGTACCAAATAATTGTGATGTTGCAAAAAAAAACATAAAACTTTTAAAAGTTCTTTTTTTTAAAAAAAAAAAAAAAAGGAATAAAGGACATAAATTAGTTTTCAAAAGCATTACAATCAATATACTATATTTTATGCTGTTGTTGTTGTTTTCTTTTTTCTTTTTCAAATAAAACGCCGATTGGAAAATTCATTTTAATTTCACTCAAACTTGAATTAACGCGTTAAGCTTCAGGTCAGTTTTTTTTACTCATAGATTTTTCATTTAAAGGAAAACTTGATATTTCAATGTGAAAGACAACAAATTATATATTTAAAATGGAATTAATCCATGTGGATAGTAACTTTACTTGATTGATAGATCGCCAGATGTATGGGAAAATCGGCTTTTAGTAAAACTTTCAACTAGAAAACTAGATGCTGCCTACTTTTAATCGATTTCCATGAAATTTTCAAATAAATAAAGTTTGAATAAAAAAATTGTTTTGCAGAATTCGAGTTAACTTGAGTAACTTGAAAGTTCTATGTAAATAAACTGTAAAGTGTAACACCATGATGATAAAAGTGATGAAGTTTAAAGAATACAGAACAAAAAAAGCAAAACAGAATCTATAGATCCCTAAGATTCGAAAATATGTACTTGATTTCCCTTTAACTTTAGTTGAACTCAATTACCTTAACTGTTTTAACAAGGATTTCGGTGATCCTATGTCCTATGACCTTTTTTGAATATGCTTAGTCGAAATTCAATTCTCATTTTATGTAAATTCACAGTGTTATTTATTTTGTAAGATTAACAAACACTTTTTTATGTTAATCAAAATTTCTATGACAAAAATTTCACCCACGCAAGTTTTACACAATTATTACTTCTAAAAAAAAGATAGATCCAAATCTCTTGGAAATAAATTTAAAAAGAAAAAGAAAAAAAAATTTTGAACAACTTCAAGTAAAAAAAATCGGATATTTTCCAAAAAATTAAGATTAAAAATATTTTTAAACTTACAAAGAATTTTTTTTTCTTTTTTTTCCATTATTTTATAAAATTTAAGAGTATATAAACTTTTTCTTCACTTTTTCATCGCATTAAATTCAGAAAACAAAAATTTTTTCTATAATACAATAAGAAATTTTCTGTGGAAATAAATAACGAACAAAAAAAAAAACCAGAAAAAGATAAAAAAAATCTTTTAAATAATTCCCCCTTCGATTTGGTGTACTCTTCATAATCCCTTTAAAAAGTTTTCTTTTGTTAAACTTCCTCGTGTGTGTGTGTCACAATAAATATAAATCTTTAAGTTTTTCTTTTATTTAAAATAAATTTAATTTAATTTTTTTTTAATTTTATAGTATGTATATGTATGTATATGTAAATGTACCACAATTGAAACATTATGTAACACAGAAATTTACACACATCCGTACAGACATAGCTCTATATTTTTTTAGATACTTTCAATAATGTATATAGTATATTTTTTGTGTTTGTTTGTACACTAATTAATTCAAACATTTTTTTTGTTTTTGTATTTTTAATAAATTTAAAATTTATTTACACTTTTTAAATAACATAACTTTTCAAAACTAAATAGATACACACACACATACAAACATAATATATAAAATTCATTGAAAATAAATAAATTTTATCTGAAAATTTTTACATATGAACAACACACAAACACACATATAATACTGTAATTTACATAAAACAAAATTAGTTTACATTTTTAGGTGTTCTCTGAATAAAATTTTCTAAATTTTATTGTGTGTGTATGAGAAAAAAGGACATTTTATATTGTAGCTTTTTATAATATAAAATCTGTTTTTTTTTCTTATCATATGTAAATATAAAAATATTTATTCAAGTCCACGTATGTACCTACACTACATACTAAATTTACATATGTATAAAATACTACATAGGTATATATTAAAAATTATATACTCTTCTACATACGTACTTACGTGTACGTTTACCAGCTTACATAATGGTTGACCTATGCACGATGAATTCAAAAAATAAAATACATACATACTCCTACACATTTAAATTTAACATCTATATTTACATATATCACATATTCAAACAACACACAGATCCTGAATCAATTTGAATTAATCAGTTTTTCACATTTTATAATATATATTGTCCTTTTATTCAGTGTGCACTCATGTAAAAAATGAACTGAAATGATCACAATACATGTACGACTATACATACATATATGTATATACATACCTACGTCCTACATATATGAACATGTGTAACAGACATTATAAAATTTGCATAAGTGGTTAAGGTTAATATATCAATTTATTTATAACTCTTTTTTCCATAACAAACAAAAAACAAAAAAAAAAGTCAAATAAATAAATAAAACATATTGTTGTTGAATTTCTAATTAATTTTGAAAATTTATAATTTGATTTAACAAAACTACACACAATTTCTATTTACTTTTTTTTTTGTTTTTTACTAACGAATTATTAATTTACTTTAAAATGGTAGATACATGTACCAAATTAAAACAAAAACTGTTGTTTTTTTCTCCTTTTCCTGTTTTTTTTTCCTGTTTTTTTTTTTTTCAAATTCAAAATTAACAGATTGAAAAATTTAGTGAGTCTGAATCGAAATAAATTGGGACGTGACGTGACGTAAGGCATATAATAGTATTACGTCAACATACGTGATCGTTAATTTCGTATCTACGAGTGTATGTACGTGAAAATATGATAATTATCAAATTAATCCCGTTACGTCATGTGACATTTAAATTCAAGGTTTAGTTTTTTTTATAAAACAAAATAAATAATTGATGAATCTATGTTCTTCTAGTTTATATACATAAATACAAGCTACAGCAGCTACTCACGTTTGTAATTTTATACGCGTCCCGCCAAGAAACTATATTTAGGTTCTTTTGCTTCGAAGGGCCTAAAAGATTGTTCAACAGGTCTTTTTTTAGAGTCTCGATCTTCATTGGACTTCTACATCGAGATTTTTCTCAACACACACATATTCATTATTTTGTTTTCGACTAATTCCAGAAAACGTATTCAAAAACTAGCCAATAAGTGGAGACATATATCTAATTCTTCTGAAGGATAGCTTAAGATAAATTTGTGAAATTTTAGGATATGTCGAAACGTTTAATTTGTCTTTGTCCTAAGACATCGATCGAAAATAACGAAATAAATACTACAATTAATTTTCTTGCAAGAAAAAAAGTAACTGTTTTTTAATAAAATTACGAAAGTTTTTAGCTTTTCTGAGCCATTTTCCCAAAATAATTATTTTTTTTTGGAATAAAAATTAAATCTGTTTTTTGAAAATTCGCATTTTTATTTTATTTTGAAAAAGGATATTCAATTTTTTTTCTATTTTTAGTCTTCTACGGCTTTCAATTGAATTGCATAAAATTAACACCTCATTAAATTTAAAGTTAGAATTCAACATTTTTAAAAACCAATCTGTTTTTATCTACAAAAAAAAAATAAAATTCTTCTAAAAGTTAAATTTCAATTTTTTTTCTCCTGCTTTTAAAATTCGCTTATAATAAAAAAAAAAAACCATTAAAAAAACTGAATATTGAAATTATTTATTTACCATCACAATATCTTTATCTGATGTTCTAATTTCCATAAAATATGAAATAGTTTCTAAACTTTTGAAAATAGAAATAAAAATGAAACTTTCATGTTTATGTAGATCTAGATAGTATACATATACATACATATGATGATAGTGTACTCGTATAACTAACATCAATTTTCCTTTTTAATGTGACACATAACTATCACATCACGTAGATAAAATATAAAATTTTAATGTGTGTATCTACAACAAGTATGTATCTTTATAGAAAATAATAATAGCAACAGCAAAAATATTTCAGCTAATATTTTTAAAAGCAAACAAAAAAAACAATATAACGGAAATACACAACAAACAAACTAAAAAAAAAGAAACTTACTTTATATAGCACTATTGTCCGTGGAAATGATGATGACGATGATGATGATTGATTACGATGAAAATATATTCTACACATTTTTTCATATTATTTTTTCAAAACTTAGAAAAGAAAAAAAAAAACAAAGGTAATGTTCATTCATCATAAATTGAATATGAAACGTATATCTTTAATAATAAGAATTAATGTCACGAAAATGAACGTATACATATATCTAGGAATTCGACTTCTTATGCGTATGAATTGAAATTAATTCACTTAACAACAATGCCGGAAAAAATCTACTAAAAAAAAAAGAATCTTATTATAGTTTTCAATAAAATTCTTAACACCTAAAATAATTATGATAATTTTTTTTTTTTATTTTACAAAAATCGTTATTTTCACGAAGAAAAAATTCACTTTACGGTGGTCACTTTTACGAACCTTTTCTGTTATCGAAATTGTTTTGAAAAATTAAAAACAAAAAATTTAGCGTAATTTTTAATTACTCGTATTTTTTTATCTCCTTTTTACATTTTTCTCTTTCAATTAAATCCACCACAAAACTTTTTTTTTTTTTTAATAATAAAATAATCATTTTTTTAAATTTCAGAAATATTTATTTTTCCAAATAACTTTCATAACAGTCAACAGTTACGTATACTTATGTTCCGTATTCACTTTCAGAAATTTCAAATGTTTTTCTTTTATTTTTTTTAAATTTCTCACTTTTACATCGTCTCCCACGCATTCATTCTGAATATGAAGAAGATAATATACTGTGGATACATTTTACGTATTTTTTCTATTTGGGTAAAATTTTCTTTTTCAGTATATCATAAAAAGTTGTTTACATTTATTTTGAATCAACAACAGTTTGATTGTAACTGGAAGAAAAAATATGTATAAAAATTTGTCGTTATCGCCATTTTGTCGGTTTTAAAAAAACGGTACCAATGACATTATAATTTTATTTGTTCTTTTTAATTTTTATTCTAAAGTTTTATAGAAAGCTATTAAAACTTTAAAGCTTCGTTCTTCTTCATCAAGTATTTACTCAAATTTCCCCATTTTTTCTAATTTCTAATTTCGAAAATTCGAAAATTATCATATTTTGGAGATTTCGAATTTCTTTATTTCCAGTCTTCGATATATAGTATTCGATATTTCCAGGAAAATTAACCTCTAACAACTTTTTTCTGATTCTATCATTTTGTTTGTTTTATTTCTGTTCTAAATTATTTCGAAAGCTTAACTTTTGAAACCTTCAATTCATACCAATTGCTTTCGTTAGGTCATGTTCAGTTCATGCGTTCTCAACATATTTTTTGGTAAAATCTATTTTGATTATACGTGCCTAACATACATTTTTTTCTTATTTTTTGTCTACATACATACATAATTTTTTTTATGTAATTTTATTTTCATCCTGAAATATAAATAGAAAACTAATTTTGATTATAAAGAAAAAAAAATATAGCTCAATTTTTTTTTAAGAAACTGTTTTTTAAACAGAAAAATGTTACTGGAAAAAAAAGCAATCATTTAAGAAGAAAAAAACACAAAGTCTTTAATATTTAGATACTTTTTCTTTAGTGACATCTAAGAATTATGATAGAAAATAGATACATATTATTTTTTATGCTTTTTAAAAAGGGTTAACATTGTTTAAATCGTTAGAATAAATATATGTACCCGTATGTACATATATATATACAATTTTATTTGATGTGTTAACAGGTTGTTTTGGTCCAGTAACACATTAAAAAGAAAGCAATTTTCAATTCTTTAATATTTGTTTTTTCTCTCTGCTTTGAATTAAGCCTCATACCAACACATACATTCAAACGTATAGCAACTGATGTTATTATTTTTAATAAGAATTTTTCATTAAAATTAATTCAATTTGTTTGAATAATTTACAAAAAAAAAAAAAAAAAAAAAAAAAAAATAGAAGAAGCGAAAATATTTTAAGTACCTAATATTTACGATTTAAATCATAACATAAATTTTATTTAATTACATTTAAAAATCATTTTCAATTTGTTTTACCTATCATTCTTCTGTGTAAAAATATTTTAATGCGTTTGTACATAAATTATTTCCCTTTTTTTTAAAAAAAAAAAAATAAAAATTCAAGACATTATACATTTTCATTATTTAAATTTTCACCTGTAATCTGTTTTTTTTCTTTTTTCTTTTCTTATTTCTATCATTTTCAGGCTTTGTTATTAATATGTATGTATTTTTTTTTAGTATTCGTTTTTTAAGCAATATTGTTTGTATATTCATGTAATCAAGACAATATCATATAAATGTATACTTATAAGTATCTATATGTCTATATAAAACAGAACAGATACCTAATTCAAGTATAGATGTACGAAAAAAAAAAATTCAAAGTGCTGAATTAACAAAAATATTATTTAATTTATTACTTGAAAATTTGAAGAAGGTTATATTTTTCTGTGTGTGTGTGTGTTTGTGTTTTTTTTTCTCTTTTTCTTCTTCTGTATTTCAATTTTATAATAATTAAATGTACATATTTCATTTTACTCGTACATCTTCTTTTCTTTTTCTTTTATTTATTTATTTTTTATTCCTTTCAACAATTTTTGTATACGACAATAAATTTGTATGTCCTAAAAAACAAATAATAATTACAAAATAAACAAGAAAACACAAATTAAATAAATAAAAACTTGTGTATAAAAAATAATTATTGTTGTATTGTGGATTTTTTTTGTTTTTGTTTTTGTACACGCTTCCTTTAATCCAGACAAAGGAATGCTTTATTTTTAATCATAAAACTATACCAAATTTTGAAATGCTTTTTCATTTCTAATTAATTATCCCTAAATTTTTACAATTTCAAGTATTATTTGTTATTTTTGTTTCAAATGATTTTAACTTGTTGATAAGATAAAAATATTACCAGGCGGCTAAATTAGAAAAGAAAAAAGTATATAAGTATCTCATCTCACTTTCAGTGTGAGAATTTCACATTTTTTTTACTCATTTTCTAGATTTTTCCACAGACCCATTTCACGATTTTTCATATGAACAAATAATTCCTAGGTAACTTTGATTTGCTCTTACAATTTTACAATACCTTTAAAATATTTATTTTCCAAGGAATACAAACATATGTATACTACCGGAAAAACTATAACTTATATCTGAAGTAATCCTTCGAACGTATCATCAGAAGTTCAAACTTAGAATTCATCAACACTTTCTTTTCTTTCATAACTTTCTACACCTATTTTTTTTTCATTTTCGAGTAACCAACATTATTCCTAATAAAAGTAAAAAGTGAAGTAAAAGGATATCCATCCATTCCGTGTTTTTACACGCTTCTTCTTAACGACTGTATTCTTCAAATTTCCAGTCCAGGGAAGTAGTGCGGCTTCCTCATTCTCATCTTTCTTCACTTTTTCAACCAAACTGATTTCTACATATTTAACAAAGTCAAGACACTAATACATATACAAAAGAACTGTCAAAAACAAGTTTTGCAGGGTTTAAAGTTCAAATACATTAAAAAATTTGTGTATGAACATTGTGAAGAAAGAAGGAAGACTGATGTCAAAGTAAAAATGTGAAGAATACGGTCTTGGGGAAGAAGAGCGTTAAAAAATACTCATCCATACGTCGTAACGCAAAAGAAATTTTAAAAAAAACTACATCAATCAGTTTTGTCCTAATTTTTCTTGAAATGCTTAAACAACCGTACACACATTCTGCACCAATGTCCATATCTATGATACCTATTTATATTTTTTGAAGAATGTGAAGAAGGTTACCTTCAAGTATATAGATACCCGATATTCACTACAGATATCTCACTAAGATGACCTCAGAAAGAAACATTGGGAGGAAAAGTAGGAGGTCTGTTTCTAAGCACCCTTGGGGAATCTATCATTTAAATCATTTGTTCTATTTTTCACAATTTCAATAATTTGTGTGGGTAAATTTCAGATATTCAAAATATAAAATAACTTTTTTTACCAAATCAATTTTATGATAATTTAATTTTTATCTAAAATAAGAATTTTTCTTTCTTTAGAATTTTTTAAAATTTTAACATTAATATGCTCAAAACTAAAAAAAAAAAAAACCCCCCTCCAATTGTTCTTTTAAAAAGTTAACTTTCTTTTTCATTTTTTCTTTAAAAATTTACAAAATCTAATTTTAGAAATAAAAAAGTATATTATATACGCTTTTCTTTTATTTAATACAAATTTTCCTTTAGGGAATTAAATTTTTTTTTTTAAAAAATGACAATCTACAAGGACTCTATTTTACTGTTATTTTGTTGTTTTGTTCTTCTTATTTTTTAACTTTAGACTTTTTTAAATTTTTTAGTACATTAAATTACTTTTATTCTCCTTATTTTTCGATTTCCTTTTTTGTATTTTATTTCTATTATTGATTTAGTTTTTACTTTTGTTTTTTATTTTTTTTCTTAAATTTGAAAAAAAATTTATTGGATTTTTTTTTCCATTATGGTTGACTGGATTTTTTGTTTTTTTGTCTCCGGTTAAATAATTTTGCTTATCGAAAAAAAACGAAGATGACATATTTTTTTTTTTTTTTTGGAGTTGAATTCTCGTTTTTTTTTGTCTAATTTGTAAAATTCATTGGTTCAATAAACTTTAAATTTTTGTTAAATTTTGTTTCTATTTTTTTTTTATGATTTATTCATAAATATGACATAATATCTATCTATCATATATTCATGTAATTTTTTTTTCTTTCATTTTTTTTTTTCAGAACTTTTATTATAATATTCAAATGAAAGTGAGCTATTGACTTTTACTGATGCTAACAAAATAAAAAAAAGAAGAATATTAACAGTAAAAGAAAAAAAAATTGTATACTTTTAAAATTAAGATAAACTTTTTCACTCAATTTTGTCTTTTTAATTTAAAATAAGACAGACAGACATTCTAGGGGAAGAGTAAAAGTAATAAAAAAAAAACAAAAAACAGAAAACAAAAAGAAAAAGTAAGATTGAGGAAAAAAAAAAGATTTTATTTTCTTTTTTTTTTTTGTGTTATACTTTCTGTGATCTTTCTGATTATTTAATTTATTCAAATTCAAGACATTTTTTTTATTATTATTTTTTCATTTTAATTTTTTTTGATCCTTATTGTATTATTTTATACGGACTTTTTCATGTAAATATACTCTTGATACGTTCTGATGATGTTTATTGAATAATTTGCAGTTGAGTTTGAAATGAAGTTTTTTTTAAGGTTGGCTTTGGCGAATATAGAAAGAAACTAGAGTGAAAAATCATAGTGAAAAAGATAGACAGTATGTTTAAATTGTCGCATGAGAGATGGAAGGGTTTTCCAAAATTTAAATTTCCGAATAAAAAAAAACTGATCATATTTCAATTCACGGTCAAATAGGTGGCTTTGAATTTGTGTACTTAAAAAAATATGTGAGCCGTTTATTTTGAAATGATGTTTTATGAAAATTGTATGGGAACTGAAATGAAAAATCTTGAATATCTCAAAACAAAACCGAATCTCTTTGCATTTTTTGCTACAATAGTATCTAATCAATAAAGCTAAGTTGACAGTCCCGTGATATTTTAATGTATCTAAAAAAGAAGAAGCCAAATACATATCTTTTTCATCTTTTTTTGGCTCTACAATCCATTTTTGGCTTTAGCCTCTGCAAACACTCCAATTTTATCTATTCAAAACATTGCTTTCTCAGTTAGACACATTATGCTTTCTAGTATCTTCACCCACGCTATATCCTGCAATTTTATTTTCGGTCTGCCTTTATTATTTTGTTTTTTTCAATTTTACTTTTTCTTATGCTCTCAGAGTTTCTTGTCATTTTCATTTACATTACATGAATAGCCAATATTAATCTATTAACTATCTGTATGAAAACGTACTATATCATCTCTATTATATCTCATGATGTATCTTTCATCTTTCAATTGCTTCGACCCATATATTTTTCTCATGATATAATTTACAATTATTAATTTTCAACTATATTGTGGTAAAATGCTATTGAAAATGAACAAACAATAGAAAATAATACACCAAACAATTCACCAAATTTACATAATAAGTGTTTTTCAGCATTTAGCCTAAAAATCAGATAACATTTTTTTTTTGTAAATTTGTATTTTAAGTTGCTTACAATTTTACAAAAATTAATTTTACAATTTATACAAGTATTGTTTGTATATACACTTAACTTGTATATAATAGAAAATTACTGTTATAAAATCTACTTTAGCTTAATTATCTTTTATTCTTCCATGTAATTTTGTATATTTATAGATTATTTTTGGTAATTATACGTCATACACACATACGGAAAAGTAAACACAAATATGTACTCTAATGTCGAATTTATTAAGTTAAAAATAAAATGTTAAACTGAATCCTACTCATTATCCTTATACCTTATGTATATGATTTCATTTAATTATACATTTAGTGAATATATACTTCCATCAATTTTTGCTTTTATGTACATAATCAAACATTATTTGATTTCCTGGAAAAAAAAAAATTATTCTAAATTAAAATGTTTTTGTAACTTTTCACATACATATATACAGACTATATACAATAATCCACATTATTACATAAATAAACACAAACTAATAATATCTGTATATATACATTTACGTATATTATTATTTACCTAGAATTATAAAAGTATAGTTGTTCATTTGGCTTTTATAACACTACTTCACAAAATAAATTGAAAATATTCAAAAGGGGCAAGAAAAACGATAATTTTCACATTTTCTTCAATCTTTTTGAAATATATTTTCCTAACATGTTTAATAAATCAAATGAGAATATTGTTTAATAAATAAGTTTCATATATGCTTATCACGTATTTTATTCATTACGAATTTTTATATGAAACACACACATATATACACACATCTATATTATTAAATGTAACGACTAAAGGGTATTTCCGAAAATAATTTCGATGAGATTTTGTAAAAGAAAAATTGTTTTATTGAACTGATGAAGGACGTCGTGTATTTCCCAAATTAAAGGATCCTTGAAAACGTATGTCATTCAACAAATTACAAGGCTATCTCCAGTTCCGATACGCTGATCGAAGAAGTCCAAGATATTTACATGTCTGGGTTGTATAGTATGTAATTAAAGACGATGGAAATCAGAAGGACGTCGACTGCCAGAGCAACCGGATATCCATGAGGTTGAATTAAAGTGGTAGCAAAGGACGACAGAGAGTTCAGTGGAAAGCTATTGTGGATGACGTGACCCATATGTAAGGAATAAATTAAAACAACAACATCTTTGTTTTGTAAAAAATACTGTCATCATATGAGTAAAATACCCTGTATCGACAAATATACAAAATAATATAAATTAAATGAAAACATAAAATTTATCCTTTTTATTCGAGCTATTCGTGTATTTTTTTATGATGGATGCATGGCAATTTAAACAATTTTTCAAATGGTCATTACTTTTTTATAATAATTTTATTTTTATTTTGATTACATAATTATTTTTTTTATTGTTTCTAACTTCACCGATCATTATAGACATTAATATTTCTGAATTATTTGAACTGATAGCAAAACTTCTATTTAAAATAAAGCTAAGAGTATACAATCTGTTGATTGTGTAACATCGTTATATCCTTTTTATGAATCAATCGAACTTTCCTTTACACCTAATATTTTACAAAAGCAAATAGAACAACATATATGAATCCTAAGGATATATTTAACCCTATACACAAATTTTAAATTATTCATAAATATTATTTTGTTTATATAAACACCTCAAGGATTATTATGAAAAATTACACTATACATAAAGACAAAAATCATATCATTTAAATTTATCCTCATATAATCTTTGATGTATCAATTCTTGTGCATTCTTTAGAATATAGTATAATTATATTTAACCTCGACATTAATGCAAAAAAATATAATAAGAATTAAAAAACTTATTACAGAGAAATTCTTTGAAATTATGTTAATGAGCTTTTCTCTATACTAATTTACATATTCATATTGTTTCAATTTCTTCCTGATTTATGTAAGCGTGTGTTGTTTGTTTGTTGTTTTTATCACAAAAAAAAAATTGTTTTTTTCTTTCTTATTATTTTCATAAACAACAAAAACAAAACTTATATAGTAAATATATCTTGAAATAAAGAAAAGGAATAAAAAAAAATGAAATGATAAGGAAACTTCAAGGAAATACAAGAATAATTATTGAAAATGATAAAATAAAAGAAAAAATGTATAAGTAAATAATTTAAAATACATAATAGATATATGAGTACGAGTATGTACGAGGGGAGGTCAAAAATTTCTGAGGAATGGTATACTTTTTAAGAGATAAATAAATAGACCTCTAAAAAAGTTTCATTTTTAGCTTCCAAATAGTCAAATAGTCATTTATGGCCTCCTTCAATTCTTCTACATCAGTAGAGTGCTTTCCACGGAGCTCCTTCTTCAGTTTGGGAAGTAGATAATAGTCACTAGGGGCAAGGTCTTGACTGTAGGACGGATTTCTGTGAAGCCACATTTCTCTATAACGCTCTTCGCGTTGTCGTGTAGAAACAGAAGTTTTAGGATCCACCTTGAGGACACCTTTGACATATTAAGATGATTGTGGAGGATATTAAGCACTGTCGTTTCAGATACCCCCACCATTCGTGCAAGTTCTTTCTTTTTTAAACGAGCATCCTCCAGTACCAATTTTTTTAACAACGTCTGGACTCGTTACCTCAATTGGACGTCCTGTATGAGGATCTTCTAGTGATTTTGAACCATATTTAAATAATCTAGACCATCTTTCTCTGTGCCGGTATTTTTCCTTGTTTCGTCAAAAACTTTATGACGGCACTTTCACATATGAGGTCACTTTATTTAAATTACTGTCGCAAATTATTACTAATTAACATATTGACCTGCAACTTTAATTTTATACTTTTGAGAGTCTGATCCATCTAAAAAAAAATTCAAGAATTTCTCACAAAAGTATATGACTCCGCAAAAAATTTTGACCTCCCCTCGTATGTATATGTATCTTCATTATATAATTCAAGGCTACTATCTATACCATATTTTTCTTTTTTTCTGTTTAAACATTAAAGATATTTATTCCAGAAAATTAAAATATAGTATATTCAAGGACAAAAGTCTACATTTTCTTGAGAATTTTTATAAATAGATAAAAGAAAAACAATTTAAAAAAAAGAAAAACTTAATCATAGTGATAATGAACACATACAAGACAAATGGGTAATTATATATGCTTTTATTTTCTTTTTCTTTTGTTTTTTCAAATTAAAATGCAAATTACTGTATTTATTTTTCTTTTTCTTTAATTTTCCTTTTTTTTTTTTTTTTAAATGTATTTTTATAAACATCGTTTAAACGGTCTAAAGAAGGAGTTTTTGAAAAATGAATACTAATTTTATTTTTACCGTCGTCGTTGCAATTAATTTTTATATGTTTCATTTTAAAGATAAGCTAATGAGTTTTGACACACAGAAAATGTTTAAACATGTGATGATAATTTTTTTTCTATTATTTAGATAAAAACAATACCGTATATTTTTACTCTAAAGTTTAAAAGTTTCTCATTTAACAATAAAATATTTTGAGATAGGTAATTTAACTTTAATTAAATTTCTATAAAATTAAATTAAAATTTGAAAAAGCAGGAAAGGTGTTTAATGGGAAATAAATGTAGCTTAGGTACGTTACAATATCACAGGAATATCGATTTTGTATATGTATTATGTCCTTGTGAAATCTAGAAAAATTAAAATAAAATCTCCCAGACATTATGTACTTTACCCAGTAGAGGAAACTTGGGAAAAAAATGGGACATCTTTGTTTGTTTCTTTGTCTTGTGTGGGTGGGGGGATGCGGATTAGGCATCCACGAGTCCTCAGACAGGAGAGTCCATTGTACTTATTGTTTCCTTGTCAATCGTAATTCTTTAAAATTTTGATAAAACATAGAATAATTCCATACAGAAGCCAGTTGATATTAATTACTAATTTAAAAATGTGACTTAATATGTCACAATATAAACAAATAGAATTTAGATACATTTTCGAACAAAAACTACAGCATTTAGTATAACATCTAAAGCTTTCAAAATTACAAGAAAAAAAATGTTCTTCGCAATTTTGTTATAAAATTCTCATACTTAATTGTATGTACTTCACATATATCACAAAAAGTATTTTTCAAATTTTAATGAAAGCATAAAATGAAAAAAAAAAAAAAAGAATAAGGAAAAGAAAAATAAATTTCTTTCAATTTTTGTAAAATGAAATCTTAAGAAACTAAAAGGAAGAATAAAAGAAATATATTTCATTTTAGAATGTATTTCAAAAGTTATATGTGTGTACGAATAAAAACTAGACAAAAACTTAACTTCCTCATTAATTTTCAATGAACATCTTTGTTCTTTGTAAAGTCCTTTTTCTTTGCTATATACTATATATACTATACTGGGTCAGTAATGTGAAATCTTCCGTTTTCCTTTTAAAAAATTCTTTTTCTTCATTTTTATTTTTTTTTATTTTCATTATTTAAAAGGTCATTATGCTTCACTCTTTAGAAAAGTAAAAATCTTTTTATTCACATTATTTCGTTTATATTTAAAAGAAGAATCATTCTAATATCTAAGTGTATATGGTTGTGCATTATTATGAGAAAAAAATAAAATATATGTAAATACATGAAAAAATACCATTATCTCACGGTTTTTGTGTAAATTATCTTGCCAGGTCATCATTATGTTAACCTTTCTTTATCGCACATATTTAGGAAATATGAACATTTTTTTGTTCTCATTTTTTTTAAATGTTCCTATAAAGGGTGTATCAAAGAAACTTTTTCCTTCTTTCAATTATTTTTTACCTCTTCAAGTAAATTACCTAAAAATGATACAGAAATCAACATGAATTCATCAGAACGAAAACACATCTATCTCATTTATGGAACACTCTATAAACAGACTTTTTGATATAAAACTTCAAAATACTACTATCTAGATATAAATATAATGAATTTCTCTGCATTAAACATTTTCCACAAATTGTTATATGTACATTGTACATATATACAAAATATTGTACATACTCTTGAGATTCATATGAAAAGCGCCGTTGTAGCTAAAGGCTAATGGCTTTTCAATTCTTTTTTTTTCCTTCTCATTCTTCTATTTTATTTTCAACAGAAAAGGTACTGGGTCACATTGAAATATTACATCAACAAGACTTTTCAAATGATGATGCACACAACAAGAACAACAAAAAACTCATGTTTATGAAATATTAAAAAGGATTATACAGCAAACATCATACACAAAAAAAATTTGATATTACTTTGAAAAAAAAAAAAAAAAAAAGAAGGGAGGAAGAAAAATTCCAGCTCAATATTTGAAGCTTTTATGTTGGTCTTCTACAAGTTTTTTTTGCAAATTCTTCTTTTTATTTTTGTCATAGTATTTTTATACAAACCAACATGATATTTCCTCCTTCGTAATATGATTTTTTTTTTGTAAATTTTTGTAATCTAAAAAACCAGAATATTCGTTGGTATTTTCCTGGAAAATTTTGTTGGCACAAAATGTTGATTTTTTTTTTTTCAAGTTATTTTGACGGTCCTTTTCAATACAACTGATAATGCTGAAATTTAATTTTTGAATTACTTATGGTCTGTGAAATCCTTTTATTTATTTATTTTTTTTTTCTTTGCTATTTTCAAAGCAAAGTGGTTTCAAAGAATGTCTAATAAATATATACAATTCAATTTTGACAACAAAAAATAAATTGAAATAATATTCAATTTTACTGTTTTTATAGTAATGTGATAAATTTAGAACAAAAGAGCACAAATGAGTTAAGTTTTTAGAAGTAGTATAATGCCTCCATGATATTTTTATGTATTTTTCAATTTAAATTTACTCAGTTTTTACATAATGTATTTTCTTTTAATTTATTAAATGTAAAAAAGACTTTTTGTAAATTACAAAATAAAAAAAGAAGAAAAAGTATATATTAATTACCAAATTTGAAAGTCTTCCAATCCTTTTAAACTGCCCTGTCGTTTACTTTCAAATTTCTCCTTTGATCCGATACGTCTACTAATTTGCGCTACCTTAACCACAACCGCTACTACCATATCCTCCACCATATCCTTCATCATATCCTCCATCATGTCCACCATATCCTCCATCATATCCTCCGCCACCACTGTATTTTCCATCATATCCTCCGCCACCACTGTATTTTCCATCATACCCTCCGCTACCACTATATTTTCCATCATGCCCTCCGCTACCACTATATTTTCCGTCATATCCTCCGCTACCATCAAGTGCTTTTTTGCTTTCTTTAACAAAGGTTGAATTGCTATTGTTAACAATGAAAGCTAACAGGAGCAAAATAATATAACACAAAGTTGCCATTATACTTTTACACTCGATTCTAAAATAAAACTAGAAGATTGGTTTTATAAATTCACACTTAATTCAGTGAAATATATCAAATTAATGTTTTATGATTTAAATTGATATCTTATTTATAGTCGATAAAAAACAAAAACATTTCACACGAGTTTAGTAATTTTTTTTCTGTTTATGCAAATATTCCGTAAAACGTGAATTTATTTTACAAGAAAAAAAATTCTAAACATTCGCAAAACAACGAAATTTATTTGTTTAGTTTTTCTAAGATGAAAATAAAAAATATGTTTTCGATAAAAGTTACGAAAAAATACAATTTATTGATGAGCAAAAAAAAAACAACATATGAAAATTTAATTGGACAGTTGTTGAATTAATTTTTGTTGTTGTTTGTGATCAGAAAAATTAAAAAAAAAATGTTTCATATTTTTAAATTGAACTTATTTCTATATTACTAATCGTTTATTTATTTTCTCAACCTTTTAACGAAATAATAGTTCGGCAATTAAGCCAGTCAGTCAGTACAAAAGAAAAATCATCACAAAAGGTCCACATCATCAAAAAAATTTGACAAATGCAAATAAGCTTTGAAAAAACTGAAATATAAACCGTATAAAAAGTACAATTAATTATGTAGTTATAACAACTTCCGTAAACCAGTTTTAAAACTGCTCAAAAATCAACTTGTGGTACGACCAGTTGTAGCAATAGTGTGAATGTACTACAACCGTGAAGCTTAAGTTATTTTATACGATTTTTATTATACCAAGTTAGAAAAAAATTATACCATTATTCTTACAACTAGCGTTAAATAACCGGTTTAACCACCTAATGTGTTCACATAGTGTAATAGATGATTTAAAAACCAACTAGGCGAATTATTTTGCGTTTGGGTAGTATAATTAAATATTGTATATAGATGAGCCAAAATGCCTTTTACTATTTCAATAAATACTCTCTTGATAACCTATATAGCTCATTTCAGATCTAATAAAATCTCAGAAATAGTCATGAAACCTTTTTCTAATAGGAAACTTAAGAAGCCTTAAATTTTTTTTCTTTATTGTCTTTTATTATTGTCTTTATTGTTGTAAGGACATAATATCTATACTTATCATATCTTTGATCTTGTATGGCTTTTGTTTTAGCTTATACGAGGTCAAGAACTTCAATAACAAATTAATACAGGTTCCATTTAATATGTATCTACTCGTATAATACTTAATACATCAAATGAACTGAAACTCATTAATGTTTGGAAGTGAAGATATATTTGTTCCACATTCTCATATTTTTCATCCTCAAAATATCCTTCTTTTTGAATTTTAACACTTACTAATAATTGTCGTATGTAATTATGACATTAATGTGTCTTTATTTAGATTTTATTACAATTTTATTATAATTTCGTTGATTTTTTAACTTTATTTTATTTCCGCTTCAAAAGTAAACATTCTGTCTAAATATTTTCCATTTTTTTGTTACATATGTACATATTTTGTTATTAAATTTTATTGTACAAATATTTTTATTTCTTCTTTATTTTCAGTTTAAATATTTGCTAGTGAGAATTTTAAATCATAATTTTATACTACAAAAAAATAAATAAATAAATAAAAATTGAGAAAAAAAAAATACATACAAAATGATATGACAATAATATCGCATATTTATGTAACATTGCTTGCTCAAGCTACCACCCTCAACATAAACGTAAAATTTACTTGGTGGAAAAAAAAATGAAAATTTTCTCTTTTCTTTTCTTTTTTACTCGTTCTTTTTCTATTATTATGTATAAGAAAATTTCTATCTGGTATTCATTTTTCACATGAAAAATGTAGACTTTTTGTATGTATGTGTTTTTTTTTTTTTCAAATAGAAGAAAATATAATAATAAAAGAGTAGGTACTATTAAATTTATATTCTTTATATGTATGTATTTATCTTTCAAAAAAAAAAGTACATACATACCTATAATATAAAAAATAAATACATTTTTATTTGTATTTACGTTATTCAGATGCGGTCACGTATTCAAAATGTAAATTAAATTACCTTCAATATAAATATACATATCATCCTTTTTTTTCCATTCACTTTTCCTTTTTTTTTTATTTCAATTTTGAATCATATTCCTTTACATTGTAACCGTACGTACAGTCAAGGTACTATTTTACTATTTGTATGAGCATATATCCTGGAAACGATAAAAAAAATATATGCATATATAGAAAGTAACATTAACTATAATATGGTGATGATGATTTATCATTAAAGAAAGTAAATTTTCATTTCCGCTTTTTCTTATATAAAAATAGAAATATGAAACACCATAAATATGATAATATGTACATACATACATATATGAATATATATATTTTTTTCTTCTATGAAATCTTTTAGAGGTGTAAAATTTTATATAACAAAAAAAAAAGTGGTAATATATTCTTTAATATTTTTTTACTTAAAATAATAAAGAAAAAATTAAGATTTTATGTTAAAGGATTTTTTTTTATCTACCTATAAAAGTGCGTATATTGTTGCGTAGTATGTATGTACATGAAAAAAGTGGAGAATATACATATATAGTAAAAGAAAATTACTAATATGGCGAAAAAACAACATTCTACCAAAACAAAACCATAAAAAAAAAAAACGTATTAATTATCTATCGAGTGAAAGTAATCACATTTCTAACGATTATCTCAATGTTTTTCGAAAATTTAAAAAGCTTCGAAAATATTAAATTTTGGTGTCTGTGAGTAAAAAAATTGTTTATTGTGAACTTAAAAAACAGTATTGAAAATGCGTCATGTTTCAGAATTTTAGAATAGTTATAGATTCAATTTATTAATAATTTTTGTCTCTTTTGTTGGTCATACATCATTTGTATCCGAATAATATCCTGAAGATCTATCACCTTAAAGAGGTATTTTTTTTCTCTCAAAATTATGAGCCATTTTAGAAAATTTTACAAGATTTAATTATACGATTCATTTCATTTATGTGAAGTGAGCCTTAAATTTTCAATGGCCTGTAAGACCTGAGACCAGTAACTTCCTCAATAGTTTTCTTGTTTAGTTATCAGATTTCAGTAGTTCTTGTTTCAGAAAGCTCCTTCAAATTTAATCTACTGTATTTTAGACCTATACTCAGTGCCGGATTAAGTCAGTGCGGGGCCGGTAGCAAATGTTATTTTACGACTGTTATCGAAGTTAATAAAAAAAATTTATTGGAATTGTATGTGTAAATAAATAAAAACACATACTCGTACATACATACCTATAATTTAAACTTTGTCTCTTGTCTCTTGACTCTTGTCTCTTGTCTCTTGTCTCTTATCACTTGTCTATTGTCTATTTCTTCTCTATGCGCGAGGCCCCCCAAAAGCTCGGTGATCGTAGCATTTGCTACTTCTACTGTATGGCTATTCCGGCACTGTCTATACTGACGATAGCTCCGTGTAGTTTGCTTTTCGTATGTCGTAATTCCAAGGTTTGAGTCCCTAATTGAAAAATAGTTCATAATATCGCTAAAAAAACTCAAATTTTATTAGGAAAAAAAAGTTACAGGGTGGTTTCTGTTAAATTATTCGTAAATTGTAATACATTATGAAATAGTTAAAATGTTCCCATTTTTAAATCTTTCCTTCTTAAAAAAAATTTCGCAACTTATTTCCATCATCGTAAAACAAAGTTCACTGAACTAAGCAGAATTCGTTTAAGCTTACATTTCTTTTTTTTTTTTTTTCGAAAAAAAGATAATTACATAGATGAATTTTATGAATAAATTCATTCACTTATTTTTATTAGTCAACAGTTGTTACACTCTAAAAACACAAATTTTCCATGTAAAAGCACTACATAGTAAATATATGTAGGTACATACTACATACATATTTCCTTTATTTTTTATTTTGCACCATGAGATTCAGACGACATGTACAACTACTATTTAAGTATTTTTTTTTTCACATGAGTAAACTTTTTGTATTTATTATTTTCCAAAGCATTCTTTTTTTTTTTTTTTCAACCCTTTTTCTTTAAAAAAGTCCAACATTATAATTTTTTTTCAAGAAAATGTAGATATATATACAAATGTATTACAAAAAAAAAAAAAATAACTTACAAGTTTCACAGCAATGTCACATTTCTATCTTTCTAAAATGTGTTATTCTTTGAAAAGATGTAAAACAAAAAAGTGTATATTATGTTCATATTACGTTAATCTTATTTTATAACTTTATTTTAGCAAGAGAGAAAGAAAAATATATATTTTTTTCTCTAGAGCATATTCTTAAAGTTAGTTAGTGGTTTACAAATTCTAATTTGTTCGCACTAATTAAGAAAACTTTTTTATTATGATGATCATACAAGGGATGTAATATAAAAAAAAAAACATATACAGAAAAAGTAAAATTTCAAATAAAAATACAGAAACGATGTAAGATGAAAAAAAAAAATTATACATACGTATGAATGTATCTAAAAAGTAGAAGAAAAAAATGTAAAAATAAAAAAATTAAACACAGACAAGAAAATTTAAAGTCCATTGAACTCAATAATTTATCTTATTCAACTCGTTTATAGCGGTGATGTTTATCATATTTATATTTGTATAGAGAAAAAGTACGTATGAAAATATGTACAACATGAATAAATGCAAAATTTATTAATTTTTTATTAAATAATTGAGAAGAAGGATTTACGTTCTAGTTATTCAATTTCTTCTAACATTTGATTGTTCTTTAACTCAGTGATATATATATTCAACTTAGTCCACTTATTTGGTCACTGCACTGCTGGTATGGACATAGAAAAATACAAAAATTAAATTTCCTCTCTAATACGTATACAGAATTTCAAGTGGAGTATCCATCAACATTTTTCTTTAACCCTGTAATAACTTCTCTCTCCCAACCTTCTTTCCATCAACAGCGTAGTTGTTGGTTTTTCAAATTTTACCGAAAACCCAGTTAACATTGAGAGTGTCTCACCTCACCTCACAATTGTCAAGTCAAGGGTTGTAAAGCACCTTTTCTGTCATAACAGCGTTTTGCTATCAAAAGTGCACTGATGACTGAATGGTTATCTCTAAGTTATGAGACGTTAATTTAAAAAAAAAAGGATCATTAAAAAGTCATTTTGTCAAACTCTCACATGTTCTGAAAACTATCCTTAACGGAAGGACCACACATTAACAAAAATTAGTGGTAACAACTGCTATTTTATTTGAAAAAACCATATGATTTTTATCTTTGCCTGAACTTTCAGCAGGATCAGAACTTCATCTCACACTTTTTTCAGTTCTATTTGATTTTTTTAAACCTCCCTTTATTATTGAAACTACTATTGTTCTATACTTTATTTAACAATTAAAGTCAGTATTGTGCTTATGGAGGCAGTACCCGATGAGTTTTTTGCCTTGGTAATATTTAATTTAAAAGATATAGTTTATATATAAGTGGAATTGATTCTAGATTTCAACTTGAACCAAAATTCGTCTTCATGTAAACATGATTTCTGGACAAAGTCGAATTAAATAGGATTTAGTAAAAACCAAAAATGGTGGGAATGGAAAATTCGTTTGAAAATAATGTTATTGATGTCAAATTTTCATACTATGTGCGTTAATTTCACTTCAGAATTTCTTGTCAATCCATTTTCACTTTAAATCGAACTTCGACTATATAAACAACCAAAGTTTAATATTGAAGTTAAACGATCTTTTTATTTCTTAATCGTCCTCTTAATCTTTATATCAGCGATCTCAGTACAACCTCGGGCACTAACCGCCCACTGTCATCTGTTCAGATAATATTTTTTCATGTAGATACCTTCACTTTTGGTCGTCACTGTATTTACTGAAAGTACATATTTAAAAAATATTAAATCTAAATAAGTAATTTTAAATTTATTTTCTAGTTAGTATTTTTAAAGCAATTTGTATGTGTGTGTTTGTGTGTGCATGTTTTTTTTTTCTTTTTTGCAATTTTATTTTTATTTAATTTTACTCTTGAAGTGCTATTAAACATTCATATAATAAAAACTTTTTTACTGCATTTTCCACAATTTTACCAGTAAGTAAATTTTTGTTTGTTTAGTTTTGTTGGATTGTTGCACATTTTCTCCAAAATTTTTCATTAAAAATTATTTCACATTACAGTTAACTTTCAGCTTGTTAAATATTTGAAAATTTACAAAAAAAAAATAAAATATAAAATAACAACTTTTATGGCATCGTCTATGCTCGTATATATAGTTTGAAAAATATGTGTTTTATATTTTATTCATTACACAAAACGAATAAAATAAAGAATTTTCTCTAAATTTTTGTTTTTACAGGATAATTTATTTGATTTATTATTTTATTTTTTTTTTATTTAATTTACTTAAGCTTTCTTCATATAGAAAAAATTTAATTTATATGATTTTAATGAACAGGCTAGCACTTATCATTCTATACTACAAAATTTCTAATAAAGTATTTTTATGTAAATTGTTCAAACAAAAGTCATGAATTAATTAATTTTCATGTAACTGCTTTTAAATTATTCACAAATTAAATATTAATAAAAATTTATTATGTATGTACTTGTATCTACAAGTATATGTGTGTGTTTTTTACCGTATATAAATATGAAATAAAAAGGAAATTTTCATATAAGTAGAAAAACTAATATAATGGTCACTACTTTTACTTTTAAATAACATTTTATTTGAAAACTTTTCAAATTATTTTAAATTAATATTTCAAAAAATTTATTATCCTTAAGTCCTGTTATTCAAAGGATTTGTGTTTGTTTTTTTGTATTAAATTTTATATTTTTGAAAAATATATGTAAGTAAATTCCAAAAATCAGTTTAATTTTCTTTATTTTTTTTTGAAATTATTAAAGAGGTTAAAAAAAAAGGGTTATCAATTTGAAATTCATTAAATAAATTCGTTTAAATAATTCTTACACTTTTGAATAATTTAATTTAAATCGTTCACTCTTTTTGTGATATTTTAATTTTATTCAAGTTTTAATTTCTCTGAAGCTGAAAAAAAAAAAAAACACTGAATAATAAAATTAATTTATTATATTGAAATTCCTTTTTAAATATTTTTAACTTTTTTTACATGGTATACACACAATTCTATTCACATACATACATACAAATTTTTTTTATTGAACTTTTTCAAAAGAATAAACCACAAAATTGTGGTATTTTATCGGTTTTTATAAATAAATCGAAAACTTTACATTTTAACCACAAAATTTACGATTCAATAATACTAAAGTTTTTCTCTGTTTTTTTTTTTTTATAGTAGGTTTTTTTTTCTTTGCAAAATTTTTACATAACCAATCCATAATACGCATCATAAATTCGTTTTAAAAATAATGGCATCCAATATACATATTACACTCCGTTTCAAAATATAGCCTCACCCTTACCATGTGTGTATATCTCATATAAGAAGTGAATTTTTTACAAATCTTTGTTCTAGGATTTTGAAGGACCTGTTGTGTTAAGAAAATTTTTGAAATTTAATTTTTAGAAAATCCTACCATATAGAAGAAAGAGAGGGAGAAAGTAAAATGTACAAATAAAAGCCGTTGCAAAATATAGCCTCACTATAATGTTTTTTAAAATTTGGTATTGAAAACACAAATAATTTTTGTTTTTTAGATTTTATTAATAAGGACTTTCTTTACCATTTTTAATTTAAATCTAACAAAGATGGTTATTTATGCTTTTATACAGTTTTCTGACATATACTTTTGGAACTCCATTTTGCTTCTTCTATATTACTTTTCTTGGATCCTAAACAGTTTCAGACTGTTAGCTGTTTGAAAAAACTTTTCTTAATAAATATTTTTAAACGTTTTCTGTTATATTTAAGTCCGGTCATTGTAATATTTGTGAAATTTTTCCAGAAAGTCAGTTTTTAACTATACCTGTAATATGGATTACTGCATTATTTTGTTGAAAAATGAAGTCGTCCTGCTCCAAATTCTTAGAGATTTTTATTATTTGTTTCTTTAACAATTCTCAGTATTTTCTGGAAGTATTCTTCCACTCATAAATCTAATATGAATTACTACTATTGAAAAAATGACATAAATTGGTGAAAGCAAACTGGAGTTTTTTTAGGTATAACTTAGTATTATATTCTCCGACACCCCATATCATAACAGAATCTCCATCTATTTTTTTGAGTGCTAAGTAACTTTCCTTCTTCCTTAAATCATGTAAATAAAACCTTTAATCATCTGGTTCATCTAAATTAAACTTGTTTTCATCGGTTAAAACCACTTTGTGTCATTTTGCCTTACATAATATGTGGTTCCATTGCAAAGTTAAGGCGATATTCCCTATGTTTTTTCGTGTAGCCCGGATATTTTGTTATTTTTCTATGCGAAATGTTTCTATGTTCGTAATATTTTATAAACAGTAGGATTCGTGAACATCCGATCCTTATTTCTCTTTAATTTGATTCATTTTTAGTGTTGAACAACAAAAAGCATTCGGGACGGCTCATTTTTTCCTACGTGTTGCTATTGGTGGTCGGCCAAAATTTGTTAAAACTACGTTTTATTTTTCATTTAAAAAAAAATTATTGATTGTCCTTGGACTTTGGCCCAGTATTTTCGAAATTTGTCGATTTGACTTTTTTCCACCTTTTAGTTACTTCATAATTTCAATTTCTGTTTTATTTAACAAATTGACCAGTGCCATTTTTTATCAAAAATCTTGAAAACTTATCACACAATAAAGAGATTTAAAAAAAATATCCAAAATCCCTGTAAGCACTTCGAAAAATTCACTTTGAATGGTAGTGAGGCTATATTTTGCAACGGCTTTTATTTGTACATTTTACTTTCTCCCTCTCTTTCTTCTATATGGTGGGATTTTCTAAAAATTAAATTTCAAAAATTTTCTTAACACAACAGGTCCTTCAAAATCCTAGAACAAAGATTTGTAAAAAATTCACTCCTTATATGAGATATACACACATGGTAAGGGTGAGGCTATATTTTGAAACGGAGTGTATGTGCAATTAAACAAAAAGATATTTTCGAAAAAATATTTATTTTACTGAAATAAATTGAAATACCTAGAACCACTCAAACAATATATTTTATTATTTTTGCTTAATGATCAAAATTAAAGCTTAATTTTTACTAACATATGAAATTTCACACAAATATTTATTCGATATAAAAATGTCATTGATGTGCAATGAAAGCCAAAATAATGTCTATGTCATAATTTTCCTTTTTATGAAAAATGTTATTTTAATTGATACTCATTGCATAGGATTTAATTAAATCAATCATATTAATAATAATTTATTTTTTCATATTAGGTACTACATTTCACGTGTTGCTCCTCTCTCATTATCTTGGAGGTTTATTAAACAACTATAAATTGTTTTATGGATCGTCCTGTTCAGCAATTTTTATATGAGAGTGCTCACATCAACAAGACAATTCTGGCTCTCTCTTCGCTTCTTTAAAAGAAAGTCCAGTAGATTAATCAGTAATCTGAAAATTAGAACTATTATGGACAAAAATTTGAAATTAAAATTTTAAAAAAAAATTTTGAGAAGAATGAAAATTTACAAGAAAAATAATATTAAAAAATTAATTATCTTTTGTTCCAACGGTTTTTTTCTTAATCTCGTATGATAATTTTGTTTTTAGAAAAATAAAAAAAGGAAAATAAAAGCTTAATTATTCAGCGTAAGGAGCATTCACAGTAAAAAGTGAAATTATATTTTAAATAGCTCAACTTTTCTTAGAATTTACACTTAAATTTCGGAAAGAAAATTTGATCCATTTATATATTATGAAAGTAAGCAAAAAATAAAGATAACGGTAAAATAATTATTTTAAAGTGAATAAGATGACGCCGACAGATTTTTCGAACTTTTTGAAGAAGAAAAAAGCCAAAACTTTTGAAAAATTATTTTTTCTGAAATTAAAAACAAAAATTGCTATTAATTTTTTTATTCTAAATTTTATAGAAAAATTTTCTATTCAGAAACTTTACCACTAGCTTTTTAATATGACACCAAATTTAAATTGTCAAAATTTTTTTAAATTCAAGAGACAGTATTATCTATAGTCCAATAGAATCTAAACATTAGGGTAGCCCAAAAGATTTCACAAGAGATTTCAACTCTATTTGAATTGAGAAAACAAATTTACTTTTTAAAAAAGATTCAAGACCAATTTGAACCAATCATTTCTTCAAAATCATGAAAATATGAATGACATAAAACCCAGGATTTTAATCAGAAAAGGACTATAAATTATTTTCAAATTTAAATTAAATTTAAAAAGTATTCTATACATATCCTTTTTTACAATTTTCAATTGTAAATAATTCATAGTCATAGCAAATTAAAATGTAAATGTAAAAAGTTTTTTATTCCTCTTCATTTTACTTTCATTTTATTAAAATTTTCGATTATTAACTTTTAATTTTGGCCTAAAAATAAAATTTCCGAGAATTTTTTTTTCTTTTTTTCTAAAATTCAACATTCAATATTTTTTCAATATTTACTGGATTGAAACTAATTTTTAGAATAAAACTATTTTTTTTTTTTTTATTAATTTCAATTTCAATGGAAAGTGCAATTTTATTTGTTTTGTGTTTTTCAACTTTATTTCCAGAGGGAATTGTTCATCCATATTTGTTTTTCTCAATTTCTATGCTGTCGGGAAAGTTTTCAACTTTATGTAAAATGTAAAAATAAAATTAATAATTCAACTAGAAAATAAAAAAAAAAAATTTGTTTATGTAATTTGAACAAAAACTGTGAACGATTAGTTTAACACATGACTTATTATTTTTCAGTTATAAGGAAAATTTTTATTCACTTAAAACTTTTCATAATTACTCTCATGAGAACTTTTTCATTTTTTCATTTTCAGAAAAAAAAAATTGTTTATTATTATTATTTTTTTTTTTTTTTTGTTAAATAACAATAATAAAAGCCATTCATTCCTACGTGTTTTTATGTACTGTACCTCTACAAAAAAAGGAAAATATTTTTTTATTTACTCAATTAAAAATTCAAAACTTGTTTAAAAGTTGTTATTAATTTTTTTTTTTTTTTTGTTTCTCGTCGAACATAACTTTTGGTAAAAAAAAAAACATTTCGAATGCAATTTTTTATTTGTTTATTTTTTGCTTTTTTGTTATAATGGTTAAAAATTAATTAAGATTAACTACTTTTATATATGCATATATGTAGGTATGTATATTATATACATTTTATTATATTTTATGACCTACTTTTTTTTCGTTTGTTTTTAGTCTTGATATAATTTTTAATTAAATTCTCTTTCGTTTGAATCAACTTCAATAATATTGTTGCTGTTCAATTATGTCTACTGAAGATTTGAAAAAAAAGAAAAAAAACACCATGAATTTATTATTCAATTAAATATAAAACAAAATTAAATAAAATTTTAAAATAAATTGAAAATGAAATACAATTTTCAAAGAAAAAACATTTCTTTTGTATTAAAATAAGTTAAATGAAAAAGTATACCCATATATTTTTTTGTTTTCGTTATATTTTGATTAAAAAGTGATAATGAAAAATGAAAAAAGAATTATTTTATTATTTATAAAAATTATTATTTTACCTCAAAAAAGCCAATATTTTTTCATAAACGACTGAGAGCTTAAAATAAATCAACAATATTTTTTTTTATGAAAAAAAGGTATTTCAATTGAATGTGAAACTTAAACTTATGTTTGTAATATTATTTTTCAAATATTTTTTTATATTTAAAACAAAAATGTACAAGTATATAAATAAATCTTATAATAATTAAATTATTCAGTAATACTTTTGTAAGAGAAGGTCTGATGCTTTTATTACTCGTAATTGAAATAATTGGTATAAGAATACGAAACAGTAAAAATTGTAAAATATAAAATAAACTAAAAACTAGGCCCAACCCATAATATTCTACACTCTATCCAACAAATTTCTTCACTGCAGGTCTTATGGAAAAGTTCATTTTTATCCAGTGTCATTACACTTAATACTTTTAATAGTAGTATACTAAGCTACTCATACCATACCCTAATCTATTATTATGTGCAATGAGACGCTGGATAAAAGCACCGGTGATGAAAATCAGAAACACATTTATGTAATTACTCAAAGAAGAAACAAGACAAAATATGTCCATAAGACCTGCAGTGAAGAAATTTGTTGGATAGAGTATAGTATTTCTGTTTATTGGTAAGTAATTTAACAACTAAACGTGTGTTATTTTCACAATAATTTCGTTTCACAAGCTATATGGCTAAATTGTAGATATAATCGCCTTAAGAGAAACTAAAAGTTATAATCAGAAGTTCATCTGACGTTTTCAGGATTAGATCAAAACCCAAAAAATTGTGCAGCATATTTTTCCCACAGTACATTTTGTAAGATTAAAAATATTGATTTTGATCCCGGCGTGTATCAAAATTCGTTCTATTCAGACCTTTTCAACATTTGTTAAAAAAAAAAGAAAAAAAAAAATAGTTCTACTGATTTTTAACTCTGGAGAAAAACGAATGTATTCTTGGACGAATTGGAGGAATTCAAAACTACGTGTTTTTAAAAATACGACCTTAAGTCGAAATGTATACAAAATTTATTTGCAATGGGTTAATTCTAAGGTTAAAATACATATTCTTCATAGTATTGTCTTTTATTTCAATAGATTAAGCTCTCAAACAAAAGAACATAGAAGTGATAAAAATTGCTAAGAAATCTTTTAATTTCACTAAGAAAAATTTTAAAAATGTAAAAATATTGCAGTGTTTATAAATTCAAAAATTTGCTCCTAACAAAAGAAAACATTAAATATTTTAATTAAAAAAAAATGCGCATATACTTACTTCACATATTTAAATAGAAGAAAGCTTTAAAACAAATGAATGTGTAATTTTTAATTCATTTTTATGAATACACATACATATGTAGGTACCTACACCTACATACTATACGAGTATATTTTTCATTGTAAATCATATTTTATTTGACTAAAATAATATTAATACACAAAAATGTGAACATTTTTCATTTTATATAAAAAATTACATTCGTAAATTTGCTATTGCTGAAATTATGGCTATACTTTTTTACTTTGTTTTTTTTTCCTTTTTTTTCTTCTCTTTTTTCAAAAAAAAACGACAAAAAAGGAAACCTTACAATATATGCAATGATAAAAGAAAACATAAGGATAAAACTTTTTCCAGCATATAACATACACACACACTACACATACACACACAAAAAAAAAGCTATTGTAATGAATGACATTAAATCAAGATTGAACTTAATAATTTATCACTCTGCACACAACTTTTTTTTCTTCTTCTTCTTTTGTATGTATTTTATAAATGAATACGTCATCATGATATCGTACAATTTATTCATATGTCCTCAAAGTTAGATTACATATTATGTATGTACTATATGTGTACTATACATATCTTTATAGTTACTATTTTTTTTTTCGGTTTTTTATGTGTAAGATACATTGTACACATTTTCAAAATGATTACCATTGTCAACTTAAAAGGACTAAAATACACAATATAATATTCCATTATATATAAATATATATTGTATCCTATATGTATGTATGTATATATGTATGGAATGTGTATATAAGCATGACATATAAAAAAAACATGATATTTAGAATTTAAAAACTTAAAAAGGACACTTACATAACTGTTGTTTTACTGTTATGTGTATATGTTTATTTATAAATATAATTTAATTTTCATATACACATTCACATGTATACTTAATTAATATCCTTATATGTACATACGTATACATATGTACTTATAGTACACAATAATTCATAAGTTATTTTTATTTAAAGGACACCATATTTTTTTTTATTTTTACCAATTTTTTTTTTTTTATATTTTAGACATTTTATAATAATTAAAATATTTAAATTCTTGTTTGATATTCTAATATTTAAAATTAATACTCAACATGAATAAATTTTTGTAGAAAATTAATTCATTTCTTCAAAATAGAAATTAATTAAAAATATTTACAAAGAAAAGAAGAAAAAAAAACACAACAAAAATCTTTTTACAAATGAATTCTAATTTTGTTTGATATTTTAAATCTATTTATGCTTTTATTGAAATTCTGTTAAATTAACAAGTCAAACAGAAATTTATGTATTTACATACCACAAAAAAAAAATGTTTGTAGGGTAAAGTATAGTCTTACACCAATAATGATCAAAATATTTGATGAAAAATGGAATGAAATAATTTATAAGATAATGCTTTTTTCTTAGAAATGTTTTATAATTTTTAAACATGGAATGTGAGTATGTACATTGAACGTGAACTGTAGTACTGGAACTGGACACCAGAACCATGGTCAGAAGTAGAAAATAAATAAGAACTCAACCAACATTCCATACTAACAATAATATGGAATTTCGACGTTAATCGCAACCAACAATATAATTTAAGTGGTCGATTTTTGACAACTTAACCCTATTTCAATTGATAAAAAAAAAAATTGTAGTAATTATTTTAATGACTTACTGTGACTTTGCGTTCGAAAATACTTTAAGAATTAATATCACATTATTGACATCATAATTTTTACATTTTAAAAATACACAATAAGAACATTTTTTTTAATTATGTAATTAAAAGAAAATTTTATGGTTTCTCTATGATTTTTTTTTTTTTTTTAAATGTAAACAAATTTTTAAAAGATAATTTCATATTCAAAAGAATATTTCTTAAATCAAAACAAAAAAATTGTATCTTTTATTTTCTTCAGTATCTTAAATATCAGTGAATACTTAATTTCATTTGATGTTTAAACAATTCTTTAGAAAATACTTTCTATAACAAAAAACTTCAAAGTTATCTACAAACAAAGCCATAAGTTACACAAACATAAATGAATTGTAATACCTTTACAACACTAAAGATTAAATGTGTATGTATATATGCATGTGTGTATGTACAAATGTATCTTATTGTTTTAAAATATAGAAAAAATAAATTTTTTTCTCATTTTTTAAATACATATGAAGAAATTTCTTGTTCAATCAATAAACTAATGAAAACCCCTCGATTTTAAACAAAAATTCTATAAAAAAAATCAAAAAATCCATTATTATGATTAAAAAAAATTCGAAAATATAGATTTTTACACAATATCAAAAAACTTAATCTATCAAATATTTTGAAATACATACATACATATGTATGTACATATACAATAATCCTTTTTTGTAATAATAGTGATTCTTAATTAAAAAAACCGTAATTATAAACAATAAACTAATACAATGACCTTTTATGTACACAAAAAAAAAAATCTATATATGATTCATTATTCATATGTGTGTGTTTGTATATACTGTACATTTATATTCATCTTTTCGAATAATAAACAAAATTTATTTATCAAGCGAAACAATGAAATATTTACCTTTTAAACGATCTCGATATGTATTAGGATTTTTAGTTAAAATCCTCATTTAACAATTTAAACATAAGTACACGAATATTGATGTGTTTACATTACATACATACGTACATATGTATGTATATATAAGTACATTCTCATATGTATAAGGCCAACATATATGTACACATATGGATTAAAGTTTTTTTAATGAAAACATATTTCCTTTAATTATAAAAATTTATGAATAATTAATTTCATTTCACGGTTTTTTGCTTAATTTTAACATTTAAAAAAAAAAATGCATGTAATTATGTTTTTTCTAATTTATTAAATTTTAATTTAGAACTGAATTTTTCGATTAATTTTTTACAACTATGTATGTACATATTTAATGAAATTTTTCAATTCATAATTAGATTTTGTAATTATTAGTTTTAGTTTATTTTATAATTAGGATTTTAAAATTTTTCATTTGACAGATTTTTATGTGAATCCTTTTGATATAAAGAGCACTTCCCCATTGACAAGGCTGGACATATAAATGGTCCCACGTAAATTAACAAATCAATTTTTATCCCATGAAATAACATTTCTTAACCCTTTAATTCATGAATATTGACGTAATAATTCAATCAATACATACTGGTTAAGTGGTATAAAATTCAGTAAAATATTTACGATTAAAGATTCACTTCCTATTTTTCTCATTTCAGTCACTGTAGCAGTCATTTTGTCACATTTATAAATTTTCACTCTATACTTTGGTAGTTCACCAATAGTTTCAGCTAATCAACAACTTCCACAGAATGAAAAATCTTGGTGTCTAGCAGGGCATTTTTTGTTCATATCAAAATTTGACATTTAAAAGACCCAATTACTAAATTTCGAATATTAAAGCTTCTGGAACGTTTAACAATTCGAACAAGTTCACAAACAACCAAAAAAGGAACCAATTTCGAAGCAAGAGGCACGACAAAAATTCTACCTACCATGAAACTATTAGTGAAATTGTACTTCATCATATATTGAATTGAATCTATCCATATGTATATATTTTGCCTCCTGGCTTGTCTTCTTCCTTCAGGATTCCATTGAAAAATCCTACACATAGGTACATAGGTACACGAGGATTTATTAATTCATTCTGAGCACATTTTCTCCCAATTTAATTTTTTGTACTAACAAATGCTTTTATACATATTAGATAAATCATCAAATAGTTCCTGTATGAGAACGAAAGCTGCAGATAGAAATAGGGACTGAAGAAAGCCAGTGTTCAACATGGACTTTAGCGCTATGTATGATGATGATGATGATGAAAGATATATTTTTAATCGAGAATTTAAAGAAAAACAAGTACATACTTTTAAAAAACAAAATATGGTTTTGTATGTGAGATAGGGTTAAATCTTCGTTTTGAATTAAAATCTCTATTGAAATTTCCTCCAAAAATCTATTTTTGAACATTTTAACTAATAAATTCAATACAATACATCTGGAAAAAAGTTCTTTTTTAAACCTTGGAATTAGAATTACGACAAAAAAAGGTAACCTGCACTGCATGGTTTTTGTATTTCTAGCTTCATAATCGTCTGGCATTAGTTACTGCGAACACACTAGTGGTTGTAATATTTCTAAAAAGTTATTTCTTTATTTATTACAATTTCTATTTTTTTCTATTCACTTTTATTACTGAAAATTCTAAACTGAATACTTCGTGTTTTTTTTTTGCAGTTTGTTTCCTTTCCCAAAGAAAGGAGAAAAAAAGTACAAACGAATTTTAAAAAAAAAAATATTCTTTCATCATTTTTTATTTATTTCGTTAATGTCTCTGCGTTGGTGTGTTTCTTTCTGTGCTATGCAATAAAGGAACTAATTTATTACCTTCTAACCCTACAAAGGAAAAAAACTTTCTATTCTTCTCAATCCTAAATACAAAAAAAAACTATTTTACTTTCTAGCATAATAACTTACTTCTTGTTTTTTGTTACTATTTTTCCTTTTTTTTAATTTTTCCACAAATTTTTTCTGTTAAAAAAATTACACTAAAAACGTGAAAAAAGCAAGTCATACAATAACTTTGTGTTATGGTATATGTACGAGTATGTACATAGTTAGAAAAAAAAAATAATAATAAATTAATTTACAAAATAAAAAAAAAAAAGTGAAAATCTTTCTAAAATGGGAAAATTAATCATGATATCATAACTTTTAGAAAAATTTTCAACATTTTATTGCAAATCCTTTTTTTATAATTTCTTTGTTTTTGAAGATATATGACATACATACATTCGTTTAGAGAAATACTCATATCATCACCACCACATACATACTATGACAAATTTTTATCACATATCTGACATTCCGTTTAATTTTACTTATATCTAATTCTGAGATGAAAACAAAAATGTAAACATGCATGATAAATTTGTAAAAAAGCTTAAAATGAATTTTTACTTCAAAAACCAGAAAAAAAAAGTGAAAATTAATTGCTCTCTCAATAAATTTTAAAATATTTTAAAGATTTTAAATGAGTTTTTCTGTAAGCATCCTACTATAAAACTGAAAAAAATTTTCTTTCGATGTAAACTCATGCTTCTTGAGGCCTGTAAGCAGGCCAAAGAGACACGTTGGCCTCTAAAATAGTGGGACACATACAACAACTTTTCCTCAAGCTTGAGAAAATCTGGTGTGCACCTTCTAATAGAAAGCCTACACCTATGAGAAGAACAGGCGACACAAAAGATCTTATTAGGTTCAGGTGCAAATAGCCCAAATCATCTTAATCTTAATTCTAGACTCATGCTCCTATTATATTTTCATCTTTTTTTATAACATGAAAATTTTCGGCCACATATTGTTTCTGTCTAAAAAGCTAATCTTCCAAAATCCACAAAAAATTAACTATATAGATATAACTCTTTCAACAGCTATATTTTATGAAGCATATTTAATAACCCAACTTTATAACATCCTATCCTAGTATCCTTATTCACCTGGAAAACTACATATGTGTTCTTTTAAATATTTTATGTTTTTTTATTATTATTTTTGTTTTTTTTAAATATTTTTCACTAAGATTAAAAAACTTAACGAAGAAAATAATTCAAAATAATAAAAATGAAAATAGTTTAAAATAAAAATTAAAAATTCCTTCTTCTTTTAAGATAACAACAAACAAAAAAAGAAATTTTCCACAAAAAAACTTCAACTAAACCGAAAAACCATATCTTTTTTTTTCTAAAAGTTCTCAAAAATTCTTTTAGATATTTTTTTAACTCTAGCTATTTTTCAAAAAATGAAAAAGTCAAAGAAGGAAAATTATGATATTGTACATGTATCAGTGTTGTTAAAAATTGTATACACATATTAAACAGAATCTATACACACATGTAGTAGACATGTTATACATATGTACATAAACATATGTACATACCGTGCATAATGTGATATATATACATATAAATTAACTTTATTTTCTTTATTTTTTAACTCTCAACTTGATTTTTATTTTATTTTTTTAAATTTTATTTTTGAGATAACATCAACAACTTTTTAAGAAGTAATCTTATATTTTCAACAAATTTTTACTCAAAGAATATATAAAAGTATTAAATCTGTCTTGACACTTTATAAAATTTATAATCCTTTTTAAAAGAATAGATAGTTTTCATGTATCTATACGTATAGACATAGATGGAAATACATATGTAATAAAAAAATATATACTATATGTATTTGAGTATGTTAAATATGCTTTATAATACATATACCAACGGCGGAGGGTGGTATGGTTCAGGGCGTTCAGTGAACACCATAAAATTATTATGAACATGATCATAAAATTGTCCAACCAAATTCAAAAACAAATCTTTTTTTTGGTAAAAAGAAGAGTAAATGAAAACAATACAATATAAACACTTTTTTAATTTTGCATACATAAATCATTAGGTTTATATTTAAAAATGGACCCACAGAAAATTACAAGAGAATATTATTTGGTTACTTCGTTTAGTTTCTCTTTTTTTCTTCATAGAATTTTATATGCAAGGTGTTCACATTTAAAAGTGAACATAAGGAAAATCATAGTACACCATCATGGTAAAAGAAACACTGATAAGGTAATATCAATCGGAACTCTCAGGCGCCATTAAAACGTAAGAAATATCGTATGGCAATACAAAAGTATATGGACGATCTGAGAAATGAAATACAAAAGTATATGGAAATTTTACAATTTATTTTTCAAAATAAGATATATCAGCATCCTCTGAACCAAAAACTAATATTTTTGGATTAAAATATTTGTTGAATTGTTGCTTAAGAGTTATTTTACGAAGTAAATCTGTAAGTACCATAGTTTTCAATCGCAAGGACAAAATACGCGAAAAATCATGAAGAAGTTCAACATTTTCAACCTTGTTTTCCTTATTATCTCGGAAACTAGAAAAAATAAAAGACTGCAATAGCAACAACATTAAAGGAAACACTCCAGTGAATATTTCAATATAAAAATAATAGTTTTTGGTTCACGGGATGCTGAGATACAGACCTTCAAAGTTAACTTTAGGTCTTAATTATGCTGATGAATTTGTAAATGTATAAAAATTCAACGTTTTTTAGTCTATTTTGCACTTTATCTCGAAAAATAAAAAAAAATAAAAAGAACTGCAAAGGATAATACTGAAGACAACAAAATATAACTTTAATTTCTTCTAAAAATCTGAACATCCGGAAAAAAACTACTGGCTCCGCCACTGATATATACATATTATGTAGGTATTTAGTGTAGATATACCTATTTTCATAATATGTTTACTTACTTTTATTCGTTATAAGTGTATTTCACCTACATACATCCTAAATAATAATTTAATTATTTTTTTTTAAGTGAAGATAAAAAGAACAAAAATATAACATATGTAGTTTAGTAGAATATATGCTATCTTATAATATATGATCAACAAAAGACACTCTAAATATAATTACTTTGACACGATTATACATATGTAAGTATATAATAATAGTAAGTAAGAATACATTATATGTATATGTATATGTAGAATATGTACTGTACATATACATATTTCAGAAAAATTTACATAGTAGAAATTCTTGAAAAAGTTTTTCATATATATACTTTGAAACTTTAATTATTTTCATGCTCATAAATTTTACTAAAAAAAAACAAACTTATTTCATATAAAACTTATAAGTTGAAAATAATTTTCTATTATATATTGTATATATAAGTATGTACATATGTACAATTTTGTGTACCCACCACACAATATACAATATAGACATATACATGTGTATGTGTGTGTAATTATTACAGTTTTCTTTTTTATCCTTTTTTTTTCTTTATAGAACTTGTATAATATGTGAAAATTATAGACTTTGTTGAAGTACACAACTTTTTTTTTTAAGCTTGCTAAAACCATCTGACTATAACAGAAACTATCATTATTTAAATTACAAACTAATTTCCTTGAAGCAACGATATATGTAGTTTAGTAAGTTTTACATTGATCCTTTATGCTTTTGAATAAATTTATCGTACAGCAATTTAACAGAATATATTTTAAAGAATGCATTTTGATGTTTTTTGTGTATGTATGTATGTTAATTATATGTATTTTATGTGGGAGATGTCTTTTTATAAAGTTGAGTGGAATTTTTGAAATGAAATGACAAAAACAAAAGTAGTAGGAGTAAGGTCAGCTATTAGAATTTTGGATAAAATGAGATTTTTGGTGAATAAATTCGAAAGTGAACCTATAGATAGATGTGTAATGGTCTATAATTGCACAAAGATCTTTTGTACAGCACGGACTTCTTATAGATTTAGGCTATTGATAGATCCTAAAATTCTATTAGAAGGTGTACACCAGATTTTCTCCGGTTTGAGAAAAGGCTGATGCATGTAGCACATTCTTTTAGAGGCCAACGCCTCGCATTCACACAGAATGTGTTTTGAGGTTTCTTTGGCCTCCTTGCAGAATCTGCACTTGTCTTCCTCCTGTAGTCCTATCCTACTTAGATGGTAATTTAGAGAACAGTGTTCGGTTAAGAGACCTGTAATGGGTCTTAATTCATCCCTACTGAGATTGAGTAGTTTTCTGGAAATACTAGCTGAAGGTAAGATAAATTCCTTTGCTTGTAGATTTCCAGGGGTTTTCTTCCATCGGGAGATGCATTTTTCCATTTCCCATTTTTTTATGCTTCTTTTTGTGTGACTTCCGGGCTAGTCGCAGAAAAGTAAACATATACAACAATAAAGCTAGTTTCCAAATTAGCTCATTCCAATTAGAAAAATATGAGCGTGGGAAGCGTTGTTTTACAGAAACATTACCAAGGTTCGAAGATATTCCGAAGATGTTTTCCTGTTTTTGTGATTAGAGGAAGCAGCTTTTATTGTTTAAGTTGTTCCTATAAATGACATCAGTGGCCTGGTGGATCCTTCTGATAATTGATTTGAAATCTTATTCTACGTTGTCCTGTTCCTTTTTGTTACTTTTTGACAAACGTAAAAAATCCAACATATTCCCTTTCCACCAACTTATTCCAACGTCTATATGTCAGCTTATTGGCTTCAGAGATGTTTGATGTTCCAGAAAATCTTTGGTCTGAAATAAATTTTTCATTCATAGACCACAGAGGAGAATGTAAAATCAATGTACTTTCGGTTGATTGCTTCCGTATAGCCAGCATTAGCTTCCATATCAATTATATTATATAAAAATCCTGATTTGATATATTTTTTTGATTTTTATTCTTGAAACAAAGCTGGTTATTAAAATAAATCAGTACACTTATCGTTGCTTTCAAAGTTTTTTTGAACAAAATTTCCTTTTTAAAAGTGAAAAAAAACGAACACGAAATCCTAAACGAATATATTGAGAAAATCAGTACGTATTTATGTATGTATGTTGGTGTTCCTCCAATAAAAATTCCTTTATGTTTCTTATTTTTCTCCAAACAATTTACATAAAGTATTTTCAATTTTTCATATTTTGTTTTCTTCTATTATACATATGATTTATAAATAAGATACTTTTAAAAAATAATGAAAAAATAAAAAATATAAAAATAAATCATATAAAAATAAAATTTTTCACACTCAAAATAAAAATGACGATGGAAAATGGATAAAAAATAAAAGTAAATATTTTTATTTGTCATACATCATTTTTTTTTTCTTTAAAAATAAATTAGATTTATTTGCAGAATAAACTAGTATGTATAACGTTATATATGTAATATTTTTTTAACCCTTTAGTTCTATGAGAATGACTAAAAATTAAATTTCAGTATAATCCTTCGGTGCTAGATTTTGTTTTAAATACGAAAGGGCCTTTTATCAACAATTAAGATAATTTTTTATACCTACTTTTTTGCGTGTATACAACCCTTTTTTTAAAACTTTAAGATAAAATCCTTACAGATCACCTGACATACTTTAAATATTTTTTTGAATGAAATGGATAAAAATATTTTCTAAATTTAAAGATATTCATAGACTTTAATGAGAAATATTTTCTACTTCCGTTTCTAGTTAAAAGGTTTATAGAAAAAAATTTGTATTTATCCTTTCAAGAAGTTTTAAGAATTTAAAAATCCATAAAAAATCGTTTTCAATGCTAAACGAATATCGAAATTCTTCTCAATGTTCATGAAAACGTATGAAAAGTTTATATTTTTCTTCCCCCCCCCTTTTTTTTTTTTGTTTTGTTATGTAAATATGAATATATAAACACGTTTTTATATACCCTTTATTTTAACCCTTTTAGAGTATAAGAAAAAGTAAATTCTTAAAATACACGCGATTACTTTAAAAATATGTTGTTTTTTTTTCTCGTCTCTCAGTTTCACATGCAATCAAAAAAGAAATTTTTCAGTTTTTTTTTTTTTACTTTCTTTTCCCTATCCGGTTATTCACATTCCTTTAAAGTTAAAATAAAATAGTGGGCATTCAAACACTTTAAGATTCAAGAGTTCATGATTGTTAGAAGAACCGTCTGAAGATAAAACTTGAAAAAGATAGATTTTTAAGTTCTTGTTGATAAGAAATGTATTTACAACTTTTTCGTTTTTTTAAGAAAAAAAAAAAAGTGTGAAAATGTATTTTTTTCCCTTCTTTTGTACTTTTTTTTTAACAAAATACAATAAACATATTTTATAAAAGCTTTTCATGAACTAAGAAATTACATTTTTTGTAAATAAGAAAAAATTCGTAGAAAGAAAAAAAATATCTTAGATCAAAAAAGAATTTCGCAGAATCTATTGAAATTTTTGAAGTTCAATGAATTTTCGTATTTACATTCTTTCTCGGTGATTAATTTATTTTTACACATAATGTCAAATGTGGGATTTTTCAAAGCTTGTAATGAATTTCTATTGGATTTTTTCTTCACGAGATGATTGTCATATATAAATTTAAAAATTCATTCGTCGCATCTTAAAAATTTGAATAGGTAAATAACCCTTTGGAAAAAATCTTAAATCTAACTAATTTTTTTGTTCTCAATTGAGAATAGGACAAAATGAAACTTCCTGAATCCTGATAAGCATTTTCAACATAATTTCAAATTTTCCATGACAAAATTTATAAAATATTTCGATTTAGAAATTCAAAAAGAGATTTATACTCTTTGACAGTATAAATATCTAAACGATTTTTTTTTTTTAATTAAAATCATTAAATTCATCAGATCTTTTCAATTAAATAAATAAAATTTTAATAAATCCTTAAAATTTCCTTTAAAAAAAGTTTTTCAACTTAAAAATTTGTTTTAAATTTGCTTAAAATCAAACCTCTTATTTCAAATAATCCGTTGTTCTTCTTAAAATACACATAAATAAACAAAAAATACGTATGTATGTACTCAAATTTTAATTTATAAAGAAAACATTATCTATTAAAAAAAACAAAGACAAAATAAAAAAAAAAACATATTAGATACATAGCAACATCTTTGAAAATCATGAATACGTAAAGGAAGAAAAAAAAATAACAAAAAAAAACACAACATCTTATAATGTACAAAATAGTCCTTGAAATCAATTTTCATTTGAACTTTTACAAAAGAATGTAATATCATCAACAGATTTGAATTTAATCATAGAAAATCCTTGAAAAGTGAAAATTAATATAGAAAAAATAAAAATATGTAATAAAGAAAATATCTTTTACTATATATTATTTGTTTTCTATATCCCACACACGTGTATAAAATTTCGTAAACAATTAAATAATATGTAGCTATATATTTTTTTTTTCTTTTTAAAAAACAAGAATCAAATCATCTAAAATTATTTAAAGTTGTTAATATGATTTTTTTCTTTCATGTAAGTAAGATTCTTCTACAAGGTGTTCATTAGAAACAAGTCAATTGTTCAGTCACCTACAAGAGATTGTACTAGAATGTTTGAATGTCGAAAACAGTGGGGTTAGAAAAAAATAATGTGTTTTTTTAATAAAAAATTTTGTAGAAATTTTCTTTTCAAGAAAAAAAGGGTTCAAGAAAAAGTAAATGTAGGACACTTCTATTGAATACAATTTAAAAAATTAAGGATACAAGATAGAAACTTTTGTTTCACATTTTAAAAATTATGTGGTATTACTATTTCCTTGTACTGGACAAAATTGAGTGTGAACTTTGTCGTTTCTGCCTGTCAGAGAAACAAACCACAGAATATATCCTGTATCACTAAGAGCAATATTTCTCAAAAGACAAGACACCTTTAAGTGCAGATTTTGCTCTCCCTGCTGACACTAGGTCTCTAGCTCCAAACAAAATCTTTAACTTTATCGTAAACCAAAAGATCAGCAAACAAAATTGCCTTTTTCTACAAATTTACAATTTTGATCGTGGTAAGGTAAGGATGATACTTATTTGCCTTAACGAACCCAATTATACAGGGTATTAGACAGTTCCTGTGCTTACAATAAGTCCTTTACAGGACTAAAATAACTCATTTTAAGAACTACAATGTATGTAATTAACATTGAGAGTTAAAATAAAACATTCTAAAAAAATTTGTATAATTCTTTACAAGGACAAATTTAACTGATTCTGAAATAAACTATCCTTAAGTTCTGATTCATAGCTTTTGAACGGATAAAGATCTGAAGGTTTTCGTTAGAAATAACTTTCATTTAGCTCTCTACATTGAGCGAACGCTGAAATATATTTGGAAAAGTGGAACTGGTTACTCTTCGAAAAAAAATTGTTGACCTTGAATATCTCGGTAACCATTGAAAATAGACCCACCCACTTCCATGCCGTTTTTTTAATTTCTCATCAAGATCTACCAGCATGTTCAGTTTGACACATGAACTGTGAAACATCCTGTATATATTTACATCAGTATTATTGTATGTATCTGTTCGAATAACAATTTTTGAGAACATCCTATATTTTCATTTTAAAATTATATTCTACATATTATAATACTTGTATTAAATCTTAATATGTATTCTCTGTTGTAATAAACGTAATATGTCTTTGAAATACATATAAAAATTAATTTTCATTTTTTTACAAAAAAAAAAATGTATTTTCATATGTTTTGAATTTTTTGTTGTTTTTTTAACAATATTTTTTTTTTCTTTCACATGATAAGTTAGGAATTTTAAATTATAAAAATATTTCGAATTAGAGTATCTACAATTTCAATTTGTTGTTGAGATGGTTTTCTTTTTCTTTTTTCTCATTTCGTAGAATTTTTTTTATTATTAATTTTTTTTCTACTTTTTTTTATTTTATAAAACAATTCTCAGAAGATTTCATTACAAAAGAAAAGATTTTGAGTAGGTACCTTTTTTTTCTTATTTTTTCTATATCTACTTTTGTCTTAAGATACGTATTAAAATTCCTTTTAACATGAGATTTGATATATTGAAAGCTTTTTGAAGATACATTATATATTAAATAACTTTATCTATATTGAGAATGGTATTTTTTATTTTAATGATATGAGAAATTTAAATTAATTTTTAAATACAAAAAAAAAAAAATGAAGATAAAATTATTCCAGGTATGTACCTACCTACATATTTTGTTATGTTTGGTATTTTATATTTTCATTTAAATTTTAATTAAAGATTTGAAAAAATAAAAAAATTGTTTTTAATTATTCTTACCCATAATCTCCAAATAAAGAAAAAAATACTGCAAGACTAAATGCGCGTAAGGAAACCGGATTTTTCTCATATATGAATGTGACTCTCTGGAGCTCCAGAATTCTGGTGATGACAATAATTTTCAACTTTCTATAGGCTTACTTCAGAGAAAATTTTAACCATAATTTCTCCTGTTTCTAAGGAATATACGAGTACTCTTACAAATATTTTACTAAATTTTTTAAAGGATAACATTGAACAATATCATTCCATAATAATTGTAAACTGACTTTCAAAACTCAAATAGATATCAGTTTAATTTAATTCTTCCTTTTCTCCAGCCCAACTCTCCAATCGAACCTTGACCTCATTTTTAGTTTTTGCAATTTTCTCTCTTAAAAATACAAAGTTTAAAAATTACTTTTCTGTTGGCATATTTTCCCTCATTCATATTATGTCTTGGTTTTTTGTTAATAAAAAAAATTAAAAGGATTGTGACTGGGGACATTTTACTTTGAACGTTAGGCGCCCTTATCTCGAGAACTTCTTAGCCGTTTTATGTGAAATTACCCACAAATACGAAAGAAAACAAAATACTGCGAAATGTTTTGCTTTACGATCACTTATATCCAACTCAAGTGAATTGGTACTTATTCAAAACTGAGTGAATTTAGGCGGATTCGATCGCGCGACCTTCAGCATCAGAAGCCAGCACTCTACCGCTTCGGTCACTGCCCGCCTATAACTGGATTACATGATTTTCTGACGAGTCCCAACCTGTTCTGCATATTTCTAAAAGTTGTTTAGAATCTCTTTGTCCTCTCCATGCCATTGCATGATTTTTTATTCAATTTTAATTAAGATAGGATATCAGGTAAACCTGGTACCTCCTCGCCCGCACTTAAAATCCTATTATAAACTTAACGTCGATAACGGGTTATTTTTGGGATTTATTTCTTTAAATAGATTATTTATTTAATATTTTGATTTTCGTTTTATTTAACTTTTTTTTTCAACATATTCACAATAAATTCACAGAAACATCAAATTAACGAATAATATTAATAATTTCACTTTTTTTTTTTGCCAAAAATAATTTAAAATTTACTTATTGTCCGAATTCTCATCAACTTTCGTTGTAATAAATCGAAGCTTTTGAATGCTTATACTTTTTTGACTACCTGACATTGCATTTATATAATTACTACTACCAATTATACCATATGGTGCTTCATCAAGTGATTTACTACAACTTGATGTTCTTGCATGTTCAGTTTTACCATGAAAACTTCTTGTAACACGTTTTGGTGGTTCAATAAATTTCTCTTTAACAACAATTGCACCTGGATGATTATTACATGGAAAATTACATGATTTTAAATTCATACATGATTTTGTTTTTGAATTTTTTTTATGATTTTTTAATATATCGATATCTTTTTTTAATTGAAAATTATCATTTGATGTTGATTGTGCTAATAAAACTGATGAATCGATTGTTTCAAATTTTTCACAACGTTCAAATAATTTTTTACTACAATTTTTTGTTGTAAATTTCATATCACGATTATTACGTTCAATTCCATGATTTTCACATATCGTTGATGATATTGATGATGAACTACATAAGACACCTTCAAATAAACTTATTTGTTTTTGTATACGTGGAAATAATTTCTCATCTTCGGAAACAGTTGATATTGGTGGTAAACTATTTTGTGATGATGTTTTTAATTCATCAATATCACCACCAGTTGTTGTTGATATAGTTTCAATTGATAATGTTGATTCATCATCTTCATCGTTGGTTACCTGTGTTAAAAGAAATTCAAAATTCAAGATTTTTTCAATCTATCAAGATTATTCAAATATAGTCACGTTATTTATACCGTTTCTGTGCCTGTTACAGTTGTTGATCCTTTTGTAGCTGCTACCGAATCAATATCAGAACTTGTACTAATTGACATCATCTTTAATATTCCATTTTTATTATTATTTTTATTTGTTTCATCAACAAATACATCTGATTCCTCCTCTTCATCTGCTTCACCAACATTCAATTGATTACATACTGAATTTAAATCATCATCAAGTTTTGGAAAATATTTTGATATTTCTTCAACTTTTTGTAAAATGTTTGTCCTAAAACGAATAATTAAATTTAAAAACAAAACAACAAAAAATTAATATTCAATTATTGTAATTGAAACGGTCCACGAATTAAAATAAAATAAAACTTTTTTGTTTTGTTTTCAATACCCTTCAATGCTAGCTAAACTAGCTGAAATTTCACTGCTTGAACATCCATGTGAATAATCTTCAGATACAATTGGTGATGATGGTTCTGTACCAGATAATGTTTCTCCACTACTATTCATACTTGATTGACCACTCCAACCTTAATTTATTTTGTTTATAATTTTTTTTTTAAATAAATAAATAAATGATAAATAATTGAAAATAAAAATTGAAGAAAAAAATGACCAAATTACTCATTTATTGTTTTTTTGTTATTTTTTCAATGAAGGACCATAAAAATTAAATGTAAAAAAAGCAGAACAGGAAAACAGTAGTGAAAAAAAATAACGCTGAATGAAAGCAAGAGAAAATTAAAAATGTATATACTATATAAGCAATTTTGATTTGATGAGAGTTCTTACAAAAACATCATGAATATTAAAAAATTTATCAGAGATAACGGGAAAATAAAATAAAAAAAACAATTATTTATAGAGAAGTGTGCAATTTGTGTGTACATAATTAAAATTCAAAAAATTCTCGAAATACACAAAATTCACATTAAAAAAGAACACTCTTTAGAGAGGATAGTTTGGATGTTTTCAAAAATGCAGTGATGCAATCATGATACGAAATTCATCTTGAAACCCTTATACGTTGAATTGTGCATCATGGTACCACCACTGTATTTTTCAAAACATCCAATTTTATAAAATCACAAATTTTTCCATAGAATAAACATCTTTTTTTTATTTTTTGTTTTTTAAATTTTGCAAAAGTTTAGCAGAATTTTAGACTTTTAAAAAGTTTTGAAGAAAATGTGTAAAACAATTTCAATATGTGTATAAATTGGTCACAAATTTCCGTTATAATTTACACAAAACCAATAAGGTGAATTGTTTCATATTCGAATCGTTTTTAAAATTAACAATTCTACAATATTTTCTCCAATTTCGTTCAATCGTTTTCTTTTTCAACATTAAGGGCTTCTAGAGCTGGTTTTCAGTTACCTAGACTTATTGTTGTACTGTCATATAATTATGAGTAAAGTTTTATATGGAACCTGAATCACACTCTTATCAATAAAAAACAAATTTATTTAACTTCTTTCACCAACGGAAACCAGAGTCTCTTTACTGCAATAGTAAAATACAACACTTGCCTAACCGAGTGCCAAACTTAAAGACCTTGAAGTTTTTAAACAGCGCAGCGATAAGTTACACTTTTTGTTTTTATTCCTTACCGCAAAATAATTTCCTTAATGAAGCCTCAATCATATTACACAAAACTTTTTAATTTTTTTTTGAAAAACTTATAAATTTCTGAAATGAAACTCATGCGAATGTCACTAAGGCAAATAAAAATTCCAATGAATATTTGAAAATTTCAATAAATATAATTATGTAGGTAATTTAAATAATAATTATAAAATGCACTTCGAATAACAAATAAAAATATAATTTTATTTGAAACAAAAAACAAAAAAAAAATAAATAAAACGACGATCGGGTCACTTTCATTATACGCAACTGATGCAAATTTCAAGTTCATTCATTGTTTTCCAACGCATGTTTTGCAAAAGCATAAAATTTCTTAACTTGTTATTGCAAAGCAAATTTCGGCAATCATGCTATGGACTTTTCCAATTTTAAAGAAAACGACTTGCTAGCATTACCATTACATAATAAATTATATTTGAGTAGCTAAGTAGCCAATGTGATTTTTCTAATTTTTGTAAATTACCTCGTTATTTCTGTGTCATAAAGCTCTTATGGCCTTATGTCATTTTAACTATATTCACATTAATTTTTTTTTATATTTTCCAGCTGTCAAAAAGTGTAACTCCTAAAATTTTTATGATGTTTCCATTGTCCAATTTCTCAATTTTGGTTTCATAGATATATGAACCATATTGGCTTCTGAGCTACTCATATAAAATTTTTTTTTTATTTTTCTTCAAACAAACAAACAAACTTGCATGAATAGCATGGTGAATATATCTTGTGATAGTGTAATGGTAAGTTTACACCATGAAGACCTTCTACATATTTTTAGATCTCTTGAGCTTGAGCATTTACACAAAACCTCCTGGTCTCCAGATTCAATTGTTTGGTATTTGGAAACCAAAATATCCTATCGTGTAAACTTATCATAATTATGACCATTCTACTACTATTTCCCGTGTATATTCGTCATTTTTGGCATGCAAACTGCGTAATTATGAAAGTTACCGATTTTTTACAATAACAATAACAAAAAAAATAGAAAAAGAAATCAATTAAAAAAATTTTAAAAAAAAACAATTTAAAAAAAATTTTAAAGAAAATTAAATTTAAAAAAAAAATATAAATTAAATAATTTAAAGAAAAATTTCATACTTTTCCCAATTTATTTTAGAAATTTTTTATTTTTTTATTTACTTTTTTTTCCGAAATATAAAATAAACCTAATTTCATTTTTAAAATTAACAATTCTTCTATTTATTTTTTTTTTTTTTCTTTACTTATATTTGCAATAGTTCGTTTTTTTTTTGTGCCTAAATAAAATAAAAAATTAAATTCGAATTATAAAGAAAGAAAGAGAAAGAAAAAAAACAATAATTACAATTTAGCCATAATTTAAATTAATTTTAATGACGTATACTTTTTTAATGCTGTAATAATATCTTTTGTAAATAAAAATATCAGTTAAAGCATTCGAAATTAAATTTTAAATAAACTAAAAAAAAAAAAAAAAAAGGATACAAATAAAGAAGATGAAAAAAAAAATAGATACTCATTCACAATTACAATATGAAAATAAAAAGTAATTATACAATAATATCATAAAAATAAATTATAGAGACATTACAATATAAATAGTTTTTTTTGTTTCTTTTCTCAAAGTACATTGCAAATGTATAAAAATAAAAATTTGTGAAATATATTATATATTTTTATTTTTGCTGATGCTAAATGTTATTATTTTATTTATTTAATTTTCAGGTATATATTCATTTATTTATTTATTTTTTATTTTAGATATTTTCATCTTCTAACTTACTGATGGGCTCTGTTGGTTGTTTACCCGTATTTAGTGAAGGACAATGCATTATTGATGGTACTGGTGTCGATGGATTCTTTGGTGGTGATGATGCTGGAGTCTTAAATAATAGTATTGTTGTCATCTTTTCTAAAAATCCATCTAATTGTTTTAATGATAATGCATTATGTAATGTTTCTAATGGACGTATTGGTGGAACACCTCCAAAACCTTCAAGAACTGGATACAAACAAACAAAAAAAAAAAAAAAAAAAGAGGGGGAAGAAAAAAAAACTTCCTAAAATATGATAATATTAATATTTCCTGAAAAATTTTAAGAAAAATTTATAATACAAGAATTTTTTCTTTTGATTGTGCTTAAAAATTAAGCCACAGATAAATTTGAAATACGTAAGTTGTAGAAAATTGTAGAAAAATATTGAGTAAATATAGTCAAAAAAAAAAAATAAGACATTGAATTGATGAATTTCATCAATTGACGATCATCTAACACGTTTTCAAAGGTGCACGTACTGATTACAAGAACGACTTCATGGATGTAAATTATCTTCAATAATTTGATAAAAATTAACGTGTGCTTTCGAAGGCTCTTTTTTCTACTTTGATTGAATTGTGAAATTTTGCATTGTTACCATTTTCAGATAAGAAAAATAAAACAAATTAAGCATGAGCCATTATCCTTCATATTTCATCATTAAGTTCATCAAGTTGATCAGTTCAAAAACAAACATTTTAACCCTGTGCAGTACGGTACACGTTAATTTTATACACGTGGGGTATTTTTTTTTTACCCCTGAAATCTTGCACTCACTGATAGTAAGTACACAATTGAGGCGTTTATTTTGAAAGTGACATAAATCACTTTTTTTTTTTTTTTAAAAAAAAGGAGATATTTGAAGTTTTTTGTTTTAGTTCCCATCGAATTTTTATATAACAGCTTAATTTCTGATGAAAAATTCTAGGACATGATATTACCATAGAAAAAGAAGATTCTGAGGTGAGTTTCTGTATGGTGATGGTGATAATCGCCTTTTATGGTGATATTACCTAATAACTCTGAAGTTTATTTTAACTCATTTTTCACTAAAAGTGACTTAGGCCACTTTCAAAATAAACGATTAAATTGTCAATTGACATTTTTTTGAATTTTTTAAACAAAGAAATTATCCTGAACCAAATTATACTTCAAATATGTATTGCATATTCTCAGCATACTTTTAGGTGGTCTATAGTGAATTAATTTAAAATTCTAGGAGCCTTCTATTCCAAAGACTAATTTTATCAATAATTTTTAGTCAATAAAAATAGTGAGAAATGCCAAAATGCCAAAATATTTAAGAACCACGAATTCGCTACACGTTAAAATTATAATAAATTAACCTAGAGAATGAATTTAGTAAAACAATAAAAAAAAAATTGTAATTTACCTGATGGTGTAGCTGTACTGGGGATCATATCCCTTAAATTTGGTGCTGATGAACTACCACTTATAACAGCAGTACTAAATAAACTGTTTGTGCTGGTCGCAATTTTTTTTCCAAATCCTCCGAATCCAAGCATTTTAAAATAGTTCATCTGGCCGGCAATGCTGTGCCGTTGACGTCGTGTCGTACTACCCGCAGAAGAAGCTGAACCAGAAGTTGTTGGTATGGTTGTAGGTGTGTCTGAATTATGTATTTTATCGGTATTTTGATGATGAGGTGTTTGTGTTAATAATATTGAGGTAGAAGGAGATGATATGATTTTAGAAGGATCAGAAGGATATTTTAAGTTAGTTATTGTATTATTAAAATCAGTTGTTTTTTGATTATTATTATTATAAATGGATGTAATTGAAGAATTTGTATTATCCAATGATGGTTCAGTTATAATTATTGAAAAATTATTATTAATTTTATTAAATTTACTATTATTATTATCAAACGTATCAACAGAAACAGAATAAATTGAAGAATTTAATAAAATATTAGAATTATTATTATCGGTGTCGATTTGTGATATTAAATTATTTTTAATATTTGATATTGTTAAATTATTTTGATTAATAAATGATTTTTGATAATTATTATTATCTAATAATGATATTTCATTACAATTAGATACATTTTGATTAGTTGAATAATCATTAGAATATAAATCTAGTATAGCTGGAGCAGAACATGATAAATGATATGTATTTAAAAATGTATCATTATAATGTTTTTCATGATTGTTAATATGATCACAAGATGAAAAAAATGTTGTTGCAATTGTTGTATCAGTATTAGATATTTTATAATAACGTGAAATTAACATTGATTTATCATTAATTAATGAATATGTAATATGTGGTGATGATGATGATGGTAAAATTAATGTAGATTGTGATACATTATCAATATTGTATCGATTATTAGTTTCAGATATATTATCAATATCATCATCACATAATGATGTTAAACATGTACAAGAAATTGGTCTTTCATTTGTTGCAAGTGGTGATATACAAGCAACTTGAGAATTTATATTATTATTTTTTGAACGTTGAAGTAACAATAAATGTTGTTGTTCTTCAATTTTATTTAATGTTAATGGTGTTGTGGTTATTGATGATGATGATGATTGTGGGGGTGGTGATGATGATATTGTTGAATCCATTGGATTTAAATTAGAATTAATTTCAGGTGATATTGGATTTATTGAAAAATCAATTTCAGATAATGGAAGTTCATTTGTTGAAGTTTCAATTTTAAAAAACCGTGTAACATCTAATGATGATGATGATGGTGATGATGGTGTACTTGATAATAATGATAAATTACTATTATTTGCTTTATCAGAATTTATTTCATTAATTTTTTCATCATCTAATTAATTTTGGTAATTTAAATTTTGAATGATATATGATTTTTGTTTTGTTGTTTTTTTTTTGAAAATTATCAAAATGAATTGTTAATTTTCCATTTGAATGGGAAAAAAAAGGGTTTATTAGTATTTTCATTGCAAAAAAAAACAAACACATTCAATTTTTGTTTATAAAGACGTAATTTTTCATTTGCATTTCATTATTAATTTATGCATAACACACGAATACATATACATAAAAATATTAGAATAACATATAAAATGTTAAGAAAAAAAACCAACATTTGTTGGTTGTTTTAAGTAATTAAGATAAATCATTCACATTACAATAATTTCACATAAATTACACACATTGAAAATGTGTTACAAAATTTAAAATGATAAACGGTTTTTTTTTTTAATAATTTTTTTTTTTTCAATGAAAATAAGAGAGAAGAAAAAGAGAATAATAAATAAATTATACATTTAGACATTAAATGAGATAAATATTATTATTATTATTATTTTTTCTTTTAAATTAAAGATTTTCTTAGAAAAATAGATATTTGTATTTTAGTATGAATTTTTGTTTTGTTTTTGTACAACTGACACTGCAAACATTTTTTTCTTTATTAAAATTTAAGTTTAGTTTAAGCATAATAACAAATATGAAAAACAATCATAAATGACACATATGGAAAATAATTATGCTATATAATTGTTGTACAACACATAGGTATATAATAGAAATTACACATACACATACATTAATAAATACCCGTAGTATAGTAGTGAAAGTTTTTCAATGTAATATAAAACCATGCTTTTTGAAAATAAATATGAAGTTTTCATGTAATGAAAAATAAATGTTTTCATACATTTTGAGTTTCTTTGTTTGGAATTTTTTTTTTTTTTTGTGGAAAATGAAGTAAGTGTTGAATTTGAGATTTGAATGAATTAACTTTTATTTACCATACCACACATAATTCTTTTTTTTTGTCAATATTGAAAATTTTTAACACATATTTTTTTGGATTCTAATAGAATTTGTTTCAACATTTCAAAACGAAGCATTAAACCTCCATTTTTTTCATATTTCACATTAATAAATAATTTTGCATATTTGTAGCATACTTTTAGGCTTTTTGAAAATCAATAATTTTTTCCTGAATCCGAATTTAAATTTATTAGTCCAAAAATATTAAATTTTTCTTCTTAACTTCACAAAAAAATCATTTGAAACAAATTCATTAAAATCACAAAAAAAAAACACACACACACACCTTTACATAATGAGAAAAACAGTTTGGTGTTAGAGGAAAAATAAAAATTACGAAAAAATGAAAGAAATGACAAGTGTTTCACAATTAAAAATAGAAAATTTATTTTTTTTTTTTTTTTTGTGTACACAAAAACCAAAAACAAAAGAGTGAAATATAGAAAAAAATTTTAAAAAATTCATTTTTAATTTTTTTCATTGAATTTGCTTCTTTTTTTTTTTGTAAAGAATAAATCATATATGTATAAGCTTTTTAATTAACCAAATGGGTTAATAATTAATTAAAATTTTACATAATTTTTAATTTATTCTTTACAAAAAATTTCAATTAAAAATGAAATTTTTAATATTAGGAATTTTTATAGAAGCTTCATTAGCCATTCTCAATAATTGCTTTTTGAATAAAATAACAGTAGATATCAATTTTTCAATGAGGTTTTCCACTTAAAGGCTAGTTACATTCAAATTTGTGACTTTAAAATGGTAAAAAAAATTATTTCGTTTTTTTTTTGCCATTAAAAGTCCTTAAAACAACCTCTTTTTTTAAATTATTTTATTCATTACAATATTTCGATCTCAGCTAATGAAATTATTACAGGATGACGGCAGTTTAGTCATAGACACGGATATTCCCGGCCAGATGCACATATTTTTCTTATTTATTTATTTTTTTTGTTATTTAATAAAAAAAATTTTCAATTAATAAATTTACATTTTTTTTTTTTCAATAAAACAGAGAAAAAAAAATTAACTTAGAATAATAATATAATAAAATTTTATAAAGAAAAAAAAAATGTTTTTAAACTAAAAAAATCTTCCCATTCCCTGCTCATGTACAAAATTTACTGTTATAACACTCTACCATACACCATTGAGAAATTTTTATACACAATTTTTTTTTTTACAGTTATAATACAATAATCGAAAATAAATTTTCGAATAACGGAACAGAATTATCTTTTCCCATGTAAAATGTATTATGCAACTTTATTTTTTTTTAATTTTTCCTATTGAATTTACAGTTATCAATTCTTATACCCTTAATTAACTGAATTTCCCCTTTTAATTTTTTTTAAATTGAAATCAATTTACAGTAATTATTTAGCGGATTCATTTCACGTTTCAATTTGTCGTAAACTTCGTAGTCTTTGCAGTTATCCAGTTGTCGTAGTTCATTTCCATACATTTGGAAACTACGAAAGTTTTGAAAAACTGCTTTGAATGTAAAATGCTTCGTGGTTTCTAACTTTTTTCCTTTTTTAGTTTCGTAGTTTAAAAAAGAAAAACAACTATACATATGAAAAATTGAACTACGAAGAAATTTGAAATGGTCGTTCATGTCAACTGAACTACAAAATTTCAAAACTAAAAAAATTACAACGAACTGGAGCACAATTTTGTATCTGTAATAATGTAATAACGTAAAATGTTTACACGTTTACACAGACTTTGAGATTCTTTAACTATGTAAACGTTAAGTCAACTGTCAAAAAATATGTATAGTGTAAAAATATTTTTTGAATATGGTAAATAAGATTCAGCACTTATACGTTACATATTTGAAACGAGAATCGTATTTTCATGTACAGTGTAGTGTAAAAACGTAAAAATTGTCGTAAACATAAAATGTAAAGTGTTTTTAACGTTTTACATATCATGAGATACAGAATTGCGCCTCTGAAAAGTGAAATGAATCACCTATAATTGTTATTATTACACAACATATACTTTTAAAATAAAAATATTTAAAATAATTTCAGAGCAGCGTAGCATAAGCGTTTTTGTGAAGATATTTTTATACCACTCAAACAATACAAGAAAAAAATCATAGAATTTTTTCTTGTATGATTAATTTTTATGCATGCTGTAACACAACAACAGAAAACAATTTTATAAAAATCAATTACTTTTTTTTTTCTGTTTTCTTTTTTGAATAAAATAAATTTTACCATTAAAAATACCACCTTTTTCATTATCAACGAACATTATCATCATCAATATTTCAATAAGAATTTTATAAAAATAATTACCTTTATGATTCTTTTGTGGTTGTTGTTCATATGATCTTGATCTTGGTTCTGGAGGATCTGGACTTACTGCACGATTTTCATCTAATGAACCAGCCTTACTATTATTATTATGTTGTTGTGATGCTAATTCTTCACTTAAACGTTTTGCTAAATCCATTGCTTCATGTCCACAAACAGTATGATGATGTGATATTGGTATAGGATTAGATTGTTTCATACGATTTGAACGAAATTCAGTTTGTGGTAATGCTGCAACTTCACTAACTTCTTCTGGTGATGATGCATTCTATGTAAAATTATTTTTTTTTTTGTAATTTCAAAATAATAATATTTAAAATAACATAAAATAAAAACGGTAAAAAAATAATAAAATGAAAACCCATATTTTAATTACTTCACTAGGATTTTTTGAATTTTGTAAAGGAGGACTATCATCTAAATTGAGATCATTCTCTTCATCGATACGTGTTGGATTATTATGATCTTCAGGACTCTGAAAATTAATCAAAATATCACCCTTTTTTTTTTTTCAATTTAATTAAATAAAATTTTAATTGAAAATTTTTATTCTAAAACTTCAAAAGGAAAAATAAAAAATACTTAAAATTTCCTTTTTCAAAATTCTTACAATTTTTTTTGATTGTGCAGATTCATTACGACTATGAGGACGAAAACCAGGACCAGGTGGTAAATTTTTTTGTACACAACAATTAACTCCCGGACTAAAATGTAATTCAACATGAAAACGTTCTTCTGATGATGGATCTTTTGTTGGATCTTCATATAACATAATAACAATTTGTGACATATAATTTAATTCTGATACCATTGAAATATATTCCATGGCACGTCGCCATTGTTCATCGGTTAGAACATCTAATAAACCACCATATCTAAGTACTGTTAAAAGTGAATGTACATGACTTTCACTTGTAAAATATAATCGTGTTCGTACATGTCGTCCAGGACTTGAAACTCCATGACTATAACGTGGATTTAAACGATTTACACTTTCATCACCAACTTCTTCAATATTCCTTTGAAGATCTGCTTTAATTTTTTTAAGTAATGGTGTACATATACCCTGACCAATTGTTAATTTCTCTTGCATTGTTAAACCATATTCTTGTGGTATAACAATATCAGCTAAATATTTTGCATAAATATATAATTCTTCAGCTTGTTCATATTGTAATGTATGTTGATTATGTTGAAGATCATATTTAATACAATCATAAATATCTGGTATTTTTGATATATCGAATGCTTTACTTTTTGTTGAAAAATCTTTTTCAATTTTTTCCCATCTTCGTCCCATTAAATCCCATGTTTCACCATGATATAAAATTGCATCTTTAGTTTTTGGATCTTCTTTTTTAACATTAATTACAGCTAATAAAGATTGAATTAATGAATGTACATGTGCAAAACATTTAACTGGATTTTTAACAAAATCCATTGCTTGATTTATACTAATACTATTCCCTGGATTAATTGCTTCACGATCTTCTTGTGTAAAATCACGATCAATTTGCATTAATTCATGTAAACGATTTTTAGCCCTAAAATAAAAATTCATATAAAAACTACAATTTTTTTCCATATTTTTTCAATGATTTTTTTTCTTACATATTTTGATATTTACTAGAATCACAATCATTATCTAAAAGTCCATTTGTATTGGCACTTTTTACCATTTGAACAAGAATCGGTGTTAATTCTCCTTCAAGAGCTAATAAACCTTTTGCAAAAGCTGCTGCAGTCATTTGAACACGTCCCTCATCCGAAGCGTAAATTTTGAGATCATGACGAAATGTTGAATGTAATCTAAATTAAGGTGGAAGAAATTTATTAATTATTTGAATTTTGAATAATTTTCTTTTAAGACAAAATATATGTATACCTTAAAAGACCTAATCCTTGAGTACCCGAATAATCATGTCGTCCTTGTCCACCTGGATACATACATCTAAATATTCTTCCTAATTCTTCAGCTTGAATACGTCCAGCTGGAGTTAATTCTCCACCCCATTTTAAAATAAGTACTAAAGATGGTTCTTGCGGTGAATCTAATAATTATAAAATAAATTCACTCATTAAATTAAAAGATTTTTTTTTGGTAACTAACGGATTAGCACTTCAGTTTTATTTAAAATTAGCATATTTAATTTAAGCTTTCTTATTCATTTTAGACGTCCAAAAATTGAATTAGCCAAAAAAAAAAATTTGAATCCTTTAGTCGACAATAACAACGTAATACATATAATTATCATGTTTTGTCAGTGCTGTGTTTTATGACTTGACATGATATCGTTCAGAGTCTACCAAAGGATTAAAAACCACTTAAAGCATTTTTATTATATTTTAAAAATATAGTTATGTACATAGATATTATCACAGCAAAATAAAATGTATTTATTATTTTTTTTCTTTGGATATTTTATGAATCATTATATCGCACAGGGTGTAATATTTCATTCTTTGTTATTTACACAATTAAAAAATTTTTTTAGTAATAATTAGTTTGAGCTTATAACAGTCCAGATTACAAACAAAAAAAAGGAGGAATTTAAAGAAAATGAAACAAGAAAAAATAAAATTATATCGATTTAGCGCAAATTCAAAAGACTGACATCAATGAAAGTGAGAATTTAAACGTACTGCTAGATGAACCGTTACCATCATCCGAACTAGATCCTCTTGGTCTTCCTTTCGGTTGATATTTCATTTGGACTTTACGATTAATACCAGAAAAATGTCCATACCTAAAAAAACATCTAATTTGTAAGTATGTACTCTCTTCTCTCTCTCTCTCTTTATCTCTTTTTGTTCGCTTACATTTCTAAAACAGATTTTAATTGTTCTAATTTTCCTTGTTTCTCTTCAATTTCAGAATCTGCAGCTTTTGTTTGAATTTCAGCAAGTAATGAACGTGCAATATCTAAAATTTCTTGTAATTGTTTTGGTCTTTTCAATTTAACATGTCCCTGTTTATAACCATCATATTTTTCGAAAATTTCAAAAAATCTATAAATCAATAAAAAATTCATAAATCAATTATTTTTGTAACATAATTTTTTTTTCAAGTATTTTTTCTAAATTATATATGTATACTAACTTTGGATGACGAACTTCAACTTTCATTTTTTGTTTTGGTGTTCTATCACCATGTCTTATAACTGCAACAACACATCGTAATTCCATCATTTTACCAAATGTTGTTGGTACAATTGGTGGATCATCTAATTGAAATGGTACCGACCATGGTATATGAAGTGTTGGTGTTAATTCACGTAATATCATATTACCCAATATTTTAGCACAATCATCATAATATTTATTTGAATTTTTAACAAAACTAAAACCATTCACATCACACACATATGATTTACCATTCGCTCTAAAAAATTGAAATAAAAAGAAGAAGAAGAAAATTTACGATTAAAATTAATCTAAAAATGTTGTTTTTAAAAAAAATAATAATAAATTTTTTTACCTTAATAAATCGAAACCACAAACAGTTTGTTTAAATGCTAAACAAACTTTACGTGATATTAATTTTTCAGCATTATTTAAAATAACTGGATAACGTATTTCTTTTCCTTCACTATCTCTTTCAACTTTACCATCTAATGCTGGACTTTTTCTAGCTTCAGCATGTGCATAATCTGGACCAACAGTATATACTTTAACATCCGTACCTGAAAAATATACTGAGTTTTACAAGTATTGCTGATGATATCATTCAAAAGAATTTTTATAAACGAAAATATGTATATAAATTTTTTTAAAACTTTTTTTTTTATTTGATTTTTTATTGTTTTTATTTTGCAAAAGGTCATAGAGCAGCGTAAAAAAAATTAAAAAATAAAATAATTATGTAATATTTATGAATGAATTATATTTATCTAAATAATGATGATTGATATTATGGAACAAAATGATTTAATTCTCCAAAAAATGATATATGTGTTCTTCTTTTTCACACACTGAAAATTTTCGTTAATTTTTGTTAATAAATTAAATTAAATTATACAACAACAAAATATTATTTCTACTTTGAAAAAAAAAATTAGTAATTTTAATACCACCTAAAAATGTTCAGTAGGTGTTAAAAGTTATGTTCTAATTACTTTTTTTACACTTATCATATATCTACATTACTCGTTACATATTAAATATTCAATAATATTTTAATTATAATTTAATTTACTTAAAACTAACTGTAAAATAATTTAAAAACGCATAGAATTAAAAATTAACTGTTCCATTTTATATTTTGTATTTCATTTTCAAAAACTAAAAACGATGTCCGTTTGGAAATAAATCAAAACGAAACTCGATTTTGGAACGTTTCTTTTTTAATTTTTTGTTTTCAAATAAAAAAATAAACAAAAAATCAGGTCTATTCTTGAAAACGGCACGGCGTAAATAAGATTCGTTTCATCTCATCGTTTCACCTTAGTGAAAATTTATTCTGCTGGAAAACTGGAAAAGAACTGCATTGTAGTTCAATTCGTTCGTTTTCAAGAATAATCTGAAAGTGAACTTGTTTCACTACGAAGTTCTCCCAGAATACGAAACTTTAAATTCGAATCGAATACCATTTTTATACGTCGTTTTCAAGAATAGCCCTAAATAAAAAATGCACATCATAAAATCTAACATTGTAAATTATTTAATTTTATATTAATTTCATTTTAAAATAAATTCAAAAGTATAATTTAATACTTCACCAATTAATTATTTGCATATTCACATTTTTTTTTTTTTTTTCAAATAAGTTTATCATTTCGTGAGTTCATTAGTTCAATTGCATTTATACATAGTAAGAAATAAATAAAAATACATAATATGTACATATATACATAGTCCTGTAAATATTTTAATGGAACATCATCACATTTGAATATTGAGCCTACAATTATTATATTTATTTCAATTGACAAAACAATAACAAAAAAAATATATATTTTTTGTGCACATTAACGTTTTTATTTTTTATTTGTTTTCTAATTTAGAATTTTTTTTTATTTGTATTTTTGTATTTTGTATTTTTACCATCGTTATGATCATTATTTAAATTCCATTTTAAATATCCAGCTACTAATGGACACTTCCTAGCTTCAGCATGTACATAATCAGCTCCTACTGTATACACTTTTATATCCAATCCTGAAATTGTACACTTTAGATGTAAAAATAAAAAAACGCTAATTCACACTATTCAAATATTTTTCATGATTTTTATTCATAATTTTTTTTACTTTACTATTATTTTTTTTTTTAATTTTACTTTTATTTATTTATTTTTTTTTTTAACCTAATATTTATTTTTACTTTTATATAACCTAAATTTAAACACCTAATAATTTTTAAAGCGTAAATAAAAGCAGCAGTTTATTGCACATTTGTACAATTTATTTGTTAGAGCGAGATAAAGAAAAAAACATGTTTACATGTACTCATATTTGATAATCATAATTAAATTATTGTTAATGATCATTTAATTATAATTGTTTTATTAATTAAACGGAAGAGAGATTAAAGAAGTAAAATAAGAACCGTAAGTAAATAACATAAAATAGTGTTTTAGTCAAAACAAAACCAAAAAAGTTGAAGTATTCTCGCGCATGTCTTACATGTGTTAGTAATCTTCTATTATGTATACATATACGAAAGAAGAATACAGCTGTTTCTTAGAATTTACAACAACAAAAATGCATGTGTGTAAGTATCTTTTTTTCTGCGCATGTTTTTCTAGTATAATACGATACGATTCCTTAACTTTTTTGGTTTTTACTATATTTTGTATTCTACCGGAGCCGATTATGATTTTTTTTTTTAATTTAAAAGAATTAATTGTGATTAATAAAAGCCACATGAATTTATTTAGTAGAATTTACATTAACAAAATGAGTACATTGACATACATATGTAAATAGGTACATGGAAAATAATGTATGGTACTTTGTGCAAACATAAATACGTGCTTGTAAAATGAACACAATGAAAGGGGAGGGGGGATAAGTTTTACATTGATGTGAAAAATAATGAAAATGTTATAATGTTTATGGCTCAATTTTCTTTAATGTGAATTTAGGAGGGCGTTTTACGCTTTCACTTTACGCTAAATTATTACTAAAAGCAAATGGTAGGTAAACTACTATTTTCATAAGAATTTTATAGGTCTTTTCATTGACTTTAAATATTTAAAAAATGAAATTCATAGCAAAATAACTGGTGAAGTATACATTTTTTCTTGTTTTTCTTGTTTTTTTTTTAAACTCTATGTAAAAAAGTAATACATAATTCAATTCTAATATAAATTAAAATCAAACAAAATTCAAAATTATTTCTGACCATGAAGGATCCATGGAATTTATTCCATTAAATTGGAATTTTTTTTTTTTAATTTTTACTTACTTACCATTTTATATTTTATGCCAAATTAGTATTTTCAAAAAGGTTCTTTGACGACAAACAATTACAAAAGTGCATGTATTTTTTTTTTAATTATTTTATAAAATTGATAAATTTGTAAACGTAAGTAAACTCAGCTCAGCTTTTTTTGAAAAGTCTAACTTGGCATATTAAATAACACCTTAATATTATGACTCTATTATATACGACGAACGTTTTTTTTCCACACAAAAGTCCATAATGCTTTAGTCTTATTTTAAAATTTGAAACATAAAAAACTACTCGAACAGATTATTGTAGTCCTAAATTTTAGGTGTTACTTTTAATTTCAATTACAAACAAAAAATTTGAAAAAAAAGGACATGAAAGAAACTTGAAAAAAAAAAAATTAAATTAAATTAATTAAACTAAAAAAAAAACAAACAACAAAACAAAAATGTTTTCTGTTTAAAATTGAAAAATAAATGCATTTATCATGCAAGGAAAATAAAAACGTTGATGTTTTTTTTTTTAAGGAAAATAACAAAAGGAGATTCAATTTTTTTTTTCAATCAAAAACAAAAAATTTCGAATTATGAAAAAAAGAAAATAAAATTTGATATAAAACCAAAAATATCCTTTTTTTTGCTTTCATGTAAAAAAAAAAAGAAGAAAACAAAATTTAATTACTGGTCCAATTTTTGGGCCGCCCAATGACAAATAAGTTTTTTTTTTTTTGTTTGTTTGTTCTATATTCCTAAAAATAAAAGATAAACTAAGAAAATTTAAGATTTTACAAGAACAATAATAACAACAACAAAAATAAAATAATAATTTTTTATATGAATTTTGAATAGAAAATGTTTTAAGGTGTGTAATATAACGTGTTTGTGTGTGGGTGTGGGTGTGGGTGTGTGTAAAAAGAATATATGTTTTAGAATGTCGAATATAAATTATCTATTGAACATTTTGAATTAACTAGTAAAAGAACATCACAAAAGCATGTTAAAATAGCTTCCTTTTTTTAGTGTTAAAAAAATTGTATTTGTTTTTTTTTTTTAATTTTTTATATTTATAAATTGATGCTTACCATCAGTTGGCATAAAATCCTCATAAATAAATGAACCTGTCTTTCGAACTCTTGATTCTGGTGAATAAACACTACTACGGCTTCCAATCTAAAATGTACAAAAAATTAATTATCTTGCACTTCATTGGTTTTTTTGAGATTAAATAAAAAATATATAATAAAGTTTATTTTACCTTTCGAAAAAGCCTTTGACTACCACCACCTGCTGATGTTGGATAATAAATGTAAATATTATGATCTTCAGCTGATACTGGTTTTTCAACAAATGGTTTATTAAATATAACACCGTTAACTTCTACATGATCTTCAGATTCAATTAAATCATGTTCTAAAATAGATAATTTTGAAAAGAAAACATATTTAGCTACATTTTTAAACACACAAAGAAAAAAAGTGAAAAATAATTAAATAATTTTACTTTTTGGATCTGGTGAATCACGATCTAATACTGCATAACGTGGAATTTCAATTCCTTCACCTTCTAATATAGCATAAACACGTCTTCTATCTTGTATATCATATTGCATATGTAAATTATTAATAACATATGGTTTTCTTAATTGTGCATATTGTATTGCTTTATCTAATGGAAAACCTTTTGAATGAAATGATATTAAACAATCACAAATAGGCCAATTTTCTACAGGTTCCTAAAAAAACATATAAATTCAATTAAAATAATTTTGTAGTATAAAAAAGGAACAAAGGTCTTTAAAAAAGGAGAATTATTTACCTTAATTATCACATCTTCTGTAAATACTATAATTTTAATATATTCAAATTCTTGAAGTCGTGTTAAAATTTCTTTCATCGGTTTCGATTGTGTCTTTTTAGCCATTGCACAAATACCAACATTAACTTGTTTACCAGAATTCGATGATCCACTACAATCTGAATCCATTCCATCATTATTATCTCCATATGAATCGATATCACCCTTTTAGGTAAGAAAAAAAAATTTATATGAGTAAAATTATCCAACTATAGTAGAAATATGTAAAATAGATTTCTTTAAAAAATAAAACAAAACCAAAAAGAAAAACAGACAAAGAAAAAGACAAGAAAGAAAGTCAGTTGTGTAAATTGTAATATATCAAACAAACAGCAAAAATATGATTTTATAAAATACAAAAAAGCACTTTAAAGTGTATCCGTTAGCTGTAAAAATTGATTGAATCTATATTCTATTAAAATATGCTATAAAATTGAATAAATAAAATAATAATTTAAATGACTTTGTTATTCTTATTCCTTTCTCATTTAAAATCATCCTCCATGGTGACCATGGCCACATTTTTTCATAGTCTTTTTTTTCAGTTTAACATCAAAAAGTACAAATTCAAAATTACAAACTCTTTTCGCAGGCGAATTTTTGATTTTTCGGTACAGAATTTTGCTATTTACTCCCAGTAGATTATTATATTATACACTAATATTGATATCATTTGGAATTTACTAAGTGATTATGAGTTCACTTTTCGTTCATTTGAGCTTCACTAGAGTTTCACTCTTTGCGTGATTTTCTTCTAAAATTTTTACTTCAGTGAATTTAAAAGTTCAGGGGGAAAAAAATACACACAAAATGAACTCATAGTGAATATTAAATTGACATTCACATAGTGAGTACTTGTGCACAATCACAATGAATACAAAACGGAGAACGAGAGCTGACTTTACACTCATTAAGTGATTACTCTCTAAATTGTTTATTGGGCTGTGCTACACTAATTATAAACATAAACGTCACTGTTACAGGAAATGCGCGAATTAAAATGGCAAGTGAATTCAAATTCACACTGATTCAAAACTGGTGTTCCAGATTTCGTACGTTTTCATTGCTTTTGAAATTAGAACAATTCACACTAAATTCTATAAAATAATTGGAACGCAATTTTTTTTATATCTGAAACAAATTTGGGCCTCGTTTGAATTTAATATAAATTAAAAAACTCTATACACTTGAAACCTGCTTTCTTTACTGTTCGACTACACCTAGGAGCAATTTGGGAGATTTTATTAAATACTACAAAAAAGATTTTCTACTCCTAAAGAACTCAGTGCTCTTCATTGAACATAACTAATATTTAAAGATAAAAGAAAAAGAAAAAAGTCTCCTACAACCATCTGGAGCATTTTTAATTGATTTTTAGCAGATAAAACGTTAGCAATACGATTACAAACAGTTTCATGAATGAATTTACTTAGACTATGAAATCAAAACATTGATTTATTCATATTCCACTTAAAATTAAATTTTGAACTATGATTTAAAATATGAAATTTTAATTTCTCAATAATCCTTAAAACCTTGAAAAACAAAACAAGAAAAAAAAACTTACATTAAAGCAATCATCACAAAAACATAAATCATCATCAAAAATTTTTAAATCTTCTGTATTACTGTCATCTGTTTGTTGTGTATCACTACGTGGTCTTCTTCGAAATCTTTTTAAACGCCACCAATCTTTCAACCAAGACCATTCCATTTTAAAAATTTATCAAGTATCATCTACTTGATAAATTTAGTAACTTTTTTAACAATTTTTTCTTTGTTTGTTATTGTTAAAATTATGAATTTTTGGTTTTTATTGAGTGATTCTGTTCAAGATTTCAACAACTTATCACTTAAAATTCATGCAAAAACTCTATTTTTTTTTTAAACTAGCAATCTTTTATTATCACATCAAAGTATTTAGATAAAAAAAAAACGATCATGTGAAACACATATTTATTCAAGGTGAAGGAAATAAAAAACAAACATTAAATATTTAAATACACTAAATCACCGTTTCAGATAATCTTCCATGTAAAATTTGATTTATTTTTTTTTAAAAAATTGTTCACAAAAAAAACAAAAAAATAAACAAAAGATAAAAACAAAAAAAACAGAGATTTTAAAGAACATATGTGATCATGACATAGAAAGATAAACATTTAACGTGAAAATAATATTTATAACACATATCAAATATTGTAGATTTTATATAATATTTTATTTAATAGGTAGTATTAAATAACAATAAAATATATTTTTTTTTACATTTCTAACTCACTTCAGTCGAAAAACAAAAAGAAAATTATATAAGAAGAACTTTTCTTTTATTAGAGAGAATAAAAAAATAAGGTGAAACTGTATCAAGTTCACATTAAGTAGAGAAAAAAAAAGATACAAGGATACCTTTCTTTTTTTCTACAATTAAAAATTAATAACTACATAATAGCCATTCATATTTTCAAATGAAAGTACGTGTATCACAGTGTAAACTAGTACTTTGCATTATAATTAGTATAGAAAAATTGAGAAAAAAAATTATCTACAGTAGCTTTTACTTAGAAAAAATGTACATTCATATGTGATATACATAATATGTGAATATATGAATGTGAGCAATTAATCATTCATAATATTTTATTTCTAATTTTAAACATTCTTTTTTTTTTCAAATTTGTTGTTTTTATTTTTTCCTTGAATTTTATTTTACACCTGTTTACTTTAATTTTCTTTTTTTTTTCTTCTAACAAACTTGATTGCCACTGCAAAAACTTATTGATTTTAAAAAATTACAAAAAACACACAAAACAAAAAAAATTGTTTTAAATTAACAAAATTAATTGATTATCGTTTTGTTTTAATAGAAAAATTTCATTTAAAATTTACACAATTTATCAAAAAATGTTTAACTAATTAATTAATGAAAATTTCTAATTAACACCTTTATTTCGTTTCTTCTACTTTGTTTTTATTATTTATTTATTTATTTTTTTAAATCAACTTTCAAGGTAAATGCATAATTAAAATCTAATTTTAAATAACACAAAAACCAATTCCAATGTAAATAATTTCCTTTTTTCTTTTTTTTTTCAATTATTATTCTTAATTATTTTGGTGTGGAAAAAAAATATATAGAAAATTATATATTTACGTTCTTTGTCGATCAACAACGAAATATTATTATTTTTAATATGGCAGAGAATATGAATATTATTGTGATGTGATGTGATGTATGATGATTGTATGTATGATCGTCACATAGTAAAAACTAAAAAAAAAAAAATTTTAAAAAGATTTAAAAATATTTTTTTCTAAAAATTCAAATGAACACATCAGAAGACCAACAAACGACAACTATTTGTGTAGAATTTGCGACAAAGAACACAAGTTTTTCTAATTCTATTTTTTTTGTTTTACAGTTTTTCAGTTTTTATTATTTGTTTACTTGAACTCGCTCGCGTGCGTTGAAAAAACAGACTAATCGAAAAATCATAACAAAAATATTAATTTAAATTTGAATTTTATTGATTAAAATTATCACTGGCGAAAAAAACAAATTTGTTTTGTTTTTTTTAAATTGTTTTTTTGAATAGAACTTAAATTATATGCTCGATTAATACTGCATTGAGATAATAAAAATTAAGTACATATATAATTTAAATATTGTTTTGAAGTCGTCACTCAAGATAAGAATTAAACACACATAAGTACATAATATATAAATTAAAGTAAAAAAAAGATAAAATTGGGTGATTTTTGCACATGTGCAAATGAATAATAAATAAGAAAGTAGGAGAAATTTATTCATATTATGACGACTAACAAATTAAGCTTGAAAAAAATAGAAAAATTTTATATATTTTATCTTTGTTTGTATTCTTTATGGAAGATTAAAAAAAATATATATCTAAGATATAAAATTTTTAATATTTTCGATTAAAATTATTCGTTATAAGAAAATTAATGAGAAAGCAACTACTTATGGAATGAATTTTCAAAAACTGACTGTAGTAGCACATAAATCTTATAGAAAGTATAGCTCCCCAGTTTAATATTCTGTTTATTTCCACTACAATAAAAAAAAAAATAATTAATTAATATGCAAACGACATGTAATTAAGAAGTGATCACTCTCATATAAAAGTAAATTTACACAATTGTCTTATGAAAAAAATACAGAAAATTCAAGCCTATATATTTTATGTGCTGCAATTTTTACAGTAAATGCACCTTATTATCGTCAGTTTCAGATTTCTTCTACTATTTTATTTACTGGAGGTTGAGTTGAGACAAAAGAAATTAAGTTGATTTAACAAAACCGTTAAAGTTTAAAGAATTTCAACACGCTGATTCTGTGACTTTCTGGTGGTAACTGGTAAGCCATCTTATTTCATACTTTTCTGAAAAGTTGTTTGAAATCCTTTTTCTCTTTATGAAGAGCTTTGGAAAAAAGCAAATAATTTCGGGAATTTCCACTGTGAAGTGGTGATTTTCATTTAAACACTTTTATGTAAGGGCTCAATTACAAGCGTTCAAAATGATTCATTTTAAATTGGAGGAATTTCGAAAATTCACCATAGGTAGGTAACATTTTGGTGCTGCTACCATATAAGTAATCAAATCAACAATTGAAAAAAATTGATTACTATGGTAATATAGCCTTTACCGAAAAGGTAAATACATATTCGAATATAGTAACTACCTGGTTAATTTTGGTAACTGGTGAATTATCGAAAATAATAGATTTATTTTTTTTTATTATTATTATTATTTTTGATTATTACGAAAGCTACCATGATCAATTTTCGAATATTCCCTTGTTGTTACAATATAACTATAGAATAACTATCTCATGTCTATAGAAAGTATATAAATCGAATTCCCTTGAAAAATAAACCTCTTTCATAAAATTTTTGAATAAATATAAAAAAAAAATATCAAAAATTACACATAAAATTCATCAAAACTTTCATTATTTGTTTTTTTAAAAAAGCATAAGAATCCACGCAAACACAAAATTTAAAAATTGTTACTTTTCTGTACTTCTTTTTTTCCTGTTTAACTTCAAATAAGTAAGTATTTAGTAACTAATTCAAAAAATGCTTGAAATTTCATGCATAAATTTACATTTTTAATTTGCAAATCTAACACATTTCTAAGAATCAAAAAAACAAAACAAATAAAACGGAAAAAACAAAAACAACTATCTAATTAAAAAAAAAAAGTGTTTATCCAAACTACAATATTCACCAAATATGGAAAACATGAAGTTCGAAAATCAAATGTAGTCGCTTCCGTTTCTAAAATACATAAAATAAAAAGTAAAAAAAAATGAAAAAAATTATGATATTCCATCAATAAAATGATCTATTTGAAAATTGCTACCAACCAGTAACAATTGGCATTTGTCCTGAATTATTAGGAGAATTTATTTTCGATTGATTGCCTGAAGACATCATTTTGTCCAAGCTGTTTCCCATTTTCTTTTAATCACTTTTTGTTTTATTTTTTTTCTTTTCTTTTCTTTTATTTTTTTTTCTTTAATTATCGAAAAAAGGCACTTATTACAGTCTCATTCAATTCAAAATTTTCTCAATTTATTAAATTCTTGAAAATAATAATTTACTTTATGTCTTCTATTTCATTTTTCTTTTTAATTATAAATTTTTTTTTTTCAAATCTGAAAATTATTCATAAGAAAAATATAAAAGTAATTAGGTATTTAATGAAATTAAACAAGGTAATTGGAACACTTATATAGGTTCCAATTACCTTGGAAATTAAATAAAAATTGAACTCGTGAACATAAATATTTATTCAAATAAATTCCATGAAATTGCCAAGAAACAAAATGTTTTTTTTTTATTATTTTCCAATGAAGTCCAATTACATATACATTTAATTTAAATGATGTGATGTGATGCAACAGAATAATAAAAATGAACATACACAAACAATACAGTTGAATATTTGGACACAGTGAAAAATCGGTTAATTGATATTCAATTGATGAGCTAAAATAAATACATAATAAGCGAATTGAGTAAAAACTAATCATCTTCTCTTTTATTTTATTCTGTTTCTATTTTATTATCGTTATGTGTGTATCTTTTTAAGTTTTCCGATGCATACAAGATAATTAATTTCAATTAAAAAAGTGAACTAATGATCAAAAGTCCACAATAAAATATACTTCAAAAGATTGAATACTAAAACAAGTAATCATTGGAGTTCATAGTCAATTTTAATATCGTAGTTTACTTTTGGAAGAAAAAAAAAATATTGGAAACAAGTACATTTAATTTGAATATATGCAAATTTATATTTTGATTATGAAAAGACCTAGAAACTTCATACTTAGCTTAGAAAAATATACATCTGGGCGGTAAGATCAGATCAAATAGAATAAAAAAAGCCGAAACTTTTATAGTGTTACAATGTTTCCACGGTGTTTCAACACCAATTTCAGTTCTACCATTCTATTAGAACAAATACCTATTTTCTCTGTTTGTTGTAAATAAGATGATAAAGAACCTTCTATAAGAAGGGCTTATAACCCTTTGACTGGCAACTGAGAGGTGTGTCGGCACGGTTTAGTGCTATTTGGGTCTTCGGAAATAATCCAATGAACCGCCACTTCAACCTTCTATAAACTAGACTTTTAATGTTCAATTCTATAAAATTCTTATTAATATCCCTTAAAAGATCAAATATGCAAAATAATAAGATTGAATATGAGTGTTCAACGAACATCTTAGAAAATAATCCAATAAATAATTGCCACAGAAACATTACAATCTCTCCGTTTTATCTTTACTTTTCTCTCTCCTCCTTACGAACCAAAGCCGTTTAAATTTAACATCTCAAATTTATGTAACTATGTACTTAAGTATTAGCTCGTAGTTTAATAAATTCAAAGCTTGTTACTAGAATGACAACTTCTTTTCTCCGATAAGCGATCAGTGATCATTTCCTTTTTCTTCAATGCCCAAGGAAAAGAAAAGTAAGTAAATAAAAATTATACTCCTATAAAACAAGCTGGAAATAGAATAAAAAATTTCGACTAACATGTGAAACAAAACAGTTGTTTTGTATCTGAGGTATAAAAAAATATCTGATTAGAACTTAGATACTGATTAGTTTAGAAGATTAAAGAGACGTTCTTTGAAAACTTGCAGTATCATCCAAACGACTGTTAAAATGATCCAAAGTGTTTATTTATTCATTTTTTAATCTGATAAAAAACGTAAACAGCTCAAAACGATTTGGAAAATTTTGTTCTTTTCTATGTTTGGAATCAGACTTTTCGCAACCATACATCTATTCTACTTTCTACACCACCGCCATGGTATTTCTTAGCAAAAGAACAAAAGTAGGTCAAGAAATAAAATTGGGAAAACAAAAAAGTTATTGTCTACTTAAGCTAAAATGCTACATACATACAATACGTAAATTTTCAAACAAAAAATAAAAAGAACTTAGTTCAACAACATTTAAGCAGCTAACTAAATTATAATAAAATTAAAAGTCATCAAAAAATCAATAAAAATATCTATTTTTAGACTAATATATAGTTGTCTAAACAAATAAATCAAGAATAATTTAGATACATGTGTGTACATAATAATATCGATTTTGTACACGATACAAAATATATGTTCTATAATTTCAATTTTAACACATTTTTAATGATAGAACGTCATTACACTAAAAAAGAAAACAAAACAATTAATGTCTAAAAAAGTATTATATAAAATTATTTTTTCTTTTCTTAATAAGATTTAATTTTTGATATTATAAAAGATCTAGATAAAAAAGTATGTACCTACTTTATTGGTTGTTTTGTGTATTTTTGAAACTTTGTGTTAGAAAATTTAAATTAAAAAAATTTTGTAGAAAATGTAATAAAACAAAATTCAAAAGAAACAAATAAATTACAAATAATTACATTTCCATCGTGTCCAACATAAAATCCAGGACGGCTAGCTTGTTTTAAATCCTGATATCCACTTTCCAATTCAGTATATGACATTACTACGGTTAATTTTCAATATTTCCCTTTTTATTAAATTTCTATTGTTTTTTAACCTTTTGTCTTTCAAAACTTGAGAAATTCAATTTATCATACTGGGGACTGGGGACTTGGTACAGTATGGACTTTTTTTTAGAAGTAAAAATGATGATGTTGATGGATGGTATTGATTGTTGTTGTTGTAATTTTCAATTGATTTTTATCAATTTTATTAAAATACATGTGAAAATGCCAAAAAAAGAAAAAATCTTCTCGTTATAAAATGAAATCACATTTATGAAAATAATGAAATAATAATTATATTACAACAAATAATTAATTATTTATTATTAATAACTTTCATTTTTTTTTTTAATCACTTTTTTCTTTTTTTATTGAAACTAGTCGCCACTCGAAAAAATTAAGAAATTTAGAAATGATAAATAAAATATTTTTAAAACACTTTCCCTGATATTTTTCTTATATAATAAATTCTTTAATATTCTTTTTTAATGTGTAAGTTAATTATAATTTGCAAAATAAAGTAATAAATTAATTAACCCCACACGATAGAAGATACAACCCAGATTTATCACAAAATTTTCACATGTCCAATGAAAATTATAAAAATAAAAATACACCTTTGTTCAATAGTGTTAACGTTCTTGTTTAATATTGCTAAAATTCTATAATTTCAAGCTGATTCAAGATGGTCACTCTCTGTTAATTCACCTTTTTCCCTGACGTCAATTGAATCAGCTGTTCTGTGTTGTGCCAGCTGATTACTGATTACACCCGGCTAATTGGTAAGTGTGGGGATTTATTTTGTAAACAAACGAAGATGTAGAAGAAAAATCAAAGATAATAAAAAAAAAGAATTAATATAAACTAAGAAGGTTTGAGAGTGAAGAGGTTTGAAGTTTTTGATATAGAGGAGGGGGTGAGAACAGTGCCCGGTCCGTTTGTGGGGCAAAAAAATCCTATTTTTTTTTTGAAAATTTTGTACAAGAAAAACAAAATGTTTTATGGTAAGTACGATATATTTCCTTTCTAGATAGAAATTATAAATATGTACATAATTATCATCAGCAAAAGTAATTCAGTACATGTAGTTTAAAAAACAAAACACTTACGAAAAACATTTAGAATAGACCTTTTCCATCAAACAACCAGACCTTTTCTTGAAAACAAGTGATACGTGTACGTTTTAATAGATTTACTCTAGTCATCGTCAATGTTGTTGTTGTTTTTTCTGATGAAAATCTGAATTAAATCGTAACAGGGAGGAATTAAATCGTAAATTATAAGACTTACATACATATGTAGGTACATACATTTTCTTTTTCAATATGTTATGTACATTCAATCAAGCGTTAGCGGAGGATGAGGTTCCAGAATCTCTTACTCCCCGACAGTCTTGTTCTCTGGTGGTCCTTCCACTTCCTGGGCGCCTCATAAGCGCTCAGCAGAAGCGCACCAACAACAAGAGTAACAAACAGAATGGTACCAGTTCCGGAGGCGGATTCAGACCATTAGTAGATCCGATCAACTGTGTCTGTATGGGCACAATTGAATCGGTCTATGTACTACATTCAATAGCTCCATATAAGCACGCATCTAAAACCGTTCACTGTACCAGTAAAGCTGTTTCAACTGAGACATGAGCTAAAAAATCTCCATCAAGCGCTAACGAATTTTGTTTCAAGGTGTGATTTGGTTTCCTCTAATGTCCATGTATGTATCTTTTTTCCACTTTGTAAATATACACACTCTACAAATTAACCAAGTAACCACTTGAATTTTTTTTAATTTCTCCATTTTCCTTCGATTCACTTTACAAATTAAAAAAAATCATATTATCTGAGTTAATTCAATGAAAACGTAGCAACACATATTTTGTTTGTTTGGTTACCATTCATTAAAATTATTGGAAACTTTTAACTAGTTGTTAAAATAATAAATTAACAAATTTTATTTTGAGAATTTTAAATACAAATTCAAGCGAGAGAAAAACAAAAAAAAAATGAGTAAAAATATTGAAAATAAATCACCTTCATCAAATACGAAAATATTAAAAACATATAAAAATGGAACTCCATCAAAAAAACCTTTGATTATAAGTTCAAAAAAATGGAATAATGTTTTAAAAAGTTTCAATAAAGGTGATGGAACACCATCAGGAAAAAAGGACTCTAAAGAAAAGAAAACACCTAAAAAATATTCTGAAAAAGTTGAACAAAAACCAAATCAGGCTATAATTGAAGAGGAAAAATTAAAAGCTAAAGAAAAAGCATTAAAAAGTAAAGTATTTTATTTAAATAATCTTTTTTTCTTTTTTACTTTCCTTTCCTAAATTAAAATCTTTGACCATATTATGAAATAATACAGATGAGCAAGAAAACAAGAAACTTCAAGAAGCTGAAGAAAAAATACGTCAAGAAAAGATTGAAAAAGCAAAAACATTGATTATGCAATTGAAACCTGGACCACGTGAATTGGATAGTGCTGCAATTTGTAGTGAAGTGATGAAAGGACGAGAAATTCAAAAATCTATTAAAGCTGAATTTGAAAAAACATTAAAAGAAAACGAGAAAAAAGAAGATGAAAAAAATCAACTTCAATATGAAAAATGGTTAATGGAAGATCATAATGAGAAAAACGAAAAAAATCAAAAATACAAAGTAGAATTATTGAAAGAAATTGAAGCTAAACAACAATTTAAAGTTGATTTTATTAAAAATCTTCAAGATTATGAGAAACAATTGAAAGAACAACAAGAAAAAGATATTAAAGAACAAATCGATCGAGAAAAATCAATTTTGGAACGTAAAAGAGAAGCGATGCGTAGAAGTGCTTTAGAAGCCATGAAAATGATGGAGCAAAGACGTTTGCGTAAGTTTTATTGTCTTTTTTTATTTCTTGGTAAAGATTTAAATGATGAGCGTTGAGCTATTAATTGTAAGCATTTTCAATATAAGTTTCGACCTCGGAAAACATTTGTAGGGCTTTCAAAACTAGTTTCGGTTCAATTCTCATCATTTTCTGCACTATTGTCTGGTTTTTGGACTACATATGTGTGTTCGAAAAAATAAAAATATCAGGGGCTTAAAAATGATTAAAAAATATTTAACTGTCTTAGGTGAGAAAACTGAAGAGGCTATAGAATCAGAAATCGCTGAAATATATAAAGAGTCAAAAGAAAATATTGAAAAAATAAAAAAAGAAAAAGAAAAAGAAGAACAGGAGGAAAAAATAAAAAGAATCGAAGAAAATAGTAAAAGGATGTTAATGGATAAATTCAAAAATGATGAAGATGAAGAAGAACGACGTAGAAAATTCACTGAAGAATTTCATTCAAAATTGGATGCTCAAGAAAGGGAAAGAATTGAAAGAGCAAAAAAACGTAAAGCTGAACGTATTAAGGCATATATTGAACAAATGGAAAAACAAAAACTTGCAAAAATGAGAACTGAAGAAAAACTTAAATGGGATATGGCATGTCGTTTAAAGAATGAAGAAGTTAATCAAGAATTTTATAAAGTTCAAATGAAAGCAAAAGAAGAGAAAGCAATTCGAATTCGTACAATTCTTGAACAACAAATACGTGAGAAAAAATTAAATGAATTACAAGAAAAGGAAAAAAATAAATTATGTGATGATCGAACTTCAAAAGAACAAGAAGATAAATATTTTATGGATTATGCTGATAAATTAGTTAAACATGCTAATAAAAAAGAACGTTCAATTTGGCCAATTGTACGAGCTGTTGAACAATATAAAAAAAACAATTATATCGGTATTGAAAGATATACACCACGTCATTTAAAATCAAATATTCCAATTAAGAAATTAGTATGTAAATGTCAACCAACAATTAAGCCAGTAATTAAATATGACAGAGATGAACTGAAACAATTAAATCCATACATTTTACGAACAAAACCAATACTATGGGCATAAAATTGATTTTTTCAAATATCTGTAATTTAATTTTAAATTATCATTTTATTTTTCATTGATTTGTAAAAAAAAAAATTTTATCATTTACTCGTGTTTTTTCACATTGTGTTCAATATTCATTTTTAAGGACATGGGTTTGTGTCTTATGTCTAGAGCGTCTTTCGAGGCGATCTACAAATAATTTTTATACTTTATAATCTAAACAAACAATCATTTTCAACAATAAAATTAATTACCCTTGATATTTAATTGCTTTTGTTTTTAATATATTTCTATCTTTGGCAATAATATCCATTCGATCTTTGATACTGTATTGAAAAAATATTTCATGAAGCTTCTGACATGCTGAAGTTAACTGTAAAATAAAAAGAAAAAAAAGATTGCAATATTACTTTGGATTTCAGTAAATTAATAGCTGTTTTAAAAAGTCTAAAAATGAATTTAGTAGGTGGTTAAAAAGTAAAAGGGGAAATCAAAATATGACATCACATCCGTAAATGAGGGTCATTTTCAATGATTTTTCACAGAGTTCAATTATGTACGTATTAAAATTTGGCTTGTTAAAGACCTGTTAACAAAGTGCTTCTTCAAAAATGAATCGCTGTTTTGGTGATGCTAATGTTCTTCTGTTCGTGATGCGAAAACATAACTTGTTGCTACGACAACGCAAAGTTTTTAGTTTGCGATGCAATGCTATTACATGACAGCTGAATATTACAAGGAATTTCGAATACTTGATTTGATGCGATGCTTTTTTGAATATGTGACAAGCATCAGAATCGCATCAGCAAAGCAATGATTTATTTTTGAAGGTTGGAGAAGCCTAAAAAAACACCTTTAGTCATTTTCATTAATTCATATTCGATTCTATCAGCTTGAGACTTAGCGCTCGTTTTAAAATTCAACTGTTGAGTACCACACCATATGATGAATCTACCTTGGTTAAATTTGTATTTATTGGTACTAATGTTTCTGGTGTTTATTGAAACATCGAAACGAGCGCTTAAATTTACAAGCTTGTTAAAAAGACAAGATGAATAAAAACTTTGTCAATCTTGATAACAAGTGTTAGAAAGTTTGAATAAAAGAGGTCTCAGTGTTTGTAGACTTGATTAAATGAAATATTTCATAAATCTAGGTAAAGACAAGCGTACTTTAATAAGCTTAATTTTTATAGTCCATTGAACGCTTCATACCACACCTGTCCGTGTTAGCTGCTGGCTGGCTAATTCAATAATCGAAAAAGCTCATTTAGTTCTAAAATAAAATACCTAAACTGACTGGTCTATTATAAAATTAAACATAAAATAATAATAAACAATAAAAAAAAATATAATTTAAAATTACACACCTGTTGCAAGAGACGTGCTTTTAATTTAATATTTTCCTCAGAATCATCATATTTTGTTTCAATATGTAAATCAATAACAAATAAAAGCGTATCATGAATTGTTTGTACAATCCTTTGAACATAATCAGTTTTAAAAAGCCTTCGTACTAAATATCCTCTCACATAAGCATTGATTATTGTTGCTGCTTTTTCTTGCTAATAAAAATTTTAAATTTCCCAAAAAAATAATAATTAAAAAAAATTAAAAGTTAAAAAAAAAGCTAACGGAAAATTTAATTTACTCGCTACAATGGCCATCTTTTTAAAAAAAAGTCGTCATTCTTATTTACCGTTCTATATAAGCGAAAGCTCCTTAAGTCAATCGAAATTTCATGTCTTAAAATTATTCGAATTTTTGAAACATTTTTTTTATATTTATTTTGAGCGCCAGTTTCTTTTCGTTTTCATAAATTAATTGTGCCGAAAAAAGAGCGAGTAAAATAAATTTTCCAATTTTTAAAAAAATCAAAAATTAATGACAGAGTTAAGTCAAAAAACAACATTTTTTTTCATCATAGACTAATTAACAGAGGTTCCTCTATGAAATCTTCCCTCATAAGAGCCCATTAGATTAGAAACAGTGATAGAAAGAAAACTAGAAATTGTAAAACAGTTAAAATATTCGAAAAAAATTATTATTGTGAAAAAAATACATGCATTATGAATTTTTTGTTAATAAATTTTTATTGCTCAACATATACAAAATCTTATATGTAAGGCACAAATTACATACATAAGTTCTTTGTTAGTGGTAGTATCTATAAATATATAATTAACAAATTTATGTATTTATTAATGAAAACTTACTTTTTTACGTGCATTCGAATTTCCAAAAATTTTTGTTGTATCAATTGAAAAAAGTCTTCGACGTGGTGTACTTTTGGCAGAATTTAAAAATGAATTATTTTTAACAGGTGATAAAAAATTTGATACAGTATTTGGTCGACATTTATTTATAACATCATTTGAAATTATTTGATGATTATTATTTAATAAATTCAATTCTTCAGACCATACTGATTTAATTGATGAATTCGTTGATGAATTTGTAATTTGAATATTTGAATTGAATTTTTTTAAAAGTAATTTTTGTTGTTTTTCAAAATTATCTTGTAATAAACGTTGTTCTCCTTGTTGTTTTTCAAGTAAATTTTTCATTTTTGAATGATGTTTTTTTTCAATATCTACAATCATATCCTGAATATCATCAAAATTATCTAAACTAGCTGCTGTAGCAGGACGTTTTGTAGAAATTATTTGATTATATTTAGTATTATTTTTGGTTGTTTGAGGAGTTGAAGTTTGTTGATTACCAATTGGACTACGACCTTTACGTTTTAATGATGGGTTTGATGATGTCCTTGATAAAGGTGTTTTATATTTTCTTACTGATTTAGAAATTTTTATTATTTTAGTATCATAAGGACTTTTTTTATGTTTTGTAATTTTTATATTTTGAGAGACACTTGTTACACTAGTTTTTGGTGATAATGTGTGAACAGATTTATTATCATTTTTATCAAATTTGTCAATTTTTTCTATAAAATTATTACGATTTACATCATTATTTGATTGAGATATGATTTTATTGAGTTCTTCACGTTTACATTTTACGATATGTTCAATAAGAGCATTACTAGGTGATTCTAAAGTAAATGAATTTGAACGTATGATTTTTTTCTCATCATTTTCAATATTGTTTATTGCAGGACTCGTTGATGCTCGTTTAGGAAGAATACGCTTTTCTTGAGTTTTATTTTCCACTATATTTTGATTTTTAAGCTCTTTCTTTGGAGTTGGTGGATAAATTGAAATTGAAGGAATCTTTCTTTGAAATGATTTCATTTCGATTAATGGTGATTTTGCAGGACTTTTCATTCCTATGCTCTTTGAAATGTTTCTGTCTTGAACAAAATCAGATATTTTCAATTTATTCTCAATTTTAGTTTCTTTTATTTCACAAATTTTATCATTTACTGATGATTTTTCTAATTCTAAATCTATAACTTTTTCCATGGACGGAATTATAAGAGTATTACTTGTCACATCACATATAAATAGATCAGAACGTTTTAAATGTCGTAAAAAATCTTTATCATTTCTATGTTCTATTCTAGATTCAGTTGTTTGTGGTCTTTTATAAATATTTGAAACTTTAAGATATTCATTTTCAAGTAAAGGTGTTATTGTAATATCACTTTCTGCATCAGTATGATCACTTCTTCTTGAAGAAATATTCCTTGGAATTAAATCTTCATGTTCTTGGTTCACATTAATACTTCTTGGAGAACTATTAAATGAAATGCTATCTCCACGTTCTAAATTTGTTTGAAATTTTCTTTGAGAACACTTCTTTCGTTCATAATCTTGATCTATATTTCTTTTCTTTGGAGAATCGAAAATATAAGAATCTTCATCATTTTTCTGTTGTATGACCATTTTTTCTGATGAACTTTCTTTTATGAATTCACTTAAATCTGTACTAAAATTAATACTTGAAGAACTTATTTTACCATATGAAGTTTTTTCACCAATATCATCATGCTCAAATTTTAATTTCATTTCAATAGCTAAAGCAAGTTCTTTGTAATTTCTCATTTCTTGACGTTTTCTTTCAGTCATCTACAAAATTCCCAACAAAACAAAATGTAGAATGCTTAACAAAATCTTATTAACAAAAATTATCGTTACGGTCTAATTAATTTTTACTTACAAGTGGAGGTAAGATTGGCACACCATCAATTTTGAACAAAGATACATATTTATTTCGTGATTCCATTGTTTTTTGTTTTTTTTTGTATTATTTTTATAAATAAAAAAATATATTTATTTATTTTTAATGAACACCAAATAAGTATTTTGTATAAAAAAAATAAAATAATTAAATTTTAAACGAAATTGAAAGTTTGTTTTCAAATAAATGTTTCCAAGGCAATAAGAATGACATTTCTCACCGCCTATTTTTGTTTACAATAAACGCCATGAAAATATGACGCCTGACGGTGATAATTGATAATAATAATATTATATAAAAATGTAAGAAAATAGAAAAGTGATAATTGTTTTGTTTATAGCATAGATGGCGTAGTGCTCTGCAAGAGATGTGCAGATGTATTTTATAAAATTTTAGTACGTTTTTGCTACGTTTTAAAATTTGACTACTTTAGTCGCCATTTTTCATTAGGTACACTAACTGAAGATAAGGATTTATTTTGGCGGCATTTTATTCAAAAACATCATATTTAAATATTTTATTTAATTGCTTTGCTACTTCCTAGTTTTTGTGAATCGTGTGATCGTTTAAGATTTAAGTAACGCTGATATTATTTATTCACTTCACAATTGGGTGTCTGCGAAAAAGTATGTACTTCGAATATTATACAAAGTATTTTTCGTATTTCCATTGAAAAAAACAAGAGATTTTTTAACTCCTCCAAACCATATGGCTAACATGGGAATAGTGTTCATATTATTCTGTTAAATTTCGCAAGTCATGCTTTATCATTATCATACCTGCGTGTATATGTAAAAAGAACTATGAATGTAAGTGTACATGCACTTTGAATTTAACGAATAGAGAAAAGTCCTTGATTTTCTACTGAAAAATCAAGAATTCACCCACGGTTAACTTTTGTTTAAATGTGCCGCAACGTATAGGGATTTCTTTTTGCTGTACCTACTTGATTAGCACAAAGCACAGCATTGGTAATTGATGCATGCGTATAGCTATGAAAAAAAGCTGGAGAGAGTTATGGGGGCAGGAAAAGTGTGTCGATAGACGCCAAATTTGAATTTTTGTAGATTATAAGAAGGGGAAACACATGAGATCGCGTAGGAGGGTTCCACAATTTAAGATGTCAGACAGAATTCAAAGGTTTTACTGGAATATCTCGTGTTCCTGGGGAATACATATATTTAAAAGGCATAATGTTTTGAATTTACTTAGAACACCTATTATTTTGATATTTTTTAAGATAAATTCACAATAATTGCGGTCTTCAGCTATCTAGGCCAAGCTCATGTCACAACATATTGATTAAAATTACAACAATTTCAGAAAAATACAAACATTTTCAAAGAAAATGTAACGTCTCGGTCTCATCAACCGTAAAACAAAAGTACTTGTAACCCTGCAGTAACACAAGTTCGTTAAATTATGACCAACAACCAATTTATGTTATATTAGCTTTTTTTTTTATTCTTGGAGTCCTTCAATAAAGGAGAAGTAGTTTTTATTTATTTATGTTTTTTCTTTGCACTATCGTGCGCCTATACATATGTATTAATTTAAAAAGTAGCTTCAAAGCATTTTTCTAAAAAAAAAATTGAATTATGTATTTATTTTCCTATTCTGTATATATTATATATTTTTTAAAGTCCGAAATTAACAAAGAAAATCTTCAGATTTTCATAAAGCACATAATATGATTCAAAAGTTGTATGAAAAAATATTTAATATTTTTTTTAATGACTTTTCAAAAATGTTACCACAAAAAGATCTTTCTGTGTTTTTCTAATCCTTTTTAATTAAATTCAAAAAATATATGGGGTGTGTGGTAAAGAACACAGATATCATAAAAATGAAAACATATATAAAGGAACGAATTTCAATTATGATTCATATGCTATGATATTTAATATTTCTAAAGACAGATAATTGAGGAAAGGGCTTTTCAAATCCTAAGTACACTTTTAAAGTGAAAAATAGCTATAGGAAAACATATTTTTAATATATTTGCTGTGCCACAAAGAAATCTTGTTATAAGTTCCTTATTTCGGTTTCTGTTTTATTAGCAATTTAAATTATATGTATATGTGTTCAGTTTAGAATCACAATTTCTACTTTTTAAAGTTTTAAAATGAAATTTTCAAACAAACAAAATAGATTCTTCTAAAATTAAAGTTTTTGTGAGGTTGTTGATTTTTTTGTTAAATTGAATAAAAAACTGTAAAAAAAAAGTAATTTTCTAATTTGAAAAGAATTAAATTTCGAAATAAAAAAAAAAAATCACCGTTATTTTTAATTTTTAGAATTTTTTGTCTTTTATTACATGGTTTTTTTTTTTTCAGATAAAAAAAAAAGATTTATGTGGAAAAAAATGCATACACGTTTTGTTACATTTCATTTTTATTTGTTTTTTATGAACATGAAATACTAAACTATAAAGTTCGTGTACAGAAATGAATATATTTTTTTCTATTAACAAAGGGTAGTGTACCTATATACAAAAAGTCTTTGTCTCTTTATTAGTTTTATTTTTTTTTTCTGTATAGTTTTTATATTTATTTTTTTAGTTTTCATTTTAAATGGCACTAATCATTTAAAATAAAAAATAAAAAATCTTTTTACATTTTTTTTTTCAAAATTCATTGAAATAATTTTCACGTTCATCTCATAAAAAATATCTTTCATTTTCTTTTCAAAAAAAATTTTCTCTTAAGCTTCATCGAAAACATTTCATTTTTTCACAACCTTTCTTCTTTTTTTTATTTTGATTTTTTTCAAATTCATATACCGTCAATATATTCTTAAACCTTTAAAAGCCGCATTAAATAAAATAAGGGCTCTCCTTTGTATGTACACAATATTTTATTTATTCAAAAGTTCTTTTATTGTTCAATAGTGAAAAATGTATATACACAAAGAATGAATAAAAGAAAGAAAAAAAAAGGCATTTATGTCGTTACTAACATTCCAATCCATTAAATACGATATAATATACGTCATGTACATTCAATGTGTATAGTAAAAAATTTTTTTTTTATTTTCTAATTCTTATAACTCACACATGTCATGTGGTATGCAAAGCATGTGCTCTATAATATGTATGTACCTCCAATTCCCGCACTAAATGATCTGTAAAAGGAAAAAGCACATCATTCTATTGGAGACTAATCAATGTGAGAAATGGGATATATAGTGAAACCACCCACTATGTAATTCCTTATTGAACAATTTTAGTATAGCATGTGTGTATGTACGTATGTGTATGTATATACACGACTAGATAGGGCCCTTTTTAATTTGATGCCAGTCTGCGATAGTGCTTGATATGCTACGACGACAACAACAACAATGTTGATTTCGATTACCGATGATGATAATGATAATGACATAAAGCATCTTTAACTTTAATAGTACATAAAAATTAAACTTATAGCACTATAATAACGGTTTTTCCTTTTTCATTCATTCAAATTCATTCTTCTCGATATAATAAAATGCGTGAATTAATGTTTTTAATTCCATATGAACCATAGTGTATAGATTCATAGATTGATTGAATCATCTATCGCATGTGAAACAAAAAAAAAATCATAATAAATAAAGTGCCGTTGATGATGTTATTAGGATTCAGCAAGGCACAGGATATTATTACTTCAATAAGACTTTGATTATATTACACACATACAAAAAATAAAAGCCATCATGTAAAAAAAACTATGAAATTTCTTATGTACGAGCACATTGTATTGAATAATACATTAAATTTGGTTTTATAACGACACCCTCATAACACATGTTGTATGTTAATGCTTTATGATGACATGACTTTACATATATGCCTCCCTTTTATACTATGTATGTTAAGTAATATCTGTGATACGTATTCAATAGATGTAGTATAGAGAAAAAATGTTATTGGCAAAAAAATATAAGATACGGATAAAAAAAGGAAGAATACGGAGGGTATGATAATGGTACAATTGACGAAATTTGATTTTTATTTCAAATAGTTCCTTTGTTGATGATGTTGTAAAATTTACCATGGAGAAAACTCATATACTGAAAAAGACCTATAAACAGAAATGAAATCATATCCTTTTGAATTTTAAAGAAAATACATTTTATGTCACTGAAGAAGTATATGAAATATGAAGTTTCCTCTTCATGATGATGCTATATATGTACCTACAGCTCTTATCAAGGGTCCTTAAGACTACTCAAAACTACAATTAAGTAAACTTAAAGTAAAATTTGTATCTGAAACCTTCATACTTTAACTAAATTTCGAAAAAATAAAAATTTCAAATTATCATAAGTCCTTCTGATACTTCTAAAAATCTTAAGAAATTATTTTTAAAATCTTCAAAACAAAATTTCATAGATTGTACCACATAAGTTCATTCATTCTCTACATAATATTATGAATTCTATTGATGATGTGTATTACAAAAAACTTTATCATCATAGTTTTAAGTTTTTACATGTATGTTTTTTTTATAAATGTAATAACATCATCAGGTAACCGAACCGACCGTCACCATGGATGATAGTTAACAACATACATTTTCTGTTAGTATATAGTATAATATGAAAAAAGTAGCAAAAAAATCTGATCCGCTATCATCATCCGAATGTTGTCAACTATGTCTTTTTTTTTTAATCTTTTACTTCTTGTTCATATACTCTACACATGTGTTGTTACTCTTTGAATAAATTTTATAACAATATGATAAAAGTTTTGTTAAAGAAAGAAACAAACAAAAAAAGTTGCCAAGATGTAATATATATCTAAAGCAGATATTTAGATACTTTTTACAACAAAATATATCATATCATATAGATACTTTATTTTGTATACATATGTACACATATATTTACGTTAAAGTTACGTTTACCATTCAACGACGAACAAAGTGGATTATTATTATTATTTTGAATCTTTTTTGTGCTATGTTGTTGATATAAATTTGATGATGGTATGATAGTAAGATGGTAACTTTAACTAAGTATAGTATATTTATATGGTAAATGGTAAATGGTATAGTTGATGTTGATGATATACTCATTCAACAACCATTCATCACAGAAGAAGGTGTTGTTGTTATGGTATAGTATATATGTAGTATATATGGATGAAACTAAAAATCAAACTGAATGATTTTATACTGTTGTATCTTGTATCTGTACGTCTATAATGTACTGTATTGTGTATAGTAGAGAGAACCATGTACATACATACATATATCTGAATCTGATGAATGATGTAAAAGAAGTGGTGGTGGTAAAGCACAGCAACCTTCGTCAACATTCGATATTGAATTGAATCAGTGCATCCGTGGCTTTTGAGTAAAATAGTTGGTTTGAAAGAAAAAAAAAAGCAAATAATAAAAGTTTACCCCGAAAAACCGTTTTATTTAATTAAATTGTGTCAGTTAAAAAAGATATTTGATTTGATTGAATTGAAAAAAGAAAAAAAAAACATAATCAAGAAATTGATTTAATGACATCATGATTAAAAATTATTGAATGTAAGAAAATAGTGATACCGTTATAATTAAAAAAAAGTATCTTTTATAAATCATCGACTTGTAATTCAAAAAGTATATAATTACTTTTTCTAAGAATTTAGTGTTTCAATTGATATTTAATTTCTTTTAATCTAGAGAGTGCTCTGTTACAAAGTTATAAAAATAATTTAAGAAAAAAAAAACAAATTATTGATTGGAAAATTAAATTTGCAAAAGCAAAAAAAAAAAAAGAAAAAGAACCTGTTGCTCACTTTAATTATTTAATTGAATTGAAGAAAGAAAGAAAATAATTGGTTTTTGATTTCTGTGAAAAGATTTTATTGCGAAAAAAAAAAAAAAAAAAGAAAAAGAAAAAAATATATCTCATGCTGTTAATTTAATGTCTTTGACTTATTAAGGTGTTTAACGAACAACTTATTTTTGCAAAAAGAAGAAAAAAAATTTAGATACATATATCTGCTTTACAGATATCTTTTTGCATTACCACATTTATAACTATCGGTATCTCAAATTTCTTGAAATTAACTTTATATACCATATTTCATTGGAATCCATAGTAATAATTTTCATATTTAACTCTTTTTTTTCTTTTCTTTACTTTATTTTAATTTATTTTTTTTTATTGTAGAAAAATAATTTCGTCCATTGTACACCTTTTTTGTTTTTTTTTTTTTGTTATTGCAATTTATTTCTTGTGATTATTCGGATTACAAAAGAAATATTACGTTTTTTATTGTGTGCTACTGCACATTAAGTTTTGAATATTATTTAAAAAAAAATTTGTTTTTTTTTTATATGCGATATATTTTTTTCTTGTCTTTTTTTTCCTTCTCATTGTGCAAAGTGTAAAATAAAAATAATAAAAAAAAAAAATTTACATATTATTCAGATTGAATTTTAATTAAATTTATAAATAAAAAAAAAATTGATATCAAATGGCATTATCGGTTTTTTTTTAATTAAAAGGATATTGATTACAGAATTCATTCACTTCTAAAATACGCATATATAATCAAATAAAATCAAAATTATATATAGTGAATATAATTATTTATAACTGTTTTAGTGGATCATACTTTTTGTGGGTGTTAAAAAAAATAAAGGAAAAAAATAAATATTTCAAAAATGTTCCCGGTAAGTTATAAAATTATTTTTTTATACAACAAAAATATATTTATCTCATTTTTTTTTTTGCTTTCTGGTTTTCGATAAACGTTTATATTACTCCCACTCCACTTGAAACAATTTGAACTTCTTATTAGATTGAATTCTAGAACATATTAAAGTTGTGTAATTTTTAGAGTAAATTTAATAACTTAAACTTTAATAAAAATAAGTAATCAACAAACAAACGTTAAAGAAGGCTTTCTTACTCGTATAGCTTTTGTGTGATATTTCAGGAAAAAAAATAGCTTCGAGTTGAAAAAGATATTTGTTAAAAATTATCTTTTTTAAATTGTCTTAAGATTCTCTTAAGTGTTTTTTTTTTTAAAATACCTTAAAAATTTCTTTTAAAAATACCTTTTTTGCTTTTGTTTTTTATAGAATCTATCATGAAATAAAATTTTGCTTCCATACACATTTTTCTTCGCTTCTTAAACTTGAATTGATACTTTTTCAGAAACTTATTAGATTTTCCGACTTTTCAAAAAAAGTTTATAACATTCTTAAAAATTTATAAACAACATTAAACGCACTTTACTTGAATGTATTTTTCTTCTTCTTGTTAGTTCAATACAAGAAGAAAAACATTCAAAAATAGGTCAATAAATTGAAAGAAAAATATATCCAAAAAAATGCGGTTTTAGTGTTTTTCATTTCGATCTCAACAAAGTGGGACAAATGCAGCAGATTGCTTTAACCTTGGTATTTCATCATAACAAATTTTGCTCTGCGAAAAAAATCATTTTTTTGTTTTTTAAATTCTTTCAATGAATATCTATATCTGTCTAATTTTTAACAAGACAAATTTTCCATCGAATAAAAGCTGAATGGTTCAGAACATGTTCATTTAAATAAAAATGCTTACTCTATCTTGGGTCTATCGTGTCCAACACATACAAGGCATTGATGAACAGAGTAAAAAGGAATCACGTAACAATTTAATTGTGGAATTCATAAGGACATTTTTAATGACATCATTAAATTATATAAAATTCCAGTGTGTCAAAAGGGTTTTATTTTATTTCTTGAAACATAAAAATTTGTTTTTTATGCTCTCTTAAATGTCCTTTAGAAAAAAAATACTGTCAGACTAGTCAGTTTTATGTCCATATGTGTTTATTCTTGGAATGTTTCAAATTATGTACTAAGATGCAGAATATCATGAAAATCCAGCGTTCCATCTTTCAAATAACTTTAAATTTTTGTTCAAAAATGTCATTTGAGATAAATAATGGGAACCATATAGTCCCCATAAGAGAATAGTAGTACTCTAATTTTGTATTATCCTTCTGCTTATCCTTATCGGTCGATTTCTGCTAGTTACATGATAAGAAATAGTACAAAATTTTTTTAGCAAATTAAAAGATTATTTATCAAGCGTTAAAGGACACTTTTCCAGTATGGTTCCTGCGATAATCAACTAGAAATTTAACTACTACATATTCGTTACTGTGTGGCGACACCTGATGGATAAGGATTAATAAAATAACACCACATTCTCTACTACAAAGAAAAAAAAATGATTACAAAAATACAAATGATCTATTTTTTTTGCCGTACTGTGAGTACCGTTATTTACCCTATATCATCATCAGGATATCCTGTTTTACATAGATCATCACGCAAAAATGATAAACAAAAAACTAATCTGCATCTATGTATGAAAATGACGTAATCATTACTCTCTCTTTTGTAATCAGTAATCACGTTTATTAATTGCATTTACGTAAGTACAGTACTATCTATCAATAATGCTCCCCTCCTTACAGTTAACATTCTTCTTGAAAGAACTCTTAAATATCAAACGTATACCTAATGATCTGCATTACATTTTTTCTATAAAGTGCAAATATATTACCTCTTTGGAATCTTGATATTTTATATATTCAACAATGAATTACACGTCTCCATAATTATAAAAGTGATACCAACATACACACGTATGTAAGTATATACATATATGTATGTATATGCACATCGAGGAGTGCACAGATCCATTTTTGATAAAATAACTTGATCTGAATTATTTTGCATGCATTTTATATGTTTAGTTAGAGCGTAAAAACAAACATTTTTTTGTTGTTGCTGTTTTGTTTTGTTGCTTGTACATACTAACATACTTAAAATATTATAGAATATATCATAATTTATTATTTTTATATTATATGAAGAAAAAAAAAAACCACGATCATTTTTAATATACAAGTTTAATCTACTTTTTAGTTTTGCTATTTACTACCACAATTTCATGATATCAGATATATGTATGTATGTACGTACTAGTTAGGTGTTATTGCATTTACCTACATATATGTATAATTACTTTATTAAAAAGTGAATTTAAAAAAAAAAAGTATATATGTATCTTGTAGATATATTATTACACACAGAATGCATTGAAAACCTTTAAATATCTCGAACTATTATTATCTAGTTGTAGTATATGTTACTATCAAGTTAAACAACTGGATTCACTTGAAGCCATTGAAGCTGTATATTTACAAGTTTCACATGAATTTTACATATATGTACCTACTTTCAATTTGATCATATGCATAAAATAAAATGGAAAAAAAATACAGTTGAAATATGTAATAGAAGATTCAAAGTACATACATATATTCAAATAACTCATATGTGAATTATTTATTAATTGTATAAAAGATAAATTCCATATCCACACTCTGTATTTATTTAAATTCCTGAGGAAAAAAACAAAATTTATTCAAATTTGTGTTTAGCAAAAATTTAAAACATTTTTTTGAAAAACAAAAAACAACAAACTAACAAGAAACTTAAAGTTTCGTATAGTTAAGCAAAAACCATCTAAAACTGTATCTTTTTTTTTGTTTAATTTTTTTATGAATAAATTCAAGTTCCTTGTATGAAATTTTTTTTTTTTTTGGCATATACGTAATAAAATTACATAATTCTTTTATAAAGTGTCATCAGATATAGAAATAGCAAATTAAAAAAGATAAACTCACACATACACACGAGTATAGTATGTAGGTACATATAAGTATATTTTTGTTTCTTTTGGGGGTTTTTTTCTAAATCAGATTATTTTTTGAATACAAAAATTTTATGCAAAAATTATGCAAATTATATTTAATGAATTTATAAATTTCACGTGGATTAAATTGTGTTTTTTTTTTTATTTAAATCTTTTTCCTATTATTGAAAAGACTTTATAATTTTTAATTTTTTCATAGCTCAAATATCATAACTGTTAATATACGTACATATACATATTACATACATACGAGTATGTGTGTGTATCTCATATGTTTGTTAAGCATATATTATGTGATAGAAGATGATTAATATTTTTCATTACAGATTATATTAATCAAATTTTTTTTAAACAAGTAATACGTGTTTTCATCTTGTGAAAGTAAAATTTTTTCTCGAATTATATTGAATAATTTTTCAAAAGTATTTTTTCATGTGAAGAAAAAATACATATATGTACATATTTATTTTCCAACATTACGGTAATTAAAATCGCTGAAAAATTAATAAAATTTGTCTTTACGTAATTTTTAACAAAAATTAGTGTTTTTTTTTTTTTAAATTTTGTACAGCAGAGGTGGAGTAATAAACATAATACCTTTAAACGCTTATATACTGGGTTGAAAAGCTTTAGATATAGAGAAGCCCCAAAACCAAGCTGTGAAACTGCGAATTTCGGAATGTCAGAAAAATTTTAAAAAGTTGTTTTTAGTTATCATTTTTTTACGCGAGTTTTGCAGCTTGTTTTACCCTATAACTTTAGTTCTAGCCAACCTATTTTATAATAAATCCTTCAAAGAATATCGTGGATAATTTGAACTGGTTCCAAGTATCAGAAACATAGAATCACAGATTTAGAATCTTTTTAAAAAGTGTATCGTGATGTATTAAGGATCATATTCGAAATATATTTAAGTCGTCATGTCACGCATACAAATTTAATTTTATTATTCATAATGACAATTTTACGAAAAAAGAAAGAAAAGAAATTCTCTAAATAATTTGCAGGAGTTAAAGAAAAATATAATTACACATTAGTTCATTCCAATTAACTCAATTAGCTTTACTCATTTCCATTGTTCATTATTTATAATTTGTAATATTCATTAAGGATACAAAAAAAAGTCTAATTTAGAAATTATCACGTCAAAATAATTATTGTAAATTTTACAAAAACAAAAAAAAAAGTCACTTTCATTTTATTAATTGAAACATTAAAAAAAAAAGTGATAATAATTCAAAACAAAATTCTTTAAAAAAAACAAATAATCAACTTTTCATATAACACCTTTGTTTGGTATATTAACTTTTTTTTTCTGTCGTCGTCATGAAAAACGATGAAGACTTAAAAAAGATGGAAAGCAGCAACAAAAAAAAAACAAGAAAAACATTGCAAAATAAAAAACTGAAGTAAAAAAAAAAAATCTATATTCATTTATTACTTTCATTTTATATATTCACTTATAAATACGGACATATGTACATATGTGTGCACAGACATATGTACTTTCATTTATACTTTACTTCAAAAGTTATTACATTTATGTATGAGGATTTTATGGTACGGTACGCTGATAATACGATGAAGAAAAAAAAGAGAATAAATTTTTTCTTTATTTTTTTTTTTTTTCTGAGATTTTTCTTTCAAAACAGATTGTTTTTTTTTTTTTCATTTTCACTTTAAATTTCTTTTATTTCAAAAGTTTTCAAAAGAAAACACACATACTTGGCATTTAATATCCTGTAAAAGTTCAAGAACATGCAATCACATTTGACATTGCTCTCTGTAAAAAGAAAAAAATAAAATACTTAAGCCTTAAAAAGGCAGAAAAAAATGTGAAGACAAAAAATATAATCTATAACCACAAGTTTGAATATTTTTTAAACAAGTTTTTCACTTTTGTAGTTATTTCTCAAAAATTAAAAAAAAAAATTGAAATTTGCCATAAGAGACAACATCAAAAAATTAATTACAAATATAAGTATGTTATAATTAATATCTGTATCTGTATTGAGGCATCACATATTATATATACTTATGTATCTTTGATATCAGCAAATTAAAACGGATTATGCAGATATATTGTAGCATCATCGTCGTCACACCACACCCCACACCATACACCGTCATTAATAATGACTTTAGCATGTTTGTATGTTCTTTTATGACAAAGTTATTCGTATCTAAATTAATACCGTTTCAGATGATTATCTTGATATATTGTGTTTTTTTTTTAATTAAAAATTTAAAATCTAGGTATGAGCCAACAGATTCAGTATTTCCGAGTTGTCATTTTTTAATATTTTTTTTTTGCTTTGTTTTATTTCACTTTTCTCATCATTGGCATTCTTTGAAAAAAAAAATAATAAATTAAGTAAAACAACACGTTAAATGTGTGTGTGTATAGAAAAAAAAAAGTAAAAACTTGTATGTATATTGATTACCTGAATGACCTTCACATTTCTTGATGGCATCTGATTTTCATAATATTATAAAAATCATTTTATAATATAAATAAAACTTTTATGCAGAATTAATGTATAGAGAGAATAAAAAAAAATAAGCAACATTCAATAAAACAGCAACGACATTATTATGTGATCAATTTTCAAGCATATACATATGTGTGTACCTACATACGTTTTACCTACACATATGTACATATGTAAATTCATTTTAAATACCTAATTCATGAGGAAATCAAGTTTTTTTCTTAACAAAAAACAACAAAAAAGTAAAGAAAAAAAAAAAAAACCAGAAAGAAAAAAATAAAATTAAATTAAAAGTTAAATAAAAATTATAACCGGCCGCCGGATCATGTTGTATCTATGTACCAACAATACTTCTCCTGCAATGAAGTTTTCTTTACAAAGTACAAAATCTTTTTATTTTTATAAAAGGATTTTTTTTTTCGAGAATTTTATTTTTATTATTTTTTTTTCTTCTTTCAATTTCAAGTAAACAACATTTCATTCTCAATAAGTTCATTACCTTTCATTTTTTTTTCTTTGAAAAAAATAAAATCAGAAAAAAAAAATGGTTATAAGGAATTTATAAGCTTGTGTATGAAGCTTTTCTGTGTATAAAGTAGATTTTAAAGATAAATGTCGAAGTTAGGCATTAATAACTTGAACCTTGTATTTTAGAAAATTGAAAAAGAGAACCAATAATTGTGTTAATTACTTCTTTTTCTTCAAGTTTTTTTTTTTTTGTTTTTCCTTCTGGAAATAAATCTTTGTAAAAACTTTGTTAAGGAATTTGTTTTCTTCTGTATCACTCCATGAGGGAATTATAGAACATCTCACAGTGTCAAAGACTTTCAATAGTCACTTATTTTTTTCTTAATTAAATTAAAAGGTAAAATTGCGAATAAAAAATTCACGAATGCTTAGTCATTCACTTTAATCAGCTAAAAGTTATCTCACTAAATCCAAGATTGAAGACCAAAACTCAAAGATTTCAAGTCAAATTTCAAAACAAAACAAAAAATATAAAGCAAGCCAATCTAATTTTTTTACTTTCAGGACAACAGTCAATAAAGCTTGTCCTTCAATGAGTGTTTATTTTAATCTAAACTTCCACGTGAAAATTTCTTATATTTTTGGTTTAATTCACTTGAACAAAAAAAGAAAAGAAAGGAAAGATCTGTTTCGCAAAAAAAAAAAATCTGAAAGTATCTTTTCCGAATGAATAATAAATAGATCAGGTAAAATGACAGCTTCCATACAGAAAATCCACATACATAATATGTATATGTCAAAAAGGTATTTTAATGCCAAACTTATGTACACGCTTGAACGTAATTTAAAAGGAAGTATGAGCCTATAGTAGACCAATCTAACTTTGAATAGAACCCAGCCAGAATTGAAAATATGAGAGGCGGTTTCTATTTCTTCCTTGTTTCCACAGCATTGACAGAAGTCGTGATGATCGTGAACAGGAAGTTTTAATATGTATATCTTCAAATTGACGATCCTTTTCGATTACTAATTGTAAATAACTTGGGAGTGGATAGATGTTAAAAATTCACCATTTCCAAAAACAAACAAAAGAATAATCTCCTTTGATTGTTTTATCAATAAAAAAAAAAGAAGTAAATTTTCAAGAAATTTCCTTTGAAAATTATTGCTGAATTTTTTTTATACTGGAAACTCAAGGTGTATTTTAAAATTGAAAATAGAAAAACAAAACCTTTGGTTACTTAATACATACATACATACATACTTTTTTTTGTTATTAAAATCATAGAGGAACAAAAAATCAAAGAATAATTAATTATGATAATTTTTTTTTTCTTTAAATTTTTTTCAATATAATTTTCATACTGTGCAACAATTAAGCAGTGCATACAAATTGTCATATTTTAATAATAAATTTCTATCAATTAATAATTGAAGATCTTTTATTTGAAAAGTAGGAAAAAAAAACAATTAATATAAATTCAGAATCACAAAAAACAATAATTACATTAATAAGCGGCTAATTGGTTTTGAATAGATAATAAAATTATTACTCACCATAAAAGAAAAAAAAAACAATCTTAAGTAAAAAGATATTAGTTTTTTCTCCATCTTCTTCTTCAAATTATGTGTCATTTATTAAAAGATGTTTATCATAACTGTAGAAAAAAAAACAAAAACAAATAGCTAGTAAAAAAAAAAGTGGCAGATGAAATTGAAGAAAGTGAATCAAGTTTGTATCTTTTTTGTTTTCATCTTTTGCTAAAAAATGCAATAATATACAATCTTTAAATGCATGTTTAATGAAATTCTCTTATTACAACTTTTGTTTTCGTTTAAAATTTAAATGAAAATTACTTTTAAAAGTTGATATAATGTGCATTAAATATTTTTTATTCATGTATGTACACCTGTAGATAATATGTATGTATTAAAGATGCGTGAGTATACTGTATTTTCACTTAATCTAAAAAATTATTTACAACATTATTAAAATAGATACATTTGTGCAATTTAGTATGCAACGGAAGCCACTATCTACAATATATACAATTTTCAAATGAAAACTTGTTCTACAGCTTTCTTATGTTCAACAAAAAAATGTAATGTAAATGTAATAGAAAAGAAAAGTTGAAAACATTCAAAAAAAAATATAGATACATTTTCCAGTTTTCACACAAAATATACATATCTTTAGAAGAAAAATAAAAGTGCTATCAATATTGGAAATTTTCATACTTTTATTTTTCTGCTACAGCGTGGATTTTTATTTTTTGAAAATATTATAATCTTAAAAAATACATAGTTTTTTTTCCAATAAACCAGTTGCAGGATAACTTTTTGAAGATTATAAGAGAGGGGATAAAGAAAATATATGTATATTTTTCCATAATCATAATCCATAAAAATAAATTCTTATGTATTTAAAATTTTCTTTAACTGCATACTTGTATACCACCCCACTTAAAACTTTTTTGTATTTTTATACGAAAAAATAAAACATTTGTGGAATCAATAAGAAAATCTTCAATTTTATAATTTTTATATAATTTTCACATAATATAATAATTCACATAAAAAATTACAATATAATCGTTTATTCAAATCATAATCATAAAATATGATGATGTAATTTTATTGAGTATACATATATGTATTTTGAATTTTAAGGAAATTACACAAAAAAGAAAAAGAAAAATTGACGACTATACTCTTTTATATATAAATATATATTTTGTATAAAAAAGGATTATGAATTTTAATATAATCTCAATACACAGACTGATTCTAAATTTGTTTTTTTGTTTATTTTTTCATGGACTTAATCAAAGGAAAATGAATTTTCTAAAACAAAAAAAATAAAAAACGAATAAAATCATATTAAATTTGTGGTTTATTAAACACAAAGGCCAATAGAATTTTCCCAACGGGGCAAGAAAAATATCAACTTCAATGTTTTATAATTTTCCTGAAAAAAAAAAAAAATAAATAAATGTATCTTTGTATATTCTTAAGTAACGGTAGTAGGCAAGATCCCATCCTCTTTCTTCGTTTTAATTCCTAGACATCACAAATAGCATTAAATTTTGCTGGAATCCTAATGTCATGTCTTGACTAAGCAAAGGATGTCAATAAATTCTTAAGAATTTCAACATGTGCCATATTGCATTGTGTTCATAAAAAAAGTACTTAAAAACTACTTATCTAAACTAAAATATCACTGCAGAATCATAGAAAAATTGTCTCTTCAACCGTGTTTACCGAATACATACATACTATGACAAATGTCCCAAAGCGATCCAAAATATCGTTCCTTAAACATATATATGTCTTTCTCCTTCATCCATAGGTTATCAGCTGAAACCACCTTTAGAAGATTGTCGCTAATAAACAGAGAGTAACTGTAACACACTCTTCTATCCATTGTGTTCCTCCATTTTTATAATCGAAGTAAATTTAAAAAGAGCATATGTCTTTTACGTTTGACCGTTTCTTTTATTATGTTCGAGATCAGACGATTGATCGTACATAAGTCACGGAAAATTTTACCCTCCGACACATTAATGACGTCGGTCTCGAATGTGTTAAACCGTTTTGATTTTTTTGGCTGATAGTAGACCATATATGTACGTTTTTCAGTATTGTCTAAATTGATTCATTATTCGCACAGAAATCATTCGTTTTCATTTTTTTCATTTAAAAAATTCCCCAATTTCGAATATGTATAGAGACACCCTGTTTAAAATTATGTACAACTCATAATCATCAAATAAATCATGTTCTTTTTACATTAAAAATTTTTTTTTTAAATCATTTTATTGAGTAAAACTTGAAATTATACGTATTTTGCACTTAACTAAGCAGAAATTTAAAGTTTTATCGTATATAGAATGCGCGTTCAAATTGATTTATCTCATTTTTCGCATCATAATCATCATTTTATTTTATCACACCACCACATACACCATACATACATACATCCACATATATTAATTTTTATCATATAATAAGTATTTTTTCAAAAATTAATTTTATTACATTTAAAATGAAAATATCGAAGCAATTAAAATCTTTAATTTTGAAACATTAAAATTTTTACTCATCTAAAAAGTTTTATAGTACCGTTACAACAATTTTTTAATAAAAGTTTTGCATAATTTTTGTTTTTGTTTTTTCCACATGTATAATAATTATGTATAATGAAACAAAATAAATCTTTAAAATTAAAACGGAATTAAGGAATAATAAAATAAAAAACAAAACAAAAAAGGAATTAAATCATAAAATTGTATAAAATGGTGATAGATTCAAATAGAATCTAAATAAAAGTTTTACAAGATAATATGCAAAATATTTAGCAATAAAAATTGTATTTAATTACATTTTATCATTTATTTCAATTAAAAAGGGGAAAAAGAAACAAACCATAAAATAGGATAATATGAAATTTTAATATTTTAATATTTTTCGTATTTTTGTTATTTGATGTGAATTTGTTCATATGTTTTTTTTTTTGTTTTTTTTGTAAATTTTTAATTACATATTTGAGATAAAATTAGAATAATATTAGAATTTCTATATTTGCATAAAATGTAAAATTTCACTTAAAATGCATACATATAATTAGTGTGTGTGTGTGTGTGTGTGTGTGTGCGTGTGTATATGTGCATTCTATGCATATATTTGAATTGAATTTCAATTAATTTCGTATTTGCATTAAATTTTTTTTTTTTATTTTCAAAAATGCTTTTATTACAAAATTTTGAAAATTTGTTAAGTAATTAAAAAAAATTTGATTTTGCATTCTAATTTTCTAATCATAAAATGACAAAATTTTAATATGTCATTAAAAATACATATAAAATTTAAATAAATGTTTCACCATGCGATTAATTATGTGTATTTTATTATTATTTTTTTTATTTTAATTATTATTGAAATTATTCCTCACATGATTTTTTGCTATAAAATGTCCTAAGGTCATTTTTAAATAATCCCTATCTGAATCGACAGTCGTTTTTATTTTATTGTAATGAGCCCTAGCGTATAGTTATCCCTCCGCCTTCCTATGTAGGTACTCGTTGTATGTACAAGTTATAGTGCTGTCCTCTCTGACTCTCTGACTCAACAACTGCGAGATGTGTGGTATCAAAACGACTCTTTCAGTGCTAATTGGGTCTTCGAAAGATTTCGAAAAACCGGCACGTCAACCAACCAACCACTCTTCAAGTTTATTTTTTAAAATGAATTCTCACAAAATTGAGAGGACACTTGGTTTTTGATTTATCAAATTAACTTTTAATTTAAAATAATATTTTGTATGTTTTTTAAATGTTTTTACCACCCCTTCAATCCGTTTTTTATACTTTCTACTAATTTTTTCAGTTTATTACAAAATTTTTCCATTTTCTGCTTTTGTTTCGCCTAAAGAAGTTTCTTTGTTTTATTCTTCTTCCTTTTTCAATATCAATCTTTAATATTAAACTTCTTGATTCCTTCGTTCGTTGACCATTGTCCTACTGAAAGATAAGTATCTCAATTTTAAGTCCATTTTAAAGATTTTCATTCAAAAATTGAATATAATTATCGCGATTGTGTAGATTCTAAAGTATCTTAAAGGATACTACTACGGTCAGTCTTAATGTAAACACTTATACATACATACATATATTATATATTTTCAAATATTTTGATAAAGATCCGTTTAACCTGTAACTTTTCAATAAACTTCAAGTCATGAAAACACCCTTTAATATCCTCCTTGAAATTAAACAAGAAAAAAAGTAATAACAAAAATAAAACAGGAGTATCTTATTCAAAACCAAGATTTTTGTATTTATTTTTTAGTGAAAGTTTACTTCCCTTGAAATTGTGCAACTTTTTTCCTCTTTATTTTTCTTTTTTTAAACTTCTCGAACAAAAACCCATGCATTTTATTGAAATATATTTTGGCATTTTCTAAACACAATGCATTTATTATGAACATTCAATATTACTATCTATCTATGTAAAAAAAAAATATTCTATTGTGTCTGTACTTATTTTTAGATTATCCTGAAAGCAAAGATAAATAAATAAAAATGAAATTGATTGTATTTTTTTTTTCAAAAGTTGTTCATATATCATTTTTTCTTAATAAATCATGAAAACTTTTGTGGTGGTATTATTCAAGCTTTGATAAAAAAATCATACTTAGATAGATATTTACATATATGTAGTACATATATGCTTGTATAACAAAATAACAGTTTAATTTATGTTATAAATTAATTTTCAATGCTACTCTATATATTTTCTTAATAAATCTTTCTATATATTTTTTATTAAAAAAAATAATAATAAAATTAATAAAAGTTGATATTATTGACATTGTATCTATTTTTAACTGCCTACGCAATCTAAAACTAAAAACTTTAAAAAAGAAAAAAACACTTTCACTACAATTTTGTTGTGTGATAGTGATAGAAGGCTTTATAAATATAAGATTAATTAAAATAGAAAATAAATCTATTCATATGAATATTCAAATTTTTCTATGGTTTATTGTATTTTTTAAGATACATTTTTTTCCTCTTTTTTTTAATAAATGACATAAGCTACTCTAACCTTGAGATTAAAGTTATCACAATAAAAAGACATATAAGTATTAAAAAAATTAAACCACTATTTGGAAAAATTCTTCTTATATGTGAAATTTTTTCATGTGTCATACATATAATCTTTTTCGTTTTCTTCTTCATAAACGTGATTCATTATTTTAATGATCATCGAAATAAATTGCCGTTGGTAAATGGGATTTTTTATTTTCAATTACTGAAATTTCTAGTTTTTTATTTTTATTTTTTGTTTTTGGAGCCATTACCTAATACACAGTTTTAATTTTTGTTGAATTATGTAAAAATTGTTGACTTTGAAGATCATCCCACAAGGCAAAATAATATTCATCAACGTAAAAACAAAACAAACAAAATGCAAACTGAAATAAAAGAAGATCGATTTTCATGCATTTACAAGTCCTTTCTAATATTCACATGAAATCCTCCTATAAAGAGCTTGAAAGCATATAGTTAAAGAATTTCGGTATCCCGATTACTTAGAAGTTTCAAATCTCAGCAGAATGAATGTTGGATTGGATCTTAACAAACTTTATAAGAACTTGTGAAAAATCAGGCTATATAGCTGAAATTATTTCAGTTGACGGTTCATTGCGCATGTTTTACGCATATCGTAGTGATCTTCTTGTGTATACACATGCGAAAGAAGAAACCTGTTCGTTAGAATTTGCAACAACAAAAATGTATGTGTGTAAATATCCTTTCTTCTGCGCATGCCAACGTAGTACAATATGAAACTTCAACTCTTTTGGGTTAAGCTATACCATTCAAAAATAATTAACTGTAAAGATAAGAATGCAGCAATATTAGCAGAAGAGCAGGATATTCTGAATAGATTGAAGGAGCACTCCGAAGAACTTGTCAAGAAGGACTCTGAAGAACGAATATAAGACAAAATAGCACTCAAAATATCTTTAAAAAATTCAATCCTGCCTTTGATAACTTAAATTGAAGAAAATTACGATAAACATTTACTTTCTTTAGAGGTGTGGTCTTATGTAGGTGTAAAAACCTAGTTATATCGAACATTTCCAAGAAAGATAATATGTTAATCCTAGGATAAAACTTGAAAGAATGCACGCTTGTACTCATCGAAATGTAAAATAGCAAAACAGACATGCGTTCTAGGGTTAAAAAACGAGTTTTTCTCTTTTGCCTTTTTTTTCTTCAAATAATTTGCATTATCGACCCAACAACGCATCAAAAATATGTAAAATTTAAATAATAAAATTTAGGTGCGTTATTTGTTTTTTTTAAAATAATAATGATTGTTGCAATCATCATTTAAGTAAATTTTGCTTTTTTCCATCTGAAAAATTATGCATTTCAAATATTTATAAAGTAAAAAAAAAAGGAAAATAAAAGTGAAAAGAATTTTTTTCCTACATAAAAATAAATGTTATCAAACCACAAGAGAATTTTGTTAAATGGAAATAAAAAGTGTGAATGATTATTGTTTTAAAAAAAAAGATTTAAAATCATCATCATACATGATGGAATGATAATGAACCTTTTAAAAAAAAATACAAGAATAATGTACGTGAATCTAAAAAAAAAGAAATTTAAAACAAAAAAAAAGATATTTTTTTTTCTAGGTGTGTGATGTACTGAATATCTTTAATTTTTTTTATTCCATTTTTTTTTTAAAAAAATACAATGAATGTGTGGGTTCGTCAATCATATAAATTTAAAAAAATAATAATAATGCTTTTGTTAAATTTTCACTTACACATTCTTTTTTTTCTTCTTTTTGATTATTTTATTTATTCAATAAAGATAATGTGTGCATGCGATTAAATACAAAATAAAAAATGAAATGAAATTCAAAAAAAATATAAAGAAAAAAGATGAAATCGAAAATTATTTTCAATTTAATTTTTTTATATATGATTTGAATTTACATACAAGATTATTGTGTATATGTGTTTTTTCATCTGTAATTCAAATTCATTCAAAGTAAGCACAATAAAAACAAGGTGAAATAAAAATGATCTACGTGAACGTAATTTAATGTGTCGCTAAATTGCTATAATTATTTTTTTTTGTTTTTGTTTTTAAACGCTGTTAATATTTTTTTTTAAATCATGATTATGGGGAAGAAATCCTTGAAATAATACTTGCACCGGTTTTTTTGCCTTTATTATTGCAAAACAAAACTCCTGTACATAATTAAAACTTTAATTTTTAATTACTTTGCTAAATGATTTTGGACAAAAAAATTCAAGAAAATTGTCCAAATAAATAAATGACAAATAAAAGAGCCACAGTAATTACACTTTTAACGTCAAATGGCGCATCTGCAAAGAGGTCAATGAAAGAGGAACTCTGATTCACTATCTCTGTTGTGTATATCTAGACAGCACCGTCCAAAACAAGGAAACCGTACAATATATATGTTTTATATTTGTAAAGATCAGGGATATGGTACAATTCCCGAACGAAACAGGATATTTCAAACGTCATTTCCTAAGACTTTTAGTGCTAATTGGATTCTCGCGGTATCATTCCGAAGATCCCTACGTAAAACAACTAACAAACATTGAACATTATTTTCTAAAATTTCCATTATTCATGTGAGTAATCGACCCTGCTTTAATAAAGTGGCCTCATAGACCCCAAAAATTTTCAATTACGTAACATTTCAGCAACGAACTAATGCTTGTGTGTTAATGTAGCTTTTCTACCCCAGTAACTTGCTATTTGATGCCATAGACGACATGTTGCTACGTTTAAGTAAGTTTCCTGTGAAGACACATTGTGAAAGAAATACTGCTACTTGAAAAATGAAGATGTTTGGTTCAGTAAAACCAGAATGACCTCCGATTTCAGAAGCTAGTGCTCTACCATACTTCATTTACTGAACATCCCACACTTAAACTGTATTTAATCTAATATCGATTAGAAACATTTGAATTTAAAAAAACTCTGTGTTACTTATAGAGTCTTTGAGACAAACAACTTTAGTTACATTTTCACACCTTACTAAGGTGAAGTTGAAAGTGTACCCACTTGTATGAATATCCCTGTAAAATTTGTCACGAAATTGAAAGAATAAACCTTAAGCAGTAACAAGTGTGGAATTCTTAATTTCAAAATATACCATCACGTCTTGTTAAAATGAAACTTTTACTCCAAATATATAGATGTGACCTTCAAATGTTTAAAAAAGAAACGATCTCTACGACACACAAAAAATCATCACATTCGGGATTTTAAACTCAATCCAAACCTATTTCAGAAGAAATACATAATTATACTGACAAAGATTCAATTTTAATTAAGATATAAGTAGGTACTTATACACTTACCTGTTGATTAAATTTTATTACTCAAAATCTTTTCTTATTTAAACTTAAAAAATATCATACAAAAATGTATTCGAACATAAAAACACAAAAGGCTTACAAATAAATCTGCACTTGAAATTACATAATCGTATATACCCTCTTATAATTTCTATAGATTATTACACCTTGTAAAAATATCAATCAATTCATGTAGTAGATTATTAAGATTCTTAAGACCTTCATTCAAAAAAAAAAAAAAAATAATAACTAAAAAATTTTGACATTTCAATAACCGAAAAAAAATTTAAAATAATTTTATTATTCAAGCATTTTGATTTTTTTTTGTTTTTCGGTAAAAATTCATTTTACATACATTTTAACTGCAATCTTCCTTAAGCTTTTTTTGTTTTTGTTTTTCATGGTCATACAAAAATTATTTAACTGATGAATTCATGACAGTTTTGGAATACAAAAATCTGTTAATCTGTTAATTATCTACAGAAAAAAAAAAAAGAAAATGGTTAAAAAAAATGTTAAAAATCATCAAAAATCAAAATAACATTAATTTAAAAGTAAAAAAAAAAATCAGTATAAGTTTAAATTAATATTTTTATAACGGATATTTTATATATAATTATAATAATTAATGTATATATAATTTAATTAAGACTACAAAATTTTTGTTAAAGCAAAAACAATCCAGACGCATACTATACATACATAGATACTTTTTCTAACAGTGTAAGGTTTTTTTTTTCATAGGCATTTTTTAAAATTGAATTTAATTCGAATTTTTATTTATGGAATATAATGTATCTATGATATAACGAAACGCATATATACTCGTACATATGTAATTTTAATTTGATTGAAGGTTTTTTTTATATAAGTTTATAAATTTTTATTTCTATACATTTTTGTTTTTTTTCTGTGGTGGTTTTTTTTTTGTATCTTAATATAATGGATATGTAGATCGTGTTAGTTTTATTATTATTATTTTATTTGTTTCTTTTTTAAATTTATTTGATTAATTTCAAACTATTTTGCATTCCAAGTTCAAGTGATCCATCTATGGTTTTAATGATTATGATGATGATGATGATGATTGCATTTTATTGATCAGTTTTTGTTTTTTGTTTTTCTTGAATTTTCATTTTTTTAATTTTTTAAATTTGGTTTTTGTTGTTTTTTCTTTTTAACAAGATTCATCGAATTTTAAATAATGTGTTTATTAAACAACAAAATTATTTTAATAATAAAACAAGGTTGGAATTGATGAATATATGTTTCTTTTTTGTTTTTCATTTTTCTTCATTTTTATTCCAATAAATTTTTTTTTATCCTATACATCTTATGTGGTTATAATCTTCCTTATACAATTGTTACGTAAATTTATTTATTTATTTATGCTATTTTTCTTCAATTGTTTTGAATTGTTGTTTTTTTTTTTATCTTGAAAGTATGTTTTTTCTTTGTAAATTGTTTGTTTTTTTCTCTATTTTTCAGTCCAAATACCTTGTACATATTTTAATTCTTATGTATAGTACCTACATATTTAATATCTATATTTTTTTTTTCCTTCTTCTTTTTTTTTTCTACAAACAATGAACACATCAACAAAAGTGTATGTATTATTTTTATGGATAATAATATACGATTTCAATTTTAATTTTTAGAATTAATTTTCCTCGATAAGTTAAAAAGTTGTTTTTTTCCCATTCTTCTTAATAATTAAAAAATATAGTGTTGTTTATTTCCTAGAAAATTGAGGTACATGTATGGGTTATTTAGACCTTCTAATTCATAGGGGGAAAAAATTACAAAAAAATACTTTTTATTTTTCAATTATAGAATTTTTTTTTATAAAATCATTTGAAAGAAACTTTTGAAAATTATAATCTCTTGTAAGAAGAAGTTAAGATCTCGGTAAATTGCAATCTTGAAAAAAACTAATATTCTTAGTAGAGTCATCACATCACAATCAAATTAATTTATAGATTTTCTCGTACTTAAATAAGATATTCTAATGGAAAAAAAAAGAGAGATTATAGATCAACAAATTGTTATATTCCACCAAATTCCATAATTTCATTCAAACGATAACTTTTACCTAATATTTTTTTTGGTTTTCGAATGTAAAATTTGATTGACAATTTTGTAGAACACTAAGCATAGCACTTTGCAGAAAATGTCCACTTTTATTTCTTAAGATAAGATAAGCTATTTAGGGGCTATTGCTGCACTTCGACCCTTATATATTATCTTTTGTACAGCCCGTGCTTGTTATAGATTTGTGCTTTTAATGAATCCTATAAAATTCTATTAGAAGGTGCACACCAAATTTCTTCTGGTTTGAGGAAAAGTTGATGTACGCACTCTTTTTAAATGCTAATGCTTCACATTCACATAGAGTGTGTTTCGATATTTCCTTGGCTTCATTACAGAATCTGCATTTGTCATTCTCTTTGATCCCTATCTTGCTCAAGTAGTAGTTGAGCGGACAGTGCTCGCAGTGATAAGTCCCGTAATTGAAGGTTCATTCTTACCATAATAACACTTTTTTACTATGAAATAAAAGTAGAAACTACTAAATATTGATTTTAGAGTTATATCTCTAGCAAGTAGCAACCAAAATGTTGATATTTTCCCCTTTTCTATTTGAGTTTTCTCTAGTTCCTAAATGAAAGGTTCAAAAGGAAGTAGATACTTATTAAAAGTTTTAAATGAATTTAATTTTAAACAAGACGGCATTCTCACTTGCAGAATATTTTTGAAATCTTAAAAAACAAAATTTTAACATTCTTTCATTAAAATCGAAATTTTTTGAAAAAAAACAAAACTAATTTTTTTTAAAATAAAAAATTATAGGTATTTTTCTCAAAACTTTCAAGCTTCATAAACATTTTTTTTTATTTGCTCTTGAAACACTTATCATAATAATTTCAATGTTTTTATTCAGTTCATGTATACGCGCATTCCAAATTTTATTTTCATTTTTAGATTTTATTTTTTTTTTTTATTAAAAATTCATGATATACATAAAGTTAAACAAAATTTCAATTTTAAAAATATACTTTTTTTTCCCTTGATTATTTATTTATTTTTTTCATTTTCTATTCGAAAGTGAAAAAAAAAAAACAAAAACATTTTTACGCGCGTCAATCATCATTACATTTTAATTAGAAAATGTAATTTAAAACAGTTAAAATTAGAGTATCTAATTACAATTATTCATATTATTCTACATGTATATAGGAAATGATATATTCTTCCATTGACCGAAATTTTATATATTATTTATTATCCGGTTATATTCATTCATCCATCATTCGACCAATAATTTGCACAAAACATATACATATGTACCTGTACTTATACTCACATATATGTATGTATGTACGTACATACGCGCACACATATTCACCAATATGACATGTAATTGCAAAAAACCACAAAACAAAACTATAACAATCTTCGGAATTGTATGTATATTTTTTTCTGGTCTATAAAAATCGTGATATTTATTCGTGACGTTAATTAAATACAATACATTATCAAAAACCATTACAAACCAGAAAAATAAAATTGTTCAGTTTTGCTTTTTTGCAACACACTTTTTTTTTGTTTTGATTCGATAATTATACACCACACGAAGTAAGATGGAAATGATAAAAAAAAAAAAGAAATAGAGCTATATGCTAGTAAGCCATTAGTAAATCTTTCATTAACTATCCGTATTTAATTGTTTCTTCTTTTTTTTTGCTTTTTTTCTTTCAATAGAAAAAAAATAATCTCTCGAAAAAAACAGGTAAAACTTTCGCATAAATTGTAATCATCTTTGATTTTATTGAACACACACAGCATAGATTTGCAAATAACAAAAAAATACGTAACGAAAGTGTTTATCCGATCGATATAGTACTAGATTTATATACGTGGAGAGTATGTAAGAATGCGTTTTCAAAGTAAAAACAAATAATTAAAAATACATACTAAATTTACTTTGTTTAATTAAAATTCAAACTTTTTCATTCTCAAAGAAAAATTTAAAAAAAAAAAAAACTTTCTTTCACCTGAAAAGAAAAATAATAGAAAAAAAAATATTCGAGTACTAGGTCGTTACCATTTTTGGTGCATATATAAATACAGGTATGACAAAAAAAAAAGTGCAAGTGTACAGTTATTATAGAAAATGTTAGTTTCTTTAGGATATTTGTGTTTTCTTTAAATTTCATATACGAGTACATAAATATGATGGACGCATTTAAACATTATAAAAACTAGATTTTCTATCTATATCTACTGATGCAATGTATACAAGATACTCGAGCTTTTACATTATGGATGTGGAAATTATATGAGAGTATATTTTATTTTCACTTTTTACTGCACCTATAATTTATTAAAAAGTTTCATTTGACATATATTACAACAGGTAACAAAAAAAAAAAAAAAATACTATACTGTATTTAAAATATTGAAGAAATTAAAAGAAGAAAATTAATATGAAAAACAAATGAATCGTAAAATGACAAATTAAAAATTGTGCTTCATCGAAGAAAGTAAAAAAAAAAAACAGAAGAAAAACAAAGAAAAATTTAATTTCAATTTATAACGGAAAAAAAAAAAACAATTCTCGTAATAAAATAATAAATGATAAATTTTCGCTTTTAATTTTTCAATATATATACGAGACATGAGTACCCCACCGTACAACATATACGATTTGAGTTTTATGTATGTGATTATGTATTTTTTTTTTTTTTTTTTCAATTGTTAAATAGACCATAAAACGATAATTTTTATGTGAAAAGAAAAAATTAATAATTTTCTTATATAAATTTTATTCTTTGGAAATTTTATATAAGGAAAAAAAAACAAATGTATTTTTTTTTTTTATTTCAAGTTTTATGGGTGAAATACAAGTGCAAAATTCCGGTCGTATTGAAAAAAAAAAAGGAAAAAATAAAAAGTGAAAGCATAACAAGAGTCAATTTCAAGGATTCAATACAAAAAAGAAGGTTAAACGTTAAATTTAAGCCTTTGAATATTTTTTGACAGGATCAAGGCAAATCTGAAAATACAAACGAAGTAAAACTGTCTTGAAACTCTCATATTAAAGATAGTTTCTGGAGTTCCAGGTATAAAGTGATTGTGATGTGTTCACTTAAATTACCTTACAATGTGTAACTGCAAAACATACTTACTTACTTACTCCAGGGCGCTACAGCCGTCAAAAGCCTTGGCCTCCCTTAACTGAAAAACACATTCTCTCTTTTCCTCTATATAGCCTTGCCCTCTTTTAGTTTCATATCTGTATAAGCCAGCGCCAAAATTATCGAAAATTATCTGCTTACCTTATAGTTTTTGAAAAGACCAAGTATGAATAGAGTGCTTTTAATCTGATTCAATTTTGGTACAATCGAATCTGGAATGTGGCCGAAATATTAGAGTACATGGCTTATGAAATTCAGCTTAGCTATAAATGAATAACAATTCATTTGAGTGTTCGGTACAAAAAGCTCTGCTACACAAATTTCAGTGCTAGTACTGCCATTTTTTTTCCATACAAATAGTGGTTTACGTCCCACCTAAAACTATAAATGCATTTATGACAGACAAATAGTTATCGAGAACTCGTATAGGCCAAAGCTCATGAAGAATACAATTGATATAGAATTTGAAATATAATTTTCTTTTTATCATATGAGTATCTCAGTATTTTATTGATTCAAACACTAAACTATGATTTCGTACAAATTCCAAAAAACTACTAAATTTCACACCTTAAATATTTCACATTTAAATGATCTTAATTTTCACAAGGAAATAACTACTCTATTACCCTATAAGTCACCTACTTTTAAAATACATATTATGTGTTAAAAATACATACATGTTTTTTTTTCTCTCGTTATTCTGATTAACTGTTTCCGTCTCACATTTAAAACTTATTTTTGGTAATGATTTTTTTTCTTTTTTTTCAAATTTCAATCAAAAATTTCGTGAGAAGAAAAAACATGACTTATAATAACTGTAAAAATCATATCGTTGATATTTAAATTTTGAGCACCTGTTTATTAGCGATGTTTTTTAAAAAAAAAAAATGAGATTTTTTTTGGAAAATTAAGAAAATGAATAATATATAAACTGGTTTTAAATCTCATATTTAAAAATATTTATTAAGAAATCATATTAAATTCTCGACTAATTAATGCGTTTCATTAAAATTTTATTGATATTAGTTTTTATTTAGATATTTTGTCAGTCAATTTGTTTTTTATTAAATGAGAAAAAAAAAACAAGTATGTCCTTGATGGCGAGACATCATTAAGTTAGAAATTTCATAAGTAATATTTTCAAATTTAACTCTAAGCATCTAAAGCCTGTGTAGTACGAATACTCGTAAATTAAATTGTACCTGTTAGATACTTTAAATGAATTCAGCACAGTTAAATTATTGCTTGAAAAAGCTACTTCGAAGAAAAATTATCACCTGAAGGAAAAAAAAGTCAATTTGTTGTCTGTTTCACCCCATAACTTTCAAGGTTTGTTTTTATATCCTGGCCAAATTCCACTTTTTTAGTTCCACAGAAACTTGAATGAAACAATGAATGAATCGGGTTCGGAATAACTTTCATTTATGTTTTTGCTCCTTTTTTATAGTTTTTAATTATTATTAAATAATTAAATAACTTTTATCCACTCACTAACCCTTGACTAAATAACTTTGTGTGTGAGACGTTCTTGACGAAAGTGTGAAATTTTAGTAGGGTAGTAAACGTGGATGGATTTACATGGGGTTCTTTGATTTAGAATGAGTAAATAAGAAGCTTTCCGATGGGGTAATACAAATTACTTTTGGAGTGGGTGCGGTAGCTATTTTTTTACTTTTTAGTTCATTTTATTGATAAGTTATTTATTTTGAAAGTTTTTAAAGTTTAAAAGATTTAAAAAATTCATCTTTCTCACAAAAAACCAAGAAAATGTCAGATTATAGTGTCTTGGAATTTCATAATTGAAAAAAAAAAATAAAAATTGTTAAAAATTACAAAAAAACACAATAATTTTTAACAATGATTTTTTTTTTATTAAGAGGAAACATTAAAATCATTCAAAGATTTTAAGATCCTATCAGATTGTTATTGTTTAAAAATGTGGTACAAATGAAATTATTACCATCATCATTATCAAATTAACAAAAGCAAATAAATGAAAGCTTACATGTTTTTTTGTATCTACATATTTTCTTATTTTTTTTACAACATTTATTTTGGAAGCATTCGAGTACAAAGTGTTATGTGTGTTGTATTTTGTAATAATTTCTTCTTCTTCAGGTTTTTGGTATTGTTATAATTAATTTAAAAAAAACCACAATAAAATTTATTCTTTTACAAGAGTATCTATAGTAACGAAAAAAATCAACACACATACACACAAATGATGATAAATAATATGCGGCCACTTAGTACCTACTAAAACAACTTAAAGACATTGCGTATTATTACTCAATTTTTCTCTTATTAAATTAATTATTTATTGTTTTGTTAGTTTCTTGTGTTGTTGTTTTTTTTTTAAAGATTGTTAATGGGCAATCCGTGTTAACACACACACACATTACGTTGTAAAACATTTTCCATTTTCCTTTTGTAATATGCTCAAAAAGTTAAATAAGAAAAATTTTACTTTCGTTTAATGATTGTAAAACTTTTCAGTTGGAAATTATAGGTTTTTTTTTTGTAATGTATTACAAAAGGAAATGATACATATGTTACATATGTATGTATCAATGTATCTATTGTTTATATATATGCATGTGAATTTTTTGTTTGTTTTCAAGTGAGTTCAATAAAACGCATTCCATGTTGAATGATATTAAAAAATTTTCAGATTTGAATTGTTAAATTAGAACAAAGTAAACTAAAAACCGTTACAGCGAAAAATATTGTTTGAAAATTAATGAAAAAAAAGAAAGTTAATTCAATTTGAAAATTTAAAAAAAAAAACAAATTATATCAGAAATTAAAGAAATACATCCGACAGCAACAGTGTAGCACTTTCCAGACCTTAAAAATTTATTCTTTAATTTTTTTAAAAAGCTTTCATATAGGTAAAACGAAAGAAATGTCTTTAACAATTAGTTCGAAAGTCGTAAAATCCACAAAATCATCTTGACTGGCCAATAGTCGAAAAAAGAAGAAATAACAAAAAATGTTAAGCACTTCAACTAAACTTCTAAAGCTTGTCGTGCTCAAATATTCTCAAAGCATTCAAAACACCTGCGAATAGATATCATATTCCATTAAATACTATTACTATTCATGAAATTCACCTGAAGTACAAAAAACAATCAAAACAAGAAATGCAAAACTACAGGAATGACAACAAGAAAAGTAAAATCTGACAAAAATTACATAAATGAAAAACAAATTATTTGATCTGGTAAAGTAGTTAAATTCGAATAATAATCAAAAGAAAATTTCGATGTCCTGACACGAATTACAAAAAAAAAAAAAGTCATAAAAAAAAACGATTGAAGATTCACAGTTAAATTGAACCCACTACATCTTTTTTTTATGTAGTGTAATTAATTAACTTCACATAACCTTTTTTAATCCTTTATTATGTATTTCACTTTTCCTAATGGCATTCACTATTTAACAATGGAAAATTCATTCTAATTTAATTACTTACCATGCATGCATTACATATATACATATATGTATATCATATGTCATATAAAGTTATTATTACATATTATATATTTTAGGCAATTAAAATACAAATTCTTAGACTTTCAACTTCTTTATTTAATTCAAAAGAAATATCAAAATATATAGAAAACTACACTTCGACCTTCCTTCTTACCATCTGTCACACAACAACCATCCTTACTCTACTCATCAAAATCTATTCATCATATCTTCCTTCTTTTCTTTCTTTCCTTTTCTCTCTTACTTCTATTTCTACTTTTTACATTTTACCATTCTTATTCTAGTACAATTTTATTCTTATTTGAATTTATAATTTTATTCATAAAGCCGTATTCACACCTAGGTCCTATAACTCGGCCATTCTGATAAATAATCGGCTCGATTATAATATTGTTTTATACAAAAATAAAAATTAACATTAAACTTAAGATCCTTAATACAAAATTGTCACCTTCATAGAAACCTTAAATTTTAATATGCTATATTTATATGTACATAAGTAAATACTTATACATATATACATAAATTTCTTTTTTTTTTTTTTTTTTTTTTTTTTTCCCAAAATTATAAGAATTCAAAATTTTACAAAACATCATTTTATTTTCTTTTATAAATTTAATTTACATTAATCCACGGTTTCATTCTTTTTGCGGAATAAACACTATTGAAATGTTTACTTGTTATTTGAAACCCCGGAATGTCTTGAACTACATACCGATTATTCCCTAATATTTTTGTTACTTTATACGGGCCTCTAAACTTTGGTATTAATTTCTTACTTATTCCCGGAGTTGTTTCAGTATTTACTATCATTACTAAATCTCCTATTTTGTATTGCCTAGCTTCTTTACGATTTTGATCAAAACGTTTTTTATTGTCATTTTGAACCTTTTTTATGTTTTCAGCAGCTCTATCTCTAACAACTTCGTGATCCTCACGGTCATTTTCTTTTAATAAAGCTTGCAAATAATCATTATTCGGACTTCTCTGATTTATGCCGAACAGCAATTTTGAAGGAGTCATATTTATACTACGATGGTATGTGTTATTATGTATGTACTCCACTTCATTAAGTACATGATCCCAATATATTTTCCTCTCTTCATCAACAAGTTTACTTAATATTGGAGTTAAATCTCTATTAAATCTTTCTATTTGACCGTTTGCTTCTGGTGAACCAGAAGCAATCATGGTATGTTCTATATTTTGATCTCTAAGAAATTTGGTAAATTGTTTGGAACTGAATGCAGTACCACGATCTGAAATAACTCTTAAAGGTTTACTATATGCAGAGAAATACTTTTTAATACTGTTTATAACCTCAACACTTGAAGTACTTTTACAAGGAAACAATTTCACAAATTTTGTGAACCCGTCTATTATTTCAAATATATACTTATTTTTCCGAGGTGTCATTTCAAGTGGTCCGTAGTGATCAATATGAATAGTGGTGAAAGGAATATTACCTTTATCAATAGAATGTAGATAGCCTTTACTTTTATCTTTTGAACTATTAAAAACTAAACACTTTGGGCAGTTCGAAATATACTTTTTCACTTCTTCTTCCATGTTAGGGAACCAATATGATCTTCGAATTATCTCAATCACTTTTCTATTACCTACATGTCCATGCAAATCATGCACATTTCTCATAATGTGTACTTTCATTGCATTTGGGACATAAAATAAAACTTTTTCTTTATTAATTTTTCTATATACAAGTCCCTCCCTAATTTCATACAAAGAACTCTCTTTATTTTTCATTGCTTCTTTTATCTTCTTTATCTCTTGATCTTCACTTTGACATATCGCCAAGTTAAGTTCCAAAGGGTTTTCAGCAAGTACCAATATATTCAAAGACCTACTTATACTGTCAACATGTTTCATACGAGAACCAGCTCGGTGTTCAATCGTATAATCATAATTTTCTAGTTCTAAAACCCATCTATTAATTCTTGAATTTATTAATTTTTTGCTTAAAGTCATTGCCAATGCATTACAATCTGTGACAATTTTAAATTTGATCCCATACAGATATATTCGGAAACGCCGTAATGCATAAATAATAGCTAGAGTTTCCAACTCGTAGCTATGATATTTCGATTCAGGAACGGTAGTCTTTTTAGAGAAATAAAATATGGGATGCCATTTACAATCGGATTTTTTCTGAAGAAGAACAGCACCATACCCAGTACTGCATGCATCGCAATGCAATTCTGTATGATCATTTGAAGAATAAACTGAAAGAACTGGTGCACTTACTAATTTTTTTTTCAATTCCGTAAATGAGTTATATTCTTGTTCTCCAAAGTGAAAATCGACATCCGCTTTGATGAGACTAGTTAAAGGGGCTGCAATTATAGAAAAACTTTCTATAAATTTGCGAAAATATGAACAAAGACCAATAAAAGCTCGCACCTCACGAACGTTTTTTGGCACACTATAGTCTTCAATTGCTTTTAACTTATCGGGATTTGGTGATATACCGTCTTGTCCAACCAGATATCCTAGATACTCTATTTTTTCGTACATAAATTTACACTTATCAAAACGCAGCTGTAAATGGTTATTTCGAATTAATGTCAATACTTTTACCAAAACATTCAAATGTTCATCAATTGAGCTAGATGCCACCAATATATCATCAATATAAATTTGAATCTTATTTTCATAAATAAGATCTTGAAAAATTGTCTGAATATATTTTTGAAATTCTCTAGGAGCATTCTTGAGCCCAAACGGCATCCTAGTGAATTCAAATTGCCCATGTGGAGTGACAAAACTAGTATATTGGATAGCATCCTCACTCATTTTAATATGGTAAAACCCGTTTTTTAAATCTAGCATTGTATAATACTTTTTGTTATACAGTTGCTCTATTAAATCTTCTATAACCGGTATAGGGTAATGGATACTTTCGGTATTTTTATTAAGGACACGATAATCACAACACATTCTCAATTCATCCGAATTTTTCTTTTTAACCAATACTATAGGTGAGGAATACCGAGAATTACTATGCCTTACTATCCCATTTTCTAATAACTCAGCAATAATTTTTTTTTACTTTTTCTTTTTCAAAATTTGATAATCTACGCGGATTACAACCAAAATTTTTATTAGAATCAGTAAGCTTCAAATTCATTTCATACTTTACATGAGGCTTTTCAGGTTTTGGTTTTTCAAAATAATTTTCGATAATACATTTTTCTAGTTTTGCTTTTGCAACCACATCTAAATTTTCATTAATGTTTAAAACCGGATTATTTTGTTTATCATCTGTTATATCTAAATTTAACAATTCTTTTTCAAAATTAGTAGAATTAATATTTTCGACTTTTAATTTAGCTTTAGTATTTTCAAAGAAATCGCGTCCGATTAAAATATTCGTAATCATCGTATACGATGGAACAACAAGAAATTTTACAAGACATTCCGTATTTTCTATAGTTATAAAAACTTCACATTTTCCAAGAATCGTAAGAGCTGTATTGTTTATTCCAACAAATTTTTTTGAATTTTCTTCAACCTTATCAATCAAACACATAGGTATTAAATCTACTTTAAGTAAACTAACAGGACTACCCGTATCTATTTGAGCTCTTGAATTTATCTTAAAATCATATTTATCATTTTTAATTTTCAATTCTACTTCTAAATCTAAATTTTTAATAATAAGTTTTTCTTGTTTTTCACAGTTGCTATTTGAAATATATTTAATTTGTTCCTTTTTACCTGGACAATTTCTTTTGATATGACCTGTCAAACCGCATTCATAACAAATGAATTTTCCTTTATGAGAAGAATCAGCTGGAACGTTCTGGTGTTCATTTTTCTTGAAGAATCTTGATGGTCTTTCATTCGACGTTTGTTCATCTTTGTTGTTATTAATACGCTGGATATGCTTTAATCCAAACTCGTTGCTAATTTTTAATTGATCATATTTTTTCATCTTCACCAATAAATCATTAAACCCTTCAAATTTCTGCATCGTCAATATTTGCTTCATATTCATATCTGGTAATCCACTTATAATATACTTAGCAGTACTATTCTCATCAATGTCTGCTTTTGCCGCTATTTGTAGCATTAAATATACATATTCTTCATATGACTCATTGAATTTTTTCTTTCTCTTTGCTAACTTTCTATGAATATCACCATCATCTTCAATAGATGGAAAAGACATTAATAAATTTTGCTTAAACTTTTCCCATTTAGTGAAAATATCACACCCATTTAACCAAAATTTCACTGCACCTGTAACTCTAATATTTGCATAGTGCATTAAAGTTTCTTCCTTCCAATTATACACATCTCTCAATTTTTCTAACTTCTGCAACCATTTTTTCGGAGTCAAAGATTTTTCATCTGAAATGTCCAACAATGGAACAACCTCTCCTATTTCATGGCTGTTCAATAATTTTTCTTCTTTGACATTCCTTATATTATTTGATTTATTTTCACAAAGCATTTGTTTTTCTCTTTCTAATATTTCTCTTTCCATTTTTAACAACATTCGTTCGTACTCGATTAATTCTTTTTCTTTTGAAATATTTTTCTCTGTTATATCTTTTCCCCGCATTTCAACAATTTCATCATCATTGGTGACGCTGTGTGGTAATGAATTTCTCCGTATAGATGTTGATGAAGACAAGTTCGTACATGCATCATTCTCATCTAAAATGGCGGTCTTAGAATTTTGTTCTAATAAATTACCTTTATCCGTTGCTGGTTGTTGATCTGATAGATTTTGATCATCATCTTTCATGATAGCATCACGCAATCTATCCAACATCTCGCTTTTATTTCCACCAGTTGACAATCCTAACGATTTCAACTTTTCCTGGATCTCTGTTTTTTTTAAAGTACCCAATTCACTCATTTTTACTTTTAAACTTCAATAATTGAGTCTCGTATCTCACTTCTGATATTTTAGGCAATTAAAATACAAATTCTTAGACTTTCAACTTCTTTATTTAATTCAAAAGAAATATCAAAATATATAGAAAACTACACTTCGACCTTCCTTCTTACCATCTGTCACACAACAACCATCCTTACTCTACTCATCAAAATCTATTCATCATATCTTCCTTCTTTTCTTTCTTTCCTTTTCTCTCTTACTTCTATTTCTACTTTTTACATTTTACCATTCTTATTCTAGTACAATTTTATTCTTATTTGAATTTATAATTTTATTCATAAAGCCGTATTCACACCTAGGTCCTATAATATTTAAAATTAAATATATAGTATGTATTTTAATTTAACACGACAATAATCACAAGCTTTCTAATCACATTTATAGATACACTGAGAAAAATTAAATTAAAAGCAAATTTATCATGATGGCTGACACATTAAAATATTATTAAATAAGAAAAATAGTTAAAAGATATAAAAAAATGAATAAAGTATATAAAAATTAATCGTAAAACATATAAAAATAATTTTATAACTGTTTAAAAAAATATATATAAACAGTTGAAAATATATTTTCACTTTTTTTTTTTTTTTCATCAATTTCACTCACTTTTAATTCGCATTATAGGAGAAAAACAAAAACTAAAAACAACTAAAATAACAGTATAATAATTTTGCAACAAAATATAAAAAAAAAAAAAAACATACACACATGTGTGTAAATTGTGACCGCAAATAAAAAAAAAAAATAAGCAAAATTTATTCACTGGGAATTTATTAAAATATGAATATCTCAGATATACATATGTACATGTTCACATGTGTATGTGCCACTTCAGCATCAGTTATACACATATTACTTAATCTTTGTAACATAATGACGTCATAATTTTCTTTTCACCCATAAAATATTAAAATGTAATAACATCCAGGTGATGATATAATCTATGTATTAATTGACTGTGAAGCTATATGGAAATTATGATGATGATGATGAGGATGAGGTCAATCTTTTCATCATCAATATATACCACAATATTTATACAAAACATACTTTACTTACCTCTTTAAATGATTTTATAATTTGCATAATAGAAAATTTTTAAATAAGTATTTTACTGTTTTATCTAAAATAAAAAAAAAAATATTGTAAAAATGTAATCTGAACCGTGAAAATGTAATTTAACAAGTAGCTTTTTAATATTTTATTTATTATTAAATAAAGTAGGTAGCTATAGGTATATGTATTATATAGTTATGTTCAACCACCCAAATCATGACAAATTGAATATTACAAAATCTGAAATTTTAAAGAAGAAAAAAAAAACCAGATAAAAAAGAGATGAATGCAAAAATAAAAAAGGGGTGGTTATATTCAAATTATTCGAATTATGCGAATAAATTAGCTTTTGGTATTGACGATACTTTTTTTCTTGAAAAAAGAAAAAAAAAAAGAAGAAAAGCACGGATATTAACCCTAATGTGGCAAATTTGACTTTTTAATTGAAACCGGATTTTTATCTAAAAGATAATTTTGGAGTCCATTTTTTCGGAATATTGATCGAAATTCTTTAAATTATATGAGCAGAAAAAAAAGCTTTGAAAAAAAACCATCAGTGACCTTTTTACAAAACAAACACACGCCCTAAAATGACATTCTTTGAATTATTAAAATAATTTTTAACCCTATTATAACGGGATTTTATTTTAAAAAAGATTATAAAAAAGCCTTTTCTTGAATATCAAGCTAGATTTGTTCAAATAAGTTGGATTAAATGTAAGCTGATTATTAGGAGTGAAAATGTTAAAGACGTTTATCTTTGTAAATATATCTGGAAAGTATCTTAAACATATACAGTAAGTATATACAGATATAGATACATCTTAAAGCTATCATATTATCTTCAACCTGTTTTTGGAGTCTTGAAATTGAAATTACATTTTTTAATACAACAACATTATTCCAAATCAAGTTTAGTTTCCTTAAAAAAATTATGTGTATGTGTGTGAGTGTTTTTTTTTTCCATTTAACTTACAGCATCTTAGAAAACGATATTTTTTTATTACATAATCAAATCAAATTCAACTATTTGCAAGTTGGTATTTCGAATTTTCGAATGATATTCTATAATTTAAAATCATGTACCTACACTACAATATTCAAGCCTTTCAATTTTTTTTCCGGAATTAAAGTAAAAACGTGACACCAAAAAAAAACCAAGAAGTTGTTTTTTTTAGTGAAAATGAAAATGAAAAAAACGAAATCGCCAATCTTCTATGACGAAAATTACAATAAAAATAAAAAAAGATACTTAAAGGAAACCTATTAACAATTATATGATTTGAAGTCAATAAAATGAGATGTGATTTAAAAGAGATTTATATAGTAAAAAAAAAATTTAATAAACCACGGTCCACGACACACAATATTAACTTTTCTCTAGTATAGATACTAGTAAATTATAATTTCGCTTCAGGTAATTTTCAGATACATTGTTACATGCAGAAAATAACAAACTTGTTGAAGGAAAAAAAAAATAAAACAAAAGGTGAAATGAAATGCGTTTGAATTCATGTTACCTGTGATCATCATCATCATCATCTTCATGGGTATTTTATAAACTTTTGTGTTTTCTGTTATCTTTTACTATATTTTTTTTTTTCGTATTGTCTCTACAAGAAAACAAATATACAAGAAGATGCTTTATTTGTTGTCAGCAAGGTAAACAGCCTTCAACAATGAATTTTCATCTTCATTTTTTGTGTTTTTTTTTGTTTTTAAATTGAAAAAATAAAAAGATTAAAAAAAAATAAATTCGATATTCGTACTTGAAATACCTTGATAAATACATAGTTCCGTTGTTGTTAAATTCCACAATTATTTTTAACTTTGACTTGACGGCAAAACAATCTTTTTATGGTTTTTCTTCTTCTTCTTAAGCATGATTTTTAATATTTCTTGTGGTTTTGATAATGTATAATCTGTTTTACACAGAACATCTTCATCAATTATTTAACATTACACGATGACATGACCTCATTATTTTTATTGGTAATAAACAATTACAGGAAGACATTGATCTTTTTTTGTGATATGAAAAAAATGCAATCTGCAAAAGAGTTTTTATTTTTTTTTGCTATATTTTTTATTATTATTTTGTTCATGTTATATACATATTACGTATGTAATGTACCTACATATATGATAATTCTGTAATATGTGTAACTGTAGAGAAAAAAAATAGACGAGAGAAAAAAAATAAGATTTATGTGATAAATCTGAAAGTTGTTGGGTGTAGTTGATATGATATGGCGCGAATATTAAGGTGTTGCTGTGGTATATATATACAAGATACTATATGTGAAAAATAATTTCTTTTGCTTCTTTATTTTTATTTTATTAATTTTTTTATTTCAATAAAAATAATTTTCCGTATATAATTTCCTCGTCTTCTCTTTTTATTTGCAAAAATATTTGCAATATCTTTTTTTTTTGTTGTTGTTTCTTCTTCTTCGTTACTGTATCTATAGGTTGTTAAGTAAGATTTTTGTAGCTAAAACATCACAATCATAATGACTTTCGCTTTCACTTCAATATACCTAACATCGATATTATAAAATAGTAGGTATACATAAAAAGCGATACATAAAGGTAATGTAATAGGATTTGTATATGAATTTTTTTTTTATATGTATATTATATACATTTTGTGATGTATTTTTATAAAAAATTAATTGAAAATTTATGGATATTTATTATAAAGTGCAATTTATTATGTTTGTAATTGGTTGAAAGGAAATTGAATTCAATTAGATGCGGTTAAAATTGTATATTTAAAAAAAAAAAAAGTATATATTAGGTAAAATTCGCAATAAATCTTCTTTTTTTTTTTTTATGTGAGAGAAGATTGAAAATTTTTTCGTGTTTATTAAAAAAAAAAAATTGATGAATATTTTATTTAACAAATAAATTTTTTATTTATATACAACAGAGTGTACAAAAAGTCATGAAGAAGTTTCATAATTTTCTAACATTTTTATTTTCTTTAATATAATATTTTTGACTTTTAATCCTCGAAGAAATTTCATCTTTTATTTTTTATTTCAAATTAATTTTATACTAGAAGAATAAATTCACTCTAAGTATAAAAACTTAACTTTGTAAATGACGTCCATTTTTTGTTTCATAAAAATGTAATCTTTATTAGAACGTTTTCCATGAAAACCCCTTATTGTTTCAGATCCCATTATATTCTGATTTTGGTCCAAATATTGATGAAGATGATGAAGACTTTAAGAACCATCAGATTTGGAGAGCACGATGGTCTAGAAATTATAACTGCATACATACATATTACAATCTGTGGGTATAATGTGTAGATAATACAAAAATTTTTGTTTTGCGATTCCAACATTGGAACCTCATTATTACTTATATGTTTTAGTTTTTTTAAGATAGCTTTTACTTCCTTCCTTCTCTTACCGTACTGTTCAATAGTCTAATGGTAACATTTTGAGTCGATACTACATAAGACTTCTTTTTGACTATAATTTCTTTGGTTATACCAACAGGATTTTATACGTGAATCTGATATAGATTCAGGATTTTCTAAACACATCGAAGTATGGATTCTTAAACACTTTTCTACAATCATATGATATAGCAATATGAACATGGATATGAAAAAAAATTCGCTTAAAATATTTAAAAAAAAAAATCTTCACAGTGGAATCATTCGAATGATTTATCAATTACAAGAATTTCTCATTTTGAAAAAAAAATAATAATAAGCCCTAGTAAACTTAAGCACTATATAATAGCTACAAAAACAAAAGAAAAATCTTATTTTCTCCATTATAAATCCTCTTTTGTAATTTGTTCTTAAAAATAGAAAACTCCCAATAATTGAACATAAAAACTTCAAAATAATAAAAAAAATTTAAAAATGAAAAAAAAATACACCTTGAAATTTATCTTAAATAAGATCTAAACTCTTAATTGACGTTTAAGATAGTTTTTTATTTCACTTATAATTTTCACAAACTCTGTGTAACATTACATTTAGTATAGATATGTATACTCGTATGTATTGGTTGGTCTTAATCCTCAGATACAATTTTTTAAAATACCAATTAAATACAAGATATAATTAGGTACTTATATTCAATTCAAAGTAATTTTATATTTTTCCATTTAATTTTTTTCTTTGAAAAAAATTTAATTAAGAGCAACCCATAATACATAATATTTAAAAATAATTACACAGCGTTATTAAAATTTCTCAAGCTTTAATTTTTTTTCATTTAAATGAAAAAAATCACACTATATGATTATTATTCAAAAAAAAAAGCAAAATCAAAATCAATCAATAAATTATTATTTGTATACATGCATACATGCCTAGGTTTTGGGTTATAACTGGAGCACACATTTAAATCTATGGGAAATTTAAAATTATCCTTGAAATCGAGCTATTAATTCATAAAAGCACAAAATACATGAAATTGTAAAAAATATATCACCTCACCGTAAATAATTGTTATTTGATTATTTTTTTCTTCAATTAATTAAAATTTGACATTCAATTATCGTCTACTTGAATTAATTTCTAATAAAACGAAACATATGTACCTATGTACCTATGTCTTATAAAAAAAAACTAATAATAACAGTAAAATAAAAATAAAAAAGATACATATTTGTATCTTGTATCTTGTATCTATTCAATAATATTCTCATGTGTTTTGAATCTCAAATAAATAAATTGTAAATTAAATTGATAATCCATCATCATCATCATCATCATCATCATTGTTACATGAAAATTTTATTTTGAAAACTAGATCATATATATACAGATCGTCCAGTATGTACAAGCATTATTTTGATAGATACTTGATGTTTTTACATTCAATACTTCAATTTTCTTCTTTATGAATTTAAGTCAATTTTATTTGAAATGCTTAACTTACATACGTACTTTTATTCATTATAATTATTTTTCAATAATTTCACATGAATAAAGAGTATCAAAAAGTATATGTGAACATAACACATATACGAGTATATTTTGTCCACCATATGTACAATAAATTATACATTTTTTAATACGATATAAGGTCATGTGTCGTGTGAACATTAATTTTTTTTTTCTATTTATATATCAAAAAAGATAAATAGGTTTAAAAAAACAAGAGTTTGAATATTTTGTGTATGTGAAGAATGAAATAATAATAATAATCAGTCTTTTAAGATTTATTTAACAACATATAAAGGTACCCATAGAGTATATATAATGGTACTCTATTATAGAAATCTTAAAGATTCAAAAAACAAAATGTCCATAAATCTATCTGGATAATCTATACAAATTCCAAGTATATAATGCATTAACAATGTACAATAATATACTTCTATAGTATATTTGACTTGATATCTTTTGTAATATTGTTATCATTTATCTCTTCTATACTTGGACTATGGTACTACTAAACATTGGTTTTAAATATACATAAATATACACATATCTTAAAGGAAAATTTCTTAACACCTTTTGAACGTCACTCAACAACCATCTATTTATTATAGAGAAGATGAAAAGTATATAGTGGAACCAAACAATCAAACAATGTGGTGTATGTTATGTAACAATTAACATTAGAAACTGTGAATTAATGTGCTATAGCTACTGTAATACATATACGAGTATAGTTTTTATACCAAACTGACCTGTATTTATTCTATAAAACACATTAATTTACATTTCAAGATCTTTAATCGATCTTTTAAATATATATAAGTATAATGGATACTTAAATCGTATATCTTATAAGTGCTCATTAATATAAAGACTTTTTCTAGATACTTTACGTTTATTCCGATTCATTTGGAAGATTCAGTTTTGAAAATGTATACTGACTGTACTGACTGAGTTCTTAGATACATTCAATACATTTGAAAGTTTCGCCATTCGATGTTCCAGTTTCAAATCTTAAAATGATGGAAAATCAGTCATAAAATAATAAACAACAATAATAAGATGTGAGCATTTAATTTTTGCAAGAATGCATATTTCTTAATAAACTGTGCTATTTAAATGACAAAAACAAAAAACAATAACAATAAATTCAAATGACCGAATTAGTAACATTATTTTACTAATCAGAATAGTTGTACATAAGTAAGTGAATATATGTACATGTATAGCGTACATGGATGCATTATGTGAATCTGAAGTGAGAGGTGATATAAATAATTTTGTAAGTACATACATATGTACATACACACTCGTATATGATGGATGATGATGGGAAGCCTTAAAGTTGTCCATTAATACTGTTTTTTTTCCTTGTAAATAATTTTACATACATATTTTAATACTTTTTTTCCTACAGTATAGTTGAATGCTCATCAAAGGGTATTTCTTTTATTTGCACAAATTTGAAAATTTAAGGTGGGTTTGTTTCAGCAGATATGCGAAAAATGTCTACTTTGAAAAGAGAACGTCTTTAAAAATTGATGACATACTTGTTGATATTAGTAAATTTTTTTCACAGAATCTAGCCAGATTTCAGAAATGGTTTGGGAGTGCTTTTGGAATTTTTTTTCAGAAAGTAGCTCACTCACATTTTGAACTTGACCTTAAATTGGATTCATAGTTCGAACATACTTCAAATTCACTTCAAATGTATAAGACCTGTATCAAAGCTAAGCTAAGATGTGGTATTTTCTCTATTCTAGGTATAAATTAGGTTAGGTATAAATGGCTGTTTGCTTCTGAGAAGCAATTTCACCCATCGTGAATGAACTTTAAATTTGTTGTGGGAGTTTTCCTGGCTTATCCTGAAAACCAAATCGATTCCTGAACAAATCTGTTCAAGTCTTTCAGTGCTACCCCTGCTAAGTCGTCCAGACCGTCAAAGAACCTTGCTCCCAAACAGGCGAGCCTTCGTTCCTTTAGAGCTGGACATTCGCAGAGTAGATGCACTATTGATTCTATTTCTTCTTCATCTCTACAACTTCTGCAGAAATCGTTCGATGGTGTGCCGAGTTTATTGGCCATAGCCCCGATTAGGTAGTAGTAGTAGTCCAGTAATCACCCTGACAAGTTTTCGAAATTTTTTTCTTTGAAACGATAGTAGAGTTGCGGTCTTTTTTGTGTTTATATTCGGCCACATGCTACGGGTTTATGGAGCAACCACTTGTGGCCCTGAAATTCTTTAAGAATCATTCCAAGAATTAGTTTCATTATTATTTTTTTCCCAATTTTCAAAAACAGTGAATTTTTTCATGAAAAATTCATGTACACTCAAACTTAATAATTTCCATTTTATTTTTTCCATTATTTATTTTCATTATCTTTTAAAAATGAACCTGAATTTTAAGATAAAATAAATTTTTACGCCTCCTATACAACATGAGTCCATAAAATCTGACATTCAGTTCACATTTTATATATGCTTTGACTGTTGAGCTAATGTTTTACACACATCACGAGTAACATGACGGTGAAAAAATCATCGTGACAGAAATTTCAAATACCTTTCTTTATACTTCTGAGATGTATCTATCATACTTGTGTCTTATTAAAATTTTACAAATTTTACACCACTAATTTTGGTAATATTTTTTTTTTTTTGTGTAAGAAATAAAAAAGAAAAATGTTTATGACGCTTACATTGACCTTATCGAAATTTGATTGAATGGTCCTTTATTGAATTTAAAAATGAAATTAAATCAAGTCACGTTATTGAAAGATAATAAAACTAAAAACAAACAAAAATTAGCTTTTTTCAAAAGTTTTTGTTAAAATGTTTAAGGTTTATTGATTTAAAAAATTTCTTTTTATTGACTTTCGTTTAAGCCAAGCATAAAACTTAAATTGTCTTAAAATACTTTAAAAAAAGAAAAAATAATCTATTAATGGTGATAGGCGATCATAATCACTCTAGTACTGGATTAACCTCAAAGATACTATTTTTTTTAAAAACGTCTTTCAAAAATTTGAATATAATTTTTCATTTCAAATGAAAAATTTTTAATTAATGTTTTCCCATTTATTTTACTGACATGAAACTTAATTGTTCTAGATAGAACACTTTTTTGCTACTGCGTTACAATTTTGTTTTTTTTGTTTCACATTTCACATATAAAAAATGTTTATTTATAAGAACAGAATGCATATTGTCCCCATTATTTTAGTTTTTATAAACTAAACATTCTATTGTACTCCTAAATCAAATTCCTATCATATTTTCTTTCATATACATACACGACAATGTATCACATACATACATTACATCAATTAATTCCATATGCTGCACTCTCGTTGCAACAATAAATCATTTTTTTTTCTTCTCTACACTCACACACAATAGATACTCTTATACAATATGCAAAATAGGAAACTGCTGCATCATCATCCCAAAACCATCTGTTCCTCAATATTTATATTAGACATTTTTTTTTTGTTTTTTTAATATTTTCATTTGGCACAAGCAAACATACTTAAATTGCAATTAACTTTTGTATAGAGAGAATTTCAAAAAACAGGTAGCATAATGATTTATTGTTAAAATATACAATAAATTATCGTTGAAAATATTTTATGTACCTCCGATATGTGTGTGTGTGTGGGGGTGTCAATTAATTATACATAACAAATTGGTATAATAACTATTGAAAAAATATTTTTAAGAAGAAGAAAAAAAAATAATAAAAATTAAGAGAAGAGGAAACCTTGATAATTTTTCAACAATACATAAATCTTATTATTAATGCAACTTAATAAGCATTAATTACTTTAAAGTTATAATTATTAAATTAGCCCTTTAGTATATATGGTCAAGGTGAAAACTTGACAAAGAATATATAAAAAAAAAATTAAAAAAAACAAAGTAAAGAAAATTATTTTAACACAAAAAAAAAACGATTGTTTTCAACAATATTCAAGACAATTGATATCTAAAAGAAGGTGGATAAACTTAATAAGTACATAATTACTTTATTCAGTAGCTTTTTTTTCACTTTTTTTTTTTTTTTTAAATGAAACAATATTAATTTTTTTTTTCAACCCACAAAATTTTCAAGTATCTGTGAATACGAGTATTGTAAAATTAACTAGGTACTTAAAAAAAAAAGTGTTTACACCATGGTTATGGATTCTATTGTTTACATTTTCTTCATTTTTTACATATTTTTTTTGTTTTTTTTACATTGATTATAATTATTCTACACTCTTCCAAAGTAAATGAGATAGCAATTATTCATTTTTTAATTTAACATTAAGGTTTTTCTAATTAATAAACACCTACAAACTATGCCTGATGCCAATGTGGGCAGAAAAATACTTATATGAGTAGTTGAAACTCCTCAAAGAATATTTACTGGAAAAAAAAATTCATAATTGTCATTAAAATTATTGTGTGAAAAAAACAATGTTATATTTTAAATAAAATTTTAACTGTGTAAATGTATTTTTAATGATTATTTCTTTAAAAAAAAATCTTTGAAATGAAAAATTGTGGTTGTTAAAAAGATTCAAATCTATCTTAGATACGAAAAAAAAAAAAATCTTAAAATGCGAAACACACACAAAATACAATGAGTGCACAATAAAATGACAAAATTCATTAGAAAGTTGCGAATTATATGAATAGATGCACTTTTCTCTGGAAATTCAAAAGAAAAAAGTGTGGATTGCGGATTGTCAGAAAATAGTAAAAAGGAAAATTAACCTTGAGAAAAACTGAAATCAAAAGTAAAACAAAAAAAAGACGTTGAGTTGTGAGATAATTGATAGTACAAATGAAAAAACAAAAATACTGGAAAAGTGAGTAAGAAGAGAATGGAAAAATGGATGAGATCTGTTAAAGAAAATTTTAAATTAAAATATTTCTAATATTTCAGTAAAGAAATCTTTTTTGTCATTTTTGAAAGTTTTTCATTCATCATGGCGAATTTTAAAACCTCTAAATAAACTGAAAATGATTATTGGGGTTGCATACATATTGCAATGAAATTCACAGTTTGTTATAATAAGGGGATTCACTCTTTGGTGCAAATAGGTATTGCATCGTTGCATTCGGTGTATCGTAGCACGAATTTTTGTTGTATCGTTGCAAATTGTTGTTGTATCGTTGTAAATTCGTGCTACGATACACCGAATGCAACGATGCAATACCTATTTGCACCAAAGAGTGAATCCCCTTTATATGTAGTTCCTTGCTGGCTTTATATGTTACTAACAATTTGAAAGATATTTTTCAACAAGGTAGATACACGTTGTCACCTTACAGTCAAATCTTGTAAATTCAATTTATCTCCAAAAAAAAAAAAGATATTTCCTTGTTGTTTTTTTATATTAAAGCTACTTTAAGGCTATGTTTCTTAAATGAATCTTTTTCCACAAAGTCGAAACAAACACAAAATTGTATATAGATTTACTCAAAAGTTCCTGAGCTAATGCTACTGGAATATTCTTGAAAATATAAGAAAAATACTGTTACATTAGAAACGACAACAGTATGTATCTCTAATTTTTATTGAGTTCTGTAATTCGACAATTGAAAACGTTTAATTGAAAATACATACATTGCGGCTTGCGCGTTTTTTTTTTTTAACAAATTTTATGCTTTCCAATTAACATGACATTTTAAGAATTCGTTTAAGGTAACTATGCAAAAAAAAAAAAAAATAATAAATAAATATTCCAAATAAATTCACTTGATTACCTGTATTTTGACCTGTTTTGTATTTGGAAAAAAAAGCCCAGTTATTTTCTTATAACCTTCTTTTTATGAAACAACCGTAAGGCATTTAATACATAGTCAAATTGACGCTTGATGTTGCTTTGATTAATTATACAAATATGAACATTATTATGTGATTTTGTTTTTTTTTTCTTCATCGTATCTACATTTGTTTTTTTTTTTTATAATTTCAATGTGTGTTTTTCATATACGATTACCATTTATGATGGTTAGTCCGGTAGGCAGGAAAGACTTTTTTTTTTAAATTTATAATGAAATATGTCTGAAGATTGCATTTTATGTAATATATATTTATTTTCATACACATGTAATAAAATAAATATATATTCACATTATGGTTCGATTGCATATTTATCATATATATAGTACTTGTACATAATACATAATAATGTATAAATATTACGCAAGTAAATTACATTATCACTCGCATGTTAATATGTGCTCAGGTATTTTGCTTCAATGAAAAATTTCACTTGTTGTCTTGTTTGACAGCATTCCTCATGAAACACACAAAATATTCCTTCTATAAATTTAAAGGAAAAAAAAAACAAACAAACATCTACGTAAGAAAAAAAAAATAATATGCACGTATTTTCAAAGGAGAAAATCTTAAGTAATCTCGACATTTTTATTTGAAAAAAAATAATAATATTATTTCAAATGTGGTATTTATAATATTTAGAAAAAATTATTTTTATTTGAAGTTAATTATTGAAAATTATTTAGTTAATTTTTAATTTTTTTAATAGGTGTATAAAATTTTTTTTATATAAATTATGTTTGTCACTTGCAAAAAGGTTGTCTTTACACACAAGTTGACGAGTACTTACATATATAAAATTATTTAATTTTGCAATTTAGTACCTGAGGACATATGCAATTTTCTAAAAAAAAAAACTAGTTAACCTAAAAAGAAATAAATAAAACCCATTGATTGTACAAATTTAAATTCATCATATGCTTTAGTCATTCTTTGGCCTTAACACTTTTAAGTGACAAATTTTTTCTAAACTAAGTTTATCTTTTTTTATCGATAGGGTTCGATAAGATTTTTTTCTGATCTTCGTATTTACTCAATTGATCGCTAGAGAGAATTAAAGATATTGCATTTACCATATTTTTCAACAACAAAAATTACAGATTTCTTACAGTTACGCGAAAATGTTTTCCGAAAAATTTAATTTTCTGATACTTCACAAAATATGTACCTGAAAATCGAGATGTAAATTGCTTCAAAATATCGTACAAGACCAATTGTGGCTATAACAAGTAGAACTTTTTAGAAAAAGTATAGTGCTAACCATACAGATTTTGTAAAACTTAACAAACTCAAAAAGTTTGTTTAACTGCCTTATTCTACATCAAGTCATAACTTGTGACCAGTCATAAGTCTATTCACCAAACTAGTTTTATGACCGTCATAGTCAAGTTATGACTAGCTTTGCTACTAGCATTTTGAACCCAACTTTGAACTTGATTATGACGGTCATAAACTAGTTTGGTGAATAGACTTCTGACTAGTCACAAGTTATGACTTGATGTAGAATAAGGCAGTAAGTCTCAGCGAAAACTTGGTGAAATTTCTTAGTAACCAAAACCATACAGACTTTTGTAGACTTAATAAATTAATTACTTTAAAAATTAAAACTCTACAGTTCACATTAAAATTTTTTATTATTTTTGACAATTTACAAGATTTGACAGCTGCCCTTAAATTTCATTAAGTTTTGTACGACAATTTTCGCACTTCGCAAAGGTCAGCGGAAGTTTACAAAAGTCTGTATGGTTCCTCAATAACAATAGAAAAAACCATGTTGTCGTTCAGAAACTTTTCCTTCATTAAGTCAGTAAAAGTCTGTATGGTTAGTACTTATCTCCTGAATTCTGTAGTAAGGAGGCTGAAGAGATGATGCTTACGTTATTTGTAACGTAAGGGCAAAAGGTTTCTTTTTGTTAGATATGCGTGTCATTTCAATACAAAAATCGAAAACGAAAATACAGGGTGTTTTACAAAAACAAGTTTCAAAAATATTTAACCCCATGTACCCTGGAAGCTGTTGAGATTAACGGGTTGTGGTTACGATTTTTTGCTTTTGTCGGCGAGATCTATTTGTTGTTTTATTTTGTAAATCTTTAAACCGGACACCCTGTATATATAAATCTGAATGTAAAAGTTTGAAAAGCCAAGATACAATTTTTTATTCAGGCGTTTTGGTTTAGTTAAGCGTGGCTGGTAACATGGTATCGTTCCCCTATTTTCTCAGTTTTATTTCCGGTGTATTACAATTTTGCAACTTAAATCAATATTCTATTCTAAATCTAACGTTATGGTTTTTTTATTATTTTTTTTTATTCCACTTCACTTTTATTTGGTAAGATTTCCTGTTCTTTAATTTACACTTAACCTTGACAATTTAATATACCACAATATCTAATAATGATCAACGAAAAGAAAATAAGGTCAACGGATATTGGTCTCGAAATCATATTTCCTATTGCTAACATTTTAATTGTATCTTATGTAGGTATACATTTTTTTCTACTAAAAGAACTATTAAGATTCTAAAATTAGCAAAAAGAAACAGTTTATGAACATAAAAATCTTTGTCTATAGAAAAGAAAAAAGATTTGGTTTTCTATGTGAGTTACAAAACCTATAAAAATCTCGAATTATTTGTTATACACGTTACACCGGAAATACTAGACGCCTAATATCTATACCTTAAATTTTTAACGTATTTGTTTACGCTATTTATTGTATTAATTCATCTACAGTAGGTTTATTCTTACCTATATAAGTATGTAAACCAACCCTTTTCCTGATTTCAATTCAAATCAATTATTTGATTTTATTTAATTTGAACAAATCATTGGTAATTTGAAAAAACAACAACAAGTAAATGTGAAAATCCATGAATTAGTACGTGCTCATTTAACCAGCTTACCCAATTATACGTATTACAAATCTGTTAGTATGTATAATAAGCATTAATGTTAGAGATATATATGTAAGTATGTATGTAATATTATTGCAAAATTAATGACATGATTAAAATTTTATTCACCTGTTACATATTCAAATAACGTGGTACAATTTAAACAGTTCTTTTTGATAAACATACTATTTATGTGATGTATTACATTTAATATATTATAGAAGTACATATCCGTATATGTATTACGTTGTGATAGAGTTAATAATAATATAAACTAATTCATGATAATATCATAATGATAGCGGACAATAATTTTAATATGTGTAATAACAAATTAATAGGTAAAAAAAAAAACTATGTACATATTTCATATTTTAAAATTATTTATACGCGTTATGAATGTAATATGTATAAAGAAAAAAAATTTACATAAAATTGTATAGCCATTCAAACACAATTCAAATTTTACTGTTACAATGATTGTGTTCTGATATATTACTATGTAATATGCATATTATGTTTGAAAAAAACGAAGAAAAAAAAGACATAATTCATATTAAGTAACATGAATAAAAAAAAAATTTAACTACCTTTTACCTATATCAAAAAAATATTGAAAACAAATAAGAAGAAGAAGAAGAAAAAAAAACAGGGGATCTATTGTATATTGTAACAGATTGAGTAATGTACTTTGCATAGATACTTTTAATTGTATTTCATTTTTGATTTTGATTAATTGAATAGGTATAACGGTAAATTAAAAATCAAAAAAAAAAAAGAAGAAAAAGAAGAAACGTCAGATATGTGAAACAACAGCGTTATATCGAAGAGGATATGCGGTAATTTCTTTTTTGTTTTGGTTTTTCTTTTTTTCTACGTATTACTTTACAGTGGATATTATTTTTAACAGTTTCACCACTCTTTTTCTTTCTTTTTAACTTTCCACCAAAACTTCATTCAGTATGTGGGAGTAGTTTTTTTGTCAAGCCAATTCTTTTTAAAACTATGAAGGATCATAGTGAACAGGAGCTCACGTTTTGAAATATGAATTTATGGAAAATAAGAAACAATACAAAAAAGAAAATGTATCTATACAAATATTTGTTCAATATTAAATATTGGTGTATCTGTTGGAATAAAAAAATAGGTGATATATCGTATTTTGGATATACATACATATATATATACTCGTACATATGTACGTACATATACCAGATTACAATGCATATTATATGACATATTATTATTATTTATGGCATATGTTATGAATGCATAATCTTTGAGTACATCACATTATTCATGTATTGTCTACAATTTCAATATCTCCAATATTATAATATCTGAATATTAAATTTACATTTTAAAGTTGCTTTTTTTTATATTTAAATTTTAATACATATGTACATGTAAAAATTCTTATTACATACATTAAAAAAAAAAGTAAATAAGCAGTAATTTGTACCGCTAATTAAATGGATACTTTTTTTTATGTATTCAGATTCCCTATATTTAATGCTGCAGACAGATTACTGTAATTTATCTTTTAATGATTATACATGTCCATCGTCAGTTTCGTTTTATGTAATATATTCAAAAAATTTACCAAATTAACTCTTTAAGGAACACTTTATACAAATTAACGTTAATTTGGACGTGATACAATGTTGCTTTTAGCCAAAAATTTAAAGAAAAGTCATTAAAAAAATTGCAAAATTTAGCAATAAAAATTAACTTTTACAAATATTATATTTAAGAAAGGTCTCCAATGTTTAACAATGAATAAAGTAATTAGAATTCGAGTATTTTCTTTTATTTGAGAAAGAATGGGGACAAAGTTAGTGAGTTCTTGAAAAAGAGAAAAAAAAAATTTATTTTATACTTAAAAAACCACGATGAAAACTTTTCAAGTTCATTTTTATCATCTCTAGAGCATACTTGTAATCAGGCGTTCGTTTTTGTATTTTGAATAGGAAAGAAAAAGAATTGCGATTCCTATTTTCCAACACGCATGCGTCCAAGGATTAATTCAAATCTTTCATACATTGTCATTTGAATACATAACTTTCCAATATGTTTATCCAACGAATCTCCGAAATATGTACCATTGTGAAAATAATAAGTTACATTTTTTTGCCCTCATTACTCAGAACAATTTCGAAAAAAAAAAAACACTTTAATTAGAATCTGAGAATAAGAAGTACAACTTAATTTTAAAAAAATTACAACAATAAAAATAATGGCAACCAAATCACAAAAAGAATAGAACCAAAAAACCTTAGGAGAAAAAAAAATACATAAATCGTGTATAAATTACTCGTTTAAAAATGTGTTATGAGAAAAACTTCCTTTACACATTATAAAGTATGATACAAACCACCAACTTATTAAAAAATGATTTTTCATTTTTTTTTAAAAAAAAAAACCTTCATTAGGTTAATCGTCCACGATTTCAAAACTATTTTTTTTTTTTTTTTGTAATTACGTAAATTGCCCTCCATGTTATTTTTATTATTACACATTAAACATAATATTTTACATTTTTTCTTGATATTGTTTTTTTTGCTTCTGTTTTTTAATAATTTTACTGATATTAAATTCATAAAATATGTATGCATTTAATATTACAGTATTCATATTTTTTGAATATAATACCATATTACTTGCAGGTACACATATGTATACATTATGGATAAAATAATCATATGAATGAAAATGAAGATAAATTTGCATAGTATCATTTATATTTTACTTTTGTTGATGGTTTTCTCTCATGTGTGTTTGTATAGTATATTCATAAAAGTAACTTTAAGAATAATCTATACACTTTTTGTATATCTTTATCTTGTTTTTAAACAAAAAGAATATATGTATATTTTTCATTGTTTTATATATAAGATACGCATCTTAAATTTCATACATGCAGTATATACGAGTATTATATCTGTTGTACCTACATTTTCTGAAGGAATTGGTTATTGTTTGTGTAAATGTACTATACTCATCTTGAAGGTAATACAATGCACTCTTGTTTTTGTTTTTCATACCTACTTTTTTTTTTTTTCTTGTATACCGAAGAAACAAAATTTAACTTATTGCACTTAAAAATATTGCTACTGCTAACGAAAATATCAAAATCCAAAATTAAAAACAAGGTGTTCCAGAGAAATAACTAATTTCATTTTTTAAATAATTTTAACACTACAAAGACAAAATCTCAAAAGTTCAATATGTCCTGATAAATTTTATTTTACTCTCATCTGTTGGTTCCCCTTTGTAGTAGTCAGTAGACTAAGAACAGAAAAAACGACATTCGACTCGACTGGGATTCGAACCACAGACCTTTGCCTTTCCGGGGCACTGTTCTACCAATTAAACAACCGAATGCTATGTCGATTGCTGTTCTTACACCTTTTACATTAGTTTTGATGTGGGCTATGGACAGTAGTACGAATTGAAAATTTGTGAGAACATTTGTAATGAACTTTTGACAATACTAAAATTGTCCTATGATATTTTCCTTGATACGGAAAAATCTTGGGAATGCAAGTCACAGTATAAATGAGAAAAAGATCAACTTTATAAGTGTCCAAGTGCTAATTGGGTTTTCGGAAGCCTCCGTGTCAACCAGTGTCTAAAGTGTTAATTTCAAATTTAAAAAATTTTTTAAATGGAAACAATATAGTATAAGACGTTGATAAAAAAAAACAGTGTCTCTCTTACAAAATCTTTCCTAGTAACACCTTTGCAGAAATACCTTGTATTTGTATATTTAAAGAAACACCTTACGTTTTTGTTTGCATTATTTCAATGTTTTGTGGCACATTTATTTATTACATATCTTTTTTTCTCTCTCTTGTGTTTACCAAATTAATAGCTCTGTAAGAAGTCTTAAGCTCTTGATGAATGAAAATTTATAAATAAACCACAATGTCAGACAATATTCTTAAAATTTAAAAGCTTCATTGTATATAAGAAATAATCACTATGTAATCACAAAACAAAAAATGGATTTGAAGAAAAAAATTCTAAGAGTAAAACCATTTTTAAATTGCATTCTTTAGCATATTTCTTTTGTTACTTTACTATACTTAATTTTTTTTCTCTCTTGAATGCACAATATTTTACATACGTATTACATACATAAATTATTTAAGTACCGTAATTAATCATTTAAATAATCCAAAAGCCATTACCTAGTCTGTCAAAAGAAACGATGTCTGCATAAAAAGTAGTCCTTATTAATTATTTTCCAAGATTTTTTTTTTTTAAATTTTTAAAAGAATAACGTTGAGTAATATTTCTTTGAATTGCAAGTTTTTTTTTTATTTATTCGCTGCAAAAAAATTTAAACAATAATTATCAAATTTTTTATGTTTTTGTTTTTTATTTTTTCAGCTTCCTCATGGAGCGGCATGGCAAACACTTTTTCTGATTTGTGGATTTCTTTTAATTGAAGGTAAAAATCTGAAAAAAACAAGAAAATTCGAATGCAATAAAAAATATCTTTTAATTTTTTCCATTTTAATTTTTTTAAATTACAGAAATTCGATCAGAAGTAAGAATTGTTTGTTATTATACAAATTGGAGTGTTTATAGACCTGGTACAGCAAAATATAGTCCACAAAATATTAATCCATATCTTTGTACACATTTAATATACGCTTTTGGAGGTTTTACCAAAGATAATACACTTAAACCTTTTGATAAATATCAAGATATTGAACAAGGTAAACTATTCAAGGTATACTTTTATTTTAGGATTTAATTTAAAAATTCTTCTTATCGTAATTCTTTAGGCGGCTATTCAAAATTTACTGGTCTTAAATCATACAACAAAAATCTTAAAACTCTTTTGGCCATCGGTGGTTGGAATGAAGGATCATCACGATTTTCACCGTTAATGGCAAGTGCAGAAAGACGACAACAATTTATTAAAAATGTTTTGAAATTTTTACGACAAAATCATTTCGATGGCTTAGATTTAGATTGGGAATATCCAGCATATCGAGATGGTGGAAAATCACGTGATAAAGATAATTATGCACAGTTTGTTGAAGAATTACGTTTGGAATTCGATAGAGAATCATCAAAAACTGGAAGACCGAGGTAATACAAACAGAAATAACGACTTTTTTTTCAAATTTTCTTATTACTTTAAATTTTATTTTGTTAAATCCTAGACTTTTACTTACAATGGCCGTACCAGCTGGTATTGAGTACATTGAAAAAGGATATGACATTCCAAAATTAAACAAATACCTTGATTGGTTCAATATTCTCAGTTATGACTTTCATAGTGCGTATGAGCCTTCAGTTAATCATCATTCACCTTTAAAATCTTTGGAAGAAGACAACGAATACAACTATGACAATGAATTGAATATTGTAAGTGATGTCCTTTGAATTTAATCTGAAAATATATATTAAAAATCAAATAACAATAATTATTTTCTACAGGACTATGCAATAAAATATTATTTAAATGCTGGAGCCGAAAAAGATAAACTTGTTCTTGGTATACCCACATATGGACGTTCTTATACTCTGATCAATGAAGAGGATACAGACATAGGTGCTGCAGCTGACGGTCCTGGTGAACAGGGTGATGCAACAAGAGAAAAAGGATATTTGGCATATTATGAGGTGAATTTTTGGAAAATTTATTTGTTTTTTTCAAAAATTAAAAACCTTTTTGTATTGAACAGATTTGTCAAGCAATTCGCGATGATCCTGAATGGACTGTGATACAACCAAATCCGAAAGCAATGGGTCCTTATGCATTCCGAAAGAATCAATGGGTTGGTTTTGATGACGAGGATATGGTTCGTAGGAAAGCAGAGTATGTCGTTGAAAATGGATTGGGGGGTATTATGTTCTGGTCCATTGACAATGATGATTTCAGAGGAACATGTTCAGGAAAACCATATCCATTGATTGAGGCCGCTAAAGAAGCCTTACTTGAACGTTTAGGGTCAGTTTTTCTCTTTCTTTTTTTTATTCTTTTTTTCTCAAATGTATTTGTATCAAAAACTCTTTGTTTTTTAAATGCAGTGTTGGAGATAATGAAGTTTCCCGCCCAAATCGACCAAAAAAGCCATCTCGATCACGAAGTCGGCAAGGATCATCGTCGAACCGAAACAAGATTTCAGACGATACTTATTCAGAAAAATCAACGAGCGCACCCAAGAAACGAGTAACAAATCGAAGAAGATTGTCAACTATAACCACAACAACTCAAGCGCCAACAACAAGCACTACTCCTTCATACGTAGGAAGACGCACAACTCCAGAACCACCAACAACTCCTGACCCTGGAACAGGTTGAATAAATTTTTTTTTTTTTTTTCGTAAAGAGCTTCACAATAAATGCCAAATTGTATTTTATTTAGATTTTAAATGTGAAGAAGAAGGTTTCTTTCAACATCCTCGAGATTGTAAAAGATATTTTTGGTGTTTGGATAGCGGTCCTTCAAATCTTGGAATTGTTGCTCATCAATTCACATGTCCTTCTGGACTGTATTTCAATAAAGCAGCAGATTCTTGTGATTTTTCAAGAAATGTGTTATGTAAAAAATCTACAACAACTGCTAAGTAAGCAATATTTGAATAGAATATAAAAATTATAAAAAAGTTATACAATCATAATAATTTAAAATAAATAATTTCAGACCAACAACTCAACCAAAAACTACAACAACAACAACGACGACAACAACAAGCCCTCCTAAAGTAGTAACAGCAGCTACTAGCCGTAATACATTTGCAAGATACACAACAACGACAACTAGAACACCTGAACCTGATGACTTGATCGATGATGAAGAATACGAGGATGAAGAGGATGAACATGATACGCCCTCTAAAGATTCTGAAGAAGATCCAAAAGTAATCAAAGAACTCATTGAACTCATAAAAAGAGTTGGAGGTTTAGAAGAATTAGAAAAACAGCTTCAACTCCAAGAAGATGGTAGTATTATGCTAAAAAATGGAAAATCACAAGAAGTATCAACGACACCATCCTCCATTAGTAAATCGCTATACAACAAAGTTTTAAAACGTCCGGACAGTTTAAATTCGTTAAGAAATCGCTTTGGTGTTGGTAGATCATCAACGTCAACTGCAAAACCAAATAACAATGATGTTTACACTGAAACAAGTTCTCAACCTGAAAATAAATATTCGTCTGTGATAAGGAATAGTAGACCTAGTCCTCAAAATGCTGGTATTGAAAAGCTTTCTGAATTTGAGGGCTTTTTGAAAGAGAAACCAAAGTATGTTACAATAAGTAGAACTAGACCAACTCAAGCAACTTCAGTTGATGATGATATCCGTAGTAAATTTGATAACACTGAGGATGATGATAGTGAAGAAGATGATGATATAAATAAAGCTGCACTTTCTGAAAAATCTGATGATTTCGAAAATTCAAAACCACCTACACAAACTCCAACATATGTGAATATAAGGCGATCACGTCCGACAACGACAACAGCACCAAGAAACGACAATGAATATGTAAATGATGCCGCTGACAAAGACACTTTACCAGATACAACATCAAGATCAGCATATCAATCAATAAATAGAAAAAAAGGAGCCACTGAAAATTTCAAAGGTGGTGAAGTAAGTGCTCCTCAAATAACGAGTACATTCAAGTAAGTATTTTATTTTAAATATTTTTACATAAGCTGAACATTATACACTTTGCGAATTTGTTTCTTTAGATACAAAACACTCGAAAGAAGTAGGCCTTCACTGCAAACAGCTTCAGAAGACACATCAACTGCTCTGGCGGATGACCTTAGAAATCATCGACATGCAAGTGAGGATGATGTAACTCCTTCAGTAACGGTACAATTTTCGGATTTAAGTCAATACACAAAATCGTATCCAACACAACAAAAATTAGATACAACAACATCACGTACATATGCAAATATACCGCGTAGAACAACAACAACAACAACAATAGCCAGTCCAGTATTTTCTACTGTAGTAGTTTCAGATGCAACAGCAACAACAATTTCTCCTCCACCACCATCACTAGAATTAATTACAACATCCCAACAACCAATAATAACCACTAGTACTATTGCATCTACACTTTCATCCTCAAGCTATAAACCATCACAACCAACACAAACATCAATCACTACTCCATCCACTGAAAATTATTCAAATTCAAAATCCACAGAACATATCCTTATCAACAATGAAATCCATCATAATGAAAATTCATTAAGGCCTAGCACAAATTACCACCATAACACAATACCATCATCATCATTTTCTTCTTCTTCTTCTGGCCTAGATACAGAAGTATATGACACAACTATTCTGACCAACGACAAGAATACTGAAACGAGCTCACATAAAATTGACGAGGTAACTTTGACTGATAATAATAACAATAATAATAATAATAATAATAATAATAATAATAATAGTAATGAAAAGAAAAAGGTGGTAGTTATTGATATTAATAATTCTAACATAGTAGCTAAATTAAATACTAACACAAATATTCAATCTAGTCCAAAAGATACAAATATTAAAAATGAATTAAATAATTTAAGTGAAATCAATGTAGATAGTAAATATCATCAATTAATTCATGACACTGATGTACAAAATACTGAACGAACTTTATTAAATTCAATTACACCTGCGATTGTTACCACCACTATAGCTACTGAAAAATCAACCATAAAAAAAACTAGACCGACTAGAATAACAACAACATCACAAAAACAAACTACTAATGACATTGAAATAACTGTATCTAGTCCGAGACCTTTTGGTTTTCCTCGCAGACGTACACGTCCCACAATAATCCATAAAACCTCAACCATCACTAACTTACAAAATTTAGCTGATAATAATAGCACTGACACCACTACATCAAGTTCAATCACTAAAAAGGTGAGTCCCATACCAAACACAAACAAAAATTTAAATTCATTTAAAATTAATAATAATAATAATCAATCAAAAGTTATTAATAAGAAATTATTTTCAAATGTAATTAACAATGAAAATGTAAATAGTAATCGTACTAAAAAAATCAATGTGATTAACAATAACCCGCATGATGATTATAGTCATAATAGTATTGAAAGAAATCGTAGAGAAAATGCCATTATTCGAGAATTTACAACAAATCCTGAACCAACAAAACCAAACAATATCCCTTCAAATGATCCTTCCTCAACCAGAAAAATATATTCATGGAAAGACAAACGTATTGGAAATTTTAGACCCTGGCAAACAACATCAACAACATCAACAGTAAGTCCTGAAAATTCAAACAATTATTATCGAATTCATGAATTTAATTCTTCGTCTAGAGATGAAGAATTTAAAAATGAATTGAATTATCCTCATAGATTTTCCAATAATAAATTAAGAAGACCTACAGAAAAGCCTATCTTAAAGGAAAATCATAGTGATATAAAACAAAAAGCCGAAAATGAAAAATATGATTCGTCATTTAAATTAGAAAATCCAATAACTCGTGAAACAGTTTTAAATAACAAACAGAAAGTTTTTCAGAGGCGTAGAAATGGTGATCGTATTCGGGAAAGTAATAGAACAAAATTAGTTCCGAAAACAAATAATCATATTGTAGGATTAAACTCGTCTGTAGATTTTTCTAATAATCTCACGAAACCAAAAACATCCTCTACACTGAACTCCACAATTCCAAATTTAAAATCAAGCTCACTTTCAAATTTGTCTATAAATGTCACTGAATCCTTAAAACTCCCTACTCCAATTGAAAAAAATGAAAACATTTCCGAAAACTTTACTAAGATTCTTACACAAATTCCAAAAGATCAAAGTTCAAGCATTAATTCATCCACAATTTCACACAAAAATATTACCAACACCGAAAATCCAGACAATCAGTCAAACTTAACGAAAAATCAAAAAGAAATTGTTGAACACATAACAAAAAAATATGCAAAAATCGAATTAACAACCAAAAATGTTCAAGGTCAAAAAACTAGCACACCAGAAATCGAAACACCTAATAATAAAACTTTTCTAAATTCTACTAACAATAATCAATCAAAAACAAATACATTTGAACTAGGGGTGTCAAATTTAACGCAAAACGAATGGGAAGAAATGGAAAAAAAGAAAATGCCTGGAAGAATTATGATAAAACGTAGAAGACCGATATCTCTTACAACTGCTGATGAAACTGTTCCCGCATATCGTCCACCGTCGAATAAAGTTTGGGGGTTTTCAATTTCCAGTAATGATGCAAATAATAACAATAATTTCCACGCTATTTTACCAAATGATAAAACACAAGAAACAACAACACAAGACTCAACGTTTTTTAGAAATGAAGAACATCGAAATAAATTAAGTGATCATACTACAAAAATAAATTACCCTTCGACTACGGTCATCCCAACCTTTAAATTTTCAACTCATCAAGATCGTAGAAATAAAATTGAAAGAACTACCACAGAATCAGATTTTAGTACAATACCTACTACCACAACTAAATCTTTGCCATCAACTACAGAAGAAGTTGAACTTAAAACTGAAACATCTTCTTTTTTGCCCATAGAAACAACCACAACTGATTTTGGAAGAATTTCTGAACAAGGAAATTTAAAAACTCAAAAAATATATAGTTTTTCTACACCACGATTTGAAGAAACCTCAACTAATACATTTACAGAGTCTAAAGATTCTTTCACATTAAAACCCATAACTGTTAGTGAAATTTCTCAAGAAATCTCAACAACACAAAGTCCTTCTTCATTCATAACAACCCCACATTTTCAAAACTTTTATTGGAATTATCAAACAACACCTAAAATAAAAAATCCTACCACTTCTTTTATAAATTTTGAAACAAAAGGTAATACCGTACCCATTACTTCCACTTTGAAATATGATGTGAGCACGACAAATGTACCTAAAGCTTCTGAAGCCTTTTCAAACTCAAATCCTATTATAGTTGATGAAAATTCTAAAGAGCAAACAACACAAAATATCTTTGATTTTCAAACAATAAAGCCTATCCAAACTGAAATTCCAGATATAAATCAAATTCCTACCAACACTGATTCACAAAATCTTACTGTCGCAGTTTATGCTGAAAATATTTCCAAAACAAAACATTTTGTAAAAGAAATTTCAGAATTGGCACAAAAACGAGGTGTTAAAATATTTACACAAAATGAGATAAAAGATAATTCTGTGCATCGTTTTCGTTTAACAAATTTCAACAAAACTGATCAGTCAAATAGAAACAATAATTCAAGAAAACCTACGCTTAGAGAAAAAAATATTTTACTAAATTCTGAAACAATAAAAAATGAAAATCAACGTGGTTCGACACGTTTTCAATATTTGAAAAAAGAACAAACGGTGGAAACTGAAAAACCTATTCAACGAGAATTTTCAAGAAACAACTCTCCAACACCTGAAAAAAAGTTTCCTCCTACAACAGAATCAACAATAACTAAAAATTCAAATCTCAATATAAACTTAAAATTTAAAACTACAGAAAATCCCGTTTCAATACAAAATGAACAAACGGCTAAAACCTACTATGAAGACGAAAGTATCAAAAGTAGCACATTTTCTCCAACAAATTTAGAAACAACAACGGATATCATAAAATCGACAACCGCAAATGATTTTGAGTCAACTACAAGCTCAGAAGAACACACTACAAAGAGTTATTCAATAGGTTCTTTCCAAAATAGATTTTTTACGACATCTCAGCAAAATCATCCGTCAACAACAGAAAAAGAATCGACTACTCAAATTAATTTCGATACAACAACAAATTCAAGAGAAGAAAAATCGAATTTTCATTTTCAGTTTAAACCAAATGTCTTCAGATCTACAAAATACGACTTCACCACTAAAATACCCCGAAATTTTCAAGAAACTTCATTACCTCATCGCCATTCATTAGAATTAACTACAGAAAATAATTTTGAATCTAGTACAAAAAATTCAGTAGATGAAATTACCGATCGTTTTTCATCGGTTACTACAACAGATAATAGTTTCCCAAAAAATAGTTTTGAATCAACTACAAGAAATTCTTTAAATGAAATTACAAATCCTTTTTTATCGCTAACTACAACAGATTACAATTTCCCAAATAATGAGTGGACAACTGAAAACCCTAATGATTTTTCTAAAAAATTTACATCCAATTCAAAAGTAAAAATTACCACAACAATTCCAAAAACAACCAGCAGCCGTACAACATCTGCATTCTTAAGAACAACCAAATATCCTAATTTTTTTAAAAGTGCTACCACTGATGCCTCTAATTACATAACAACTTCAATTGACCCCGAATCAGCTGAAGATCAGTACAATCAAGAAGATATTCTTGAACATGAAAAAGCAGAAAACAGAGAATTCAGTCAACGTCAACCAAAAAAATTAGGATACCCAATCAGAGATAACATACCTGTTTTGTATTATCGTCAACGAATTAGAAACAAGGATGACAGATATGCTAAAAAAGTTGAAAATCTAACGTCAGCTGAAAATATAGAAGACAAAATGTCCGTTGAAGCACAGAAAACATTGAAATCTTCCGAAAATTTTACAGATATATCTGAAAATCTAAATTTAAAACCAATTAATCAAGTAACTCCATTTCAAATTTTAATAGAAGATCAAATTTCATCAACACAATCATTAATAAATTTTAATAATAATGAAGAAAAAATTCTGGAGACAACTACAGACAATTTATTTCAGACTACCTTAGAAAATAAAGATCATACGGATTCCGAAACTGAGAATCCATTTGATAGCAATGAATTTACTACAGTACATTCTATAAGAAGCCCTTTAGGTATAATTGAAGAAGAATATCCTTCGAAAACTTCTAATATTGTAGAATTAGAATCACAAACTCTAGGTTCGGTCAATAAACTAAATCAACTTGATGTAACGGTATTAAAAAATAGAAGAAATACCGAAATAAAAACTAAAAATAAAATAGAATTCAGCTCTAATTCTAAAAGCAAGGAAGATGAAAATTTACAGTTATTTTATTCTAATGACAAAAATGAAAATGAACTAAACGTTTACGACATAAAGAAAATCAAAGAAACAAAACCTCATCGACAACAAAAACCGTTTAATAAAGAACTTGAAAAAAACGACATTTTAACAACAACTGATGGTACTTTTACTACTACTGATACAACAACAAAATCCGGCTCATTTTGGAAATTTCTTGACAATATCTCAAATGAGCCTGGAAAAATGACGACAACAGTTAACCCCGAGGAATTTTTTTATTCCACAACAGATAATGACGACATGGTAGAAATTAAGACTGTAACTAATGATAATATTGATGATTTTACTACTACTCCAACGTTTTCACCAACATCTACTAATAAATTCTTTTTTTTATCTGAAACAACTTTAAAGTCTGTAGATGAATTAGCTGCAACAGTAGAAAGTAGTAATAAGAATTTAAGTGAGCTGCAACGTGGACGCGGACGTGGACGTTACTTCCAAAAATCAACAACACCTAGTCAACAATCAACAGTATCCTCAAAATCATATGACAGAAGACAATTTTCAAGAACTAATCAAAGACGTGATGGTGATAATTCATTTCAACCAACAGAAAAAAATTTAAATAGAATAAGATCTAGATTTAGGCCTTTCTATCGTTCATCTACCTCTATTACTGATTTATCTGTAAAAACTTCAACTCAAGAACAACATTCCAAGCCGATATTTCAGAGACAATATTCAAGCACTAGTCGAAACAGGCTAAGAAGCAAAAATTTTGAAGAGTCTACTGTGGAAAGTACTACAACATCTCTTGAACGTGATATAGATCAAATTGAAAGTTCAACGGAAAATATTGAAAATGAAACTTTACATGACACAACACTACAAAGCTCTCTAATATTTCCTAAAAAGTCAAATACAAATAAAAACAGTAAAGCCAGTGTGGAAGAAAATGAAAATGAAAATTCAGTTGAAAAAATTCCAGACCAAGATATATCAGAATCAGCCACTCCTGATGATGATGATGATTATTTTGACAACGATGTTTCAACTATAAGAAATACTCTCATATTTTTAAAAGGACCAAAACCAGGTCAAACAACAGAAATTTATGCTAAGAATACTTCAATTTTATCACCAAAATCACTAACAAGAGATAGAAATTATGCTAATTATAGAACCACTGAGTTACCTTTAGAAACTGAACAACCAAACACTGAGAAAACTACATTCAAGAATAGAAATGCTTTGAGATTTTCTAATGATAAATCTGAATTAAAAATTTCTACAAAAAACACAAAAAGTACCACACAAAACATTGAAAAAGAACCACGAAATCAAGAAACAATATTTGGGAGAAAATATAAGACTATAAGTCGATTAAGTCCTTCCACTCAAAAATCCTTAGAATATGAAGATACAACTAGTGATAGTTTCACAACCACAACAGAATCTAGTACCATAGCTTTACCACGAGGTAGAAGGCCACAAACTTCTAGGACATATTCAACTGAAAATTATAATGAAAAAAATAAGAATAAAAACTCATATGAAAATTTTGAAAACTCTACTCCATTTTCCATTTCTGATTCTACGACAAACAGAAAACAAGACGATGAAGAAGACGAAATTAGTACAACTTCATTTAATCGACTTTTTAGAGGACATAAAAAGTACAGTAGTGAAGAACAAGAAACAACAACCGAATATGAATTTACAACAGAAACCATTGGAACTGGTTTTACCACCACTGAACGTGATATTAGTGTGAAACCTAGGATTGCTACTACTACTGAAACGCCTGAAGAAAAATCAACAACAGTAACTAGTTCAAAAAACACAAAATCTATTAAAATTCTTTCTGAAAGTGATGATGACAACTTGCAGCAAGTTTCACAACAGTTTAGTCGTTCACGAAGTAGATTTAGATCAATTGATCGATCAGAGAAAAACAAAACAAAACTTGTTAAAGGAGCACGTTCCCGTTCGAGAGTTTCGCCCAGTAGACCATCTGTATTGCCACAAAATAGGTTTAGAATATCTACAACTACAGTTACCCCTGAACGTTCCACATTTCGTTCAAATCGATATAATAACCAGGGTCAGCGTTTGTCAAGGTTTAGAATAACTACTACAACTACCACTACTAATAGCCCTATTTCCTTATCAGATTATGTAACAACATCCTCAGTATCTCCATTGGAAATACCTAATATCTCTTCCTCAGAACCTTATAACCAATCTGATGTAAATACAATCGATAATGTTTTAACAGTAAAAACTGCTAATAATTTTGATGTTAATGGGACAAATGAAAATGGGGAAATTGATGTACAAAATGTTTTGTTGACAAGTGTTACAAACCAAAATCAAACAGATAAATTACAAAATTCAATCTTGTTAAATATAAATCGACATTTTCAGAATTCTTCCAATAAATATTTAAAAACAAATGATGATGGTTTTAAAGGAAAAATTGAACAGGTAATAAATAATAACAGTACAGATTCTCCTTCGGTAATTTTGAATAATGGTAAACGGGTAAGAATTATAAAAAAACGTCGACGTCCATCAAATAATTCAGTTTCGAATATAAACAAAGATGATGAAAAGGAACAAATTCAAAAACCAGATCAATTGGCTAAAAACCAAAGTGAAACATCAACAATATCATCTAGACCACGTCATTTTAGAAAAACTCTAGTAAGAAAACGTCCTTTGACTTCTGGTACAAGTACTACTACCACTACTTCTCCCATCTCAAGTTCTACTAATTCTGAAGAACAACAAATTGCCTCAGAAGAACCTAAAAAACGATACAAAAAAGTTTTACGAAGAAAACGACCAATTCAGAATAAACTAGATACATCTGATGATACTGTAAAAGATGTTAGTAATACAACAAATCAAGAAAATTATTCGAAAAATGCAACATTTACAGAAAATGAAAATAAAAAAGATGAAATCACTGAAATTTCAACACAAATACTTTCAACAAAAACAAAATTAACTTCATCTAGAAAACCGTATCGACCAACTAAACCTTCTTTAAGTGCAATAACATCTACAGAAGCAACTTCCATCGCTACTCCACGAAACTATGTCCGCAAATATAGTAGCAATTTCACATTACCAAAACTTCCATCAGAATTAACACAAACACCACAAGAGAATGAAAGACCCTCTATTTCACTAAAACCTTTGAAGTTGGATCGACAAAAATACAGATTAAAAAACCCAATTCTCAAAATAAATCGTGATGATGATGATGAAAATATAAATTCAGACAATATTGATGAGCAAGTAAATCGTTTTAGCAACAGAATACGTTCGGGAAGACCATTGTACACTACTTCATATCAAGATAGACGAAGCGATCAATCTGAAGATGAAGAAGAAGATGATGAATATGATTTTGAGGAAGAAAAATCTCCTGAATATGTTTCTCCAGTGACTGATTCAAACATCATTAAAAGCACTTCGCCAAACATTGTAGCACCAAATTTGGCGGTACGTTTAAATAATGGTTTTGTTGGATACATTGCTAAGCCACTACCAGGTGAAAATGATGAAAATATTAAAGATATAGATGGTGATGATGAAGAAGAAATAAATGAAGACCAGACTGAATACAATGATGAATTATCAAATATTGAAGAAGAAGAAGAAGAAGAACCTGAATTATTTGAATCTCCGTTTTCCACGACAAGTACTACTACTACTACTGTACAACCATCGACAACAAAACAAAAAACAAGTAATAGACCAGCTATTTTTAGACCTTCGAGACCAACTAATAAGCCACGTGTCATAAATCGACCAATCTTTACCACAATCCATCCTGCTTCCTTGAAAACTACTACTACTACTACTGGAGTAATTAATATAACACAATCCACTACACCATTATCAACTACTCAAAAATTATCAAACACAAGACAATATACTCGTACATATTCGTCAACAGCATCTACAGAAAATACACTTTTAGAGGAGATTCAAATTGATGCATTAAATGCTAGAAATAAGAAAATTTTTGATATTAGCAGTAAGAAACACACAACAATTAGACCAAATAAGCAAATACAAAAAGAAAATTTAAATCAAAATCACACTATAACATCATCACAACAACCACACCAACAAAACAATACACACCTGGAGAACAGCATTCTCGTTGATAGTGAAAATTTAAATAATTTTGATACATTACAGGAAAATGTCCTTGAAAATTCTATAACACCATCAACGACAACACGACGACCAACATCATCTACAACAACCAAAATAACAACACTTCATCATGTATTTGCCATTGACGAAAATGAAGAGACAACAGTACCAACTTTTTCTACAAGTACATCAACAACAAAAAAATCTAATAATGAAAATATCATAAATGAAAGAGAAAAATTAGTAGAAATTAACAGAGTTGTTGAAGTTTATTCGAAAGAAGACAAATTGAAATTGAAAACAAAAACAAATAATTCTGAAAAAATTACTAGCACTGATTTGAAAATTGAAAAACTTCCAACAATTGATAAACTCGGTGAAATAAGTCGTGTTAAACTTGTAAAATTAGTAGAATCATCTGAAATTCAAGATAGTATCGGTACTCGAAGTAAATTAACATCATTAGGAAATAATGGTGAACTTGTTATTGAAAGTCGAAGTACTGTAGCTGATTATACGCCAACTGAAGCAACAACATTTATTCAATCAGTGCCAGTTAGAAATGTCATTCCTATAGTAAATACATTTGATAATGATGTATCAGCAAATGATAAACAACCACGTAAACTTGCAATACCAGAAGTCATTCTTGGTGTTGAAACTTCAACAATTGCTCTAGAAGGTTTATTTGAATCAGCAAGAAAAGCAAAAACTGTTGATGAACCAATTTATGCATCATCTTTAGGAGAAATTCAAACAATAATTCCTTTAACAGAAAGTCCTCTTGAAATAACAACACAAGAAACAACAACAATAGCAACATTATCTCCTCCGACTACACAATTTACAACCACAACCACAACCCCAACCCCAACCCCAATAACAACAACAACAACAACGATGACGACGACAACGACGACTACAACAACATCAAAACCAAAAACAACCGAGAAGAATAAAAATTATGTTCGTCCTCTTGTACCACTTCTTCGTCCAGAATCAAATGAATCATCACCTCTAGTCATATCAATTGCAAATCTTGATAAAGTAATTTTAAGTAAAGTCCCAAAAACCTCAGATTCAAGTGCTGCATTTTCAGGACAAATAAATACATTTATTCAACCACCAATTCCACTATTGAATAATAAAAGTATTAAAGAATATTCTGAAAATGCAACACTTGATGATACACTTGAACAAAATAGTAATGGTAATGGTAGTAGTATAAATAGTACAATTGGTCAAAATACTCAAAGGATATCATCATCATCGTCATCGTCATCATCATCATCATCAACAAGTGAAACAAAAGTTATCCAAACGCAAACAAGTTATAGCAGTGAAACAAAAGTAATTCGAATGAAACGTCCTCGAAAATCAAAATCCCGTAAAAATAATCAAAAATCAAATTCAAAACAAACTACAACAATACCAACAATCACAACAGGAATGATACCAACGACAACAACAATTATTGAAACTTCTCAATCCTGATAAATTTTCTTTCATAATTTGAATAAAATCGATTTATTTACGTTATGAAGTTTAAATATTTTTTTTTTTAAAGAAAAAGGATATGAAAACTTTTAGTATAGAGGTAGATGAACGATTATTGTAGAAGAAGCTATACTTCTATTTTATAATTACCTCAATTATAAATTTTTTAATAAACAAATTTTTAAAATTAAATTATAAAAAAAAAACAAAAAAATTAAATGAGTGTAACGGAAATCTAAAGGATACTTCAAGTGACGGAGATATCTACTTTTTTTTTAAATTATACACGGGAAAAAAAATTCTCAAATTAATTGAATTTGATTAAAATTTTTAAAGAGTTTTATTCGATTAAATTGTTTAAAAAAAAAATTAAATATTACACGTACTACACTTTAATCGTCACAAAAAAAAAAAATAATATAGAAATTTAAGTATTATCTAGTCCATCTATAAAAATACAAAAAAAAACAAGCGTATATCCACAAAAAGCATACCACAAAATATTACACAAATAGTAAATCATAAATTCAATGTACATATCCTCATATATGTACCTTTTATATTCAAACAGTTTTCCACTCATCCATTTTGCTACTAGAAAAAAAAAAAAAATAATAAAACAAGATACATACATACATATTTTTATTTAAAGGTCAATTTCCTTTTTTTTTTATAGGTATTCAATTTTAAAATATCGCATTGCATGCTTTTAATATTATACACACAATAATATATCGAACATTCAACAGCTTTTTTTTTTTTTTTCATTTCAAAGTAATATTTTAAAAGGAAAAGTACATACATATGATATAAACTATTAAATGCTTTTTATTATTTTGAATTTTGCTTCATAAAAAAAAAAAAATAGCAACGGTATAGCATTTTAAAAGTAGTAACCCTTTTGTAAGACTAAAGGGAAAAATAATAATAAATGGGATGAGATAAAAACTGATGGAGTTATTGAAGTGAAATTTATACTCGTACTTATATTTTAGTTTTTTTTTTTATATATATTTTGTCATCAGAAAATTTATTCGAAGAATGAAAGCACATTTGTTACAGATATGTTCTAGAAAACATCATTATTTTAATTTCAAAAGAAAAAAAAAAAGTATTACAAAGTAAATTTTGTTCAGAACATAAAAGATTGAAGCACACTTCCAGCACTGAGCAATGTATGTATTGTATGGAAAATAGATAGAAAAGGGAATATATTTTAAAATGAGAGTAATTAAGAAAAAATCCTGAGAATAAGAAAGAGCTTAAACGAGCTTTAATATTGGAAGCCAATTTTGAGATTGGAGGCCGTTTGGCTGTTTTTAATTTTGCTATTTCGATGTACTGGGATAAAAAGTCTGTTAGTAATTTTATATTGTCATTGCTTCCAGGCTTCTAGAAAAATATTTTGTCTTTAAAGACCATGTGTGGAATTTCGAGATATTTCCGACATAGCATTTTCATTCCAGGATATTCCAAGGGAAATTTTCACTACTTTGAAAATTCAATTATACTTCCAAGAATGCAAAAATCAAAAAAAAAAAATTAATCCTCCCATTCTTTTGTCTTGGACCTGGGAAAACTTAAGTGTAAAATTTTTAATGAACGTTGTTTACAAAGTGGTATCGGTGTTTTCTGTCTACAACGAATATTTTAAGATTATAAAATAATAGAGATCACAGGACTCCAATTCTGATCTTTAATCACGTACATAAAAAAGACAAAAAATCATTTATATCTTTGTTGATGGGTTAAAAAAGACCTGAATGATGTATAGGAAAATTAAGGAGTAATATATTTTCTTCAATGGATTCTAAGCACTACGTTAATTGATCACAATGCTTTCTCGTTTCCACTAAAATTACTATTGAAAATGGTACTTATAAGGAGAATTTTGATTAAAAGCTTTTTAATAGCCAAAATTTTCAAAATTTAATTACGTATAAATTTCAGTTCTAAAACTCCATTAAATTTTAAGGCAAAACAAAAAAAAAAAAGAAATACATACATGGATTGAGTGTGATTAAATTAAAATCTTAAACAAATTAAAAAATAATAATATAAGCTATTTTTTATACACGTAATTTAACAATAATTACAATATCGTTTTTTTTTATATATCAGGAAATGTAATACCTAAATACCAAATTAATCACATACAAGATTTATTTTCTTTTTCTTTTTTTATTTTTTAATTTGATAAAATGAAAAATAAGTCTTTAAAAAGAGAATGAATCTAAAACGCATAATAAATTGCAACCACAGCAGACATAAGAAGAAAATAAAATACAAAAAAAAAAGATATTTTTGTTGTTTTGTGTGTGTACTATACTGTTAAAAACAAATCTAAAAAAAATATCTGTCTGAAATGCAATTTTAATTATTCAAGATACATTCTTAGATCTGATAATTATAAAATAATAATGTATGTCTTTTTTATTATTAATTCGTATATAGTTTATAAGAATTTTATTTAAGGAATTTTTAGTGTTGCCATTTTACCTAAACAAATTATAATATTATTCAATTAATTTTTAAAATTTTGTTGTTGGTTTTTGTTTTTTTTTTTTTATTACTTTTTTAAATTTTCTAAATGTTAAAAAAATAAATTTACATTTAAATAAACCGAATTATTGCAAAGTTAGAAGAAAAAAATACATAAAACACATATTAATTAAATTTAAAAAAAAAAACAAATAAAAAATAATTTTATATATTAGAAAATACATATACACATATGGCATATATCTATATATTATTATGTTGGATACAAATTACAAATAGTTGTAAAAAAAAATAAATAAAAATAAACATCACACAAAAAAAGCGAAAAAAAAAAAGATTATATAAAAAAAACACACATATGTTTTTAGTTTTACATATAAAATATACAATAAAAAGTTCATTACACAATATATATATATAATATCTATTACCTATACATAGATACATTTTATCTGTACATAAATAATATCTTCAAAAATTTGTAGGTATACACATTAAATATCTTTATTTAGTAGTAGATATTGTTGTGTAAATGTTAAAATAGAAGACAAAAAGAAAGATAAACGGATGAATAAATAAAATCTATTTGCAAGGATCTATCTTTTCTATTTTGTAAAAGTTAAAAAAAAAAAAAAGCAAAGCAAAAAAAAAAATACATACTTTTATTCAAAACTTTCAACAATAAATTGTATTTTTTTTTTAAATTTTTTTTTCATTATTATTTTGTCGTACAATTGAAACGTAAACGTAAATAAAAATAACAATATATCATTTCTCATATACAAAAAAGATACAAAAAAAATCTACTTTCCGTTTTGTTGAAATGCAAATACATATTTTTTTCTTTTTTCTCCTTATAAAATCAAAGTAATAATGTACAACTAAATTTCAATAAATAAAAAAAAAACAATTTATTTTAATATACTTTCGAAAGGTTCATTTTTATTTCAACAAAACTTTTCCAAAAAAAACAAACAAGTAAAAAATAAAAAATTAAAATTAGATAAAAAAAATAGAAATAACCCAAAAACGGTTACATATGAAATTTCAAATTTAAAACAACAGCGTATAAAAAAACAAAACCTTCATTGCAATTATTACCATAATTCCATAAGATTTCTGTTTAAAAAAAAAAAAGATACAAAAAGTCTCTTTCTTGTATACTAGACCACAGCATGATATCAGCTATCAGTATTAAATTAAATTTTATATTTGTTCAATAAAATCATCATATTATGTAAATTTAAACAAGAAGAAGAGAAGAGAAGAAAAAACAAATCAAGTTGAATAGATAGAAGATTCAGAGTGCTTTTAGCAGACCACTTTTTTTCAATATTAAAATTCAAATCTAATTCCCCTTGTAATCCAATTCATATGTAAATTAAATAAAATCAATCAGTCTAAATATTTATTATTGAAATCACAATATTTGTAAATTTGTGTATTAATTCATCATTCCTCTCTACTAAAGAAAAATATAAAAAGTATCTATGATGAAATTATTTGATTAACAATTAAAACAAAGACAAAAAAAAAAAAATATTATACAGTATCGATTTTTTTGTTGTTGTTGAAATTATTCTGTGTGACATTATCATTAAAATTGACAAATTGAATAATTCATTGATTTTTATCAGAAAAACAATTAAAGATTTAAAATTATAACAACAACAATGAAAGAAAAAAACAAAATTCAAGTTATTCAAAATCAAAAACCATTCAATAATAACAATGATGATAAAATCTAATGGGTTAAGTTAACATAATAAATTTATTTTTATAAACAAAACAACTTGGTTTTTTTTTCGTTTCAAACAAAAATACAACAAAAAGGAAAAACAATTTTAACTTTGTTGCATTTCCCTGTATCTTCGTATACTATTAAAATATCGATATTGATTTTGTATAAGGTCAAGATTAATAATATGCGATTTATTCATTATAATTTTCAAAAGAAAAAAAAATGCCTTAATAGAAAAATACAAAAGAAAATCGATGAAAAAAAAAAATATGAAAAATAATAATCAACAAAACCTTGAACTCAAATTAGTTAAATTTTTTTTGTGTTGTGTCGTCGTGGTATAGTTAAAAATTTAAATTTTTTCATAATTTGAAATCTTTTTGGTTTCTTTGCACGTTTTTGATTATTTTGAATATTAATTTTTTCCTTAAAATAGTTTTTTAATCGATTTGTTTTTCGCAATAATTAAGATTGCACAATATTCGTTGTTTTTACGTGCAAAAAATTAATTTTGCAAGAATTTTTTTTTGTACAAGAATGAAACTGAAAGTTAAATTTTTAAGTACTTCCTAGATGAAAATGGTAAAAAATCTCATTAAATGTTTTTCTAGCTCGAATTTTTTCCTTTCAAAATTACAATCTACTCGAAAGAAGCGAAAAAAACAAACAAAATTTAAATATTAAATTTGAAAAAGCAAAAAAAAAAACCTACAAACTGTTAAGTGTTACGAAATGAAAAGAAAAAGTTAAAAAAAAAATTGACAATAAAATAATTGCTGTTAGAGATATTCGAAGATACAAAAACGAAAAAGATACTTAAAAAAAAACTGTTGTACGTAATAAAATAATTTTCTTTCTTCCTTCAATTTACTCGTAGGTATATCTTTTTTTATTTTTTTCCAAAGTATCTTTTATTAAAATATTCAGTTATTTTTTATCTATTTAATAACCAATAGTTTCAATGATAATAAAAATGATGATGATTATTATTGTCTTTGATGATGCTTAATGCTCATACCAAAATTCAAACTTACACTTTCATCCAGCAATAACATAAACTTTCACTTATTTTCTCATTACCTATTATTTTAGCGTATCTACTTACTTAGAAATTATTTTAACGATTTCGAAATATACCACAATTAAAATCACACCCAAAATAGAAAACCAAAAAAAAAAGAAGAAAAAAAAACAACGTAAATTTCATTTAATTCAAATATGAAAAATGTCTTTCAATATTATGACTATTTTTTTTATTTTTTTTCCAATGAATGTGATGTGTGTCTATCTCATCAATGACATGATTGCAAATCATTTAAAAAACAAAAATAAGTACCTACATATATGTTTATTTATTTTATCGTGTTTGATATTCATTAAGAAATAATCATGCGTATTTGTTACATGTAAACACTCTTTAATTCAACATCTAATCGACCCGACCTTCTTGTGCATTTGAAGAAAAGTTTCATCATCTGTGGTGGACCTCTATTAGGTCAAGTATTAATCTCTGTAAATTTGTTTAAAAATAAAAATACAATTTAAAAAAAAAAAAAAACAGATATTCTTTTTTTTTGCTGGTGGTCCAAAATGAATTTCAACTTAACTCTTCTTCTTTTTCTTGATATCTGTCGTATAACAGCATCATCATCATTATCTTATTTTATTTAATACTCAAATGTAAATTTATCATTATATACGTTCCAAAAAATGAAGAAGAAGAAGAAGAAAAAATAATAAATTTAATAAAAATGATCATTTTGTGGTTTCATATCCCACCTTTATACTTACGTAATTTCTTGTAATATATAATAATTGCAATGCAATCATCGTGTTTATAAAATACAGTTATATTACTATATAACCTACTGGTACATACGAATATATGTAATTGAAAATCTTCCATATATGTAAATATATAAATAAAAAGTGATGAAACTAGTTAAACAAGTACATACATATACATATGTATATAATTTTCCACGCATCAACATCATCTTCTTATTGGAATTTATGGAATTTTCACTATATGCTAGGATATTTAATTTACATAAATTATAAAATGTTGTATGGTATTAAAATGTAAGATTTATTGATTTTAGAAAAACGGAAAAAAAGGGAAGAAGAAAAAAATGTATTTTGCACTTTGCCATTTTAAAAAGAAATAATAAAAAAAAAACCATATATATTCATCATCGTTCACATATTTGATGACATATGTACCTGATTGTTCAGGAAAATGTCAAGTTCTTATTCACCAATGAATCTTCTTGTGATTTATGAGTAAGGTATCTTCTGTTGAGAAGAATTTCAAATCAATGTAAATAATAATTAATATGCAAAAATAAAAATAAAGACGAATTGCAATAATTTTTCAAATTTAAATTTTTAATTTTTTCAATGTTATCTAAGAAATTTGAAAGAAAAAAAAAACAATCGAAACTCATCAACTTTAGATACAATAATTGATTTTACTTTTTATTCATGGAATTTAAATTTGAAATTGAGTTTAAAGTTTTAATTTTCGAGTCATGTTTCTATTCAACTGCATTTTTATATATGCGATGGCAGCTCAAGAAAGAAAAAGTCGTTTTTACCTTAATCAATTTTAAAGTCACATCATCTTCGTTTCAATGAAATTGTGTGTGGTAACTAAACAATCAATGACCAAAAATCTTAACTTTTTTCAATAAACATTATTTTTGGAATGGAAAAATTTCAGCATTTTTTAAATCAAAAGTTGATTTTTGTTATCTTGTCTGAAAATCTTTAATTTTAAAAATTTTCGGTAAAATGTACGAATATTCAGAAATAAGAGATCCTTGCAATATAATACACGCCTTGAAAAGAAAAATAATAAAATAGTGAAAACTATGAGGAAAGGAAGTGCAATATATCACGGGTTTTACACAGTTCTTCATCACGACAGTATTTTCTCGACATTTTTACTTTTACACAGATATTCCTTCCTTTTTCTCAATTTATTGTTCATACACAAATTTTTCAATTTATTTGAATTTTAAATCCTTCAAAAACTATTGTTTTTTGTATATACATATGTTAGGATCTTCACCTTGTTAAAAAGAAATCAGTTTGTTTGAAAAAGTGAAGAAAGATCCCTTGTATGCACTTTAAAATTAAAATTTTTTAATTATTTTTCTTTCTACATGACGTTACTTATTAGTTTAGAAATTTAAAAAAGTACAAATACAAATTTTTCTTTTATCTTTTTTAAGTCCCTGAACAAAAAAAAAAACATTTCATTCACGATATTGAAATTCAATTTTTGTTCTGATTCTCCCTCTTCCTCTACTCAATAAATTTTCAAGACATTTCAAAATGAAGACCTTAAAATGTCAACTAAAATATCATTTTAAAAATAAAGGTAAAATTTATTACAAATAAAAGGTCTTAACTTTCACATAAACCAGTAGCTCAGTAACCTATCACAAGTCTTTTTTGTCATTTAAATTTTATTACCCTTATAATCTGACATTAATTATTGTTAATTCATCACCGACAAAATTTTACAAACAAACACAAAAAATGGGCCTCATTAAATTTCATCAAAACAAACTACATATTTACTTTTAAAAAAACACCTATGAAATAAAACTTCAGAAATCATAAATTTTAATTTATAGACAACCTCCTCCATTGAAAAAAAACATTTTTCCGTAAACAACCTAAATTAAAACCTCGAAAATAACAGTTTTTAAAAAATAATGAATTATAAAACATTTGACATTGATAACGCATATATAATTTACATATTTACAACAACAACAACAACAGAAAACCTATGTTGTATCAAGAAATAGTTCAATGTTAGGTTTTACACACATGTTTAAAATTTGTCACAGAAACACGCAAAATATAATTCAAAAATAAAAATCCAAAAAAAGGTGATCGTGTTTTAAAAAAAACAAGTTTTTTTATTACATAAAAAATTCAAAAAAATTTCAACGGAAATAAAGAATTTCCAAAAAAAAAGATGAAAAATAAAATCATCATACTTAACTTTTACTTTCGTTTTGAAAAAAAAGGTAAAATTTAAAATTAAATAATCAAAAACACAAAAAATTCACATAAAACAGAAACAAGTTATTTGAATTTTATTTTTAAAAATAAATAAATTCAATCAACAGGTTTGTGTTATAATTTTGCATTGAAATCTTTTGTTTTTCGTTTTGTGTTTTTTTTTTTTTTAACTTTTCATCCTCATTTAAACCGGAGGAATTGAATTTTTCTGGGAATATTTGTGGATATTTTTTGATAAAAAAAAACCCGAAACTAATAAAAATTCATATTTCATAATCAGAAAAGCTATCGGCGAGGACAATTGCTTATTATATATTTTTTTTTTATGTTATGCATTCATGATTCACGTTGTTAAATGTCGCATTATATGATCTCATACATGAGTAATAAAAAAAATAAAAACCGGATCAAATTTAAAAATATCATAATTTTTTTTTCATAAACGAAAAAAGAAGAAAAAAAATGTAAATTGTAATTTAAGAATTATGATAAGAAATGCAAATACCCCAGAGCACCTTGAAACACCTTTTGAAGGTTCTTTTTAATGGATGTTAAAGTGTCATAGTAACACATTTGTTTTATTTTTATTTTTTCTTGATGCTACATATCACATAACATGAGCTAAATTAAAATAAAAAAACGAAAAACAAAATAGTACAAAGAATAGATCTTCATTAATTTTGCAATACGTGTTCTGCGGTTTCTTAGCATCAATTTCAGATAGGACACAAATTTTTATTATTTTATATAAAAAATCTTTTTTATAAAAAAAATATACAAAATTAAATTTTGAAAAATTTGAAATTTGAAAGACAAAAAAAAACCAACAACAAACTAAAAATGTAAAAAAAATACAAATCATAATTTTTTTAAGAAATAAAACAACAAGCACACAACAACAAAAATAAATTTTCACTTTATTTCTTCAAAATGGAAAAAAAAAAAATCTTAAAATCTATTTAAATTAATAATTTTTATTTTTATTCACACTTTTTAAACTGTAAAACGAAAAAAAAAATGTAAAAAATTTGTTATAATTTAGAAGAAAAAAAAACATGCAATTTAATTAATTAATTAATTAATTTTTTCAAATTTATTGCACTTATTACTTCTTTTTTTTTAAATTTTTCAGATTCAGCGACCAACAGCTAGACCGAATTCACGTCGTCCTGTATTGAGTGTTCGTCGAAGATTAACAACAACGCAATCACCATCGGCAGCAGCAGTATCGTCTTCATCAACTGTTGCAGCATTAATAGATAGTTCAACAACATTACAATCAACAATTACAGCAACAAATTTTAATAAATATAATCGTCGTACAAGACCATCATTTTATCAACAATTAAATAATAATTCAAAAAGATCAACAACAACAAACAATCCATTAGATGATGATATAAAAACAACAAGTCGAATATCATCAGCAGCATCATCTAATAATAATGATGTGACAAAATCTTCTCAAAAAAAGCATATAATCCGTAGAAAATTTGGTAGACCATCAACAACTCCATCAACATCATCATCATTTTCAAATGGTAGTTTTAGGAGGACAACAACATTAACAACACCTTCTCTGTTAGATGATAGCTGTAAGTATATGTATACTTAAAAGTATCTTTGTGGTTTTTTAATGCGGTTGAAGATTTTTTTTTTTTAATTATTAAGTATTTTGTTGTTTGTTGCCCATGCAATTGCGATAATAATAAACTTTGCACGGCATGGCATCGTTTATGTACCTATATATGCTCCATGTGACTTTACGAACAGTCGAATTGACTGTAACAACCTTGCCGCCAAGATCTTGTTTATTTTTGTACACACGTCATGATCATGATCAACAATATTATAATGCAACACAAAAGGGGAAAAAAAACAAAAGCAACAAAACAAAACAAAAAAAACGTTTAGAAAAATGTTGTAGGTTTATCAAGTAACCCACGCACGACAAGTAAAAAAAGTCGTTTTTTTTTTCTCGTTTTAAACGAATAATGCGTATAGACAAGCACTCTATTTGAATATGACTACTTATGGTAGTAGCTCCATACCCCACAATATAACCCAACAAAAAATACGATTCGATTACACGCGATGAGTTAGTAGCGCGGTGGGTAAATTGTTAGTGATTTTATTATTGGAAGGCACGTTTTTTTATTGATTGAAAAGACAAGTAAATTAATTCATAATAGAAAAATAGACTATAAGTTAAGTTTATTAAATTGAAATTAAACTTCTTAAGAAAAGTAAAAGAAAAAAAAACGAATAATCTTAATTGAATGTGATTAAAAATGAATGATTTTTCTTCAGTCTTGTTGTTTTGTTTTTTTTTCCCAACTTTTTGAACGTTTTTTTATATTTTTTTTTATACATCAATTAGACGTGTGCACGTATCCCACGCTATTGAAATCATATTAATTTTTCTGAGCAATGCAACAAAGTTAAATAAATATATCTGATATGGTGAATGCAATCGGCTGTCGCCAACTTTAAAAACTGTTTAAGATTCTCTGCATATAGTTATAATAGCAAGATAGATGATGATGCGCCTTCACCCGCATATATACATATATTTTTTTTTTGTCTATTTGTCAATACGTTATAATTTTGCAATAATAAAAATTATGAATAATATGAAAACAAAACCATTTTGCAATAAACAATGAGCTTCAAAAGTAAAATGACAGGTAAATTATACATAAATAACTGAAGATGCATTTTTCAAATAATTTATTTACTATTTTAATTAATTAAATAGAAAATAACGGTATAATTAAATTTATTTCCATGAAATGATGCCATTTGAAATTGTAAAAAAATATAGGTACATACATATACAAATATTGATGGGAAAAGAAAAAGAAGAAGACAAATTGATTGACAAGGAAGTGAATGTTGATAATAAAGGAATTTTTTTTTAACTTTTACCGTAACTTCCTTAATTAAAATTTAGAAGAAAAAAAATAATCACAATTTTTAAAATTTTTCAAAAAGTTTCAAGATAGCATGGAAAAAAAATTATTTCTGTTGCATAAGTCATGAAATCACTCCTTTTGATCTTCCAAACAGTTCAACGAATTTAAAAAATGATTTAAATTTCCCATATTGTAACTGTAAAACTCCATACAAAATGCTTTTATTTTTTAGCTTTAATAACTGAACAACCGAGAACTTCAAATCCTTTATTCCGACGACGTCATACAGTTACAACAACATCAACAACAGTTCCCCTAACAACAAAACGTGAACTCCAACTTACAACAATTTCACCATTATCAGATTCTACAGATCCTTCTGTAATAGATGATATTGATCAAGAAGCAAAATCTAGTATACATCAAGATCATAAATTTACAAATAATCGATATAATCAAATTGGTGAAAATCTTGAAGATGATTTAGTTGATGCAATTAAAACAATTTCAAAAGCACCAATACCAAAAATTTCAAATCAATCATCATCATCATCATCAACAACAACAATACCAACACCATCACCACAATACATGAGAAAAACAACTATTCTTCCAAATAATGATTTTATTGAAAATTTAACTGATCCACAACCCATAACACGTCGCATTGGTACAGCTCATACAACAACAACAACAAGCAATAGTAAGGAAATATTATTATATTAATCAATTTCAATTTTAATTGACATAATTATCGATTACGTGCGATTCATTTGAAATTATTGATCTTTCAGAAAAGGTAAATGTACGTCGTAATCAAAAATTAACCAGTACAACAACAACAACAACACAATCTCCATCCGTTATATCATCATCTAGAACTACATCACAATTAAATCGAAGAAAATTAACAAGAACAACAACAAAATCAGCATCAATTGAACCATTTGAAAAAATAAAAAGTAGAGAATTTTCTGGTAGAACATATCGTCCAGTTATTGATTATGATTATTATGATGATGAAGATGTAAGAGTGGTTGGTAAAAAAAATTCACAAGTAAGTAAATATGTATATAAATATCACCTGTATAATGAATGCAAGTCCAAAATATGATATATATGAATACGATTTTTTTATATTTTTTTTTTGAAAATTCACATATCACACATATGCTCTACAATAAACTTTTATATTTGTAGGTAAAAGTAATTTTACATGGACCAGGTATAATTGAATGTTTGGATCAAGGAAATTTTCCTCATCCTTTATCATGCCGGAAATTTATATCCTGTGCTAAAATGGAAATTGGAGGCGTTGTCGGTTGGGAATATACATGTCCAAAAGGATTGAGTTATGATCCAGTAGGTGGTATTTGTAATTGGGCAGCCGGTCTTGGATGTAAAGAATAAAAAATTTTTCTAGAATTTAAGAGAAAAAAAACAATTTATAAAAAAGGAAATTAAAATTTTAAAATCGAAATTGATTTTCATTGAAATAAAAAAGATGAAAAGAAGAAGAAGAAGAAGAAAATAATAAAGTAATGATTATAATTCTAATAATTGAGTATTAAATTGTTAAGTTAGTAATAATAATAAACGGTAAAAAAAATAAATAAATTAAATTAAAAACGAAAGAAGAAAAAATATAATGAAAGTAAATTTTTGTAGAGAATAAAAAAAATACTCATTTCTAATTTGAGGACTGATATGAATTTATATTCACGATAAAATAGGCACAAAAATTTAAATAATAAAATATCATATCCGTCGTATTGAGTCGTTTTTCTAGTAATTATTAATAATTATAAAAAACTTAAAAAAAAAAAATTTAAAATAAAAGTAGTAATATTTAATGCTTATCTTGTAATATTATTTAATAATTAAACATTTTATTTGTTATATATTCTTATCTGAATGTTCGATTTATCCGTTATTTCAAAAAATTCAAAAAAAAAAAAAAAACGAAACGAATAATGGTAAATCGTTGAGGCATTTTTACATGAATAAATTTTTTTTTTAAATTTATATTTGTGTGTTATTATTTAAAATCTACATTAATAAGAATAGTATGATAAATAAATAAATAAAAAACAATGGATAGTATAATTTTGAATTTAACCGCCCATTCTGCAGCTGTTCAGTTCACAACTCTTTTACATACATACCATAAGTAAAGTTTTTCAAAGCTGTGACACTCTAGGAGAGGAGCCGGTGACCAAATGACTGATTTGGCCGCCAATGTAAATAATCTAACAAATAGTAGGAAAGATGTCAAAATGAATGCTCCCTTTTGGTCTTAATATTTCTTATTGGAACTGCTTTACGTTTTAGCGATTAATATTTTCTTTAAATTTTAACATGGAATATTTATTGCCAATACTGCCAACACAACGAGATTAAAGAATATTGTTTAAGGTACAATGATACTATATTCCGATTTTTTTCTTCTTTTATTTTATAAAATGATTAATAAAACTCATCTCTAAATTATGTGAGTTTTTATAAAATTTCTATGAAGTCTCCTACCTCGAAATATTAAAAGTAGGTACTTCATATTATCATGATATTTTAGGCACCACATAGGTAATACCTGCATGAATTGTTGTTGTAAGGTTGTTATATAATTTTAGAAATCTAAGTATAGCTTGCAAACGGTGTATTTGAGGTCCTTTATATCTGTGAACCAAATTCAAATGATCTTTCATTCTTTCTAATAAATGTTCTCGAGATTGTATATATTTCATCACTTGAAAGAAATTAGGCTTCAAATCAAACTCATGAAACCATTTATTCTAGTTCATATTTTTTATGTGATTTTTCTAAAACAAATTTCTCAAACGATCGATGCATTCTGCAGTTTCCGGATATTCAGAATAAGTTAAGATTTTTTTTTACACTTGTTAATTAAAGTAGCAAAAATTATGTATCCTATACCTTTTAAAAACTAGGTAAAAGTATAAGGTTTCAAAATTTGAAGAGAATTTTTTATAAACCGCATGTCCTCCCCATTGAATATCGTTTTTCAAGCTAAATACGCAATGGATTTAGGTAAAATTTGGTGTGTATACTTAAAATTACCTGTTCTAAACGAATCTGAAATAAAAATTAAGAAATTTAAAAATAAATTTTTGATTTGCGAAATTTCACATTCAAAACGGGGTCCATTTCGTATTCCTATATCGCGTCCTCAAGACGATATTGTTGCAGAAATCTGAAAATTCGAATTTCTTGAATATTTGATGTTTTAAACACTGTAATCGTATTGATAATGTTATAAAATGGTTTTTAATCAATTTTCATGTATAAATTGCGTTTATTTTCAAGAAAATAACATTAAAAAATCAATTTTTTCGAAATCATAAAATTTTGTGTGGCCAACTTAAAGATTCTCTTATCTGTTTATTTTATATCTGTGGTGCATGCGACTTATTAAAATCGAAACACACCCTGCCTGATTTGTGTACCAAACTACCAATTAGCAAAAGTGTCCCAATTGTGACACCGCGGCAACACTGTTTGCCAGATTCATTTCATTACCAGATTTTTTGTATATTGTATTGAGTGAATATATGAGTGTGGTGGTTTTTACTTTTGGTTTTTGGCTTTGTTTTTAAGAAAAAGTAAAAAATTTGTCTAATCAAAAAAAAGGAAAATGTGAATTAAAAGTGTAAAAATAATATATTATCTAATTTTTTAAATAATTATGTTTTTATTTAGATATAATTTTATAATAGAAAATACATTAAATTTCTTTAGAAATTGTATGAGCGGGGGAGTTATCAATACAAATAATGCAATTTAATTGGATTCTTATTATTTCATTATTTTTATTATTATGCTATTATTCAATAATTATTGAAAGTATTTGCCCAGAAAAATGTAGTTGTAAAAAAATATCTGAAGATCGTAATGACCTAAGAGTAAGATGTGGTACACCACAAAATAAAATTCAATCATTTAAAGAGCTAATTTTTGGTGATGACATTGAAAATGTTGTTTATATGGATTTAAGTAAAAATCAAATATCCTTTATTGAAAAAATCGATTTTACAAATTATACAAATTTAAAAAGATTAAATTTATCATATAATTCATTTAAACAAATTGATGAATCAATGTTTGGTGAAATACCGACATTAGAACGTTTAGATTTATCAACAAATGTTATCGTTCATATACATCAAGGGTCATTTGAAAAACTAAGTGGTTTAAAGCAATTGTAAGTTATTATTACACTCATGTATGATTCATGTAACAACATAACAATTGATGTTATTGTATTTCTATTTGTTTATTTATTTATTTTTTTTCTTCTTTCAAATGAACCATTTTAGAGACATATCAAATAATCCATTGGCATGTGATTGTGATCTATTATGGTTAGTTACATGGTCGAATAATTTTTCTGTTAAATTACGTCCTGCACCAAAATGTGAAACACCAAAACCATTTAGAGGATATGCTTTAAGAAAATTAAGAGTAGGTCTAGATTTACATTGTGAATCACCAACACAACCTTTATTGGAATTAAAACCAGATACAGATCAGGTAATTTTTAAAAATTAATTTTAATTTTAGTATTTCTATATCATCTTTTTTGTGTCTTCCTTGAAATAGCTTGTTTTTGAAGGTGATACATTAGTTTTACGATGTCGTGCACCACGAGTTGCTGTCGGACCACCAAATGATTCTGAAGATCTTCCAGCTAGAGCACATTTATTTTGGGGATGGTCAGAAAAAATAATTGATAAAAATTCAACTGATGATATTATTTATCGTGATCCAACTGTTCATTTTCCATCAATACAAATTGATGCTAAACATTTATCAGATAGTGGTTTATTAGATTCAATATTAAAAATTCCATATGTAACACGTAATCATACTGGAATGTGGGATTGTCGTTTACGATCACAACAAGCTAATTTATCACATAGTATAAATGTATTAGTAATATCTGATAAAACAAAATATTGTAATGCAATTGATTTACATAATAATAAAGGTAAATATTTTTGGCCAAAAACTGTTCGTGGACGAATAGTACGTTTACCATGTGCTGGTGAACAATATTTATCATCATCAACATCACAAATTTCAACTGTAGCAACATATAAATGTAATAATAATGGTGAATGGGAAAATTTAAATACTGAATTATGTCCATTTATAAGTGAAACAACACGTGTGTTAGAACAATTTTCAAAAGTAAATTTATCAATAGCTAAAGGTAGTGTATTAGAAAGTGCTAAAAGATTAAGAAATTTTACACAATCTGAAGATATTATATATAAAATACGTGATCCAATTGATTTGGTATTTATAAGTCGTACATTAAAAAATTATTTAACATTTGTTAGTCAAGAAAAAGATTTAGGTACAATGTTATTAGATATTGTATCACAAATTTCGATATTATCACGTAATTTATCATATGAAGCATATAAAATTGATCCTACAACAACACAATTAATTATTGATTCTGTTGAACAAGCTGTACAATATACACCATTATCTTTAACACATAAACCGCATTTAGCAGTTGAAGTATTTAAAATTCGTTTAGATTCTTTTAATGGTTTAACATGTGCTTGGTTTTATCCAACAATAACAACAACAACAATAACATCATCATCATCATCTTCACCAACAACAATAATTTCTTCAGATTCAACAAAATCTACTGAAACTACAAATTCAGCTACAACACCAATAACACGATCATTTCAATGTAATACTGCATCACAAACTATTGATATTTTTAAAAATCATATTGATGCTTCCATTCAAATACCACAGAATTTTTTACCTCAACAACATCAATTACAATTTATTGAAAAACTAATGATAACTGTTTATGAAAATGGTAATTTTTTTCCAAATTTTCAAAATGAAAATCATTTACATAATAGTTTTATAACATCAGCTGTTATTGGTGTTAAATTATCATCAACAGCGACAACATCAACAACAACAACATCAACAACAAATTCTCCAATACATAATTTAAATGAACGTAATTTAAGTGAACCAATATCAATAATGTTACGTGCTAGATCATTTCATAATGATCTTAGTTTTCCAATACCAATTTATTGGGATATGAAAACAAAATCATGGTCAAAAGATAATTGTCAATTTTCATATTATTTTCATGGTTTAGTTGTTTTTACATGTAATCGTTTAGGTTATTATGGTTTAATGCAAAATTCAAAATATTTAAATGATTTCTTAGATGAAAATTCTGGTGCTAAATTTCGTTTATCACCAATTGGTTTTTATATCGGTAGTATTATACTTTTTATATGTATTTGGATAAATATTGTAACATATTTAATATATGGTCAAAATTCAATTCATATGGCACGTCGTCAAAGACATTCATTAATAAATACTTGGTTAGCATTATCAATTTTGGTATTAATTTTTTGTATTGGAATATTTCAAACAGAAGATCATCGTATATGTCAAATAATTGGAATTTTTATACATTATTTTAGTTTATGTGTATTACTTTGGATATGTGTTAATGTTAGCGCTATGTATAAACGTTTATCAAAACGTTCACGTTTACCAATTGATGATATACCAAAAGAGCATTTAGGTAAAAAACCAATATTAGGTATTTATTTAGTTGGTTGGGGTATCGGTTTAATAATATGCGGTATTAGTAGTGCTGTTAATATTCGTGAATATGCATCATATTCATATTGTTTTTTAAAAACTGGTCCAGCATTGAGTGCCATATTTATACCATCAACAATACTTTTAATTTTTATATTAATTTTATTTATTTGCATTAAATGTCATATAAGAAATTCATCGGATACACAACATCATAATCATCATCATGATCAATTCTCCGAAGGGACACAAGCAACTGAAAATGTTGATTTGAAATTATTAGAAACTGTTAATGGTACAGCAACAACACAAATGACAACATCAGCACATCATCCTCATCATCATCATCATAATTTAAATCCTTCTCATCATGCGCATCATCAACGTCAAGAACAATTTTATCGTAGCCTTACATTAAGTTCACCAACAACAAGTATGTTTGATGATTTAGAACATACAAATTCAGCACAATTGAAAGCTTATTTCGTTTTTCTTTTATTGTACATTATATCATGGTTATCAGCAGCAGCAGCAATTGTTAGTCCATTCAATGAGAAAATATTATATGAAGAAGAAATTTTTAGTATAATTTATGCAATTACAACAACAATACTTGGTTTATTTTTAGTATTTTTCTATTGTTTATCAAGAAGTGATGTACGACGAATATGGAGTACAATGAGTTGTCGTAGTTTTTGTATAAATTCATATAGTTGTTGTTGTTGTCGTCGTACACGTATAATTTGTGATAATACAAATGAATTAAATACCGTTACATATCATCATCAGGCATGTGGTAGTGGTAATGGTGAACAAATTAATTCAGCAGCTGGTTCACGTTCAACAAGTCAATGTTCAAAAACACGTACACCAAGTACAACAAATTATTTAAAATCACATACAAATGCTGCTGTTGCTGCAGAATTAAATTCACAATTGATTGGTATTGGTGCTGTTAGTACATTACCATTAACACGTAATGAATCACCAAATAAAATTTTATCACCATCAAATATTGTACTTGTTAATCCAGTTATATTAACACAAGAAATTCCAAATCCTGAAATATTTTATAATCCAAATCAAATAAATGTTGCACGTAAATTTTTTAAAAAACAAAAACGTTTAGCAAAACGTAATAATTTTGAATTACAAAGACATTTAGAAAGAAGTTGTGGTGTCGGTGGTGATTATGGTTTTAATGATGCTGCTAGTGATATATCATCGATTGCATCATATCCAAAAACTGTAACAACAACATCAACATCAAGAGGTGGTGGAATGTCATCATCAATTTTTAATGGTGGAAGTAAAGTTAATAATACAAATATTCATGTTAAAAATTCATATTTTGATGAAATTGGTGGTGTTGGTGGTGGAAATCATTTTTTAAAAGATTCAATTAAACAACATAATTATAATTCAAATATTTTATCTTCATCATCATCAGCAGCTGCTACAACTGATAATTATTATAATGATAATGATGATCTAATTTTAGCAGCAGCTGCTGAAGGTCTTCGTGCATTATCATCAGCAGCAACAACATCTGCAGCTACCACAATGGCACGTTCCAATAAAATTAATAATACTGAAATGGTTGCTAATATTTATACAAATGTACCAGAAACTATAAGACCACAACATGAAACTGTTACAATGATGGCTGATGATAAATTTCTTTTTAATCGTAAATCAATGAATGTTGTTGATTTTTTAGAACAAGATGAAATTAATATGATAATGAAAATTGAACGTAATGATTTAAATCAAAGTCAAACAGTAGATAGAACAAATACACCACTTTATATAAATGATAATATTCGACGTAATATAATGATGAATGATTATAATCAACAACAACATCAACAACAACAACAGCAACAACAACAAAATAATTATTTAAACGATGAAAAACCAGCATTAGAATTAAAAGCATTCGATAGTGATAATTCAAATGTTGATCAATTAATTCTTTCATTGAATAGTCCAATTGCTGCAGCTGCAATGAATACAATTGGTCTACCGCCGTCAATTACATCAACTGCAACAACAGCAGCAGCAGCAGCAACAACAGCAACAAGTGTTACACCAATATCAACAATATCTGTAACTAACAAAAGAAATTCATTAAGTGATAGTGAAAATTTTTTAGATTTACACAAAAATGAAGCATATGTTTCAAAACCGTTAGAAATAACTGATCGTATTTATGAAAATGATTATGAACCATCGATTCGTATTAATTATCAACAACAACAACAACAATTATTACAACAGCAACAACAAAAATCAAAATCACTTGAAAATTTCGATTTTGAACAAATGATCATGATGAATAACAAAAAAAAGAAACAAATTGAATTTTCATTTTGTGAAGAACAATCACGTTCAGTATCATGTAGTAATCTTTCACAAATTGATATAAAAATTTTAGGTAATGTTGGTGCTCATGGTGTTAATAATAATAGTAGTATTGATGATTGTAATAAAACAAATTCACCATTAGTACCTTCTAAAACAATTATTGATAGTGATGATGCAGTTACTGATAAAAAATTTTCTGATGAAACACCATCATCATTATCATCACGTCATCATGATAGTAGTCCTGTTCTATTTTCACCAAGTCTATGTGAAATAAATGATTTACCATCACCAGCTGATAGAAGAAAACCATTAATATTGAATGATGATGATGATGTTGATGATATGATTGGTATTGGTATGAGTGGTGATTGTAGCAATGGTGGTGGTTTATTTAGTGAAAATTCTGATTCAATATTAACACAATCATTACGTTATAATTTTACATCAAGTCCAACATGTGAAAGTGATTTAAATTATCAAAATTCAGAATTAAGTATACGTAGTCATGGTGTATATGCACCACAACCAGATAATGATTTAAATATTACATTAACTGGTGATGAACAAATGTTTTATCCTTATCAACCATCTGAATTAAGTGATGATAATGATAATGTTGATGATTTTGGTAATGATGATGATGATGATGATGGTTTTAATAATTGTTCAAATGATTGCCTTTTAAGTACATCACAGATTGTTGATGATGATAATTTTGAAAATGATATTGGTGATAATGATTTACATGGTAGTCAATCATCAATTGATGAATTATATCAAAGAATAAAAATAAGAAATCATTCTCGTCATAATCATCATCATCATCATCATCTTCATCAACAAAATCAACGTAGTAGTGGTGGTGGTGAAGATGGTGGTGGTAATGATCATCATGATTCAAGTGGTGAATTAATTGATGAATCAAATTCAATGATATCAGATCGTTCAACAAATATTCAAAAAAATTTAGAAATAACAAATATGAATGAAAATGATGATGATAGTAGTCAATGCAGTATTATTTCATATATTGATCCTAATGAATGTTCAAAAAATGATAATTGCTCATAATTATAGTAGATATTTAAAAATATAACTAAAAATACTCAAATTTAATAAAGGCTGATTATATTTTATGCTTCTGAAGAACTGAATTCAATTTTAGGAAATAGAAAAAAAATAATAAGTGATTGTTTTCTTTAAAAAACGATATTATTGCGTTTCCTTTTGTCACTATTGACCACTTTCGAAATTTTCCATCTATCTGCTGCACAAGTAAAATTTTCGACTGTGTTAAATTATGCAAAAATCTTTACATACATTGTTCTAAAGTAGAAAATATTTGTATGTAATTTTCATAAGTACACACAGTCAAAATATTCTGTTCTTCCGTCATAGGTGCCATTTGCGTTGCAGAAAACTCAGCGACTTATTCAATATTATTTTTCTTTTTTCATTTTTACTGATTTAATACTCAAACTAGAATTGACTGAATTCATTTTTTATTCTATTTCATCACATTTCTTTTTTTAATCTAAAGATATAAATATTTTTACCAAATGATTGATTGTCTGTAATGCTGAAGTGTAAAACTGATAACTATAATTTACTTTAAAAAATTTAAATATCACTTCAATATGAAAATTTGCATTTTATCGCTTTAATTTTATTATTTTTGAACAAATTATTGATGGTAATCAGTTAATCTTTTTTTTTTTATATATTTGTAAAACATTGCAATATTTTTTAAACGATAATTACTAATTCAGGAATATTATATATATATAGATATAAATATACGATTATGTATTTTTTTTTTTTTTACAACTTATTCCTTATTTTTATTATGTATCTATTTTATAAGTATGTAGTTATAATTAAGGGGGAAGAAAAAAAGTATATTATATATTCAAATCAATGTTTATATGTAGTGTAATTTAATATTTATAGAAAAATGATGATATCTTTTATGCATTTAGAGATATTTTTATATAATTTAAAAAGTTTAAAAACAAAAAAAAAACACATCATTTAGATATTTATTTGCTTTTGTATTCAATTAACTTGCTAGGGAAAAAATATGATTATTCCGTTAGGAAATCAATTAAGAAAGTATTAAAAGCTTTTAAATGATGTCATAGATACGTTTTAAAAAAAATTTTAAAAATAAGTATACTTTGTAATTTTTAATTAATTAGAAGAGAAAAGAAAATGCATCGTTATTAAAACTGAAAATCTGCTAGAATTGTCAATATATTTTTAAAGTAACTGCCTTATTCAAATTTTACAAAAATTTTAAATTATAAAATACATTGTATACGTACAATTATTACATTTTTTAAAAAAAATAAAATATAGTTAGCTTGTGCATACGATAAAATTATACTTACAAAAAAAAAATGTATTTTTTAAATGTGAAACATAACCTTTTTTTTAGAATTATTAAGTATAAATTCTGTCTAAATATTACCATTTTTTTAAAAAAATAAGTTGTATAGAAATAATATTTTACAAAATAATCGATTTAATGTGAAAATAATGTATTCCAATATAAAATGTTGCCAAATTTATCAGTTATAATGTTGTAATCTTTAAATGAAGAAAAATGAAATTTGGCAATTTCTATGTACGAACTGGCAACAGTGTAAATTTAAATTAAAAACTGAAGTGGAAGCATGTAATTTGTTTTAGTTTTTTTTTTGTTTGTTTCAAATTATAACTAAATTTGAATTAAAAAATTGAAACAAAGTTACATGCTTCAACTTCCGGAATTTAGAGTTTTTCCTTTTTTTGAAATATCAAAGCGATGATGGTTTTTATTTTTACAGGAAGAAAAGTTACTTAAAAATTAAAGCAAAATAGTGCTATGCATAAACGAACTGTTTGTATTTATATTAAATACAATTAGATTTTAAAAAAACAAAACGATAAGACTATTGTTTTTGAGATTACATACATATATCTAAACTGTAATGTTTGTGTAATAATGCAAACACATTATTATTACTATTATTTAAAAAAAAGAAGAAAAAAAATCAAGTTGTTCTTAATAATTAACATTTTTAAAAAAGGAAATATATTATTTGTATATAATTTATAAGTGTGTAGCTAGCTGTAAAAAATAAATGAAAAGATTTATTATATAGTAATTTAGCTTTTTCACATAATATGGATAAGCAATGATTTATTATTTATGTTAGGTAGCTTTAACAAAAAAAAAAAAAAAAAAAAAATTAAGAAAGTGAAAAGAATCTTTTTAAAAAATTTGTAAATGTATGTGTTTTGATACGATTATTAGCAATATTAATTATATGTATCCGCTTTTGTATACATATTTTGATTTTTTTTTGACGTTGAATATTCATATATATTACTACGAGCATACTATAAAAATTTTAAAATGTATCATGTTTTATTATAATTATTCTATAATATTATGTATGTATAATCTGGATAGAAATTTATAATGATTGTATAGTCGGCAAAAAAAAAGAAATAGTTGTAATGGCGAAAACAAAAAAAGAACTTTTATGTATGTTTTTAAAATATTTTTTATCATCAATTAAATAAATATATTAATTTAGATGTTTTAAATAATTAAAAAGATTGTTTTTTTTTTTTTAATTTTGTACAGTTTCACTGAATAACGGACTACGTGTTTCAAAATTTTCAATATTGTTGAGTACCACACGTCCACACCATTTGGTGAATAAGGACTATGAAGAGACAAATTGCTAGTGATATGTGTTGAACAATATAATGATAATTGAGGTTGTAATGTGGAGTTCAACATTGATAAATTGGTGAATTCATGGCGATGTGATGATTATTGAAACATCGAAATAAGATTCAAATAAGGACTTCCTGCAAAAATGCAGTGATGCAACCAATATGCACAATTCAACATTTAAATTTTTTAGTATATCCAAGATTTGTTAAATTTTAATTGTAGGAATATCTACTGTCTCAAATATAATTTCAAAAAATGGTTTTCTTAACTAATTTTTCTGAAGTTCAAAAATGTATTCAGCTAAAACGAACTGCTAAAAAATAGAACAAATTGATTCTGGAAGGATCAACAGACGTTGGTGAAAAAGTGCTTGCTTCCGTCTGTTCAACAAGCGGTCGAGGAAGATGAGATCCCAAAATCTCCTACTCCTCAACCTACTTGTTCGAGGATGTAATACATATCCCTTATCTAGTATAATCTCTTCCTGGGCGCCGAAAAGACACTCAGTTAAACAGCAGATGATCAATGAGTGTGGCAAAACAGCACCAGCAGCAGCAACAAGAATGAGATCAATTCCGCTAACGGATTTGGCCCATTAGTAAAGTAATTAACTAATTAAGTAATTAATTTCATTGGAACTGATGATAGCTTTGATAATTCTCACTTCCTCACTGAGGAAGCACATTTTTTTGGGACTCAGTTCCTGTAATCGAAGATAGAGGTAGCTACAAAAATCTCACTTCTTCAGTGAAAGAAGTAATGAAAAATTTTATTTAATCACTTCCTCAGTTACAGTTTAACAGATGTTTTGGTGTCAAAGTATCATATGAATTTGCAGTTTGTATTTTGAATTTCTGTTTGATTTGTGTCGTAAAGTTGTCAGTGCAATTTGTTCAATTATGTAATTTAACGTTTTTTTGGACACAAAGTGAAGCTGTTTTCAAGAAGAAGATAAGTGATCTGAGCATCATTTCATCAGTTCCAATAAAACAGCTGTTATTTAAATCATTTTATTTTGAGTGCCCATATTTTTCTACTATCAGTTTGTTCTAGTACGCATGTGCATTTGAAATTTTTTCTTTTGAATAAGAAGAAGAACTGTTTTTCTGATTTGATTTAATTTTTGGTACAAAAGATGATGATTGGTGGTACACAAAATAGACAGAAATCAGAATTCAGAATATAAGAAGATGTATTTTGTGGTGTTCACACAGATGTGAGTGCTCAATTTTTTTTTTTGTGTGTTCTAAAGGATAATAATAAATAATCACTGTAATAAAGTTCAACAAAAGAACATTAAATAATTTAAATAAAACGAAAAAGATAAGATAAATATAATAAATATAATAAAAAAAAATTGAGTGTATGTGGTATTTTTTTAATTATAAAAGAAAAAACTACATGTTTTTAGTTTTTTTTCAAATATAAAATCTAAAGCCATGTTTAACATGTTTAACGATGGGCACCATAGCTTCAGTGCTTCAATGGACATGTAAAAATTGTAATTTTATAAATCCAACAGAATCATTAAAATGTGTAAAATGCGGTAATATAAGAAAAATTTTTACAAAAACATCATCAATATCACCATCGTCTAATATATTATCATTGAAAAAATTAAAAAGGACAACAAAAACAACAACAATAAATGATGATGGTATAATAATTACCACCACTGATGATGATAAAAGTGGTAGTAGTGGCGGCAGTATTCTTCATAATAATTATCCTTTTGATAATTCAAATTCAATAAGAAATTCAAATTTTAATGATATTTGTGAAAATATTGATGATGATGATGATGATACATTAGATAGTATACATCATCAAACATTGCCTGGATATGTTGAAATAAGTACTAACGGGTAAGTCATATTTTTTCTTTCTTTCTTTGTTATTTTGTCTTTAAGGATCAGTAAAAAAAGAAATTAGCTATGGAAAAAAATATTTTACAACAAAAATCTACAAAAAAAAAAAAAAAAAAAAATTTCAAAAAAGGGGTTGAGAAAATCGAAAAAATCAATCTGTACATGACATATGTTTTATAAAAATATTGATTTATTCAGTATATGTATACCAAATAGAATTTTTATAAAAGTACATAAGTAAGTACGTCCACACGAAAATTTGAATATTGGAAAAAAAAAACGTAGCTCATAATTGAAAATTTTAAATTGTGAATTAATTTTTCCTTTAAAAAAAAAAAAATAAACATTCAGAAAAAAAAACAATGTTAAAAATTATTTTTAAATAAGAATTTAGTGGGAAAATTTTATAATAAAAGGTAGTTTTATTATCCTATATAATAGGTACACATATGTGAAAAAATTAAATGTATATACACGTATGTTTGTTGTGTAGTTGAGAAATTGTGTATGTAGGGATTTCTTTGTTAAAAAAAAATCTAGTATTATATTTTTATTTATTTAAATTGAAAGTACTTTTGTTGAATAGAAAATATAATTGAAAAATTAATTAGGTGGGTTAGAGTGTTACTTTTTAATTTAACGAGAAATTAGGTACTTAAAATACCTATAATTAATTAAAAATATTCACAAAAAAAGCTTATAGAAGAATTTTTTGTGTTTTTTTTTTGTGTGTGTGTTCAAAGACAAAAATAAATTATAATTTTGCAGACTATTATTGATTAGCCTTGGTACTTAATGTTCAACAAAACCTTCAAACATAGAAGAAGAAAAAAAAAATAAGTACATAATATGTACATACATAAGTTAATTGTTGTTTCAAAGAGAATAGAATAGAACAAAAAAATACTTAACAACAAAATTAATTACCTTACACGGTTTTCCTTCCTTAATTTTGAATCCATATAATTTTTCTAGAAAAATTAAATTAAATTCTTATCGAAGTTTTTTTCAAAAATATTTTTTAAGTAAGTTTTATTTTCAATTTAAAAATTCAAAAATAAGTACTTAACAATAATAAGTAGGTATTTAAAATTCAAAAAAACAAAAAAAAAAAAAAACAGTAAAATAATTTTTGTTCTTTTCAAAAATGGTCCGTCTTATTTTTATCTTTTAAGATACTATTGGAGTGGTTCATTTCAGTGAATCATTCAACAAATTGTTGTGTTTTTGTATCTTTTTTATTTTTTCATTTAAAATACTCAAGTTAATCTTAAAATAGAAATAAACAATAAAAGTAAAATGCATTAATTTAAAAAACAGTGACATTAAATTTTATATGGTTTTTATCTTGGAGAAATGCAATACAATATACATACATATATGTAATATAAATGTAAGAAAGCAAAAATGTAGGCTATTTTAATCCTAAAATAGGGTAAATAAGCTTATTAGAAAATTTTAAAATAACTATTCTGTTTAATTTTCAAATTATATTTGGAAATGGAAGAAATTCAAATCATATTTTTTATTCATTTATATTTACAACCCTTTCTAAAAACACAAAGTATCTACCTATATAGTTACAACCTATTGTACCTATGTATTTTACATTATTTAGAACTGGTCAGTTTTCTTATTGATTGTTTTTTTTTTCGAAACAGTAAACGTATTCAGAACTTATTTACATTTCAAATTCATGCGTTCTTAACCTTTGCTAATGTTTTTTCAATTATCTTTTTTTTTTCCCCCTTTTGAAAACTGACCTAGACCCAGATCGCTTTAAACAATTGACTAATTGATAAGAACATTAACTAATCGATGTTTACTTTTCACGTAAGGCTTCAAAAGGAAAACTGTTATATTTAATTTTGTTTGATTATTTTTACCACCTACTTTTTTACTTTCTTTTCCCAACAATTTTTCACATTTCTTTAGTTACATACAGGTGTTGTTTACCCTACACAATATACAATCCATTTTCAGAATTATCTCTTTTATAAAATCCAAAAAAAAATTTTTAAATACTTAAAAATTTCATTTTATTTCTTCACCCATAAATACTTAATAATTTCAATTTTCTAAAGTGTCTTTGTTATCTTATTTGTTTTGTCGTTTTAACGTTAAAAATGAATAATTCAAAAATAGAACAACAACAAAAGAACAAAACAAAAAATGTTTTTTTTTAAACTTTTGTTATTGTGAAATTTAATATTTAATTAACTTGGATCCTAAATTGATAATTAAAAATTTATAAAATTATATTGTACAAATTTTTACTCATACTTAATTTTGGAAAAAAAAGAAAAGTAATTGAAAAAACAAAAAAAAAAAACGAAGAAAAAAAAAGTATTGTCATAAGAATCAAATACAAAAACACCCACCCACACAATAAATAAATAATTGTTAGTAATTATATTTTCAGTTATTTATTATTTACTTTTATTTATTTATGATGATATGTAGAGCTACAATATGTTTTTGAAATTTTAAATTTAGAATTTAATTTGTTAATTATTGTTTTTTTTAAGTATTGTATTTTGTATGGTTGTATGGAAAATTAAATGCGTGTGTGACAATTAAAAATAAAATTCATTTTCATTTAATCATTACAAAACACAAAACCATTCATCTAACACATCAGATAATTGTTTACTGCATAACATATGGAAAAAAACATTCAAAAAAAGAAAAAACTAAAAGAAATTAATTGTTTACATGTTTTGAACTAATTTACAAAATTGATAATAAGGTCAAGTACGTAACAGTTATTTTTGGATAGGTATATATATTTAATGAAATTAGAAATTAAAAATGACAAATCAAAATTTTTTCAACAATTAAAAATTAACTTAAGAAAATTATTTTTTTTTTTTTGTAATTTTATTGAAAATGTCAATCACTTTTCTTTTCTATTGACATTTTTGTCTACTTTGTCTTAATTCGATATTTTATTCATCATCTATCTTATTAGTTTTTTTTTTTCTTATAAAAAAAAAAAATTATTTTCTTGTATCTTCTTAATTTATTTATTTATGTACATTTTAATGTCTTGAAAAAGAAAAAGAAAAGGAAGAAAAACAGTTGGAAGGTTTTTATATACATAAATAAATAAATAAATTAATTAGTTTACGAAAATACCCATAACAATATCATTTTTAATTCATATCCCAAAGTTAAAAAAATAAAAAAAACAAATAATACATAAATCATGTTCTAAATCTTTTCAAATATTCTTACTTTTTATATATGGGGAATTCCATTTGTAACGGTTGTGACATTCTAACTCTTAAATATTGAAAAACTCGTACAGCAATATTGTATTCTGATTATACTGCTTATGTTCTTAGATTAGATTAGATTAAAGAACCAGCCTAGAGGTGGGATGTTGTTCCCTTGTTACTGCGACCCGTTTGAATCTTTTGTAATTCCCTATTGCTGGTTTTGACCTAAAGTTTCAGGGCTTTGACAAAACCCAATACTTTTTTAGGTGGTAGATGCCACACTTCGTCCGGTGTTAGGTACATTTGGTCCATATGCTCAAGCCTCGGACTTATTATACCTTTACATCGGCACAAGATGTGCTCTGAGGTTTCCGGTTCCTCTTCACAGAATCTACAATTTTGATTTTCCTCTATTCCCATCTTTGTCAGATGGTATCTTAGAGGACAGTGTCCAGTGAAAAGTCCCACTAGTGTCCTTAATTCATTTTTTTGGAAGCTTAAGGAATTCTAGCGCCTTGCTCTTATTGATTTGTATGAATTTTTTGGCCTGTCTGGCACCTTGTGTTGTTGACCAGTGCGAGGACTTTGGTTGCTCCTCCCATTCATTGATCAAGTTCGTTCTGTGCGATTTGGATAATCCACAGAAAGGTTCAGATCCAATAAAGATGGCTTCCGCTCCTGACTTTGCCAGGCGATCAGCCTCCTCATTTCCTGCTATGTCTTCGTGCCCTGTTCTCCATAGTGATATCGTACTTAAATAATTTAACACTAGATACACCAAAAATTTATATATACATATCAAAATCAGCTTCATTCATATGAATTTTAAGATAAAAAGTAGTCGATTTGCGTGGAATCCCCCATATATATATAAAATCCAAATTTTATAAAATATAAATGATGTTTCTTTTTAAATCCATTCTAATGTAATTATTGATATTATTTTCTCTGTAACATAGGTCCAATATGTACTTAAATTTAGAGGGTGATATATTATTCAAAAAAGTCTCTTTAAAAATTTTAAGAATATGTTTTTTTAATTTTGTAAAAGCTTTTGTCCTTTTTTTTTTTTTTTCATTTTATTGAAAAAAAAAAAAAGAACGAAATTAAAAAATACTTAATTATTTAAATATTTAAAATTTAAATTCATATTGGTCACGAAATTTAATTAATTAAATATGAAAATTGTAATTTTTTTAAATTATATACTCTATGGATATGTATGTACGCATACATGCTTTGACGCTTAAAAATATTATGAGTAATATGAAAAAAAAATTATTATACAATACTACGAGTATTTGTATAGACGATTCATTATATGTTAGACGATTGATATCTAGATAAAAAATATATATATGTACATACATATATGATTTTTTATTTGTTTGTTTATTTTCGTGATTATATTACCTTCAGGTCTATATTAAAATAGTAATTTAGTAACTCATTAGATTTATGTGATTACAAAGTAATTTGAAAAAAAAAATAGAAATGGAAATAAAGTGTAACTAAAATCAAAAAGGACATCAAAATCAATGAAATATTAATAAAATATTACAGCTAAAGGATCAAAATAAATAACATTCAATCAATATCAAAAAAATAAAGTATAGATACTTGAATTTTTATAGTTTTTTGAACGCTTTACTTGTAATCACTTCGACAAATTTCGGAAAAATTTTTTTTTTTGTAGTCAGATTTGATTTTTCTCTTTAACTAACTTAACTTTTGTTTTTTGTGTTTTTTTGTTTTTTTTTTACCTTTGTTTTCTATTGAATTTTTTTTGTATTCAGGTATTTTCGATGAATCATATTGTGTTTTTTTTTTCATTTAGGTATTTTTTACTATTTTCTAATTCATTAAAATTTAATTTAATCAAATTTAATTCGTGTGTGTTTTCTTACTAAATCATTTTGTGGTAATTGTTGTTTATTGATCGTAAGATTTAAAAAAAAATTCAATGACGAAATAAAAGAAGGAAAAAAAATACTTTTAACGTTTTTCTTTTCTTCAACAATTTTAAGATTTTTTTTCTTTGCATTTTGTCGGTGTTATCAATAAAAAAAAAAACCCTATTAAACAGACGTTTTGATAAGAAATAAAGTAATTTACTATACAATTTTAAATTAAATAAACATAATTCAGAAAAATTGAAAAAAAATAAATAAATTTCATGAAAATTGAATAAGAAATTTCAACAATGAATTTATTGTTATTCAAATAGAGCAATTATTTTTTTTTATACTTCATGTTTATTTTTCAAAATAATTTTTATCATTTCATTTTTAATGTACGTACCCTTTTTTCTTTTCTAAATTCAACAGAAAAAATTTTAATTCAAATACACAAAAAAAGAACACCTTGAAATATTTCCATTGAAAAAAAATAAAATAAATGTCTATATTTAAAATTAAATTATTTCCAGAAATGAATCACATAGAATCTACAAAACATTAATTAAAGATTGTTTAAAAAGGACCAATCGTTTACATTTAAATATACCAAAGTGTAAAAATTGTGAAGATACTAAAAAATCATTACGTATATCATTAGTATTATTTCGTCATTTTTCAAATCCAAGCTTAAATCGTCGTTGGATTTGTCAAACATGTGAATTAGAAAATAATTCAGTTACATGGCATTGTTTAAATTGTGATTGTGTTAGCTATTTAGCACCAATTTATAAAGAAACATTAAATCATCATCTAAATAGAAGACAATATTATCAGCAACAGCAACAACAACAGCAGCAACAACAAGAGCAGCAGCAGCAATTAAATAGCAATAATAATAACGAAATCGATAATAGTGAAAGTGTTCATGATAATAGTATCGAAGAAGAACAAAAAGAAAAAGAAGAACAACAAGAACAAGAACAAAAACAAGAACCAGAACAAGATAAAATATCTTATGATAGTGATTTAATAAAAGATAACAAGAATGAAAGACGTCAAAAGGCGGCACGTTTATTAAGACATACTCGAAGTCTTAGTATGGATTCTGGATCATATCGTAATATAACAAAAAGATGTCATATTTGTTTAGTAAATTGTAATAATATTTTTAATAATTCATCATCAGCTGCTATTGCTGCTGCTGCTGCTGCTACCTCTACTGCTAATTCTACTGCTACTATTAATAATTCTAATATTAATACAATTAATTCAATTGGTTCAGATGGTTCTATAACTCCTACTATTAATAATATTATTTCAAATTCACCAATTAATTCAACAACAATAATTACCGATTGTAATAATAAACATAATAATTTTCGTTTACCACCAATTGAATTACAATCAACAGCAACAACATTAATAACAAGAAGAAAAATTGTAAATTTTAATGATTATAATAATAAAAAATTTATTGATGATGAATTATTAAAACGAAATAATAATACAAATTTATTACATTCCTATCAAAAAATTAATAAATCATTATTCAGTTTATCAACAATTGATCCAATATTTGTTGATGATCAACAAGAAGATCAATTTACGGTAAAAAAAATTTAATTTCTTCAAATTTTTACACATTTTTGTTTTTTTTTTTTAAATAATCTCTTTGCTTTTTACCAAAATAAATATTATTTAATTTTTAAATTTAATTTAAATTAAAATCTGATCACATTTTTAAATTTTTTTCGTTGTTGTTTTCATATTTTGTTCTTTTGCCTAATTTCAATTGCTTCATTGGAGTTTTTTTCTTTTCAATATGAATTAAGTTGCTGATTTTTTACCTTTTTTTTTCAAATTTACTTGAAATCTTTTTGTTTTTTTTTTAAGGAATTAATTTTACTATTTTGTTTTTGTTTTTGTTTTCTTTGTTATTCACTTTTCGCTAGGACTTTGTTTTTTAAATTTTTTCATTATTCATTCATAACAAAAAAAATTAATTTCATTAGAATTTATAGAATTTATCAAATCAAATCAAAAATCAAAAAAAAAATATTTCATTTAGCATAATCCATATTCACGTCAATCATCATTTCCTGATACATCAGCTCATTATAAAAATTGTATACAGAATCAGTGTGATATTTGTGGAATATGTAATCGAAGGAATAATATTGAAAATCAAAATAGTAATTTAACAATAACAACATTATCAAGGGCATATTCATACAACAATTCTTCATCAATACAACGTGGTGGTAAAGGTGTTGTAAACAGCGAAAATCGTGGAGAAGGAAATAATGGTACTGGTTGTGGTGGTGGTAATTTGGTTACATACAATAATAAACAAACTTCTGCAACATTACCACGTAATGGAGGTGTTTTAATTGCAGTCAAAGATTGGTCAAATAATCGTCCTAATACAAAATTAAACAGTTGTTCAGGTGGATGTCAACAATATCATCTTTATCATCATCATCATCAACAACAACAACAGCAAAATATATCAAATGAATTAACTATTGATAACGACGACGATAATTATTACGAAAAATTACAAAAAACAGCAACAACAACACCATCCTATCATAATCAAAAAAATTATCAACATAATTTTCCACAATCATCATCACAAATAATGCCAATTAAAAATTCTGGTAGTGGGGGTGGTGGTGGTGGTGTTGGTGGAACAAAAAATGATAATTCAAATGCTGGACATTTATATGAAAATCACTCAATAATACGTAATAGAAGACAACAACAACAACAACAAGGAGGAGGAGGAGGAGGAGGTGGTGTAGGAGGTGGAGGTGTTGGAAATATAATTATTGGTACTGTATCATCAGCTTCAGAACCAATTTATGCTGTTGTTAATAAATTTAATAAAGCAAAAAATAAAATAAAACCACAACCTGAACCAAAATATTCTTATATTGGAATGACAGATCCAAAATTAAAAATTGATTCTAATATAAATGAAACAACAATTTTAACAACTGGATCTATAGTTCCATTACAACAACAACAACAACAACAACACATTTTATCATCTGGGAACAATAATAAATTACCTATTATTGAAAATATGGGTAATATAAAAACATCACATATTATAACAGCTACACCATCATCATCATCATCAGTATCACCAACAATAGTTCAACAACAACAACAACAACAACAACAAACATCAGTATTAACAACATCAACTGGTGGTGTAATTGTTACAGATAATCAAGATAATGATTCAATATCATCATCAATTTATGCAAAAGTTTGGAAAGGTCCAAGGAAAACAGTTGTTGAACCATCAAAAACGTATGTTTCTGTAGAAATTACCTTTAACTGCTTTTTTTTTTTTTAAATATGATTTTCTATTTTTTATATTATTCTTCTTCTTCTGATGTGATTTTAACAAGAATAAACAGATTTTATGTTATGTATATAAATTTTTTTTAATGTTTTTGTTTTTTTTTTAAGTTTATGCACAAATAATATTGCATGATATTTAATCCACCGTTATTATTAATATTTTAATTTATATACAAATTACACTGGAAAAATATTTTATTTGTAATTCAACAAGACAAGGTTTGCACTTTTTTGTTTAAAAAAAAAATCTCATATCACATTTTACTTGAAAAGAAAAAAAAAAAAGATATAAAATTGGTTAACACCTCAAGAGTTAACGTCTAACAGGTACACAATTCATTTTTAATTCATTTATTTTTCCTCATTTTAATTTACATTGTAAATGCTAATGTTTATAAATAGTAAATAATTTCACTTAGCTTTAAATTAATTAATTCATTCAGTTTATTTTGTAAATAATTATTATTTATTGGTTGTATTTTTTCGATTTACAATTCACTTTTTTTTTTCGTTTGTTATTTATTATTTTTTTTTTAAATTTTAAAAACTTTAAATAATAGTTAAAAGCTACACTTGTAAAGTTTAATGTAATTTGTTTAAATAGAAATTCATCAATTCAGCAACAACAACAAACGCAACAAAAAAATAATAATTGTAGTAATAATGGTAATAATATTCAATCATTATCATCATCACCATCATCATCATCATCAACAACAGCAACATCAGCAGCAACAACAACAACATCAACACCTCCTAGGATGTGGACATGTACAAAATGTTCATATGCCTATAACCCATTATGGGCTGAAAAATGTGATATATGTGATTCAGCACGAAGTCAACCGTCGCTGACACAACCTAGTTTAATAACAGTAACTAAAGTTGGTGATACAGTAGCACCATCAATAGGTATTTTACATACATATAGTAATAAATTTGAATACATATTAATTGTATTTAATGAAACATAAATCTGATATTGAAAGCCTGAATAAAATACCAATGATGATGAAATTGAATATCAGTTTCTTTAACGTGTAAAAATTGTTAAATTTTCACTTAGATCAATTCTTTAGGTTAAATTAGAATTTTGTTTCATTGAATACACAATTTAATTTGATTTGATTAATTTTAATTTGTGTTAATTTAATAGAATTCATTGATAGTACATCATGTGGCACTATGACTGTTATTGCTTTTAAATAATTATTCAGTTTTATTTTGAATTTCATAGGAATTAGTTTCGTTTTCATATTTTATTCAAGTCGAGTAGTTTTAAAATCGAAATAGTTTCGAATTGGAGGGTATTACTAATTTTTTTATTACTCATTTTCTTTAATTAATCAAATCAAAAAGAAATCAACGTTGCAGAAAATGATGCAATTTTGACAAATTGATAAGCTTCACGGTTGAAATAAAGCGTTTAAGGTTAATATTGTTGGCTTAAATTTAAAGTTTTAAAACAAAAAATGAAACATAAAAAGTAAACTTTTTTTATGTACTTAAAAACAAAAATAATCATTTTCAATATTTTAATAACCTTTAATCGTGAAAGTTGTATTTGTTAAACTTGATTAATTTGGCTAACAATGAATTATAACTGAGTTGAATTTACTACATTTTTTTATTGTATTTAAAAAATAATATTTCAGAGTCAAAAAAAGAAATTAAATGTGGACCTAGAATGGGTCAATCAAAATCTTCACATGCATTTGATGAAGTACCATCTGTTGTTGAAGTACCAATAGCAACATTTGAACAAGATTTAGAGGATGATTTTCAATTTTTGCCAAGTAAATCACTGAAATTCATTATAAAAAACAAAGAATATTTAAAATTAAAAAAATAATAATAATAATTCTTCTTATTTAAGGTGATCCAGGATCAACACCAACACCATCATCAACAATTGCAGGTAATGAACAAGAATCATGGACATGTAAAAAATGTACTCTAGTCAATTCATCATTATCAATGGCATGTATTGTTTGCGGTGGTTCAAAATTGAAAAGTATATCAGCTGTTGAAGATATGACATTACGTAAAGGTGAATTTTGGTCATGTGTTCAATGTACATTGAAAAATTCACTTTCAACAAATGTATGTGTTGCATGTAAAGCAACACGTCCTACACCACCAATAATATCTGGACAACAAACACATTTTCGTCCTTATACTTCATCAGCATTACCATCTGGTAGTGGTGGTGGAGGAGGTGGTGTTAGTAGCAGTAGTAGTGGAGGTGCTAATAATAATGTTGTCAGTGGAATTAATTCAAATATAAATAACAGTAATAATCATAACAGTAAAATACAAACAGCACTTCATAATAGACAAATTTTAGCTACATTAAACACAAATAATGGATTACCATTAAATTCAAATACACAAAATTCAACAGTGAATACTACGAGTTTAGCTCCACCTGTAAATCGAGTATCACGAAGTCCATCACCAAAACATGATAGATCATCATCTGGTGCAATTCCAAAGGTATTATTGATGTAATTATTTAAAATTATTAAGATTAGAAATTAAATTGAAAATTTCTCTTGTAGCGTCATAGCACCGGAGCCGTTGTTACACGAACATCATCATCATCGTCATCATCATCTTCGTCTTGTACAAATCGTCATAGCAGTAGCGGTTCTACACCAACATCAATTAAAACATGGCAATGTCCAGCTTGTACGTATGAAAATTCATCAGCAAGTGTAGTCTGTGAAATATGTTCTAGTCCACGTGGTTTAGTAAATACATTATCATCAGAATTAAATACTACAGGATCTGGAGGACTAGCTATAGGATTATCATCAGTTGATATAAATCGTCAAGAAAGTAAACTAATGGAAAATTTACGTCAAATTGAAGAAAGTGAAGCACGAGGAAAATGGGAAAATATCATTCAATATTGTAAAGAGAATAATGAATTATTTGTTGATGATTCATTTCCTCCAGCACCAAGAAGTTTATATTATAATCCGTTAGGAAATAATGATGGTAATCCGGTTGTACAATGGAGACGTCCACATGAAATAAATTGTGATGGTGGTGCATTTCCACCATGGGCTGTATTTCGCACACCACTGCCATCTGATATATGTCAAGGTGTTCTAGGCAATTGTTGGCTTCTGAGTGCATTAGCTGTATTAGCTGAACGTGAAGATTTAGTACGCGAAGTATTAGTAACAAAAGAAATATGCCCACAGGGTGCATATCAAGTACGTTTATGTAAAGATGGTAAATGGACAACAGTTTTAGTTGATGATTTGCTTCCATGTGATAAACGTGGACACTTAGTGTATTCACAAGCAAAAAGGAAGCAATTATGGGTACCATTAATTGAAAAAGCTGTAGCTAAAATTCATGGTTGTTATGAAGCATTAGTATCTGGTCGAGCAATTGAAGGTTTAGCAACATTAACTGGTGCACCATGTGAAAGTATACCATTACAACCCAGTTCATTACCAATGCCAAGTGAAGATGAATTAGATAAAGATTTAATATGGGCACAATTACTTAGTTCAAGATGTGTAAAATTTTTAATGGGTGCTAGTTGTGGTGGTGGTAATATGAAAGTTGATGAAGATGAGTATCAGAGTAAAGGATTGCGACCAAGACATGCATATTCTGTTCTCGATGTTAAAGATATTCATGGTCATCGTTTATTAAAATTACGTAATCCATGGGGTCATTATTCATGGCGTGGTGATTGGTCAGATGATTCAGATATATGGACTGAAGAATTACGTGAAATTTTAATGCCACATGGTGCATCTGAAGGTGTATTTTGGATATCATTCGAAGATGTATTGAAATATTTTGATTGTATTGATATATGTAAAGTACGTTCTGGTTGGAATGAAGTACGTTTACAGGTATGTAAAAAAAAACGAAGTGTTTGAAAAAGATTTATGAAAACAATTTTTTTTTTTACAGGGAACTCTTCAACCATTGTGTTCATTATCTTGTGTACTATTAACGGTTCTAGAACCAACAGAAGCTGAATTTACATTATTTCAAGAAGGACAAAGGAATTCAGAAAAATCACAACGTTCACAATTGGATTTGTGTGTAGTGATATTTCGTACAAGATCACCAGCAAATCCAGAAGTTGGAAGACTTGTTGAACATAGTAAACGACAAGTAAATAATTTGATTAAATGCTGTTTTTTTTTTTGCTTTGTTTTAAAATTGAAATTAATTAATTGAATTTATTTTTTTTTTTTAGGTACGAGGATTTGTTGGTTGTCATAAAATGTTAGAAAGAGATCTTTATTTACTTGTTTGTTTAGCATTTAATCATTGGCATACTGGAATCGAAGATCCATTACAGTATCCACAATGTGTCCTAGCAATTCATAGTTCAAAAAGACTTTTAGTTGAACAAATTAATCCACCACCGTTTTTGCTTGCGGATGCTATAATAAGTTTAACATTAACAAAAGGACAAAGGCATGAAGGACGTGAAGGAATGACAGCATATTATCTCACAAAAGTAATTAGTTTTTTTTTTATTTAAATTTATTTTCTTTTACTTTTAAAATTGAAATTATATATATTTTTTTTTGTCCTAGGGTTGGGCTGGATTAGTTGTAATGGTCGAAAATAGACATGAAAATAAATGGATACACGTGAAATGTGACTGTCAAGAAAGTTATAATGTTGTATCAACTAGAGGAGAATTGAAGACTGTGGATTCTGTGCCTCCATTACAAAGGTAATTAAAACTTTCATTAATTTTCATTTGACACTTTAAATTAAAATTAAATAATTTGATAAAATTTCTGAATTTAGGCAAGTAATAATAGTTTTGACACAATTAGAAGGTAGCGGGGGTTTCAGTATTGCCCACCGTTTAACACATCGTTTAGCAAATTCTCGTGGTTTACATGATTGGGGGCCTCCAGGAGCAACACATTGTCCACCCATAGATAGTGTGCATGGTTTACATGCACCACGTTTAATAACATAAAAAATAATTAATAATAATAATAATAATAATAATTAAAATAGTATTCAGAAACAAAACAAAAAAAATTAATATATTTACACATAATATTAAAATACTTAATATACTTAAGGTAGTATAAAAAATTTAAAAGAAAAAATGCTGAAGATTAATGAGATTAAAAAAGTAAATTAATAATTTGAAATTGGAATGTAAAAGCAAACTAAACAGAAAAGAGAAAATTGATTAAATGGAAATACCCCCCCAAAAAAAAAAGAACAAAAGTAAATTTTAAAAATTCAAAATTATAAAATCCATTAAAAATTTGAAAGAAGAAAAAAATAGTAATAATAATTTGTAAACGTAATTAATTTTCACAATTATATTCATACATAACAATTACCACATTGAAAATATTACTAATTAAAAATGAAAAATTTAAAAATACCGATATGAGTAATTTGAAAAAAAAATAAGAATAAAATTAAAATTAAAATAAGAAGAAAAATGAAACCAAAATAAATTAAGAAAAAAAATAAAAATAAAGTTTAACTAAGTAAAAAAAATGTATAATGTGTAAAAGAGGTATATTTTTCCAAAATTTCATTATTTTTTATTTTAATTTTAAAAATAAAAATAAAAAAATAAAAATAAATTACAAGGAAAAAACAAATTTATAAAAGACTTCATCTAGTTTAATTTAATTTACTCTTTTTGAGAAAGAGAAGAATGTAAACGAAAACATAATTGCAATAATAAATAAACAAAAATACATAAATATAATTTTAAAGAAAGAAAGAAAGAAAAAAAAAAACAGTAAAACAAAATACTTAAAACTTTCATAATCAAAAAGAAAGCTAATATGCTCATACAATTGTATAATAAAAATCTTTTAATGTGATTATTTAATTTTTTTTCTTTTCAGGGAAATTTAAGTTAATTTTTTTGTTGTTTTAAATGAAAATAAGAAAAACTAACAAAGCCATAAGTTAAAATGAAGAATTATATAATAATAGTTGCATCATTAAATACAAAGACATTTCAATATTTATAATATCGATTTTTTTTTTCATAAATTGATAAACACAAAACCAAATACACTTTATAGTTCTGTAAACATAAATAATTGTGCAATTACCAGGTAATGTTTCATGTTTAAGTTCAAAACGAAATTGTAAAATTAATTTTGAAGTAAGATATTCACTTCTATTGTAGATTCCGTTCGAATCATTCAGCTATTCGGACGAATTTCGAAAGTATATTGTGAAATCCGTTCTTCGAAAAAATGATTTCACTGAAAATCGAATCATTTTATTTCGAAGAATGAATTTCGAATGCCATCAGTTTCGATGGGAATCTACAATAGAGATGATTATTTTGAATTTTGTTTTGTTTTCGTTCAATTTGTTTAAGCTGAATTTGAAAGAAGTTAAGCTGTAAAGCTGAATAAATGAATTAAAACATTTTAAATACATCTTACTTGTAAATTCTAATTAAATCATTAGAATTAATTTTTGAATTAAATCTGAAACATACTTTAATATTAAATTAATGGCCTAAATTTATAATTTTAGTAAATTTTTTTTTGTTAATTTCTTTTTCTAAATAGTAAAATTTTTTTCTATTATTTTATTCTTAATTTATTTTCAACTTAACTGTTTTGTGAACTTTATTTTATGATCAAATTCATTTTTGTTCGAAAGTTGTTAGTTCACAGTTCACACAGAGTTGTGCATCTTCGAAAATGTCTCATGATCGTCAATTGAAGAAATTCAGCAATTTAAAGTATTAAGCTGAATTCCAATTGACGATCATTCGACATTTTCGAAGATGCATTACATAATTTTATCTGAATATGTATTTAAATTCAATGAAATTGATAAACATAAAGAGAAAAACCAAAAAACATTAAACAAAAAACCTGAATAACAAAACATTTCAAATGGTACATTCATGTTATTAAATTGTCTGTACTTACATTTTATTTTATGTTCTATTCAGAAATAAAACAAAAAATGAGAAAAAACAAGTTTTTAGTTAATAAATTATGAAATTGTTAAGAAGAAAAAATTATTTAAAAAAAAAAATAATAAAAAATTAAATTTAAAAAAATGTGATAAACTTTTGGTCTATGTTTAAGTAAAAAAAAAAAAAAAAAAAAAAAATAATAATTTAAAATAAAAATAATTAAAAGATGAAATCTTAATCGAACAAATTATTTTATTTTCATTTTAATTTTTCTTCATAAAACTTAATTCATAAGAAAAAATAATTAAACAAGAAATAAATGTATTTATCATTTTTAATGAAAAAAGTCATTTATCTTAATGTAAGACAGTATGGAAAAGATAAAAAAAACCATTGTTTGTGAAAGTCACTAGTTAAATTATACAAAAAAAAAAAATAATAAAAAATTGAAAAAAAAATTAAGGATAATAAAAGAAAAATATAAAATTCTGCTATTTGAGATTTTTTTATTTGAAAGTTTGTTCAGTTTTGAATTTAAAACAGAAGATGGCTGGTAAAAAATAAGATTACATTTCATTTCAGTTAAAAGAAATTTTGAGAAAATTTGAATTTTAAATTAAACTATCATTCTTATTGTTGCCATTGGGCGTTTTTTAATATATTACAAGGAATTTCGAATATAGCTCGATTTAAAAAAGATGCCTAATCGTATTATACATACTAGAAAACTATGCGCAGAAGAAAAGATACTTACACGCATGCATTTTTGTTGTTGTAAATTCTAAGAAAGAGGTTTCTTCCTTCGTATATGTATACACAAGATCACTAACCCATGTACATAAGACATGCGCGAGTTTCGCCAACTCATATTATTTTGACTATACTTGATTTGATGCGATGCTTTTTTGAATATGTGACAACGCATCATAAAAGTTGCGTTGCATTTTCGAATTTGTGAGTTGTGAAAAGCATCAACATCGCATCACCAAAGCAACGATTCATTTTTGAAGAAGCACTATATTCAAGGATGTTTCAAGTTTGACTTTTCACTGACTTCAATTAATCAAGCTAAATTCTAAAAGCTTGACAGGACTTTTGAAACTGAATTTGGCGGACAAACATTTTTTACCGCGACAGTCGACAGTTTAAAACGTATTGCATTAGTTGCAGAGAGAAATTTTTAAGTGTTGTGATATAAATTGTGAATTAGTTGTTAAATTTTTAGTTTTTTTGCTTACTTAATTTATGATTAAAAAAAAAGAAGTTTTAAATGAAAATCATAACGCAAATCCTAGTGAATTATGGAATCGTAAAAAAAAAATGTGGCTTATTTATTTGAAGAATGAACCAAACGTAAGTAGGTATAGAATTTGGCGGACAAACATTTTTAACCGCGGCAGATTAAAACGTATTAGTTACAAGGAGAAATTTTTAAGTGATGTGATATAAATATAAATTGTAAATTAGTTGTTAAATGTTTAGTTTTTTTTTTTACTCAAATAATTTATGATTTAAAAAAAAAGTTTTAAATGAAAATCAGAACGCAAATCCTAGTGAATTACTAAAACGTGAAAAAAAAAATGTGCCTTATTTATCTGAAGGATGAACCCAATGTAAGTGGAAATAAAATTTGATTTTTTGATTTTTTATTTCGTAAAATTTGTTTAAATGACAAATAAAAAGAAATGGTTAGTAAGACTTAAGAAGTCACTTAAGAATCAATTTTTTCTTCAAGTTTTATTCTTTTGCCACCTACTACTTCGTCTTTAGAAGGTTGTGTTTCCATAACTCTTTTCTTTGGTGCAACATAACTTCCATGTCCAGCAGCTCTTTCTGATTCTTCTATTGAATATGGTTCAGCTTCTAATGCTTTTAGACGTCTTTTGTGGACCTAAGAATTTTTAGAAAAAAACCATCATATAAAAAGCGGAAAAATAAACATATATCTCATACATATTTGTATTTGTCTTCAAGTACTCACTTTTGTTTTGAAATGCGATTGTAAAGCATGATCATTAATAAAATATTTTGCACAATGTACACAATAATGTTGAGCAAATCCTGGTTTCTCTAGATCAACTTCTTGATTGATTAATTCTTCAGGTTTTGTTTTTAAATCATTGTCAATCTAAAATTGAATAAAAAATCAATTACATATTAGTAAACCCAAAAATTGAAGAAAAAAAACATGTGATATATGTGATGTTTACCTGATCCAAATCTCTTTTACGACTTCTTGTCCTCCAACGACGTTTCAAGTGTGTATCACCTGAATGCATTTTTTTACGCCTCTGACACATTCCCATTTTGTAATATTTTATTTATTTATTTACAATTATTCTATAAAAATTGTATTTTAAAATTGGACAATATTTTACAATGTCCAACTTTTATAATTTTAAATGAGAAGAAAACATAACCTAAAATTTTCATATGTTTTAGAAATTTTTTCAAAAATATACAAATGTCAAGAAGAAATAGAATGACGTTGCCAGCTCATTGATGCTTCAATTTTATATGAATGAGCCGTAGCGTAACGTAACGTCACAGAACGACGGAACGTATCATGAAAATACTAAAATTCGTTATGAAAATTTAAAATTTGAATTTAATTTAAAATGTTTTTTTCTACTGTTTAGATCTGTTTTATTGTTTCTTTTTATTAAATATGGATTTCTATTTTTCTAGGCCGTCGTAATAGAAAAGAATGGGTAAATCTTTGTCAGTTTTTAATTTAGTAAAAAAATTTGAAAATTTGAAAATAATAAGCAATAAAAACATGTAGGTACATAGTGTAATTTATTCATTATTTCACCTGTAAAAGGGTGTATTTACAAAACTAGAGTAGCTATTTAAACTTTTCTAAAATACTTCTTGAATAATGATCTATAAAATAAGCCCCATTCGAGTGAAATCCGTTTTGTAGAACCTGAATGGTCCATAGACTATGTTTAGAAAAATCTCAATATTTTCTAGCAAGTAGATGTTAAGAATTTCTATCAGTTTAAAGAAAGTGTTCATCAAATGAATGTTATCCAGTATCCTGTACCTGTACATCAAATCAAAAATAAATAATTAAAATCAGTATAGATACAATGCTGAAATGTTTTAGAGCATAATATATTAATTAATATTGTACAATATAATAAGGATGAGGGTAGATGATGTACATATGTAATTATATGTCTTTGGGAGCTTTCAAAGATTGACATTTAATACTAATTAACATTGCAAACAATTTTTAGTTGTAGATCATATTTCTGAAGGATGCATCTATTGATCAGCTTTCACTTTTTCATCTTTGAAAAAAATAAATACTAATATGTTATCTTGTGTTTTCAAATATCAGGTTACATAATTAACAAATTATGAATAAAACTAATATTCTGTATACACTACATACGTATAGTATCTTATTTTGAAACAAAATCAATATTTACAAAATTATGTGATTTCCTATTTACATACCTAAATACATATGTATATTACATATACATATGTACAAACATATCAATTACATAATGCTTGTGTGCTCTTATCAATTACCACAAAATTTATATGAAAGCTTTTAAACAATATTACAATAAACATTACATACAACAAACGAAACAAAAGTAATACTATTATTTTTTTACATTACATACATATGTATTATTACAATTAATTGAAATCAAACAGGATTCTCACAAAGCCATAATGATGTTTAAAATATGTTTTCATGTGTGTTGTGCGTTGTATACTAAATAAAATTATTCATTTTATCTTAAATTAATTTCACTAATGTTATTTGTTGTTTTTTTTCTTTTATTTATTTATCACTATGAAATACTACCACAAAAATAACCTTAGGAAAATTTACTACATATTATACTTTCTAGGAAAAATTTATATAACAACAAAACATAAAGAATGTATAAGGGCAATTCTCTGGGAAGTGAAACCTCTTAGTGAAAATTTGAAAATTTTAAAAAGTTATAACTGATTGTAGACAAGACAATTCTTTTAAACATAAGAGAACAAATATATCTAAATGATTCAATCAATTTACAATCAAATAATTCGCTAGAATACATAATAAATTGTTTACCTGTAGCCTGCGTTACTTCTAATTTTGTAGCCTGCGTTACAAGGAATTTTTTTTAGTTAGCAGAAAATTTCAATATGGAAATTAAAAAGGTACATTTTCTGTTTTCGTGCGATGTAGTCTGCGTTACATCTGTTAGAGTTAATAACACAAAAACAGTGTTATAAACATGCAATTTTATTTCATGTATGATATATTAAGACATTAAGGTATTGATCTAAAATATTGAAAAATAATCTTTTCTTAGTACATGTTTATGAAACACACGTTAAAACGTCGTTCGACTTTGTCTGCGTTACATAGAGAATCGCCCATATACGAGTGAGTATATTAACTTGTACACGTAAAAAATTAAATTCGAATTTTATAAAATAGTTTTTTTTTTTTTTGAAATAAAAGTTTCACGTTTCTCTAAGTACATAGTTTTTTTTTCACTATACATTTTTCATTTTATCCTTTTTATTCTATTTTACGATTTTTTACCCCTAAAACTAATCACGTTCTATCATTTTAGTTATTTTTTTTTAAATATCATTTATTTTGTTGCAATTTATACATCGTATCTCTCTCCTTATAATGATGGTGTATTTTTTTCAAATAAATGAAGTTAAATCGTTTTACATTTTCAAGGATGATAATGCAATGATATTATTTGTTACGTTTTTTTAAATTTATTTATTCATGTTTTATGTACATAAATTTGTTTGAGATACATACATATTGTAATTTTGTTGAAACATTATTGTAAATGTGTGTTTGTGTGTTTAAAAGGATCAAATAAAATAAAATGAAACAATAATGTGTACGTGACAAAAATAATGAAAATAATAATAATAATAATCAAATGGAAAGAAAAAAACATATTTGTCCTTTTTTTGTGGATTGAAAATATTAAAATAAATTTAATAAAACAGTGCACATGTATAAGAAAGAAAAAAAATAAGTTAAAATGCACTTTAAAAAAATGAGTTTTCTGAAAAATTTTATTTATTTTTATTTTTTTACTACTTCATTATCATTTTTTCAACTAGTATATATTGCAATTACAAAGAGAGTCATTATGTGAACTTCAGAAGGACTATTTAACATATACATGACAAGAATAATGTTGTAATTAAACTGTTTTATGTTTATGTGTGTATATTATCTGGGAAAAAATTCACAGAAAAGATAATGATTCTTTTAAACAATAAAAACAGAACAAAAAGGAAGAACATTAAACAGGATATACTGACATAATGTTTATTAAACATAGTAAAGTCTTTGAAAGTTTTCAAAAAAGAACTTATATTAATGAATAATGCTATTAAAATTCCCTTTAAATTAAATTTCGAACGTATTCATCTTCCAAGTATTTTTTCCACCAAATTGATTTTCGAAAAGATATGATACTTCTTTTTCCTAACTAAGGAGAAATATTTGTTCGTTTTTATTTGATTGTTTTGTTATTCTTTTCTCTGTAATATATCCTTTTTAAAAATTGCTTTAAACAACAACAAAAAAATACACAAATTGGTAAATCCTTTTTAAATTGACGTGAGGATAATATGTACCTATTTGTGCGTGTACAAAAATGAGCAAAAAAAAAAACAAACATAATAATAATAAAAACAACATGAAACATTTATTTTGTGTAAATTGGATCATTATCATGGGTAATTTGACTTTATTAATGTTTTTCATTTTTTGTTATAGTGTAAATTTTTTTTTCATTTTTAAATTTATATGCCAGACCAAATAAAATGTCAAATTTAAATTTATTCCTAATTCATTTATGAACTTTTACGATTTCAGTACTTTTGAATTTAAAAACAAAAAACAAAAAAAGAGATAAATGCGAGCATTTTAAAATTTTATCTTTGTCAAATAAACTTTTCGAAAATAATTTTCGAAAATTAATTTAAAATTTAATCGATTTTGATTTCGATTTTTTAAAATATTTTCAAGGACAAAAAAAAGAAGAAAATTCAGCACTACTGATAAAGTGCTTTGAGAAGCTTAGGACTAGCGTTTTGGAAGATTTAACATTTTTGTTGTTGTGCTTTTCATTGTTTCGAAAATAAATTCGATATAATGGAAAACTACCAGTCTTGATACGAATAATGTAAACGGAAATTATTGATGAATCATTTTTAACTCATTTAAGTCGAGTTTGGTCCACTGCATTGGATCTGGTTTAAATTAAAAACATTTTCGTTTACGTTCACTTGTAAAATAACTGAAAAATCACATAAATTTAGAATTAAATTTTATGAATAAATTAATTTTTCTACTATATAAAAAGAATACTTGAATAAAAATATAATTTTGCATGAATTTTTAATTTTATTTGTGCCATGTTATCTTAAATTTTAATTTTGTACTTGAATTTTCTATCCAGGATATTTTAAGTAATAAAAAAAATATAAAGCTTTAATGGATAACGTATTTATAAAAGAACTTCAAAGCTAGGAGACTGGTATTTTTCCTTATCGTCTCTCTTTATTTTTTTTTCCTCACAAATTATTCTTTTTTGTGTATGTACTTCATTTTTATTTTTTTTCTTCTAATTTTTTTAATAATACATTCAAGATTAACGGTTGACAGGAATAATGTTTTAGGTAGTTTCATTTAATATATTTTTTTTTTCACATTATTTCTCTTTTCAAAAAAAAAGCCTTAATTTAAGTTGTAAATGTGTATGTAAACGAATTACATTTAGATAATGGTGACAAAAGAAATTACATAAAGCTTTTATGATGTCTAGGTACAAGAAAAAATAATAAAATATAAGAAAAATATTTTTTTTTTTTTGTTAACAAAAATGAAGGACATAAATATAAGTAAAAATATGAACGAATAATCCCACTTTCATATTACCTATATAATTTTTTTATATGAAATACGAAGAAGAAAAAAAAAGTGCCATATTATGAATTTTTTATGTCACAACAATGTGACACAATAAAACCTCATATTAGGCGGAAACTAAACTGAGAAAAAAAAATGGCAAAGAATAATTATTTGGGCAAAAATGAAAATAAACGAGAAAGAAAATTATTTTCCTGATTTTTAAAAAGTCAAACTACTAGACAAAAAAAAAACGAAATTTGATTTGACTTTTAGAAACTTTCCCTATTTCGAAAAATTCAACAATTTTATTTTCGAAAAAAAATGTTGTTTACTTTAAAAAAAATAATAAAATTCATTTTTTTTCCTCATATAATCTTTTTTCTGCACATAATTATGTATGTACATAAATTTCTGCATCCTTTTTTTTATATTTTTAATTTAAAAAGCCATAACATTAAAACAATCTGTAACATTTCTAAACAGGATGTATAGAAATACTTACGTTTTTCTATCATACATCCTTTTTTTTCTCTTTTAATAAATACAAAGTATGTATACATGAACTTGCAGTATAGGTACTATATATAATTATAAAGGATAATAATAATAATAAAAAGTATATCTGCACTTCATTTAGAAAATATAGAAAATTTTTTGAACCTGAAAATCTACACACAATTTATGAAAATTAGAGAAATGAAAAAAAGAAAGAAAAAAAACATAATACATATATATAAAATGATTTGAAATTTATTCGAGCATAAATACTATAAAGGACAAAGGACAATATACACAATTATTTTTATGAATGTATATTTATTCAGAAATATGTACAAGAAGAGAAAAATTGCTTTTATTTTTTTTTTTTTTCATTTGGTTTCTTTTCATTTCACCAGACAGTTCATCCTAACCAATTTTATACAACAATTTTGTTTCCACACAATCAAATTAAATTTTGCATTTTTTTTTTCATCTGATTTTCCTTTTCTTTGGTTTTTATTATGATGAGTCTATTCATCTACTTGTGGTTTTTTTTTTTCTGTACATTTTTTATCCTCGTTAAAATAGTGTAAATTTCCATATTCACTAGTTAGATATACTACATTGAAAAAAAAATATACTAGTGTACTTATTTTTTTTTTCTAAAGAATTTTAATTTTCACATGTTACTTTAGAAAAAAAAAAAGGAAAAATGAATGAGAAAATAAAAATGAAATTTTAAAAATAATTTTAATGGAAAAACAGATGAAAAAATATAAAAGCATTTTCACTATTTTCGTTACTAGTACCTACAAAAAAAATTAGATAAAAGTATTTTCACGTATAATGTGTGCACTAAAAAATTGTTAGAAGGATACTCTTATCAGATTCGTGAAATTTTAACAATTTTTTTTTTTTTTATTATGTTTTACACATTAACGTACAGTAATTTTCAATTGGATTCTTCAAAGCAATAAAAGTTCTCCACACTCCGGTTTTTTAATTGATTCTAATGAAAATATACGTTATTGTTTGTTTTTTATTTTTTCAAGGACCACGACGACAAAATAATAGTTTTTTTTTACTTTTAGAATGTTTCATGTGAAAAAAATAATGAAAAAGTATTCGAGAATTTCTAAGAATCAAAAATTATATTATTTACAACCCAAAAATATCTTGAGTGTTATTTGGCGTATACAGTGCCCGATTAAGACAGCTCGGGGCCGTTCACAAATGTTTTTTTACGGCTGTTATCGAAATTAATAAAATATTTATTGGAATTGTATATGTGTAAATAAATAAAAACACATATTCGTACTGTACGTACATACCTATAATTTAAACTTATTTCAAAAAAAATTAATATGAAAATTTTGATTTCATGGTAAAACCCATAAATTTTTTTCTATTTTTAACTTTTTTCTTTAAATTCGAATCTATTTCAAGACGTTTTCATCGAAATTCTGTTTCAAAATTGTCGCTTGTCTCATATCTCTTGTCTCTTGTGTCTTGTCTTTTGTCGCTTGTCTCTTGTCGCTTGTCGATTGTCGCTTGTAGATTGTCTCTTGTAGCTTGTCTCTTGTCGTTTGTCGCTTGTCTTTTGTCTCTTGTCTTTTGTCCCTTGTCTCTTGTCTCTTCCTTTTGTCTCTTGGTTCTTGTCTATTTCTTCTCTATGAAAGTTTAAAAGGAAAAATTAGGTAATAGGTATTGAGTATTGACACAGGATAGGATATTTTCCATCGTTTCTTTCTCTTATTTCAGTTGATACCAAGGAAAGAAGTGACCGGTGAGTAGGCCTCTATTATTGACCTAAGCCCACGCTTTCTGCGTTTGATTAGTTGTTCTGTAAGTTTATTTGAAGGAATTACATAAACTTTTTTTTTCGCATGTTTAAGGATTCGAGTTTCAACCTAATAATGTTGTAAAGTGCATTTCTTTTCCTATAACTATTTTTTTGTGTTTTATGTGTCTAAAGGGAACTATGTATACAATTTAATGAAAATTCATTTAAAACATTTAAATAAATCTTCTAAAAAGGATATTTTATTTTGTAAATGTTAAGTATTTTTTAGATCGTTCTGTGGCTCAACATTCCTTATGGGAAACACAATATATAAATTAACCACAAAACCTCATTCATAATATTCTGTGATTTAAATGAAAAAAAATTCATAAATTTTCCAATTATAATATGTATTGTAATTGTGGATCTTATCTTTCTCTTATCACATAAACAACATTTTTTATAATGTTCTATTATTCAGCAACAGAACATAAAAAAAAAAACAAAATAAGAATATAATTTTATACAATTTTAATGTTTTCATGTGCGCTTGTTTTATCATATATGCAACATATACCAAATTGATATCATGAAAGTATAGTTTATTTTTGTATACATTGTATTCTTGTTGTTTAATGTTCTATTATTCAATACACAAAAGTTCTATAAATTTAACTTAAATTAAATATTTCATGTAACACGATATTAATAACACGTAAACTTCTAAAAAAAAAAACAAAAATATAACAGAAAAAATAAATTCACTCTTTTTTTTTTGTTTTTTTTTTGTTTAAATAAAAATAAATAGCTGACATATGTGCAGAAAAAATAAGAATAAGAAAACATAATAGTAATACATGAATAAAAAACAATAATAAAGAAAATAAAGATAAAAGTTTTTTTTTTGTGTCCTTTGGGAGCTTTTTATGCATTGTTTTATTCTTTGTACTTTTCTATTTTTTTTTTTTTTACAATTTTTCACCTTATTTTCTTATGTGTTATTAAAGTTCATCGTAAGTTTATTCCATGTGCCAAATTAATCGCATCGAAAAGGTATTATTGTAATTAAAATACAATAGAACAAGATAATAAGATGCTAACGGGTGATCTCCAAAGTATCTGCGACTTCGAAAACGTCAGATGACGTCAATTAACGAAATTCAGCAATACAACCTCTTAAGCTCATTTGACGTTTTCGAACTCGCACTATATTTTTAACAGTATGGTCAGTGAATGTGAATTTTATGTATTTAGTCTGGAGACTGAAAGCCTGCGCCCAATGGTAACGACAACGACGACTACAACGTGAAGTTCAATTAGAACGACTGTTGTTCTCGCCCAATGACAACGTTGTCGTTCACTTAGATTTACTTCTAATTTTGTCGGTGTCGGAAAGCAGTTGTCCTTTCTGAAACTGAATAATTCTCATTTGATTCTTGATAAATATAAAACTATAGTCTTCTTCTTAAAATTCGTTATATTTATCTAGTTGATTTAAAATGCCCTAGATCTAGACCTAGATAATCAGTCTTTAATAAAAAGTTGACAATAAAACCCTCTTTCTATTTTACATCTCTTGCTTTTTAAGTAATTCGATGTGGCACACAGTGTAAGGTTATTTTACTGGAGTTTTACATTTTATGATTTATAAAAAGATTAAAAGAAAAAAATCGTGTTAAATGTTACAAGGGATAAATAACAAGATAAATCTCGAAACTGAATGAAAATTTTATGAAAAAGAACGATTATGCAGGAAACAAATAAAAAGTTTTGTTTTGTATTTACTGTATTTAAGCTCAAAAAAAACCCCTACACTTTGTACATGTAGTACATTAAAATTGTTTTAAAACAAACTATGTATCTTACATGCATATTATGTAAGTATATATTGTTTTCAACAGTTTCACTCTTTTATATCTTTTTTAATTTCATTTTTATTCTGTAATTAATTAATTTTTATATAGAACTTTCAATGCAGGTAGAAAAAGATCCTTTTCATAAATAAAAATCCTTTTTATAGTGTTATTTATGTTATGTACGAGTAGATGATGAAGGTTTCATCAATTTTAAATAAATATTTTAATTTAATTATAATTAATCAGAAATTAAAATGAATAATTTCTTAATTTAGTTTGAACAAAAAAAAATACAGTTTTTTGTTTTAAAGAAAATAAAAAAAAAGATTTTTGAAAAGCTTCAGCTAAATTTTAAGAATTTCGAAAAGAAAGCCCTTGTTATATTGCAAGTTTCAAATATTATTTTAAAAAAAAATGCTACACAAAAACTCTCAAAAATATGAAAGTAATTTTAATATAATTAAAAGAATTTTATTTTTTTAATAATTTTAATTGTTCAAACTATTATATTACTAATCGTTTTGTTTTTTTTTTGTTAATTTTTGAACACAGTAATTACACAAGTGATGTCAGTGGGATATACGTAAATATTGCAAGATTCTCTCTCTCTTACATTTATCACATAGTACAAATTTATTTTCAATTAAATTAAATCTAATAACATGCAATTTTAAAGTTTTTGATAGTTTACGTATATAAGTATAATTTTAAAGTGATTAATTACTCATAAAGGTAGTAAGTATAATTAGTGAAAATCATTAGAGAATTTCCTTCTGTGTTTTTTGGAATTTACGTGATAAATTACATAGATAATTTCATTGGAGATAAAGGAAACAAAAACTTGAAAAAAAAAAAGCTAGAAAAGTCATTAGAATAATTTTTTTTTTTCATTTTTTATTCCTTTTAAAGTTTATGATTTTTTTTTTTAAAAGGATTCCTTTTTTGTCAATATTTGTTAATAAAAATTTTAGAGCAAATGCATACCAAAAGACTAAATACCCAATAAAGCTTACCATTCAACAAATAACGACTTTTTTTTAAAAAAAATTAGACGTCGGAAATTTCTCAGCTTTTCCATGTTTTTCTTGGAAAAAAAAACAACAATTAGGTCGTCAATTTAATAGTAATTATTTAATTACACTAAAACTACAATAACTAAAAAATCTTTGCTTTTTTTGATAAATCTAAGTCCTGATTGAAAACAGCTACTAATTTTCATGATTGGCTGATTGCCGTGGCAGTATTACTAATTTTCATACTTATGTACAAACAAAACTTATATCGATTAAAAAAGGATTCACTTTAGACTCAGAAGTAAAAGATATTGTAATAATTGTTATATGTATTAGGAACCCTTTCCTACTTAGATTATTAGGTATTCTTTTCATTCCCCATCCTTTTTTCGTCTCCATATTTCAGCAGGATGCATTGAGGTGTAGTATAAAGGAGCCCATAACATGTATCCATACATCATGGCACGTAATAAAACAAGATTCACTTTGTTCTTGAATTCATTATCAAATTTGTGAAATTTTTTTTTCCTTCTATACTTCAATTCACCAAGAACCTCTCTTATTCACTACACAGATATATGTATGTATGTACATAGTTAAATATGTGTGTCATCAATTTTATGGGTAATTTCCTGAATATTTCAATCGAGAGAAATTTACTTTATATCACAAACAATAAATCTTAATATCTTCATTGTTCTTCAATAATTTTTGCATATATACAGAAATACATACATATATTTAGATGAATCCTGTTTCAACTACCGGAAAAATAAATAAATATCCTTAATTTCATCATAAAATTTCTAAATTTAATAACTATATACAAGATATTCCAATATTTTATCAATCTCATTTATCAATTTTCCGCAAATAAAATTATTACAGATCAATAAAATTTCATACTCAAAAGTTACTTTTGTTCCTTTTTTTTTTTTTTTTTTTTTGTTATATCCTTAATACGTATGTATAAAATACTTAGACAGACTTTATACATTGTAATGTGACATTAAACCATAAAAAACATTATGTTCTCAATATCTATCCTTAAACCAATTACCATATTTCTTTTCACAATGCGTAAAATGTTTTTTTTTTTCCTTCCATTGCTCCTTTTCATTCTCCATTGCTTTATCCTTTTTTATTACTTGTATGTCCCTCCGAATAAATATAAAAGCTAGATATACATAGAATAAAATGCCTTCGAATATGTACATATTATGTATACATATATACCTTTATAGAAAAAGTTTTGTAACAAAAAGGATACATAATGTACTACATAAAGTAACTTTTGTGTGTAACCAGGACGATTGATGTTATTAGGTGTCTGTTCTACAAGAAACAAAAGAAAATGGATAATATAAGGTTTTCTCTTTTACTTTTAAAACTATAAAATATCATCCTTTCAAAAGGAACTTTAACTTTTGTGAAAAACGACAATTTCGATAACTGGTTCACTGGTTCGCACAAATCTTTGTTTTGCTTGTTGTAGATTTTATATGGATGTGTGTTTACAAAAAAATAAAATGTTTCTTTGGGATTGTTACAAAATAAACTCCTAAAATGTAATAATAACTTGTACAAGAAAATTGGTTTGGACCTATGGGAATATTAAGTTAAGTTAATGTATGTATGTGCATGAAAATTATATATTCCTTTGGAAATGTATAGATGGTATCCCATTTTACAGTTATAAAAAAATAGGATCTTTAATTTTATACTATATGTAGTGAATGTTCCTTAAATTTCATTCTCCTTTTTACAAAGGGAGTTAATTTGTTTTTGCCTTGTATTTTATGTTGTTTACTTATACGAATGATGTTTATGTTTTTCTTTTATCGAATTTATTTGTTTTTTTTATTAATTCCGTGGAAAGACTGATGATATATGTTGATTTAGAAATTTTTTAAAAGAAGAAATTCATTTACAAGGTTTTTTTTTCTTGAAACCTTCCATGATAATTGTTCTAAAAAAAGTCTGAAAGGAGTTCTACTGAGACTCACAATTTCTATCTAGAGCCATTTTTCTTCCCTTTAAAATTTTAAACAAACTTTCAAACCCGGCTGTTTTGTAATTTTTGTACACTATACAAAAATTCGAAAAAAGTATCTTTTTTTTCTGCTTTTTATGCCGAAGCCCAACAAAAAATTAATATCTTTAAATTTAGATACTCCAAAAATTTAAAATCATTTTCCGCTTATACGATGTCGTGATTTTGTATCGTAAAAAATTCGACCTTCAATCAATTAATTAATAAAATATCTGAAAAGGACGTTTATAGGTCATTGAATGAATTTTTAAATTCTTTTAAAACTTTTTTTTTGCTGTAATTTGCATAAGTATTTAATCAAATTTATTTTTATTATTTTTTTTTTTTTGTGTTGTGATATTCAACAAAAACAATCAATCTTTATACTATATTTTTTTCAAATTTGTGGAATGGGTGGTCAAGAGGGTTGGTGTCAGTAATCTTGATAAAATGCAACAGGTTTGCTTTAAGATTCTATGATTTTCTTTGCCATATTTCCACGTGAAATATTTTTTGAATTTTTATTTTGTTTATTTAAAATCTTTCTCTTTCTCAGTTGATTCTCTTAATACATTTTTTTACAATATTCTCACAACGCACACAATAATTCATGTTTCATTCCATGTCCATGCTCCATTCCCCATATACATAGCTCCAACTCCATCATTGTTATGCTTAAATATGAACCTGCTTTTAGTATATTTTATATATGCATGTTCAATTCGCCGTAAAATGAACTTAAAATTTTTAGTACAAAAATATGTTGATATTTTATGTTGGTTTTTTTTATCTAGAACTCTTTCGCTCATATCAATCTCATATGAATTTTTCTCAATAAAAAAAGGAAGCGAATTAACTTTTATTTTGAATTAAAATCATCAGTTGATATCATAACGTGCGTTGTTATGAACGGTTTTTTTTTTAAAACGAATTTTGAACTGAAAATAAACTAGATACATCATGCTTTATATATTTTCGAAGAACTTCGGTATTTCTTTTAATATTGGAAAAAAAGGTGACAAAAAAGACGTAATTCGGAAAATTTACAAAATTTTAAAACAAAAGTGACTATGATGACCTTACGTTTTTTTTTTGTTTTCAAAGATGATTGTATCTTACAGACATCATGTTTAAGGAGGCAAAAAGACAACCGTATATAGTGATTTTCGTGGGGAACTAAAAAGGATGTGTGAAAGAAATATGTGTAATTTTTCACGTAAGAAAAAAAAACCCTTTTTTATTTGTTTCTTTTCAAGATTCTTTTTTCCTAATACTTTGTCTCCTTTTTTACGTATACCAAAGAAAGGATTCATGGAAATTGAAATTATTTGAAAAATTTCATTAATTTGAAAAAAAAAAAAGAAGAGATATGTGTCTCAGTTTGTACGAAAAAGATTCAAAGTTTGTTTAAGACCCTTTCAAACATATCACAAAACAAAAAAAGGATTTTTAACAACACCTTACTTAACAAAAGTTTCATTCATAATATTTTTTACGAAGTAGTTTTCTCAGAAAAAAAAAAGACTAAATCAATAGAAAAAAAAACCAAACCACAATAATTTAAATTATCTAAAATTTTAATTAAATAAACAAACAAATCCATAAACATAAATCAATTTTTATTTTGTGGTAAATTTCTAATGATATTTATTAAGTATGTACATAAAATTTTATTAAATTCAAAAGTCAATCATTATCCATCAATATTAAATTTTTTTTAAAGATATAATAAACATGATGTTTCTAATTTTAAATTAAAATATTAAACATAAAATTCATATATAGGTACTCGTATGTATAATATAAAAATTGAAATAATAAATTTCATGTTTATGTCATAATTAATGAATATTAAATATGGCAAATAATAATTGTAATTATTAAAATTGCAAAAATTAATTTGTTAAAATGTATGTACATTTTCAATAATATAAAATAAATGATGTTGTATTATTATTATTCAATCATAAATCACATTAAATGCATCATTGAACAATGGAGTATATTATTAATTTGTATTGCAATAGAAAATAATTATGATAATTAACGCGTTTAGAGATTTTATTGACAAACGAAAAAAAAAAAAAAAGTAGGACGAACAACCTTATATGTGAAAAATGTTTTATTTATTTATTTTTTTTTTTATTAATAATTTTCTTGTCAATTTTATTTTATTTTAAGTATTTTATTGTTTTTTTCAAAAAAATAGAAATTTTTATCGTTAATAATACATCAGTACAATTTATATTTAAAATAAAGGTCACAACTATTCTGACAGCTCAATATGAATTTCAATATGAAAATGCACTTCTGTTAAATTGCTTGGATGTCCTTAAACAAGCATTAAGCAAGCATTATTGGTAATTTTATGAAAAGTGATATAGAAAATTATTTGGAATTATTAAATTGAGCGATGCCTTTAAAACTGCACAATGTAGGCCAAATTTTTTTAAACAAGGCTGTAGAAGTTACGAAAAAATTTCGGACTTTTTTCTGAAAATTTTTGGAAAATTCTTAAAAGTTTCTTCAGAAGAAGAAATAAACATACCATAACTTCTACATGGTCAACTTCACAGCAAAAAAATACTTAAAATTTCCTAATTTTTCCTGGCCTTGCTTATTTATTCCTCTATCTTCGTTCGTTTAGAAGTTTTAAGATTTCAAAGTCAAACTTGTATGAATTTTCACATTGAATTTAATTATGACGTCATTACTCATTGTCTCGTAAAAGGGACCATTTCATATTTCATGGTTCCACTTTGAAACACTTCACTTGGCCTTTTTTGTTTCTAATAAATTATAGTGTTAGCTCATGTTTCCTTCTGACTGTGCTTTAAAGGGTACCATTATACTTTTGAAATAAGAAAAAGGATCCAAAATTTACATTCATTTAATTTTAAAAAGACACAAAATAAATTTCAATTTCACACTCCACTCATAAATGTGAATAATTTTATGAAATTTCCAAAGATTTATTTGAAAATCTAAAACATTTAGACATTTAAATCTTATTTCAGACATGTCACATGTCAAAATATACATTGTAAATATCTTTTAAAATTAATTGCTTGCGTATCCTTAAAAATTGTACAGAATAACGAATAGTAACTATTATTTCGCTGGTAAAATATAGAACAATCATTTTTGCTTTTTCTGCATTTCATTTTTAAAGTGTCTTACTTCAAATTTCTTAAATTTGAAATGTACTCGTACATACGCTTTTTTACTTTCCTTATTGAATTTTGTAGAAGTTGCACTTTTATTTCTAAGATAGACAATGCCAAGTGAAAAACAAAAAATTTAATATAAAATAGAACAGTCCAAGAAAAATCTTGTACGTATAATCCAAAATGTATGTTTCATCTATATAGATACGAAATGTGCAATGTTAATATGATCAAAGGTGTAAAGTCAAAGAGCAAAAGTGAAATTGTTTCCTTGAAAAGAAAATTTTGAAGATAAAAAAAAAACAACAACAATGAAAATAGAAAAATGTTAGAGCGTGACTTTATATATGGAGTATAGCTAAAACATTGAAAACGTGTTATTATTAAGAAAACAAACGTATATACATATACATGCTAATATACACATACGAGTAATATGTATGAATGTTGTGAACATATGGATATATATTGGTTTACCAAATGGCAAATAAAAACAAAACACAAGAAAAAAACCAATGAAAGGTATGAACAAAAGGACATGGAAGGTATGTGTTTAATATGCCACAAGCTTATCCTTTATTATTTCTTTAAAAAAAAAAGCTAATGTTGTTAATATTGTGTACAAAGAAATAAAGAAACTTAATAAAAGGATTTCGTTTAAAATTTCACATAAAAAAGAGAACTAAAACAAAAAAAGAACAGAAATAATGAAAAACTTTTCCTCTATGCATTTTTTTGCAAAGATTTTAAAAGTTTAGAAAAAAGGAAATTTGCAATCAAAAACAAAAACAAGGAAAATACATTATTTTTTGTTTTGCTTTTGCACCAATTGTGCTTCTAAACGATTCACAAATTTAAAGATTTAGGATTGGGGAAACAATTGAAAGGAATATGTACGTACATATATAAAAGCATTGAAAAAGCTTTTGTTTCCGTTATTTATGTTGAACTACCACCAGAAAATAAACCACAATAGTATCTTTGATTTTAAATTAGGAAAATATTGTGAATTATTTTGTCTTTTGTTTTGTTTTTTAAACGTATTGGTTAATAGATATTTTCTTTTGAAAGGTCATAAGTTTTATTCAATGATTATTTTCAATTTATAAACAATTTTTAACTTTTTACCTCTCATTGTAATCTTTAATTGCAATTAAAAAAATTGTCAAATTTTCGAAATCAAATCAAATTGAGAAAAAAAAGTTCAATTTTTTAAACTCTTTTTCTATTTTTTTTTTCTTGTGGAAAAGATGTCATTTAAATCTTTTAAAAATAAAACAATTGTTAAATTTCGATTTCTTTCGCATTCACGTAATTATTTTCGCTGTACAATTACAATCTCATTAGTTTCGATAAGCATGACTTCAATTTTTCAATAACAAATTGAATTACAAACTTCCTCGAATATTATTTATTTATTTATTTTTTTATTTTTCTGTTCTGTGTTTTTTTTCCTCCTTAAAATATTGCATTCATTTTTTTTTCTGTATTTATTTTAACACACACATAAAAATCATTTTGAAAAATATGTACTCGTATATCTTGAAGATGATGGTATTGCATTGAAAGTTCAAACAGAAGAAAAATAAGAAGAAGAATAAAACAAAAAGTAAATTTAATACCAATCCCATAATTTTCATCTTTAGTATACTTTTGTTCTTTCAACAAACTGAAAAGTATATGGTATATAGTTCTTGAAAATTTTCAATTTATGTACAGGATGACTATTAAGGATCTTTAGTTTATACAAAGTTAATATTTTACATACATTATTTTCAAAAGTTCAATTAAATTAGTATTCTTCAGAGTATTCCTTATGTTTACAGATAAAAAATCATCCTGTTTCACGATTAATACTGTATATGCAACAATAACCTCTAAGGCTTAACAAAAAAAAACAAAAATAAGAAAAAAAAAACGAAAAGTTCAAAAATATCGCTAAGATATTTCATTTGGCAATTCTCCAGACTCCAATCTCTCATTTTCTGCTGCCTTACAAACAACACAATACAACTCTTTGATAAATTCGAATCGTAATGGTACACAAAATCATCAATAAAAAGATGGTTCGGTAAAGCACAAACTTTCTCATATAATTCCCACGGTCACAATATTCATTTTCACATTGCACAAAATTCCAATTTAAGTTTACCATCAACATCATCATCATCGTCGTCTTCATCCTCATCTATAGAAGCTCAATGAAGATAAGTAGCAATAGTTGCAAATATTAGAGCAATAACTGCACCTTTAACTACGTATTTTTTAGAGGAGGATGAGAAGTTTGAGGAATTGTGTAGAGGTTTTTTCGTAACACAGATACTCTCCTCCTTGTACATGAAATTGATGCCATAAATGGTTCATTGTTTCCTCGAAGAGACAAATTAATTTTCAGTTTCAAAGTTTTCATATGATTAATGTATGTATCGTATGTATGTATGTATGATATATAAAAACTAAGCAATATAGAAAATAAGAAAATTTTCAAATTTATAACATTTTAAAGTTAAAAATATAAAACTTAATAAAGCATAACGAACAAATTAAATATTAATAATACGAGTACGAACGTAGAACGGGTGTAAAATTTTGAAAGTACTTATAATATATAATCATAATAATGTACCTCTCTTGTAATAGAATATATAGTGAAACCTCTTAATTGGGACACTGTCTAATCGGGACAACCTCTGAAATTGGGACACTATCATAAAACTACTTTAGCCTGCCTATAAATCAACCTCTGTAATCGGGACACCTCTGAATTGGGACTGGGACAGTATAGTGCTCCATACTTATATTTGAAAAAATCACCTCGTAATCGGGACAAAAACTTCTTCTTGGATCGTTTTCATACTTTTTATTTTTGTATATTATATTGTGTTAAAATTTAGAACACTTGCGAGTAAAGAAAATACAATTCATGGTGAAGAATAAAAAGAATTAAAAAAGTGTAAGCTTTGCTATTCTTTTAACTGAAGTTACTATTACGCTTATACGATATATATTTGTAGTATTATCCTGTTTTATTTCTCACAACCTAAATAACTTCTCATAAAAAGTAATAAGTAAACTTATAATTGATATCTGATCATAAAAACGATAGATTTAGCAAAAATTACATTAACTTCGATTTAAAAAATAGTACAATTAAAATAATTCATCTTTTTTACATCTTCATTTCCAACCCCCAACCACATTTATCTTTTAAAGGATTATATCTCCACAACATGCAACTAGTTAATTTTTAAAAAAATTATTTAAAATCGGGACACCTCCTAATTGGGACATAATTTTTGCTGGTCCCATGACTGTCCCAATTTGGGAGGTTTCACTGTATTTTTATTTTTTTATTTTTCCATAATGCAAATGTAAACAAAAACTCTCTACATAATCATAATCATCATCATCGTCATTTTAGCATATTTTTTACTAGGTGTGTTATACATAATGTAATTTATTTGTCGTCATTATTTATATAACAAATTATTTTGCATTCAATAAAAAAATCTTTGTGAAATGAAGCTTATGAATTTTTCATCGTACCATATTTTTCAAATATAGAAAATTATTGATTACCTGAAAAATGTTGTGTGTTTGTTTTTGTTGTTCTGTTATATTTTTCTCTCTTTTTAATAAAAAAAAATTTTTATTTATGTGTTTTATGCTTAATCAATGTGTCATTGCGATCAATTCATGCCCTATATAATATTTTATTTAAGAGGAAAATTATTTTTTATGCATCATTATAAGATTTTAATCTATTTTTTTCTTTTCTTTTTCACCTTAATTATGCTTAAGATTTTTATAATGACTTTAATTAACACTTTTTTATTTTTTAAATAAAGCACAACTTTGACAGAAATGTTCGTTAAAATTTAATTTAATTTTATGTTTATGGAAAATTGTGAATATCTCAAAGTGATACAGTTTTGAAGAAAAATAATAATAATTCAATCAATTATTTAGATTTAGTTATATTTGTTGAAATGAAATGAATGTTATTTCTTTCAATGGTTTTTTTTTTAATAAAGCAAAATAAAAATAAAAACTAAATCAAAAGCACAGTTGTTTAGTGTTATTTATTTCCTAAACATAATTTTTTTTTTCATTTCACAGATGATTGAATCGTTGGTTTTTCTCTTTGCTATTTTGAACTACTATATACATTTGTAATGTATCTTTATTTTTTTTTTAAATATATCTTTTAACTTTTCTTTCGTTTACTCTTTTTGTTTTTCTTTTTCACACCATGCATGGCATGGTTTCCATTCGATTTTCTAAAAGACCTTATCACAATCAACCTTTTATTGACAATGCTTAGTCAGTGATGAAAGAGTGACAATACTTCCGGAATGATAATATTTTTTTTTTCATAGATATTTCTTGTATTTTTTTTTTTTAGTTTTTTTTTTTAAGTATTTGAATAAAATTCATGTCAGGTACAAAAAATAAATGAAAAAAAAAAAACAGAAGAAAAATAAAATAAGTTTCTTACTAACATACAGTATTTTTAGTTGGTATTGAAAAATAATGGAAAAGTTCAAAAACACATTCATCATAGAAAGACAAGAGAATTCAAGAAGAAGAAAAACAAGATGAAAAAAAAAATATGTAAATATGTAGAATATGTAAATTTTGAATTGAAGAAATAAAAAAGAAAATAATAAAATAAAATTAAATTATCTTTGATGGATTTTCAAGAGGAGAAGAAGAAGTTATTAAATTACGAGAAACAAGGTTAGTGAAAAAAATAACAACCACCGAAAATACGAGTAAAGAATTGACTGCAAACTACAATAAGTAACAACTAGGAAGAGAATATTATTTCTAAAGTTTTAGTTATTTTGATCTTAGATTCTTGTAGTATTTCTCCATTTTCAATTCAATTTCAAAGAACAATAAGTTCGATTAGCATCACATTGTGAATGGCCCTCAAAAAATCAATGAAGATGAATACGAATTTTTGTAAATCTTTATTTGAAATTTATTATGTCCTTTAGGATGTTTAGGATCTAAATATGTATATTTATAAATGAGAGAACAATTAGAAATATTTTGAGGAATTTAATTCGAATTTGTAACCCGAATTTTTTGCTAAACCTAGGAGAAGATTTTCGAAAATTTTTACTTTTAGTAAATAAATTCTTTAAAAACCTTTTCGTCCTTTTTTATGAGGAAAGTACCTTGTAAAAATAATAAAATTACCTAAATATTTTGTACCTTAAAAGGCTACCTTTCTCTCGTTCAAAGGTTTTTCTCTCTATTATTCTATTATTTTAGTATTTAGCAATAATAATGTCGAAAAGGTACGTTAAAGTTATTTTAAACCCCTTCTAACCACAACCTAAAAAATATTTATTTGCAAACCTTGTCACTTTATTCAGTTGACATCACTTTATTCATGTGCAAATATTTCTATTTAAACCTTGAAGTACAATTTAAATGCACTAAATATTGTAAAGCTCTAATAAATAAAAATCATAACCATGAAATATCAAAGTCAAGTTTAAATTGAATTCAAATTCAATTCCATATATTCATTAAAAAGAGACAAATAAGAAAAAAATAAAATACTTATTCAAAAGTTTTTGCTTTGATAAGCAAAAAATTCAAATTTAAAGAAAAATTGTATTTTCATTTAAAAATATAAGAAAAATTCATGAATTTTGATAAGAAATATTTAAACTTTATATATAATAAATAAATTAATTCCATTATTTTAACATAAATATCACTTCATTATGCATTTAATAAAGTTTTCCCTTTAACGAAAAAATAGTTTTGTTTTTTGGTCATTTCAAATTTGTAATTCATAAATAAATTGCTTTTGTTGTTGTTTCTATTGTTGTTGTTATTGCTATTCCAGATATTTTGAATTTTTTTCTTTAAATAATTAAAAATTCAAAATTGTGCAGTAACCAAAAGCAGATGGTGTCTGGTGTTTTTTTCTTCTTCTTTTTTCAGAAAAGTTTGCCAGAAATCCTTTTATTTTTTTCTTTCATGAATATTCAAAAATTTCCACACAAAGCTGAATGAATATAAGACTTGAAAAAAAAATGTTCAAAGATAAAGTTTTTCCTGGAATATTTTCTATACTGTCACTTTAAAATTTATTTTATTTCATTTTTTTTTTTTCTATTTTGTGTAAATAATAAAATTTCATAGAAAAAAAAAATCCAAAACTTTTCTTTTGAAATTATCTTCATTGTTTTGCATCCTTTTAGAATTCGAAAAAAAAAAGAAAAAAAAATATTCACACATATTTTCATTCAATAGAAGAGTTTATCCTTTGAAATTGGATAAATTGTCTTATTAATAAATTAATGAAATTTTACTTATACATACATATAATGAAACTGTTTTATTGTAAAATCTGCACAACTTTTTAAATCTGATCCTGGTTATCTATCATAAAAGTGTTTTGAAATTTTATCCTTAAATTTTTAAAAAGTTAGAAAATTTAAATTACAATATAAAAGGTACTGGATGAGAAAGCAATTTCTATTAGAAAATGAAAATGAAACCTTTGAATAAAATTTATGTCGACCAAACTTTTATTTTAGAATTTATTTTATATATAAGGTTCTCTTCATGCAAATGTAAATTTTAAGTTCCAAAAAAAAAAAACTTTTATCGAAAATTAAATCTATATTTTGTAGTAAAAAAACTTCAGAATGTGATGTTATCTAATATTGTTTACAAATCAGTTAAAATTTTGAAATTTGAACTTCCAAGAACATATTTAGAACATTCAAGAATTTTCTTTTGTTTTTGAAAGTTTTGTTGTAAAACAACTCTGTAAATTCTTATCTTTTATTTATTTAACCAACAAAATTTACCATAAAAATTTATTGATAACTTTTTGACATTCAATTTTCCTAAAATTTTATTATAAATTTGTTTTTTTTTTTTTTCTATTGAAAATTTATTCAAGTAAATATTGTCCATTCATCATAAATAAAACATATCATCAAGAATTTTGAATTGATTTATTGAAATTCTAGAATATTTTTTATGAAAAAACATAACGAAAGAACAGATTTTTAAAAACAAGGAAAATGTTACATAATCATGCAATCACAACACGATAAAAATAAAACAAAAACAACAACAAAAAAACACCAAAAAGAAACCATAAATTTTCATTCTTTGATAAGTATTCCAGGAAAAATGAAAATTTACAAGTATACCCAACCTTAAGTATAATAATAGAATTCGTAAAACCACCATCATGAGATGAGAAGAAGAAGAAGAAGAAGAAGAAGAAGAAGAAGAAGAAGAAGGAAAAAGAAAAATCATAAATCAAGGATGCTTTATACAAAGTACCTTTTTTTTATTCTTTTTTTTAAATAGTCAAAGAGACCTGTTGAGAGAAAGAAAAAAGGAAGGAAAAGACACAAATATTTTCTTAACATTCATTTTCCCTTTTCCTATTTTTCTTTTTTTTTTACACTTTTCTTTTACATTTCATTTAAGAAAATTCTTTGTCTTCTTTCAGGTCAATCATCTTTTCTTTTTTTTCTCTTTTTTAAGAAATTGTAATATATTGTGATAAAAAATTACTTTGTTGATTGTTTGAAAAATTTTAACGGTGTTTTTAATAAATGAAAAGTGAAATAAAAAAAAAGAAACTTGATTTTATTTCTTATTAATTTTTACATCATTATCATTGCTATGCAGAAAAGTTTGAGTTTAATTGGAATTTATTTTTTTTTTCTCAATTAGAATGAATATTTTCCACTTCTTTTAATTTTATTTATTTTATTTTAAATTTACAAAAGGTGTTTTCAAAGTTGTGCGAATTGCAGTCTACCTGAAAAATGCAGAAATAACGTCTAAATGACTAATACTTCCAAGTAGGTAGAGTTTGTTAAAAATTAAAAGCGAATGATCTGCGCATGCTATATATATACTATATACAAAAAGTTTATATGTGTAAAAACCACTACTTATCTCTAAAAATTATACCATTATCGGCATTATCTCTCTGCGCAGTTATACCATTTGCTTTTAATTTTTAACAAACTCTACATGAAAAGTTTTGGCAGACCTCTCTAGCGATGTTAGCGTCTCAGAAATCAGCAAGTCTACACCTCATATCATATTTACCACCTATTTCTAGAACTCAAAAAACATCTACGTGGCTTGCGATTTCTGTACTTAAGTGATATATGTATGTAATGTATGTATGTATATGTAGGAATTAGAGAAGAATTATTATACTGTTGTTAAAATCTATTATGAACAAAAACTGATGAAATAAAAAAGAATGTTTATTACACAATTTCCAGCATCTACTTTGAAAACATCCTTTTTCTAGTAGTACAAATACAAAGAAAAAAAACATTTCATTAAGACGTAGTAATTCAAACTTAATTAAAAATTATTTCTAGGAATATCTTCTGTATATAAGATACTTACTTTGAAATATAAAATTCTCTTTTGTTAATGCATTTTTCAAATTAAATTAAACATAAGAAATTTTCATTACAAGATAATAACAAAGAAAAATAGAATTTCTAAGATAATATTAACTGTGATACATTTTTCTTCAAAAAATAAAAAACAAAAATGAGAAAAATAAGAACAAAAAATACAAAAACAAAAAAAAGGATAAAGAAAACTTGTGTATTCTTTTTGATAATAATTTTATGTGAATCTGATGTAACATAATTTTAAAGAAGTGAAAATATACAAAAGGGAAAATAATACAAGAAAAATTAAAATAAAACATATAATTATCTTGTTTTAATTATATATCTTTGTTGTAATTTTTATCCTTGTTAAATGAAATGTAAGGAAACTATGGTTCTTGTGATATAATAAAAGAATTTCTCTTTAGTTGTATTGGGGTGGAATGGTGTATTGAAAAACAATTATATGTGAAAACTGTGAAGGAATTGAAAAGGTTGTCTACAGCACTGTTATAGTGAACGAGAAAGATGGATCCTTAGAAAGCGTTATTCATTTTCCTTTCTTATTCTTCTTCTTTTTTTTTTCTTATATAAAAAAAAAAAAGAAGTTAAAAATACAAGAATAATTAAATTTGTATTTGCATTTTCAAGTCGTACACAACAAATTTCCAAAAACTTGATTTCAGTGAAACAAAACATATAATTATCTCTTTTTCTCTCATGTCTCTTGCACAATTATTGAGCTAATGTCTCAGCTAAATTGCAAATTTAAAACAGAAAAATAAGTGAAAAGTAATTTACCTTAACAACTAAAAAGATACTTCTTAAAAATATCAGAAAGAAATACCTCTCTGGTGTATGTAAGCACAAAATGAATTTTCAAAACGATATTGCTACCTTATATTGGTAATTTACCTTAAAACTGTGACAAATACCTGACAAAAATTAAGCACATCAGATATTCGATTTTAATATCATTTTTATTGTTGTTTTTGTAATATAGTAAATGATGTAGTTAATGTACCTTAATGGTTTTCTTTTTTTTTTTCGTTTTTCATTAAAAAAGAGAAAGAATTTTTATAATTTAGTTGAAGCAGCTGTTTGCATGCCAAATTAAATGGACTATTAGTAGACCGTTAATTTATACACGTATAAGATTTCTTACCTGTACGTTAATTGTACAACTACACATAACAGAAAAGTGGTAATGAAATGAAAGAGAATTAAATGAATTCGGAAAAAAAATCATTGATATTGAAAACATTTTTACTTTAATTAATTTCAAATTAAAGTACTTTTTTTTCTATTTTTCCTCAACATTAATTTGAAACATATTTAAACTTTAATTGGAGGCGTTGTGCTTTATTAAAACACTATTTCATTCACGGTGTGTTGAAATGAAACTATATCTATTTCACACGCTATCTATTTGTGCAGATAATTTCACATAATCATTTTTCTATATCGCCAAATGCAGTTGAATTTTTATTTTTATGTGAATAAAAACATTTCGAATGTGTTTGATGTTTGTACACATATGCAATTTGATGATTCTTTCATATAAAGTCTATAGAGTCTAGAAGAGCGTGTAGCTCATTATCGAGTAGATTGTTTATTTTCTTATACTTTTATTCAGATGATTTACAGTTTAATTAAGAAATCAAAAATTAATTAAGTGTGGGTAGCAAAAGAATTTTTACTTGAACTGAGAATAAATGAAATGAAATCAAAATTTTGACCGTGGATGGATGGAAACAAACGCATGGTTGACGACGTTGAATGTTCAATGAATAAGTAATTAAGCTACGAGATACTTTATTCAAATGAATTTAAAAAAGAAATAAATAAATTATGCACTTTTTACTAAAAATTTTGTATTTTTTCTTGTATTTAAATAGTCTTTTCCGGTCTAAAGACAAACGTTGTACGATTCAACTGCTTGTCACAATCTCCAGTACAAAAACAAAAAAAGAGAGAAAGAAATAATTTTAATTTAAATTAATTACAAACTTAAAAAACTAGATTTCTTCGTAGTTCGTACTTTGGGCGGCGGCGGTAGGATATATTTGCAAATTGGAACATGAAAGTATCTCAATGTTCTTGGTTGGGTACCAATTTGTGCCATGTAAAAATATTATTGCATCATTTTCTCAATAAGTACAGCTGGTATGGCTGATGTTAGAAAAGTGACTTTATAAGTTTGAGTTTATAAGATGCTCTAGCTTTAAATCAGATCATACATAGACTTACAGTGGCGTTTGAAATTATGTTAATCACTTCATCAAGAAACCTGTCCAAATACTCAACAGGAAACTGTTACAGATTTCATAAAATATATTTAATAAATTCGAAAAATTCAGAATATCATCATGATTTTTGTTTTTTTTTTTTATATTTTATTTAAGTATTTATGAACTCAATAACGTTATAAATGTTTGTGAAGATCCAATTTATGAATTTAATTCAAACAGAAATCTGTATTCAATTTTGTTTTTCTTGTTGTTGTACTCGTATGCTGAAAAAAAAAATCCATCATAATACAGATCGTTTTATGGGACCTTATTGTGTCATTTATCTAATAAATAATTACCATTGTCAACATGTAACACAATCAGGAAGTCTCAATATTTTCATTATAATTCAACAAAATTATATATAACAAAGTGACGAATTGAAATGATAATGCTTATGCTTTATGCTTGTCGTACAATTTTCATACTGGGGTTACTTGAATTTGAATCTTTTGATATATGTATGTACGGATACATACGAGTATGTAGTTAATTTTATTGTTACATCGTTATTTTATGGTATGTCGACCTCTTTGACACGTTTCCATTGAAAATCATATTTTCACGTTGGGAATAAATTGAAATATATTATGTACATGAACTTTATTCACCTATATGTAAAAAGAAATGTAGAACAAATGTAATCACATTTTAAAAATCTATATATGCAGGTAGTATATTTTTGTATGTTGTAATGTTACAAATGTTTGATTTTTCATAACATCGTTAAAATGAAAATAATAAAAAGCTGAATGTCTCGTGATAGAGTCCGCCTAAGTTCATTCAGCTTTAAATGACTACCAATTCACTTAGAGACCATAAGCTAAGTCTACAAAAAACTATAAGAAATGTTAGCACCAGTCCTGTCAACAAATTTAGTGGTTCACATTCCACTTAAAACTGGAGGTGCATGTATGACAGAACTTTAGATGGGGACTTTAAAACCCTCTGACTCCACAACTAACTGCAAGATGTGTGGTATCAAAACGGTTCGGTTTTACGCTATTTGGGTCTTCGGAAGTAGTCCAAAGAACCACCACGTCAACAAACCAAACCATATAGTGTAATCAAAAGACTTGACTTTATTATTGTTTTAGATTTTTTCTCTAGGTCACTAATTTTGTACATTGTTTTTTTTTTCACATGAAACATTGAAAATTATAATTTAAAATAATCTTGAAATAAAAATGACAATTCTATTATTTTTCTTTTGAGAAAAAAAAAAGATAAAAAAATTACAAACATTTTATGTGCTAAAGCTTCTCCTTCTTTCTCCTTTTTTTTTATCCTTTAACCGCTAAACGTCATTTCATCTTATAAATTTTATATTAAGTACATCAAAGAATATACATAAAAGAAATAACTTTTTAAAAAGAAAATAAAAATCCCTGCAGTTATTACTCTACTGCAGTGAATTACAAGTCTAATACCATCGTACATATTTTCCATCTAAGAATTGTGTCATTTTCAAAAAATAAGCTTAAATTTTCATAATAAATATCTTTACATACATATTATATAAAATTACATTTAAAACAACAAAAAAAAGTAACAAAAACAACATACTTATACATAAAAACTCTCAAGTTATGTGTAAATGTTCATAAATGCTGTAAATCATCATCATATAACATAAACTTACTTAATTTTATATTCTGACATCATATCATTTTTTTTTTTTTTTGTTATTGTTGTTGTTTCTACTGTGCAGATCACATATGTGTTTTTTTGAATAAAAATTTGTATAATATGCACTTATAAAATTATGAAGTGTGTGTATATACCAGAGTAGTTATAAAAGTTAAGTAAGTATAATGTATAGTACATACACCTGCAATCTAAGTCATAGTATTTATGGAATAAAATTGCAAAAAAAACAACATTAAAAAATTATATTCTTTGGAGAAAGTTTATTTTAAAATACATAAAATTTTAGTATCTTTTTTTGTTTTTGTTTTTTTGTTTATTTTTGTTTTAGAAAAATTACATTTATTTCAGAGGAGGGGTGGAAAAAATGAAAAAAAACAAAAGGAACTTGTACATTTAACGTGTTTTATGAAAGAATTATGTATTTTTTTTTTTTTTTTCATTTTCATTTTCTAAATAAAATTATGACATTTTATAGTGCGACAATATAAAGTGTTTTTTAAGTATATTGCATATTATTTAGTAGGTATGTATACATATGGTATGTACATATGTATATAAAGCTCATTTATATAATAAAACACAAATACCGACCAATTCAATGTTATTTTTGGGGTATGTGTTTGTTATGTTAAACAGAAAAAAAAAATTGTATCTTTTGTAAAGTAAATTTATTCTAAAAATACACTCATGTATGTACATATGTATATCAGAATGGTATAATGTAAGGCATTGCAGTATGACATTATAATTTAAATATCTTCTTATATACATATGTAGATATGTACATACTAACGTGCTTACTCATATATGCAACTATTGCTGCAACAAACATCAGAAATGCATTAATGCCTTCAAGGCATATATTGTAGTTTTTTTTTGTTTTTGTATATTATTATTTTATCATTATGCATGTGCATTTTATAAAACTTTCTAGCAAGTGCATAGACAAGTTTTGTCGGATGACATGTATTTAAATATCGTATATACATATGTACATATGTATGTATACTTAAGTATGAATTGTTTTTTTTTTTTTTTTAAATAATGTTTCACTTGTCATATATGGCCTCAGTTTGGTGTGTTTGTGTTTTTTTTCTGAATTTTAATTACAAACAACTAAATAAAAATGACAAAAAATCATGGGTGTTGGGTGGATTCAGGTTCTATGTACATATTATATGTATAGGTATGTAGGCATCAATATGTGAGCGAATTGTTTACAAGGACATTGGGGAGGAGGAGGTGGGTTTGTACAAACATACAAATATTCATATATCGCAGTATAGAACTACTTGAATAATAATTGTAAAATAACTGCAGCACTTTTTGTCTTTTTTTTTTTGCGAAGTTTTCTACACTTTTTTTTTGAAAAACTTTGTTTTCAGTTTTAGACAAAAATAAGAGAGTGTACTTTAATTTTAAGAGAAAAGGATTTGTTTTGTTTTTTTCTTCAGTGTTGTTTTTTTATTTTTTGTACGATTATTTTTAAATAATGATGAATAACGACGTGTTTTAGTGTTACAAATTTACGAACAAGAAAAAAAAGTTTGGTAGAAGAAAGAGTTTTTTTTTAAAATATACATGAATTATAATAAAATTAACGAGATGTTTGTATTCAAAATTGAAACAATAAAAGTAGTATTGTTGAAAATTAGGAAATTTTCAAATTTAGAGAAATAAAAAATAAAAGTATTCATAAAAATCCTTTTCGATTCTACACGCTCTAAAAACGAATTAAGTTCATTTTTACTTTGAAAATTGCATGCTTCTTTGACCTAAAAGTTCAATTTTATGTTTTCTAAAAGCTCAAAAACAATAACTTACTTGGAAATTTAACCTCTCGGAAAGGTTATGAAAATTTACACACCATAATTTACTACCCTGTATGAACTTCACTTCAACTTTGGTTATTAAAGGAAAGTTAAATCTGATAAATAAAATTTATTAACATTTCAAGGATAAAAATTATTGAATTTACCGTCTTTTAAATATCAAAGAGAACCAGGCCAGACCATGAAAACTTATCTGCAAGCTTTTTTCATTTATAAGAAAATTGTTTGTACAAAAGTACTTATAGGCTATAGCACCTTTAATTTAGTTTTGAATGACATAATAACCTGTCACCCACACACAGTTAACCTGTACAATAATTTAACAGCGGAAAATTCCGTTTCTTATAGATAACACATACTAAATCGAAACATACGGAATTTTCCGTTACACAATGATTAAATGTTGTTTTTTTATTATTATTTTTTTTTTAAATATTGCATTATCATCCAGTTCTGAGCTATGTATGTACATATAAAGTTTCAAGACTCTTTCTCATCAAAAAGTTGGTTTAAAATCAATTTTTAAATTTGTAACAAGCAGACAGACAGACAAGTGAAAATTTTGTACCGAACAGACAGACAGACAAGAAAGCAAGTTTATAAAAAACATTTTTTTAAAAAAAGACCTAAATGTAAATTCGTAGACTTTTTTTTTAAATTAATTTGAATTTTATTGTTTTTTTTTTTTTTTTGTCAATATAAAACAGGGACCTTTTTCTTCCTCTTTAAAAGCTTATTGAAATAATTCAATTAAATTTTCGCATAAATTTTTTATGAACACCAAAAGTTCAATCGAAAAACCAAATATGTGGAAAACTGAAAAAAAAAACGACAGTACCTACATATAATTCATTATTTTTTTATTCACCAATCACATAACATAAAACCTTTCCGAAAATATATTTTTGGTTTAAATTTTCCCTAAAGTCTTCTTTTCCAGTTAAGCATTTAATTTGAAGCGATTTTTGTACTTGACAGAATATACATACCATGTCATTATTTCACGTTTTTATTTGTTTTTTTTATTTATATAAACTTCTCTTGTAATTAAATACATTTTATTTTTCTTTCTAAAAAAAAAAACATAAATAAATGAAAATTCTTTTTTTTTTTATTTTCCATTTAAAGGTCAATAAAAAATTTTTAATTTCAGTTTATTTGCCGATAAAACACATATAAAACAAAATATCTTTTGAATGAATGAAACATTTATTATTTAATGTTATTTTTTTTTTAACATTTTTTTCTTTTTTTTGTGAAATAACAAATAAATTGCACATTTTTCATGATGTTATTTCAGTCATGTATTCAACAGCAAGGAAAATAATAAAGCTCAAAAAAAAAAAAAAACACATAACAACACGTAAAACAAAAAAATGAGAATGAGAGATGAAAAAAAAATTAAATAAAAAATGTACATCCTGCAACAATCGTTAAATAAATGACAAACTCCTGACAATAATCATTAAAATGTGAGCTATGCTAAAAAATTTCATTCATTCTGATGTGAAAAAAATAAAATAAAATAAAGCAAAAAATACACACACACAAATGCCACTATACTGAATTGTTGACTGACACCCATATGACATGAGAAAAAAAAACTAAATAAATGTGAAAATGGAAAGATTTTAGCACATTTTAGATTATGAGAAAAATAAAAAAAAACAACAACTATGAAATAATGTGATTTTAAAGGAAGATTTTTTTTTTATTAATGTCATAATTCGTATTATAGATGTACTTCTATACACATATATGTAGTCATATTTAAAATTTTATATCTCATACGTTATATTTATGAAGATATCAAGATAAAAAATGAAAAAGAAATAAGAAAATAACGATAAAATGTGATAAGAGTGTGAATTTTATGATAAAACATAATTTTTTTCTTCTTCTTCTTCTTTAATAATCATATCAGGTGTCAATTATGTTGTCATAAAATAAAACGTAGAGTAATGATTTAAAAAAAAAATAAACTATATAACACAAAAATACGGAAATATGGAAAAAAGCGATACGTGGTATGACAGATATTTGAGGAATTTTTGAGAGAATTTTTATGAGTTTTTCAGTAATAAAGAAGATTGTGAATTTTCTTTTTTTCTCTTCATAAACGAAAGAATTTCAAAAATACGAAAATTTGACAGACAAACAAGGATTTTTAAAAAGAACGACTGTAACTGTAAGAGTCATCTTATGAGGATATAACATCTTCTTCCGAAATAATTTTTTTACATTCATTTCGGAAGCAGATTTTCAGTATTTTTTTGTTGTCTTTGAAATTTATGAAATTCGTCAAAAGTTAGGTTAGAATGGCGACTCTCAAATGGAAAAGGATCGTAAAGCTCATTGTGTTACCATATTGACGCTAGCTATACCCGCTTGAACTAGTTGAAGCTTCTAATATCGCGAAGTCAATATACTGACAACGAAAATATTTCTGAGCTCATTAGGACTTTGAAGGAAATGTAAGCTGAGAAAGATCTTTCCACTTGCACTGCTGTATACGATTGACCAAAAATAGGGAAGATATAAGATGGATTTTTCTTCTTCTTCGTCCCCATATCTACAACTAAAGATTAAAGTAATACTGAAAAGAAAAAAAATTTAATTTAACCTTCTAGCATAGGAGGCCAAACGAGCAATGTCCATTTAAAATATTCACAATATGGCCTATCTCTTTTCCACTCAAGAAAAACAGAGCTTGAGAGTGTTTCTCATTCAGACTCGATCATATTACATCTATTACAACAACAATGATACTTGAGAAATGGTAATTTAAGCACCCAACCTTCTATCTTATCTTTTCTCAATGGTTTTCCGAATCTAGAAAAAATTTTCTAACTGTAAATATGAATTTCCTTTGACAATTGATTTTTATACATTTTCTTTTCCCCCTCTATCATTCATATTTTTGTTAATTCTTTGAAAAAAAAAATTTTTTTTAAGGGATAACATAAAAAATATAAAATAACCGAAAAAAGGATTTCTTATCTAAAAAAAATTTTAATTTACTCCTTTCAATACATTTTTTTTTGTGCCTTTGTTGGTTGTGTAATGCCCTATTTGACTCTACACGTAACTGATATCAGTGTTGTTAAATCTTGTTCACATTTTATGCAAATAATAAGCGTCGAGTACCTTTTTTTTTTGTTGCATAGAAAATTTTAAGTGAAAAATTTTAATAATGATTTTACGTAACTTTAAAAGGTTTTCTTCTTTTTTTGTCGAGACATAAAAAAAAAGGTTACGTTAAAAAAAGTTTTTAAATATACAAAAAAAAAAAAAAAGGGAATCACTAAAAGTATGGATTTATAAGGATAAAATTGAGAAGGTTATGAAAAAAATGAAATGCTATTGATGAAGAGACTTTCTTTTATTCAATTTTGTCAATTTATTTATTTCTAAATGTGTAATTTCCTTCCCATTTTCATAACGTTAAAAAAGATGACAAAGGATTAACATATTATTGAAAATTTCTGTTTAGAGTCAACTAATTTGGATATTCTTCACCCTTATTTGTTGGTAAAAAGCTTAAAATTTCTTGAGTACCTATAATATAAAAAGTTCTATTAGAAAATAGACGACAAATATTTTTGCCAAAATTTGAATTTTGAATAAACCAAAAAAACCCTTTGAATAAAATTTAAATTTCAAAATAAAAACAACAAAGTATAAAAATATTCTTCTTATCCTATAGAAATTAAACTTTAACCCTTATACATATATGTAAATGGCATACAAATCTCTATTTCACATCTAAATAATTTGCATTAAGATTTTACAATAATTCGACCAAAATAATACAGGACATTGGAGTTTTATTCAGTATTTATTTCAGGTAAACACAAAAATGTATCACACAACACAATATAAGTTCTCAGGTGAATACTAATTTTTCTTGTGGTTCACATGTTCACCATTAATTTGTCCAAAAGCTTTCTTATTGCATAAAAGTCATTCATTATATTTGCAAAATAATTTTGTTTGGTTTTTTGTTTACTACTACTTTGCAGAAAAAGATTTCTCATTTTGTATCATAGAATATTTTTTATTGCAATACAAAGTATCTATTTCCTGTTTTATTTTTTTTCTTCGTATTTTGGAAGTTTTACATAATATTAAAATAAAATACCTGACTGTTTGTACCGTAAAAGTTTTTAATATTATATACTTTTACACAAAATTCTCATTTAATATAAACTAGATTTTAAAAGTTATTATATTATCTGAATTATTTTGCATAATTCTCCATGCCAAGAAGATTTAAAATATTGTAATATATATTTTAAGGTTTTTCAAGATTAAGAATTTTCTCTAAACAAAAACAACAAAATTTTCTCATAAATTTCATAAAAGTTTTTTTTTTTTTTTCTGTTTTTTGTTATTTTTGAAAAGATATTCCGAATTATTTATTTGAATACAATTTTTCGAGATACAATTAAAATAAGAAAATTTGTTTTCTATAGAATTAAAAACTTTTTAAATGCAAAAAAAACAAAATTGAGTAAATTTACTTTATATCAGGATACTTGAAATACTTAGTATCTGATTATTTGGTTGGTTCCAACGAAGATAAAGTTTTAAGGATTACCCTTTTTGCTGCAGGTAATCTTCTTTTGGCAATGCAATGATGAAAAACTATCTTTTATCTAATTTGTTTTATGATACGTGAAAAGTTTAATTCTTTTTTTTTTAAATTTTTAGAGCAGAATTATATAGGAGAAAATTCAATAAATAAATAAACTTAAAAAAAGGACAAATTTCATGAACTCGATATTGAGATTATCGATATATAGATGTCCAGGAAAAGGGTCATGATAACTAAAATATCCTTCATACTCTATTTTTATCGACAAGAAAAAAAATATAAAAAGGAAAATTTTTCTTAAATTATTTTAAAATTTTCAATTTTCTTTCACTTATTTTCTACAGTCATGTCTATCAGATTTTTTTCCTTTTCTTTTAAATATAGCACATCCACAAAATCACACACACACATAAAAATTCAATTTTTTATATCAGTATCAAAAATTATATCACAATATATTTCTAAATAAGCTGGTTTTTTTTTTCCTTTTTATTTTTTTTTTTACAGGAAATAAATCGTGTATTTTGCAATAAACCATTAGAGAATGAAAAAAAATGGAAAAGATAAAAAAATAAAATAAAATGCTCACCAGCAGATTGTTAATACCCGTATAACATCTGATGGCAGCAGGAAAAAAGTGTCAATTTTATTGTCAAATAAATGTCCGATGACAAGAAGAAACAATATTATTTTGTTGTAAACAAGTAAATGGGGGAAAAAAAGAAAAACAAGAACAACATATTGATGTTCTTTCGAAAATGAATCTAAACTAGTAAATTTCTAATGTGAAAAGACATTTTTTACAAGAAGAAAAAGATAAAGAACTAGGAAGAAATATATGTGTGTATGTGAAAATATACATTTGTTGGACATTCACTTGTTTTTTTGATGTCATGAATGAGACGTGAAAAAAAAAACTCATTAAGAAAATAAAGAAAATAAGAGATTTTTTAAAAGAGTTTTCGTAAAGCTTTTCTGGGCCCAATTCATCTAAAGGTCCCATAAGAACTTCTAAAAAAACTTTCTTCTAAATCTTCATTTTAACTGTCAATTTAAAAAATAAAAATATTCATAGAAAAAAATAAATGTCTGTGTTTTATTTTTAAAATTTATATTACCAAAAAAAATTGAAAACAAAAAACCAGAAACATAAAATTTGGTATTTTTTCCTAGAAAACAAACAAAGAAAAAAACTCCCAATATACACAATGTGTTATTTTATTTGAGAAGTTTCGCAAAACATAAAACCATTTAAAATATTTCTCAAAGTAAGTAATTATCCTTATGTGTGCATGAATGTGTGTCAAAGTGTAATTATCATAAAAATATCAAATTACGCTTATTACACTTGGAAAAAGAAAAAAAAACAAATTAAAAGTCCTTAAAACATTTTGTTTTTTTTCAACGTTTTTTAAAAGAAAATTTCAAGAATTCCAACAATATGAATTTCAAAAGGAAAAATTCTATAAGGACAAAGTTTCAGGAACTTAAATTATAGTATAGTATGTGTAACGATATAATATCTAAATTACGGTTTACGTTTTTAAATTACACCTAATATGTAGTATATTCTCAATAAAGATATGCAACAAATGTCCTTTATGTATATAAAAAAACCGGATCCTCTAAAAGGAATTGAAAGAAGTGTTTTCAAGCGGAAAATAATACCCAACAGAACACTCGTATAAGTTGTGATGTTGAACGCATGTGCAATATTAAATACTTTTCTCGCATAAATGAATTCGCCTCAGTAAAATTAAAATATTGAAGAGATAAAAAATATATGAAAATTTGAAAATTTGAAAATTTCAAAAGGAGTAGAATACAGTGAAGACTCTAGAATTATAAAAATAATTTCAAGTAAGCTTTCCTTTTCAACCTTTCTGGAAGCTAAATAAACGTGAAAAATGAGGCATTTCATAGATGAAATTTTTAATTTGCATAATTTTTACAAGGAAAAAAAAAAAGTACAACAGATTATTAGTTCTCATTTTCAGTTCTTTTGAGCTGTCAAGTGTCAGTAACCAAAATTAAACAGTGCTGACTTTGCTGATGTTGCAAATCAAAGATTCAAATTTATCTAAGTCCACTCAATTTTGAATGAGTGGATACTTTCGTTCTTCACTAACGAATTTAGTGGTTCACATTCCACTTAAAACTGCAGGTACATGTAAGACAGAGAAAAAGTCTATGAAACTCAAGTTAACTTAGGTAGACCACGGCTCATATGGAGCTGTTACGCTCACAGATTTACTTCCAACCTAAAATGAATAATTAACGTTTTTTATTCATAAAAAACTTTCTGTTTGTATTTTTTAATCTTTTACCTTTCAACTTTCTTTACTTAAAATTTTCTTCTTTAAAAAAAAAATAAAAAGCAAATTGTGCTGACTGTGAATTTTTTCTTTAAAATACATTTTTTTCTTCTCTTTTCTTTTCTTTTTTAATTTTTTCAAAGTTTGCAATTAAATCTTTCTGCAAACTTTGTACAAAAAAAACAAACAAAAAATTTAAAGAAAAAAAAGAAAAAACTATTTTTTTTCACCATTATTCTCCGTTCTGTTTCACTTTGAAAAGTAAAAAAAAAACCCCAAGTAAATATGCTTAAGAACAGATGAAATATACTTTAAGAATATAGTTTTTCTTCAATAAGAAAAGTAAATTTGTATTTGAATTTATAAATTATGAAGGAAAATTTCATTTTCTTTTACAATAAGATACAGAAAACGTACATACTCGTATAAGAACAAATATGAAACAAATTAACTATCTTGGTTCAATTCTAGCAAGAACAAACTTTTCATAAGATATTTTGTATCACGTTAATGACTGAGTTAACATAAATAAATAGCAAAATTGAATTTCTTTTTTTTTTTAACCATTTAATTGCAAAAAAATTGAAACTTGTGAAGAACGTAACGATGATGAAAAATTTTACTAAGTATTTTTCTAGAAAATTTATTTTTTGTTGTGAAGAAAAAAACATCAGAACTTGAATAATGAGAAAACTACTTTTTTAATTTTTTTAAATTGATTTTGTTTTTAATTTTAAAATTCATTAAAATAAACTTTGAATGTTTTTTTAATAAATGAAAAAAAAAAAAATCAACCATACCTTAATTAATTTCAACTTGAAAATGTTCCTTAAAAAGTTCAATGTTTCTTTGTAACTTTTGCTTTTTCTTTTCCTTTCTTAAAAAAAAAAATAATTAAAAACTTAAATTTAAATGTTGTTTTTGTTTTTTTTTTTTTTTTCAAACAAAAGTTAAAAATTATTTTAATTGAGTTAAAAGCTAAAATCTTATGAAGCAAAATTTTGTTGTTTGAAAAAAAAAACATCAGAAAAAAGCAATGAACGAGAAAAGGTTATTTTAGAAAGAAACTTTTTCAATTTATCATAAGAATCAATAAAAAGAAAATATTGAAAAATGTTAATATAAAAATTCTACTATTTAAACATGATATCAAACCAAAATTTAAAAAAAAAATTGCATTATTTCTCTGGAAATTATTAAAAAAAAATTTTTTTTTTATTTTTTCTGCTCAGTTTCTTCGTTGTCACCAAGTCTGAGGAAAAACTCTTATTTTCTTCAATTTTCTTCTCATTTTTTTTATATTCATTTTAATAATTATATAGGTAATTTATTACCAAGATTTTTCTCAGTTTTTGCTTTTTCTTGAAATAGTTGAAACCAAAAAAAAGCATGAAATAAGCACTATTTTAATTAAAAAATTGGTACTCAAATTTGGTTTTTTTTCCAATGTTTTTTGACAGTTTGTTTTTCTACAGATAGCTTTTTAGCCCCTTAGCAAAGCTCTTATTAACCGTTTTAATACTGACGAAACTTATTGTTTTGAAAGTTTATAGTCATTATTTTCAAAAAATCAAATGTAATTTTGACTCGAAAAATAAGATCTCATTTAGGAAGTTAAAAATGAAAACTTATTGAAAGGGTTGATGGTACGAAATAGTTGGGTAATATAATCGAAGATAACGCCTAGAACAAAGAAGTAAGAATTGATCCAGCGAGAGGAAGATTTGTGAATGAAATAATTCTTAGTAAAAGAATTGAATTAAAATCTAAAAGCACGCTCAAGCGTGTGTGTAAATGGGATAAAAAATACGGGACGAAAACCTGCACTTTAAATAATAACGAGCTTAAAAAGATAGGTGCCATTGAACTATAGTACATCTACGAAAACATCAGATGATCGTCACTTGATTAAGTTCATCTTGAAACTTTGAATTGCTGAATATGATCAATTGACGATCATCTGACGTTCTCGAAGATGCACATAGTATTACAGAAAAATGTTAAAAATTCCATGGACTCAAAATATGTATAATGAAGTTGTACACAGATTGAGCAACTTCCATACCTGTGGCATATCATGGCAAATAAAAAGTTAGAATTGTCTTATGATTAATCTTACAAGGAACATTTTTTGGTAGAAGTAAATAAAGTAAGAATGGGTTAAAAAAAACTTCCACAGTTATTTTGTTCTAGAATGAACTTCTAGACACACACTATAAAAGATCCTTCAAGCCATTCAATTTTTCAAAATACGAATTATGTATTCAGTTCCACCTGATTCCATAGGTTAATGCTACTTTTTTTTTTAAACTTTAACTGCTTTAAACCTTTTGTAAAAAATTTAATTTCGGAACCTTTAAAAGTTCTTTATTTTGAAAACAAAACAAAACGAAAAGACAACATTTTTTCTTGAAATTCACTTAACAAATTAAATTTTATGATATAAGGATAGCACTTTTATAATTTATTATTTTCTAAAAAAAAAAAACTGATTTAATATGCTTCAAATGACAACAAAATTTGTTATTTTTGAATTATATTCACTGGTACACACGCAAAACACAACATGAAAGAAAAAACAAATATGCTTTTTGTGCTGCTGAAATAATTGACATCAGACAAACACAGAATATCTTAAACACCTGGAGAATGTCATTTGAAGTATTTATTGCCATTGTTATACCCCTATATAAACCCCAAAAACAATGAAGAATGAGAAAAAACGGTATAGAATTTTCTTCAGAAATTATCTTTTTATTATTTTTTTTGAAAAGATATAACTTATTTGACTAACTTATTAATTCATCACCAAAACATGTAAGGTGTCTCTGATGCAGAAAGATTTATTATTGTCAGTTTATAAAATTTTAAAAGAGAATAATTTTAAGTGAAATTATTTTATAAAATACAAATACACGTATACTGTGATGTTGAAGTCAAAAAAAAGGATATATGTACATACCTACTCGTATTTTAGAATTATTTTGCATAAAATTTGAATTTTTATTTATATAAAATGATAAAGTACTGGGTTGTAAATATTCAGGATTTATGTTGTACGAATACCTGTAAGATAGAAAAGTTGAATAAATAAAATATAATAAACAAAATTTCAAAATCGAATACATTCGGATAACCTAACCTAAAAGAGCACTAACAAAATTTAATTTATTTATTTTCTGAATATTTAGTTTTGTTTTCGAAATTAAATTCGAAAATAAACTTCAAATAGACTATAAACTTTTTAATGAAATTCATTTTTTTATTATTTAACCCTAGCATTGCCTGATCGACATTGTCAAAGTTGACATTGAAGATCTAGATCTCAGCACTCTCTAAATCAAAAACTAATATTTTTAAATTAAAATATTTGTTGAAGTGTTGCTTAAAAGCTATCTTGTATAGTAATTCTTTAATTCTTTGACTTTGGGATGCATTTGAAGGACCTTCCAATGAAGAAATTGGTAAAGTTTCAAGGTCCTAGCTCAAAAGGATCATATTTAAATTAAGACAAGTCCGAATGTATACATTTGTATACTATGAGGCAAAGGGTTAATAAAATATACAAATATACATAAAATTAAATTGTTTTTGTGTGTAAAATTCAAATTTATTGAATAAACTAATTCACTTATGGCCAGTTCCACAGTCGAAGCTTAAGCAGAGTTTAAGTTAAACCTAAAACATGGCTTAAGCGTCACTTAAATTTTTTTTCGTTCCTCAGTCAATTTATATTTGTAGCTTAACTATCTTTAGTTAAACCTATCATTGTGAATGAATTTGTAATGGAACTTGTGGAACTTGTAGATGTCATTGTATAGCCGCTAGATGGCAGTGGCAATTGTTGTGACATTCTAACACTTTTTCTTATAAATTTCAATTTATAATAAATTTAGGGACAAAACAGATAGATAGATGGCAGTTGTTTTTTTTTTTTTTTTGACTTTTACTTAAACCTTAAATAGAATTTAAGCTCTCAATTCGTACGGCTTAAGTTAAACACAGTTTAACACTTAAGCCTTCACTGTAAAACTGAAAAAAGTGCTTAAATTTAGTTTAAGAGTTAAACTCTGCTTCGACTGTGGAACTGGCCATTATACAATTTCATTTTCAATTCCTGTTTTTTTTCGAAAATAAAACTCATTTTGATTTTGCAATTCAATTTTCACATATAAATTTTCTCGATAAAACAATTTGCATTCAGATTCATTCATAACTAATTAATAAGCCTCCCTAAAAAAAAAAAATACGAAAAAATAAACCAGTAAAAAAAAGGACATCAAAAAGCGTCATGTTATTACAGAAACTGAATTTTAATTTTTCTCTTGTGAAAAAAAAAAATATGTAAAATTCACAAAAATTAAATCCTTCAAAAAGTATCATTTTTTTTTTGTCGAATTGAAAGGAGTATCAAATAAACAATTCCATTCAATTTTATTCAAATTGGCTTTTACTTACGCCCAACAATTTATACAAATAAACACACATATACATACGACATGAATAAAAAAAAATTGTATACATTTGTTTTTGCTTCTTTCTCTTGCTCCTGTTTGCTATTTGTTGTCATTAAACGAACCAAAAAGCTAATTTTTGTGACTGACTAAATTGTGAAATAAACTGGAAAATTGAAAAAAAAAAAATAATAATCTGATAGTAGTCTTAATGAATAGACTGTTTTAAATTATTTACTTTCAAAACAGAAGAAGAAAAAAAAATACAATAAATAAAAAGGACTTTAAATTCCCGAATGACAAAAAAAAAAAGGATTTTCTGATATATTTAATCAGAATTTAACGAAATTGTAATAATAAAATGGCAAAAACAAAAAGGTCATCAAACTATGTTTTTATAATTTTCATCTTGATTTTTTTCTCATAAAATTATAGTTTGAAATTTAATACCTAGGAAAATTTTTTTTGATAATTTAAGAAAATTGGAAAACTTTTATACATAAATGTTTTTTTTCTTCGTTTTCTTCTTCTTCTGTTTTTGTTTCTTTTTTTCTTCTGTTGACATGAAAAAAAAATTTACATTTTTTAGATTAAAAAAATAAATAAATAAATAAATTGGAATTTTGAATAGAAAAGTAAAAGAAAAAAAATTTATATATAGGAAAAGTTAAATCATATTTAAATTACAAGGACGGGGTGGCGGGGGGTCGAAAAGGAAAGATTTGTAAAGAACTTAAACGTAACCTGATAAATAAATTTTAAAAATAACTGAAGAAAAAAACAACATTGTTTGCAGTTTTGTCAGTTTTGTCGTGTAATGTAATAAACTTAACTTTAGTATTTTTTTTTTTTTTTGGTATACAATGGAAAAAGTTCATAAGCAAAAGTAAGTACCGAAAGTGTACTGTTTTTTTTTTCAATACCTAGTGAAAAAGTTACAAGTTGAACTTAACATAAAATTGTAAAAAATAAAAAAGAAGTTTATTTTTCTAAACTTTGATTTTTTTTCTTCTTCTTCTTCTTCGTATATTTTGATTAAAACTTAAGGATGAACAAAATTTTCTTGTATCATTTTAAATTTTGTATTTGTGTTCAATTTGTTTTGATTTGAAAAAAAACAAAGCCACAATGGGAAAAAAGAGAATATTTAAATGCATTTTTTATTCTGAAGAGTTTATTTATGCAAATTAAATTTGTTTACATTCAATTCAAATAATCAACTTAGAAAATTTAAATTGAAACTTTGAAAACGTCAATTTTTGCAAGTGAAAAAAAAATTCGAAATCGAACAAATGTTCAGGTGGTTTTTGCAATTTAAAATTAACTGATAATTAGTTCTGTGTCTTTCTTCTTAAAATATATTTTGTTCCACGAAGGGTTCGCAAGCCTTCGTTTTTTTAGAACTGGACATTCGCAGAGTAGATGCACTATTGACTCTATTTCTTCTTCATCTCTAGAACTTCTGCAGAAATCGTTCGATAGCAATATCCCTGATTAGGCAGTGTCCAGTAATCACTTCGACAAGTTTTCGAAGTTGTTTTCTTTATTGAGTTGTGACAAAAAAAGCTATTTTTACAAAAGTGCAATCTATAATGGATACACCCTAAAACAGATAAAAAAACTATAGTCTCCAATCACTTTAAAAAAAAAAAACATAAGCAATAATCACATTACGACCATGGTCTACGTTTGTAAAAAATTACCCTTAAAAATTTCAAATAAAAGTTACACACCCTTAGAAATTTAACAAATTATAACGAATAAATTTCATATTTTATTTTTTTTTAAGTTTTAAAGAAATTTATCATTAAAATTGCAACGATACTTTTTTTTATCATGCAAAAAAAAAAAGAGAAAAAAATAGCGGAAATTTATTTCTTCAAAAGGACTTTTGTATATTTCTTTCAAAGCAAAATCCTTTACAAAATTTATTGTTTTTTTTTATTTTTTCAATTTTTATCTCACATTTTAAACTTTAGTTGTATAGGTGTATTATAGCTTTCTAACAAATACATTAAAAAAACGAACAATCGCACTCAATTTATTTTATCTTCATTCTGTTTCTTTTTTCTCAACAACAACAAAAAAAAGTATTTAAGGATTATCACAATAGAAGGGATTGAAATCGGATTCGAACCTTATACATTTATGTTTGTATATAGATTATTGATTTGACAATATATATATGTATTTTTTTATATGCAATTGTAATACTTTTTTTTCCTCCGTAATTCCATTGTTCTATTATTTTTTTTCTCTTCTATAGAAAAATCCTATAAATTCAACTATTATCCATCGATTAAAGCTTATTCGAAAAATAATAAAGAATTAAAAGAAAACAAAATGAAAAGTAAACTTTTTACTAAGAGAACAGATTTTTTATTTTTTTATTTTCTTAAATAAATAAAAGTGGGAAAAAAAATAATCTTATACAAAGGAAAAATAAGTTCGTCTCTATTAAATAATACGGTTTTTCCAAATAGTTTATTCTTCTATTGAAAAGAAATACACAAAGAAGACTTTTTTGTATAAATAAGCTTCATTTCAAGTATTTGAAAAATGAAAATTAGCTAAAAGGAATTAAAAACAAATAAAGTTAAATCTAACAACAAAAAAACTATAGAAATAAAAATGGAATTAAAGTGTTTTCAATAGGAACCAAGCCTTGAAAGAACATTTAAGGATTATAAATTCAAAAACAAATAAAGAAAAATAGTTTTTAATATATACTTATCGCGTGACCTTGGCAAAATCTTTTCGGGTTCTGTTGATGAGACGGTCATGTTGAAAGAAAATTACTTTCTCTGTCATAGCTTCGTGCATTTTCGACCCCTGTTTCGCCAGAAGGTCGTATCTTTGATTCCCCTCAATATTCCTATATCGCCTAAAAGCCAGAGGAACGTGGTCTTATTAATTTAATTATTTCATTAATTCAAGTTTTTATGCAATTCTCGAAGAGTGAACAAAAACAAAATATGTATAACTAAACCAAAAAAGTTGAAGTATTCTCGCGCATGTCTTACATGTGTTAGTGATCTTCTTTTGTATACATATACGAAAGAAGAAACATATGTTTCTTAGAATTTACAAGTTTTACAACAACAAAAATGCATGTGTGTAAGAATCTTTTCTTCTGCGCATAGCTTTCTATAGTATAATACGATTTCTCTTCTTTCTCAAGAGCATTTCCTCGACAAGGTGTCTGTGGTTCGATTCCCAGCCGCGGTCGAATGTCGTTTTCTCTGTTCTTATAGCTATTACAACAGTAGTGTAAAATAGCATTTGAAACGTCATCAAAGTCTGAGAAAGTCCACAAAAAAATCATAGAACAAAAATTATGCTTGTCATTTTGAAAATGTTTTCTTTTTGACTTTTTTAACTTTTTTTTTTTTTTGGTAAACAAATTATTAACATTTTTTATACATAAAAAAAAAAAAAAAATAAGAAAGAAAAAAAAGAGTAAATATTGGTTTATTTTTGATTAATTTTTTAAGTAAAAATAAAAAGAAAAAGAAAAAAAATGGATAATAATAGCAATGAAGAAAATAATAAAAATGAAAATAATAAAAATGCAAAATTTTATAAATTAAATTCAAAAAAACGTGAAAATATTGAAAAATATTTAACAAATACATCAGAATTAGTTTTAAGAGATATGAATATATTTTATAATGAAAATGATGAAATAACAAATATTAGTAGTACTACAATAAATTCAAATTTAAATTCAATTGATATTGAAAATAATAATAATTTATCACAAAATAATAATAATAGCAATAATATTAATTGTAAAATAACAATTTTAACTGGTTCATGCTGTTTAAATAGAAAATCTTTTACAGTTATTGAAACCAATGATGATAATGATAATGATAATGAAATAATCAATAGTACAAATACAGAAATAATTGAAAATTTATCAAAAACTGAAATAAAATCATCAGAACGACAAATAGTAAAAATATGGTCTGTAAATTCGATAATATGTCGTATTTGTCAGGTAACTGAACAAAATGAAAAATTAATATCACCATGTCAATGTAAAGGTACATTGGGATATATTCATAAAACTTGTTTAGAACATTGGTTAAGTACATCTGGTACAAATTATTGTGAATTATGTCGTTATGAATATCATACAACATATATATTAAAATATACATTATTTCAAGCTATACGATTATGGTATAAACAACCAAATAATCGTGGTTTATTACAAGTTGATACATTTATTATATCATTATTATCATTAATATCATTTGGTTTAATTGGATTATGTGTAATTGGTTTTCATTCATTTGTTGATCAAGATAAACGTTCGGGTTTATCATCAATATGGGCTAAAGGATCAATGATTGTATTTATATTTGTTATATTATTAGTTTATTTAATTAATGTATTTTTAATTGTTAAATCACAATTATTACCAATGTATAATTGGTGGAGATCATCACGTAAAATAACAATAATACTTGATAAAAATACAAATACAACGTCTAATAATAATAGAAATCAACGAAATATTATTGAAAATCGAATAACAACATATGAAAATCAACAACAAGAAAACCCTTTGAATAATAATTGACACAATAATCCTTTAATAATTTTTGTAAATTTTTTATTTTTTTTATTTTTTTTATTTTTTTTTTTTTCGCAATTTGATAATAAAAAATTCTAGTAAAAAATTTAATATTTATAAGTGTTTATTAAATTTATATATACGAGTACTTATGATAGTCAAGAACAAAACAAACAAGAGAAGAAGAAGAAGAAGAAAATCAAAAGATGTTTACAATACTTAATCCTTTAATATTTTCAATATTGAATATATTATGTATTTTGTGTATATAAATAAAATTATTATTTGTAATATATGTATACTTACTTTTGTATTTGTGATATTTCACAAGGATATTATTAAATTATAACATATTTATTTATTTGTTTACATATACTTAATATTAATAATAACAAAATTTCAATTTAATTTCATTTAAATTCAATTATTGTAAAAACATATTATTCAAGATATTGTAATGTATGTACATTTGTATACATATGTATACATTTCCTATCTATGTATGCAATTATAGTATGCATATGGTATTGTGTATGTACATATACATATGTATGTACATATGTACTGAAATTAAAGTGTCGATGAGATACATACATATGTAATCCATTGATATATCCATGTCCATATGAGGTATCCCACACAAAACTGTTTCGTCTCTATGGAGTTGGAGGGAGTGTTACGGATTTCAAACAGTTTATTTATTTTTTTTAAATTAAACTACGACTTTTTATTGCTGTATTCTGCAAAAGTTCATCCCTCAATTTTATTAAAATTACGTAAAACATGATATTAATAAAATTACAATTAATGGAACCGTGTTATCGTACAGGCGTTTTAATTTAACTAAAGTTTAAGTTGAGCTAATCATGTAGTAGCTAAGAACAGAAAAAACGACATTCGATTCGACTGGGAATCGAACCACAGTCCTCTATCTTGCCGGGATAGTGCGCTTACCAATGCGCCACCGAATGTCATACCGTTCACTGTTCTTAGTTATCACTTAAACATTGATATTAAAACCTCCTACAATCATAAAATTTATTCGAGTTTTCGGAAAAAAAAGAAATTTTATTTGAGCTATTTTGCGATATTAATTGACTATTATGTGGATCGTTTATTTTGAAACTGGATATTTAAGGTTTTCTATTTGAGTTTCCATGAAAAACTGAAAAATTGTGGAAGATAATCTTCATCTGCAATTAATTTTCTCATATTTCACTAAAAGCAGACTTGAGTCAGTTTCAGAACGAACTCATTAGAACATTATGACGTCTATTCAATTTTACTGAAATGACTCTAGAAAGAAAGTTAAAAATAGATCCAGAAAGTAGAGATCTGTTTCAAAAATCAGAGTACTCTTGAAAATCCTTTTACATTTATGTATCCTAAACTTTCTGTATTATGTTCTGTTCTTTTTAAACCAGTTGAAAGTCTGTGGAACATCCTGTATATACGTAATTTTGTGTTTTGTAATATGTATGTAGATATATATATTCATTTTCAATAATGTGACAAAAACCATTCGCATATTATGTATATCATCGTTATATTGATATGAAAACGATTAAGTTGAAACTTAAAAATTCAATATAATATACATTTTACATCAGTATGTGTGTACATATACATACATATGTATATACGAGTATACCGAATTGAAATAAATTTACTATAATTAATTTTTTAATAGTTAAAGCGAAATATCAGTTTTATAATAAAATATAAAAATGGTTTTTGTATTTTAATTAATAAAATCAATAAAAATAAAATTGTTCATTAATGTACACATGCACATACTCGTATAGGTAAATTCTATATTTTAATATATTGATTGCAAATTTAGTATATCACTACAAGTGAGAGAAAAAAAATATTAATCGTATTATATGAAAATATATAAATTCAAATTTAAATGAATTTTCTAATCGGATTTTATGACTTTAATAAATATTGGAAAAAAAAATGTTGAAGCAATTTAGAAATATACACACTACATACATCATAAATTCCATAATATAGCGGATTTAAGATTAATTTTAATATTAATTGTACGGTCGGTCGGTATTCGTAATAATCGTTAAATCGATTATCTCATTAAACACCCAACTTTTTTTTTTATATCTGTATATTTTTTTCTCTTTTGAATAAAATGCAGAGAAATATTTAGATGCAATTATCTATCTGCATGATTTGTTTTTTTTTTAGAACTAAATATAATAATCCTTTCTCTCTAATATAATATATTTTTACCGTTTTTATATCTCCTCACACTTTTTTTTTCCAAGCTCCTATTTAAAATAACAACAAAAAAACGTTAATCCTGATAAAAATTGAAATAACTTGCTACAACAATAACAAATAAACAATGTTTTAGCAAATAGTTTTATTTTTTTCTTCCATGAGAAAAATACAAAATATCCTCTAGATATTTTTTTTTTTAGGAAAAAAGCAAGGAATTTGTAATAAATAAAATATTTTTATTCTATATACGCTTTTTTTTTTATTTGCAATTTTAAATGTTAAAGTTTTTGCAAAAAATTTGAAAAATAATAATAATAATTAGTTGGAAAGCATGAAAAAATATTATGACGATGATGTACAGAAAGTCTGTCCAGTTAAAAACTCTAGAACAGCTCAACGTACCATACATACATATATGTATATATTTTTTTTTTCCTTTTGGTATTTTTCCTTTTCTAGGTATTTATTATCTCATATCAAGAGGATATTCATATCACCGAAAAAAAAAAAAAAAGCGAAAAACTTTTTTTTAAGAATAATTCATGTGGAAAATATAATTTTCGCTCGTGGAGATTTTAATTAAATTTTTTTCATACGCAAAAAAAAACCAAATTTTGCAAAAACCAAAAAAAAAAAAAAAAAATAGTAGAGAAATGTAATTATGAAAAATTATTTACACAAAAAAAAAAAAAACCAATGTAGATAATTTCTCAAGCAATAATTAAAATATGAAATGTGTGTGAATGTGATTAATCTTTTGAACAAATATATCATTATTATAATTTCATTGTTGTTTGAATTTAATTACAGGATAATTACAGGAAGAACAAAGTGTCAGTTTACATATACACATATACATACAAAATATAATTCACAAAAGAATGATTATTTTAAAGATTTATTATTCACACCTAATTACATGCACTTTGTTTGAAATTGAATTGAAATTACATATTCTCGAATTATATACAGAATGATTCTATTTTGTAATTATTTAATGAACTATCATTATTAATTCCATTTCAATAAGAAATGGGTTTTTTTTTTACAGAGCTACCTAATCTAGTAGAATGGATTCAAAATAAATAATCAGAATAATTCTTTGAAGATTCTACAAATCTATAACATTCTGTATACTTCCATATACGAAATTTTGACAACTCTTTAAAACATCTGCTAAAACAAAAATTGGTATATTATGCTTATTTTTTACTGTGTCGCTTAGGTTCTCTGTCAATTATGTAATTGAAAATTCAAAAATTCACGTAAGTACCTAAGTGAGTAGTAAGTTCGAATTAAGTGGAAAATGTTCTAGATTTAAAAGTTTGCCGATTACTTCATTTTTATTCCCCGAAAATGGATCCAGTCTAACAAAAAGTATTACCAAGGAGTTACTAGATGAAATTATAACTCTTTTGAACTCCTCAATGGATCCCTTTTAAAATACAAATGCTTACTGAATTGATTTTCGCTCTCTTTTTCTTTCCAATAAAAGATTTAGATTCTAAAACAAGTTTAAAGTAACAAAAGGTCATTCATTGACCTCTGAATTTCCATTTGAAGCTTTTCTAAAACTATTTACCTAATTTTTTCTTTCATAATTTCTTTAAAACAAACAAAGGACTCGACAATTGCGGTTGTAAAAGAAAAATATTCAATATATGTATGTATGTTTCACTCCCTTAAAAATCCTCATTTTTACCTTGTTTTTATTTTTTTTATTTTTCAATAACCCAAAAAAGAAAAAGCTCATAGCTATACATATAATAAATTTCCATTTAAATGATTTCACTATGAATCTCATAAATTCATCAATATTTGTTTAGTAAAATTGATCCTCATATTCCTTGTTAAATTCGTTATTTGAATACGTAAACAACTATAAATCACATAAACATACAAACACATACAATTTAACGGATTTTAACAAATTTTCCATATGATATATGTATACACTTTTTTGTTCCTTTTTGTGTTTGTATATTTGTGTAAGGTGTATGTCAGAAATAATTTTAAATCTAAACAGCAGTTTTTCAGATTATATATCGTTTTGAAATCCTTGTATTGCATATACATACATATAGTATTTAGTTATTTACCTTTTCTTATACATTCAATTCTAAATTTCAAAAGGTAAACATTTTTTTTTTTTTTTTCACATAAAGTCTACTTATGTATAATATATCCATGAAATGTAAAATTTCACAAACAACCTTTAACCTTGTCCCACTTGTTTTAGGTGGATGGATTTTTTTATCATGATATACCTACGTGTATACGTATAGTAGGAAAGCATATGTAGGAGATCTCATATCATAAAAACATCAAAAATTCTTTAAAAAAAACTAAAATAATGTTGATTTTTTTTTTTCGCAGAAATTTAAGGATTTGTATATCAATAAATTATAATATGTAATATTCTCGTTTGTACACAAATAAATTCATCTCACGTGTTTACCTTTTTGTGTTAAATTGACGTGTGTATCATGTAACTTAGAAAGGTTCTGTTTTAATGTATTCATATTAACGGTCAGATTTTTTTCTTCTTTTTACTAATTTTTAGAATTCAAATAAAATATTTTTTCTTTGATTTGTTACATTACAACAACCATTTTTTTTTTTAATTTATAAAATAAATTCATATATGTACTATGTGAAAATCCTTTCGAATAAACTCTAGTTTATGTATTAGTAACACATTTTAATCCTTTTTCAGTATCAAATTATTGTGTTGTTTCTGTTTGTATCTTTTATGTTTTCAGTCACGTTTTAAAGGCGTTAAATTTTAAATGTTTGAAAAGCAAAGTAGATTTTAAAAAAAAGGCTAAAGTAAAGATAACATTTTTTAATATTAAATTTTACTTTTTGAATGTTACAAGGATATTATTCTGTTACATTTTGATCTGAAACACAAGCTCATAAATTAATTAGAAATATGTTATTAGAAAATTCACTAAGTATTTATTTTCTTCAATGTATAAAATTTTCTTATTAAGTTATTAATTTAATTATTAAATTTTTAAATTATTATTAAATTAAAATTATTAAGTTTTTCTACCAGTAAAACTTCAGTTTTCACCTTTTAAAAATTTTCTTCCTAAACTACAGTAAAAAGAAGATCCTTACTTTGTGTTTCATAATTAAAACAAAAAAAAAAAAGACAATTATTTCTCATATTCCACTAAAACAAATACCAACTAAAACTCTAACTCTACAAGAAGGATTTCATCTAAAACCACCATAAACTTATATTACCTTCAATTCCAACAACAATTCAACCTAATCTTGAATAAGGGTTGAAAATATAAAGAAGAAAAAAAAACAGAATAAATAAAGAAAATGTCGTTTCCTTTCTAATTATATTTTCTTTTATTTTCCCAAATAAACCACTTTTGAAACATTTTTATAATTATTTTAAATTTGCATAATATTTCATTTTCATCATTTATACTAAAACAAAACAAAAAAACCCCCCCATTTATATTCCCATAGGCAAATTACTTCAAATATATAATAATTCTTCACCCTTTTGAGAAAATTTCAAAATAATGCCTAACATCATGTTATGTTTATTAATATTTCCTTTTGAGCATTTTATGTACACAAAATATGTATAATACAGTTCAACAACAATATAAATAACATAATAATATTTCCTTAAAATATAAGTATTATTATTATTAACATTCAAACACAAAAACAAGGGATCATTATATGTATCAACTACCATATCATATTTTTGTCAGACAACATTAATACCATTTGTATCGAAATATGTTTATATTTTACATATTCTTATCATATTATATCCTTACAAAATTTCATCATATACAAAAGGATACACTTAATATTAAACATTATTGACTTTTAAATATATATTTACACAAAATTAAAATTCATACATTATATTATCTTTAATTTTCAACTATACCCACATACATACACATAAAATAAATTTAATTCAGGTTACATATTTATGATAAAAACACAAATATTACACGAAATATTTATAATTCTGTTTATTTTCATATAACGAGTATAATAAGAAAAATTAATTATGAATATTTTATTAAATTTAATAATTTTATGTAATAAAAAAAAACTTTTAACGTAAAAATCATATCTGAAAAGGTGAATTTAATAATGTCTTTGCTCTAACGTAAATATACGAAAATTAAATAATGGTGCGGTACTTTGAGAAAAACTTAATCAAAATAAATTTTAAAAAATAAATAAATAAACACACAAAAACACATAATAAATGAAAAAAAGCATTTAAAGTCCATGTTTTGTCATAAACAATTTTTAAAATAAAATTAATTTTTTTTTTTTTTTTTTGGATAAAGAAAACTTCCTTTCTAAAAACTTTTTTCATTGAAAAAAAAAAAACGTACAAAAATTATATAAAAAAAAACTAGAGAGAGAGAGAGAGAGAGAGAAACGTTTTAGACTTTTTAAAGAATTCAAAAAAATCAACAAACTGTTACATAAAACTAAAAGAAAAAAGGAAAACAACAAGTCAATAACAAAGAAATTTAAAAGAAAAATTGTCCTTTGCAGCAACAACACAAAACAAGGCAAGGAAGAAAAAAAAATTCAAAAAGTTCAAAGATACTTTTTGCTGGTTTCTTTATCAAAAAAAAAAAAAAAAAAGTCAACAAAAATTCAAAAGTCAAAAAATGTCACATGAACTTTCATAATTTCTTTATTTTATTTACTTTGTTTTTGTTGTTGTTGTTGTTTACTTTAAAAAGAAAAAAAATAAATAAATGATAAGGTTTGACACAGACAAAAAAAACACAACTTTTCTTTTGAAATTTTATTTTTATTTATTTTAAAGAAAAATGAGTGTAAACAAATTTTCCAGTGATATCGGAATTCCAAAAGAAAAAAAATAAAAATGTTTTAAAAGTGTTTTTTTTTTTTTTTTAAAAAAATATGATGGCCTTTAGATATCCTTTTTCAGAATAAACATAAAATTAAAAAAATTTTAACCAAAATTAATTCTACTTTTAAAAGTAAATATTTTCTATTTGTACACGAACAATAAACATTTTTGACTCACATTCATTCAATTTTTTTTCTGCCAAAGACAATAAAATAATTTAATTTGAAGTTTAAAAAGTCATAAGTACTTTTTTTTTTTTGATCAGTTAATACGCTTTTCCAATCAGTTTATCAACTTCAAAAAACCAATCATCCTTATTAAGTTACATCAATGATTTAACTTTTATTTTCAAGTAAAATCTATCAATTTTTAACCCTTTTTTTCTTCTTCGTTTTATACGGTAAGTAAAACAAAAAAAGTATATATATAAAATAACGAAAAAGAAAAATCTTCTTACTAAATTATTCACAAGTGAATCATTTTTCTATTTTAAGGCGAATTATTTCTTTTTATCGTTCTCATTTCATGTATAAAATTTTCCTAAATTCATTTTCAAACTCCAATAAAACTTTTTTGTTAAAAAAAAAAAAAAAAAAAAAAGAATCAAACATTATTGAAAGTCGTTCGTTACACCATCAATTTTGTTGTAAGTTTAAAGTACATTTTCAATAAACTGTATAAAATCTATTTAATATGCTTTGAAATTGTCTACATTATCCTTTTTTTTCATCTCCTGTTGTCTTTTTAAATAAACTCTAAAGTCTAAACCAATAATATAATTTTGTCTTTTCGTTTTTCACAATATGGATTGTATGTAATCGTAAATAGCTGTCTTGTAAATTTCCTTTTTCGCAAATTTTTTCCACCCTCAACAAAAAATTTATGTATCTCGAAGTAAAAATAAAGAAAAACAGAATCTATGTAGTTGTTTCCCTATACTTGTTCAATTTCTTCATAGGCTAAATTATTTTGGAAAATATTGAAAATATGGGGGTGGTAAAATTATGTACAGCTATATAATTTGTAACCGAACCATAACGATTGATGTTTATTAGGTGTTGGAAAATGACTTTTCTTAAATTGACTTTAGTCTTAACCACTTTTTTTTTTATTTTTAGAACATTTGTTTGAACAAGGCGAACGGTTTCTTTTTCGGAAAACTCAGAAACAATTTCAGTACATGTACCACACCACCAGAAACGATATGTTGGTGAATATACTTAAATTGTTCTAATGGGACCATTTTGCAATAAAAAGAAAGAAAAAAAACCTATAAGCTTTATAACGGGATAAAGAAAATTATGCTTTAGATATATACGGTGAAAAATATTGTCTATATGAAGAAATACGCGCTATTATAAGTCAGTATTTATTAGAAAATGAGAAAGTCCATTATGAAGAATTTTTTTTTTCTTTTAAAATAATGAAAATTAAAAATTAACTGTACAGTTAATTTAATTCCTCGAAAAATTCTTGAAAAAATGACAACAATTTTTTTTAAATTAATTAATTTAATAAAATATAATTAAAAAACGATAAATAAATTACATTTTTAATTAAATTAATTTCAAATAAAAATGCTTAACACTTGAAAAAACAAAAAAAAAACATTCCAAAGTGATCGTATCATCTATCCTTTTCTATTCTACCCAAAATAAACCATCCATTAATTTTATTGCATCTCAATTTATTATCATGAACTCGCATATATTATATGAACAATTTATATGGAAATTATTTAACCATAAATCATGTTCATAAGTTATAAATGTGAAAAAAAAATTTAATAATAATAAAATGAAAATGAAAATACAACAATATCTGTTTTTAATTACCTGTGTGTGCGATGTAGTATATGAAGTACATACATATGTACCTTATGGGTAAAAAAAACAGCATTTTTGCTAAGTTTATTAAGTTTGAGAAGTACAAAACGATATTTCATAAGATCGTTTTTTTTTCTTTTTGTTTTCGTTTTTTAATATTTATTCTAAAGAGGAATCATGTGGTCAAATAATGAATAACTGAAATTTAGTACTTTTTTAACAAGTGTTTTCACAACCAAAATATAAATAAATATTTTAAAAAGTGAAAATTCCGACAGATTGTTGTGATAAAAGAGCATTTTCTATTGAAAATACTTACATAAGTCGGGGTATTGTAAATAAATTGGTTTTAATTTTTTTTCTGGTCTAAAAGTTCCGTAAAATTCTCGAGAAACCTGTAACCACTTGAAGTGAAAAGGTATCCTTTATATCTGAATTTAAATAAATTAAACTTTCTAACTCTAATTAGTGTCACCCCTGTTCTGTATAACCATTATAATCATTATCGATTGCACACCATCTCGATTCCAGTTGGAGTTTCTCAATTTATGTCAAATTAATTTGGGTTTCTAGACATCTGTCGTACTGCCGTATGTGCAACTATGGTTCTAAGTGTAAAGCGAACCACATCATTCGTTGATAGTGAACGAATTTATTCGTAAGACTGAACTAGCACTAATATTTTGTCCAGTTGCCTTGTGTACTTGCTTACATCGACCACACAATTAATTCAAATGAATTGGAACTCATTCAAAGTGAATTGACAAGCGACAAGAGTCAAGCAACATGCGACAAGAGACAAGAGACAAGGAACAGCGACAAGAACAAGAGACAAGCGACAAGAGACAAGCGACAAGAGACAAGAGATAAGTGAAAAGCGGCGAGAACAAGAGACAAGCGACAAGCGACTAGAGACTAGCGACAAGCAACAAGCGACAAGCAACAAGCGACAAGAGACAAGAGACAAGTGACAATCGACAAGAGACAAGCGACAAGAGACTAGATACAAGCGACAAGCGACAAGAGACAAACGGCTAGAGACAAAAGACGAGACAAGCGACAAAAGACAAGACAAGCGACAAAAGACAAGATACAAAAGACACGAGACAAGCGACATTGTGATACTTATACCTGACGCCCAGTGATAACGACAACGACAACTACAACGTGACGTTCAATTAGAATCAATAGAACGACTGTTGTTCTCGCCAAATGACACATTGTCGTTCACTTAGATTTATTTCTAATTTTGTCGGTGTCGGAAAGCAGTTCTCGTTGTCGTTATCATTGGGCGCAAGGTTTTTGAAGTTGAAAGTCGAGCGCAGAAATACCCCACAAAATCAAGAAGCACTGTGAAAAAAAATATATATACTATTCAAACAATCTTCTCTAAAAATCTCTTATCAAAAACTTACACTCAAAAAGATTCGAACTCTCAGTTATGTAAATAAGATTTTTAAAAAAAAAAAAAAAAAAAGTATAATATACAATTTTCATCTCCCACTGTTGCTATTACATTACAATAACAACAATTATATAAAATACAAAACGATTATTATATTATTCAACTATTATTTTTTAATTTCTTTCTCTTTTTTTTATTTTTGTTTATTTCATTTTAATACTATAACGTCACCACAAAAATATTGTTTATGAAAAAAATATTGTACGTATGTATATTAAAATATACTTTAAAAAATAATAATAATAATAATAAATGAATAAAGTACCTGGTACGAGCGTTACGAGGGCATAAATGTCACGAAAATTCAATCTGATGTTGTTCTAAAGAGTAGCTAAGCTTTATAGTATATATACAACATGTACGTTCATATGATATAACATGAGTTTATGTAGTACACTAGTATAGAGCTACTTAATAATCTAATGGACTGACGATATATTGTGCATATATAAAAAATATATGTGTATGAAAAAATTAAATATTTTTACCTGTAATCTGTTACAAACACAAAATATTATTTTAGAATAATTCAGACAAAAAAATAACAGAGAAAAAACAATCATAAGTGCTTTTAATCTTTATAATCTCATTTTTTTTTTTGTCAATATTTTTTTTTCAATTATTTTAATTTCTATTTCTAGTTTTTTTTTTAATCTTTTATTTATGTTTTTTAATAAACAAGAAAAAAATAATTACATATTTGGACTAAGTAGCTTTAAATAAGTAGAACAAAAAATTTCGCATGAAATTTTTTTTCTTTTCTTAAGAAAAAAGTTTGACTGCCTTCAGTAGTTTTTTAAGACATTAAATACGCTCTTCAGAAATGTCCACTTTTACAAATTCTATGGATATTAGATAATAAAACTAAAAAACCACTAAATTTTAGCTACTATACTCCACGTCACCAGAAATGAGTTAAAAACCATCACAGGTCTTCTCACTGAGGTCCTGGCCATTCAACAACTATCATATGAGTAGAATGGGGAGCATAGAGGCCGACAAACGCAGACTCTGTAAAGAAGTCTCTTAAAACACATTCTGGAATACCTAAGGGAAATATAGAAGACATATTCTAGAACTATTATAAGAAGTAAGGGCAGCATAAAAGATCTTTATAGGTCGAAGTGCAACAATCTGGTCCCTAAGAGCCTAATCTAAATTTGACCTATTAAGGGCTTTATCACACTACGTGAATTTTAGCCTTTAATAGGTCAAATTCCATTCCAGTTTACTTGTAACATTTTCTGTAGATTAATAAGGTTGATAGAGTGGCTAAGTAAAATAAATAAAAACAATTCGTGACCAAACAGTTGAAACTAACTTGACGATATCATCAAACACCTCAACAAGCTTGGAATATGGTATACAAAAAGTATTTTCCGTGGCTCATAAAACGTTTAATGTGTTTTTTTCTTTAATTATTGAAAAATCATTGAATTCTGTTAATGATGAAATCATTATTTAATTTCAAAAACACATTTGATGAAATAAACGATAAAAATTATTGAATGCTTGATAAGTTTTCTTGATTTTAGATGGCAATTTCAAATAAATTCGAAAAAAAATGAAAATTATTATTAATAAAAAGATTTATTGTATATTCAAAGTTGATTTTCATGATGCATTGTTTTGTTTTAATTCAAGGTTATTATTCTAGAAAAGAAGATTGTATCAAAGTTAAAAACATAAAAGCAGTTTCATAACACTTTTTAGGAATTTTTGTTTTTTCGATGAACGCCAATGATGTGTGGCAGAGCCCCACAACTGAAATAAAAAATTCCTGTGAATAATCATCATCATCAAATATTGTAGAAGCTTTAAATAAAGATATCAAATTTTCAGACATATTCTGTTACCAAGAATTTTATTCAGATCAATTTCCAATAAATGTTTAAAATTGTTTATTTTAAAAAATATTGTTGAATTTATTGATTTAAAGCTGGCATATGAAATTCTTGTAATTTAATTAAATTGACACCTTTTGAAAAATTAAAATATGTATCTTATTTCTTGATAAGAAAAATATTTCAAGAAAACAAAATATGTATCTGAAATATGATTAATATTCTAGGTTTTTCCACGAAGTATAGTATAGATAAAAATTTTCAAACTTTATCGTTTTTATCTTTAATTTTTAATTATTTTTTTTTTGTTATTGTTCTTAATTATGCTAAAAATTCAGTTAATTTGAAATGAAAAAAAAGAAAACAAAACGCAAGAATCCAATTAACTTTTATAATTGGGCAATTCTCTGTGAAGTGAAACCTCTTAGTGAAAATTTGAAAATTTAAAAAAGTTATAACTGATTGTAGATAAGACATATAATTCTGATTATTCTTTTTAAACATAAGAGAACAAATATATTTAAATGATACAATCAATTTACAATCAAAAAATTCGCTAGCATACATAATAAATTTTTACATGTAGCCTGCGTTCCCAGGAATTTTTTCAAAATACTATTGATTACCAATCAAAGAATATACCTGCTACCATAAAACCATATACATTTCAAAATATTTGTTGTATTCAGTTAGGAGAAAATTTCAATGGAAAGTAAAAAGGTACATGTTCTGTTTTCTTGCGATGTAGTCTGCGTTACATCGGTTAGAGTTAATAACACAAAAACAGTGTTATAAACATTCAATTTTATTTCATGTATGATATATTAAGACATTAAGGTATTGATATAAAATATTGAAAAATAATCTTTTCTTAGTACAAGTTTATGAAATATACGTTAAAACGTCGTACGATGTAGTCTGCGTTACGTAGAGAATCGCCCAATTACGGAAAAAAAAATATTTTTATTTTATCTCTGATGTTATTGACACTTTCTTGAAGAAAAAAAAAGTAACCTTTCTAAATAAAAAAAAAAAGAATAAAAAGTAAAAGTGTCACATTACACGTTTCAATTTTATTTATTAAAGTTTCTTCTTTAATATTAGCTTCTATTTTTTTTTTTTTTCCTTTTTTTGAATAATTTTTTATGGCATAAATAACCTTACTTTTTTTTATGAATGAACTTATAGAAAATAAAATAAGAAGAAAAAAAATTAAAAGTTGACAATTCATTTTGAACTTTGAATTTTACGTTTTATTTTCAAATATGAGATACAAAAAAAAAATTATAATAATAATCTGTAGACAGTAAATATGATTTTTATAGTACCTATTTTATTATCCATAATACATAATGTACTGTATTTATTTTCGCCTTCATTTCATAAAAAAATTTTTTATTATTCTATTCTTACGTAATTATGTGTTACTACTATACTCATATGAAATACACACTCATGAAGTGGACAGAAGAAAAAAAAATAGATACATAGGAATTGTACTTTTTTTTTCTTCATATCACATAAAATATTATGATTCCATTATTATATTATTATTATGACTATGAGTTTTTATTTAAATTTAAGTTTCGTACAAGTCACCAATAAGTTCCATTCATTCATTCATGAGAATTACGTTAAAAATACACTTTTATTTAATCTTTTTTTTTTTTTTTGTTGTTGTGAATATGTATCTTTTGAGCTTAAATTATAAAATCATTTATTTTGAAGCATATTTCATTTATAAACAAATTTTCAAATATACATACTCGTATCTATATAGATGCAAACTGGAATTCCCGCATTTTCAAGCATCATCACATACTGCACTGGCAAAAATATATCAAAAATTTCAGTGTTTTGTTCATGGAAGTTTCATTTTACGTACAAAAAATAAAAATATCCAAATAATTATATTTAAAAAAGAAGGAGAAAAAAACAATAATATAGCTACTCGTACAGATAACTTTCTGTTAAAGCTTTATAGATACAAAAACTGAAAAAAAATTTACATATTATTCGAAAGTATTAATGCAAAATTCAATTAATTCAATATTCCCCCTTTGATTGGGAGCAACAGAAAATTAAGAAAATTAAAATGAATATAAAATCTTGAAGTCAAGTATGTACCAGGTTCTTTATTCACCAGAAAATCAATTTTAAGTACTTTAAATGAGACTTCTTCCAAGATTACCTAAGTGTGCTAGTACATTGTTTGTTTTTATATAAAATTCATAGCATATAGCATACCATTCACCACAACCCACAAAATTTCCTCCTTCTTCTTCTTCTTTTCTTGTTTTTCTTTATGAATTTTCTTCAGTTGAGGAAATTAAATTGAAAATACAATTTTCTTTGTTCTCTTTAAGGGTTACTTTAATTATTATCACATAAACAGGATAATTGTACTTTCAGTTGTTACTTAGGTCAATATTAAAACAAAACAACAAATTTAGTCACAACAAATTTAGTCACAACAAATAAGTCACAATTTATTTTAATTTTTTCTTTGTTTTTGTTAAATTCTTAAAATTCATGTTGTACAAGAACTCAAACAATTTGTAAAATAAAATGGTTTTGTGTTGACCTGCTGGGTTATTTTAAGGATTTGTTTTTATTTTTACAGGAGGCAAACATGGATATTCATATATGAAAAGCTTAACTGTTAATATTCTAAATTTTATACAACTTAAAAAATATATTTAATGAACAAAACCTAATTAAACAAAATAACTTGGTTTTCATTGTAATTATTTGCATTCAAGATGCTTGAAAACTTCTACGAATTAAAAAAGCACAAAAAATAAAATGTTTCTTTTAGGTTTTCCCCATAAAAACTACACCATTGACTGTTTTCTTTGTTTTTTTAAATATTATTTAGTAACAGCCAGTACCAGAATGCAACAGGTTTTTATTTCTCCATAATAAAATTTTTGTTTACATTTTTCTAAAAATACTCATCAAAATGACGGTAACAAATAGATACATTGAAATTGAACATAATGTAGAATTAAATTTGTCTCCCCATAATTCTGTACTCTTCAGCTCCAGCTCCACTCTAGTCGTCTAGTCTCTACTCTCTGGTTGGGTTTTCTCTGTTTCTCTGGGACAGAATCTCAATACTCTCAATTACCTGTGTATAAAATGTGAAAATTGAATGTTATTTACCTCTTGTCTACCTGTTTTAATTAAAAAGCCTCAATCTTTAAATGTTTCTTAATGCAAGTCACACGACAGCAACTACACTAAACAACAAAGTTAAAGAAAATATGAGATTTTCAATTCGCCGCAAATTGTATGTATCTTAATTTTAGTACTAAAATGAAAAAGATACTTTAAAAATACCTTACAAAAACGAAAAAAAAGGTATTTCTTCAAATTGAATATGTGAAACATTGAAACATCAAGTGAAAAACTTGTTCGCCACGTCGTAACTTTTTCCATTGCATTTTTGTTTTTAGTACTTTTATTATTTAAAAATTATTTAACGGAGGACAAACTTAAATTTCATTTGGAACAATTGAAATCAGTCGCTCTTTGAGCGTTGTCGCGGACGGATTTGATAAATTTTTATTAAAAAGACAAAATATATATTGGCGAAAAATATTAACATAATTATTTATAAATCTAAATGGAAAGGATATTTACTAGAAGAAGTTTGTTTTTTACCGGAAATAATTTTTTCCTTGTTTGTTTGTTTTTTTTGAATTTTTAAAAATAATAAACGTATAATTTTATTCTAAAAGGATTGAGTTTAAAAAAAAAACGATTAATCAAATATAAAGACGAAAACTGTAATTACATACATTTAAAAAAAAAGGATACATAATGGATTACTGTCTATAAAATGAATGTGTAAATAAAAAGTACGTGTTTTATTAATTTTTATTTTGTTTTCTTGATTTTTATTTTTTTTTTTTTGTTTTTATTATTAATTAAAAAATTTCTTTACTTAAATATTGGAATAAAAAATTATATAAAAAACTAATACAAAGAAAACATCAATAAATATAAATACATAAAAAAAGAAGTGAAAATATTTTTAAATTACAGACCTCAATTTTGTGAATAGTTAAACAAAAAAGAAGAAGAGTTAAAGTAGTTGGAAATTTTTCTTTTTTTTTTTTTAAAGAAAAAACGACAAAACGAAAGGTTTTTTTGGTCTTTAAATGAAAAACGTTGACGAGATCAAGGTATCCGTATAGTTGTCACCATCATTTGATGGTAGTGTCGTTTGTTGTCTTCTTAGTTATATCGTAAAGGTAAAAAAGAAATATAACGTTTTCTTAAATAGATTTTTACATACCTACTAATATTTCATACAGGTAAAATATTCATGTACTAAAACGCGAAACCTTTTTTTCATAAAAAAAAAAATAATTAACAATTAAAAAAAAAATACATTGAAAGAAAATCTTTCTTTTTTTACAAAATATTTTCTTTTTTTAAATTTATAAATTAAATTTTTAAGAAAAGATAGAGAAAAATAATCAAAATACGTACCTCAATACATATAACACAAAAACTTTTTATAACTTTACCTTAAAAAAAAAAGAGTTAAGTAAATCTCCAATCTTTTTTCCATACATACATACCAACAACAAAAACTGAATAAATTCTTTTATACCAACTATTATTGCTTTGCTGGTTGATCGGTTTTGAGTTGGCGACCCGGTTTTCTCCTTCTTGGTTTAAATAATTCTTTTTTTTTCTTTTTTTTTGTTAATGCTGACAATGCGCGCGCTACTTTAATATAGTGTGGGCCTTTGCTATTTCTTTTTCTTCAACAACAAAAAAAACTTTAACTTAACTTGGAAAGAAAAGAAAAAAAAATTCAAAAAGGTAGTGAGTGTGTTAACGACAAAAAAAAAAGATTACTTTTTTTTTTAATGTTTCTACTTTCATCGTTATTGCGTAGCATAAGTAATTTAAATTTTTAGTTCTTTCAAATAATGTTAAAAACAAAATAATATATTCGTACCAGAAATTCAATTACCAATAACTGTTAATTTGTTGTTTTTAAAAAGAGAGAAAAAAATGGAAAGAAAGTGTTACATTTGAATTTGTGCAAAAAAATTGAAACAAAGTAATGAAGAATTTTTATAGATTAAAATAAAATATATACTAAAGGATTAAATTTTACAGTAGGTATCTTTTTTTTTTCTAAAAGGATTAAATTTTTATAATTCGGATTTAATTATTTTATACGTATATTCGGAATAAAAATTTAAAAGCTTTACAAAAACGTAATATTTTATGTTTGATGATTTTAAAATAATGAAGAAAAAAAACAAGAAGAAGACGAAAGAGAAAATTAGAAAGTTTATAGATTTATATTATGCTTGAATGTTTGAAAAGTGAAGAAAAATTTTTTTATTTGTAACGAAATATAACATATGACTGAGAAAAAACAATAACTGTGTGCATTAAGGCTTTAGTAAAGTTTTCTTCTAACGGGATAATAAAAAAAGTGTTATTTTATGTATTTAAAATGTTTTTTTGTGTGTTTTTCTGTAACCTATCTAACAATTTTTTTAATGAGTATTTTGAAAATTTCCAGTAGCTCAAATGTTTTTAAATAGGTCGAAAATTTTCTTTCTTTTTGTTTTTGAAACCTTGCAAAACCATATTAATTATGTATTTTCTACTATATGCTGCCAAATTATGTCATAATTTTCAATTTATTTTCCTTTAAACTAGGACATAACAATTTTCAATAATTTTATCATTAAAAGTTTCCATGTAACATATGTGCTTATATACCAAAGTAGCCTCAAAGGAAACTGAAAATTTACAAAAACCACATTATACATAAAAGTTCAAGGAAATTTTCATATTTCAAATATTATATAACGTCGTTATTTCAATAATGAAAATTAATAAACTTTTAATTAAAAATTTGCTCTTAAAAGGAATTTCTCATTTGAAATCTGTTTGTTTTTAGTGATTTAAGTTACCTTGAATTTCGTCCTTTTTTTTTTGCTGTGTTTTAATATCCTAAAAAAAAGGGTTTAACTTAAATCAGAATCATTCTTTCAGAACAGGTTATAAAAATTCCCAGAAAAATCTCGATCAGCATCCTTGACTCTGTTGGCTTGTTCTCTGGTTCAGGTTTCCTTATTTTGATTTTACCTACTGTTTTTTTTTTTTTTTTTTTGGTTCTTTTATCGTTAAAAATTCAATTGATTTACCTTTAAATTTGTTGTTTCGCAAGAATAATTTTTCCACTGTTTTATTTTTTGCCTGCTGTGATTTAAACAGGTTTTTAAACATTTTCAAAGCAAAAATCCAATAACTACAAAAAAGAAAAAAAAAACATTCAATTTATGATAAATCTTTGGCGATTTTTAGTTGGAAACATTTAATTGGAAAAATGTCTACGTTTTCTTGTTTGTGTTTTTATTCTCTTTTTTCTTTTTGAACCTTTTGGTCAAGACAAATACATACATTATAAATTTTATTTTTGACTTTGAATTCTTTATCAAAGGTCGAATTTCAAAATAATAAAAAAAAAAAAAAATAAAAATTAAATTTGAATAAAAAAAAAAGCAATAAACATGATGAAACAAAATTTTAGAATAGAGATCATTAAAAAAGAACGTGACTTTAACATGATGTGGGAGTACAAAAAAATGTACATATGTATGTATATGAAAAGGCAAAAAACAATATATAAAAAAGCTCTGCAGCTTCTGTTGTGTTGTGATTTCTTCATATTATGTGTGTTGTGCTATTATTATTAGTTTTTATTCTTTTTGTGTGCTATCATATGACAAAAACCTGTTGCATACATATATACTAAAGATTTAATTTAATTTTAAAGTTATCTAAACATTGTTAGGGATTTTCCCGAATTTTGTGTAACAATTTCGTATTAATTTTTGGGATATGTATTATATGATGAGAAGGAAACTTTTGTTAACAGAATTAATTTGTGCCCACAAAACATTTATTTTTTTGTGTGTGTGTATTTTAAATGCAAAGCCTAACAAATTTTTGTTTTTTTTTCTTGTTACCACTTGAACTACTTTCATTAGAATTGCAAATGCAGCATTATATTGTTGTTCAGGTTTATTTTGCGTGTTCTTTTGTATAGGTTTCGAAACATAATGCAAAAAGTAACTTGACCATATGATCTAATGATATTAAATAGTCGTTTGATATACAAATGCTGATCCTGTAGTTAACCAATGGACCCACTTTAGTTTTTAGTATATGTAGGATATAACTTTCATTAGAGAGTTGAAAGAATTTTTTTTTTATTCAATTATTTTTTGTTTTTATTCGGTTGAAGTGTCTGGAAAACAAAATTTAATATATCATTTACCGTAGACAAAATAAAATATGTTTGAACACTTGAATAAATTTTGTATACCTAACATATTTCATTTATGCTCGCAATTAAATAATTTGTCCATGATACTTTATGATCCTTTATTTATAAACTTTTTTACATACACCAGCAACAGAAAAATAGATTTAAACTGATTTAAACTTTTACTAAACTTTTTTTTTCCTCATTCTCATTTAAAACAATACAATTATGAATTTCATAAATTAAAATTTGAAAAAAAAAAAACTACATACATAGGTACCTATGTATTATATAATTAAAATTATATTTTAATGCAACAATAAAAATGACAGCTAACAAAATCTCCTCTACATGTATATGCTTCGTAAAATTTTCAGTACTACAAATCCTTTATTTTTAACAACAACAATATTTTTTAACGGCTTTTTAATATATAGGAAGTTATAAAATGACTTTTTAATTACTTTTATGATGTTTGTCGTCATAACGTTGTTGTATTTTTATTATTTTTTTTTAATTATTTTATGTCGAAATATACTATATTTTTTTATTATTTAAGGTTCCTAATTTCTAATCTTTTAGTGTTTGAAACAACGCTTTCAAAATCATTTTTTTTTTTCAACTCCTACATAGCAGCATATGGGGTTCGGCTACATTATAATCTTTTTAATAAGATTTATTTAATTTAAATTCCTTCTTAAAAATAAATTAAAAAATAAAAGAAAGAAAAAAAAACTGTAATACAAAGTAGAGAGCTAAATTAATGTTATTAAAAACGAAAACCCTCTTTTGGGTGTCAACATCAGCATACTGTATTTATTTTTATTTTTTTTATTTCTATTTTGTATGTCAATTAACCTGATTTAGTGTGTATTATGTAAAGTTGATATTTTCAAATGGAAGCTCTAAATATCACACATAAACAATTCTAAATTAAATTTTGAAGTGTCAGCAATTAAGTCAGTCATTCAGTTAGTAAGTATCGTAATATAGAGTTAATTCTATAATTAAAACGTTCTTTTTTTTTTTGTTTTCTCTTTGCATTCGCACTTTTCTTCCGCCTAAAGTATTCTCCCTTCTTTTTTCATGGTTTTTTTTTTCAAATTATGTTTATTTTATTACTTTGCTTAGTTTTCAAATTTTTTCTGTATTTTTTTTTTTATTTATTTTATTTTTGTTTTTATTTTGAAACGATATTACAGCACACCTAAATTTTTTTTTTTTTTCTTTAAAAAAACATCATTCGATATTTTTTTTCGAGTTTAGGTAGATTTTTTTGGAAAGAATTTAATCAATATTTTTTTTTATTATTCTTTAATTCGAATTTCATTTAAATTATTAAATTATAAATTCACGTTTTTATAATTTCGTCGAGAGAAAAAAAACACACCAAATCTTCCAAGAAATCCTGAAAATAAATCCCCTCATTCGTGACGTTATTGCTAATTAAAATCATTAATCAATTTGGCATTAAAATTTTTAATTTTATTTTCTAGAAAGAATAAAAAAAACATAAACACAAATACAAAAATAGGACATTGATTATAATCGCATGAACAAAAAAACAAGAAGAATCAAAACAAAACTTAAAAAATAATTTATAAAGGAAAAAAACACCTTTTTTTTAAAAAAAAAAGAAAAAGTATGATTTTGTGAATTTTTTAAACTTGATTAACCGGTTTAAATTATTATTATGATCAAAATAATCTGACTAAAATAAACCATTTAAGTGGAACAAAATATTCCAAAAAGAATTTAAAAAAAAAAACACACATATGATGATAATAATTCACCATACCCCATAAATACTCCTTATGACATATGAAAAAACCAAAACAACAATGTTTTTGTTGTAAAATTAAAAAAAAAAAAAATGACCATGTAGAAAGTGAAAAAAGAACAAAATAAAATAAAAAATAGAAAGGAAGAATAATAAGGTTAAGTGATGACGTCACTGATACACAATTACCTTAATTTCCGATTACATTTTTATCTTTCTCTTTATTTTTTAACATTTTAAAGTTTTTTTTTTAAGTTAATGGTCTTATCGTCTTCACTCATGATGATAACACATTTTTTTTTTTTAAACATTAACTACCTGTAATACTGAGAAAGAAAACAAAAAAAAAAAGATATAAAATAAATCTGCTTTGAACGTATTGTATTTTAGGGGACAGCAAAAAAGGACACGGAAACTACACATTTTTAAAAAAAAATAAAAAAACAAAAAATTCATGTTCATGGAAAATTCCACCTGTTTTTTTTTTTTTTTTACATAAAATTCATGTTTTATAGAATCTATAGGTAAAAGAACGTGTGTGTGAGTTTTTTGTTTTTTTCAACGACAAGGAATATTTCAGTGTTTTTTGTAAGGATTTTATGTAATGTGCAATGTGCTGCATAGATGGTTTTGCACGATTCATATAGTGTGAAAATTTTGATGAGGATTTTAAACGGAAATTAAAAATTTCAAAATTTTAAAATGTGTCTGTTGGTGGTTTAGTTACAAGTAAAAGGTTTTTGACCTTTCATTTTTTTTTTAAAGTTAAAATTAAATTTTTATAGTAAATTCAAAATGAAGCTGCAGGTTACGTTCATTTCCAGAGAATTACATAGAATCTGATTTTATTTTTCAGTATCGTATCTTTAGGTCTCAGAATTGGTCCTAAGTAGGTTCGGTCTATTGAATATTTTAAAATACATACAATTGTATAATTTCCTTAATTTTAATCCAAGAAAAAAGAAAACAACAAAAAACAATAACTGCTGTCGGAATAATTTATAAATTTCCAATTACATACATATTATCTCTATTTAAAGGCTTGGTCTCAAATTAGTCTCGTCTAAAATCACACATCATTTGATGCGTTTACTTTGACGCAGAGCTGTTCGTTCATAATAAGTATATGCATTTACTATTTCCGAGTATATAACACACCTATTTTAAAAAAATATATATGTACATATATATTATTTTTAAATAAAAATAATCGACATAACAATAATATACTCTCTTATACTCTTATTAAATCTGTACAAAAAAAAAAAAAAAAAAAAGTGAACTATTTTCGCTTCACTTGAGCGTAATATGCATTTTAGCAATTTTAGTTAATATGCAAAAAAAAAACAATGGCTGTTTAACTATGAAGAAAATAAAAAATTCAAATTAGTGCATTGCACTATAAAGATATCATGAAACTAGAAAATTCGTATTTTTTTTTTATTATTTAATTTCACAGATCCACAAAGTATATGTACAATGTACATGTACAGTATGTACACATGAACAATGCCAACACACACACACACACACACACATACACACACATTATTAGTGTTAAAAAAAAAATTATGAAGTTATTGAAGTCGAAAATGCAAGTTTAAAATACCATTTTTTTTTTTTGTGGTCTTTCTCTTCTTTTTTTTATTATTTATTTTTTTTTTTTTTCGAATTTGCATTAAACGGTATATGGAGTTCAATATATACAATCATCATCGTCATCATCATCATCATCACAACCAGTACCATCATCATCATCATCATCGATGAAAATAACTATAGAAAAACGATACCAGAAAGAAAGATATTTACATAGACTGAATGTGTTCATTATCGCAAACATTTCTTTTTTGTTTTGTTTTGTTTTTATTTTTTTTAACTTTTTTTTCTACTTTCCTAATGGAGAATGGTAATACATTATTTTGTGGTTATTCAAATATGAAATACATTTTTTTTTTATATTTTACACAATATAAAAAAATTGAAAGGTGATTTTTTTTTCCCCAAACAAATTGAAGTTCATTTAGAAAATGTAGTCAAATCTTTTCAATCAAATTGGGTTATTGTTTGCTATTAAGTTCATTAATCAGGATATTGAATTCAATTCAAAATGTGAAGTGAAAGAATATTATACATATAAATATTATAAATAGGAATAAGAGAAAAATAATAATTCGAATTAGAGATGATCCAGAAGAAATTTGATTGAAAAATGTAATTAAAACTTTCATTTTTGTCTTTGATGAACTGGAAAGGTCAGAGTGAAAAGATGCAATTCCTTTTTCTTCTTTCATAATTATTCTTCCATTTGTGCTTTTTTGTTAAATTTCCTTTTCAAATTTTCAAGTTTAAACCTCATAAGATAATGTCTTATGCTAATTAATTAAGAACTCAAAACTATTGCATGAAAACAAAACAAAAAAAACCCATTACAAAAATTAATTACTTAAATATCAGAAAAGTCAAAACCATAAATCTTATTGTTAGGTCATTACTTTTGATAAATTAAATAAAATTAAATAAATAAATGATTTAATTATTATTGACGTCCTTTCTAGTATGAACAGAACAAAAACATTCTTTTACCGCAAAGGATACAAGAAAGAGAAAAAAAATGAAAATACATACATACTTATACATTTACATATATATAGTACACATTACATTACACATACAAAATATTTTGGTAAAATCGTTGTCAATTTAATTAATTATTATTCCTGAAGGATTATTAATTGTAAAATTTTGTAACTTAAAAAAAAAAAAAAATCCGTAATATGAAAAATTCATTTTAAAATAATTTTGCATTGTTTATCCGTTTTTTTTTTCATAGTCCTTTTAAGTTATTATCCAGTGACCAGCATCAACCAAAATAATATTCATTAATATCCTTTTTGTTTTTCTCATTTGTTTAATATTTTATTTTTTTTTTTAATCAGAATATCTTTAATTTTTTTGTCCTTTTTTTGTTTCAATTTTTTTATTCCATTTTGTATATTTTTTCCAATTTAAAAAGTTTTATTTTTGTTATTTTCTGATGAATGTTTGTATGTATCTATGATATTTACAATTGAATTGTAATTTGTAGTAACTATACTCTCATCGAATATTGTAATCGTATATTTAATGAAAAATACTTTTTATATAGATTTTTTTTTTTTTTAATTGAATTCATTTTGAGTAAAACAAAAAATAAAATACAATAAGAACGACAAAAAAAATTATTAAAAAAATTCCTAGACAAAACGAATAAACAAAAACACACAAAAAAAAATAAATACGATTTTTTTTTTCTAACTGATAAACAAAATTTTGAACGTAGGTATAACGATGTCAATTGTTCTTCAGGATATCTATCATAAAATAAAAAATATGTACGTATATATATGTGTCTATCAGTTGCAAAAGGGGTCTTTGTCATATTAATCATTTTGAGTTATTAAGCAAAATTGTTTCTGAAATTTGACAAAATGTACTGTTTTGCAACTGAGCTCATATTTTGGCGATCAAAATACAGAGGAAGAGGTATTTTTTTTCTTTTAAAAGTAAAGTAAATAAGTAGATTTTTAAAAGACCTTTCAAATGACGTATATAACTCATTTTTTTCAAAATATGGAAAAGGTCAGTTTTGCAACTGATAGACACATATCGAGATTTTTAAAAATCATTAAGTTTTATTTTATGTTTGTTTTTTTCCTGTGCAGGATAATGTCTCTCTACTGATGTTGTGTGTGGTCATCGACTTACCACAGATTTTATTCAACGAAACTCATATGCAGAATTAAAAATTTTCGTTATTAATTAATTTTTCAAAAAAAAAAATTATATATATAAAATCTTTTTTACACATCAAGTTTAATTTTTGTTGTTTTTTTTTAATGCGACAAATTTATCGTTAATTGGTTGATGGTTGATAATGTGTGTCGTTTTTGTTGATGAAAAATATATTTAAAAAAAAAAAAAGGTAATTATAAAAAACAGGAATAACAACAGAAAATCAACGCTAAAATTGTTATTGTGTTAAATTTCGTTAAGCTTGTAGAAAACCCGTATCAGTGGTGCCATAGACAAATTTTATTTTTAAGCTCAAATCTAGAATTTTCCAATAACAAAAAATGATTTTTCTTTTCTTAAAAAAATCATCTTTGAATTCAATTTCCATTGCCTATATCACTCAGAATCAGAGTTCATTGAATTTAACAAACAAAAGTGCTCCTGTGAAAAAAAAAGAACATAAAAATCATATCAAATGTGGCATCACTAATCAAAATTCATCACAATAAACAGATTTTAATGCAATTTTTCAAGTTAAACCAGAAATATAAATAAGTCAAGTCAATCAATTGAAAATAATAAAATAATCTGATACAGTTTTATAGATTATCTACACTATACTTTCTCTATCTCTTTCTCTCTTCTTTTAGAACTGAAAACATAATAATTGATTTACATATTCATTTAATATGTATATAATTAAAAACCCAATCACATATAACACACATAAAGCCAAAACAAATCACAAATTCAAAATTATATAAAACAAATTTTCACATTATATGCAAATTTATTTTATGTTCTAATAATGACTGATATCCTCGAGTAATAAATTGAAATTATCTGATTCACAAAATAATAATTAATATACTTTTTTCACATATAAACTACGTAACATATAAACTAATGTATACGTATGTATGTATGTATATCATTAATATTGAAAAGCTCATCATTTTGTAAATTTATATATTTGTATAAAATCCTCAGATTTTGTGTAATAAAAGGATAAAGGATATTTTATAAATTATGTATTTACAATTATGCATTTGTGTATGTATATTTATTTATTTGTGTGTGTGGGTTTGTGTATATACTGGAATTATGAGATTTAAATAAATGTGCATTTGTTTATTATAAGTATTAAAAAAATCAACATAATAAATAATTGAATTAATACACACAATTATTTAAAATTCTTACTGATAAAATTTTTGAATGGAAATTCGTGACGGTTTAATAATCATGTTGAAAAAAAATATATAAGTAACATTTTTTTTTAAATTGCATACACCAACCATTAATAATCACATTACCATATTTCCTTCTGTGAATATTATTGTGATAGTTTCTATAGAAGAAAAAAAAAGTGTCGGTTTTATTGATAAAATTAAGTCAATTTTTAGAGCATTTTAATGTCATGTGTACTCTCTAGTATAATTGTAGAAAGACTTTCTAAAATATCCAAAATTTTGTTTGCTATCCAAACGATTTATGACTTTATATTTTTGTAATCAAGTAAATTATTTAAGTCTAGACAGAATCATGTATGTATACTTGTATAGATTTTTTATGTATATATGTGTGTGTGTTGGTTTTATAGGCATACATAATTTTGTTTCGATGATAATAACATTTCGATTTCGAAAATGGTAGCAATCGTTAATTGAGTTCTTATGGAAAAAATTAAAATTTTGTGAAGTGAGCGGAAGTGACCTGGTTTATCATATTATGTATATTATGTAGTGGTCATGAGGGTGGTCAGATATCCTAAATGTGGGGCTTATCTAGAGGACAAAGGACAGTAAAACAGTGCTCTGAAGTTGTCCTGTTTTCCTTAAAATAAGAATATCTTATATGGGATTCTGACGAAATAAGAATAGAAGACCCCTTGTTTTCAATCCTTCTAAATAGAGTTGTGACGACTGAAAATGCTCCAATTTTTTTTTCTTTCGAGGCTTCTACAATTTTGTTAACAACAAAACTTGATAGTATAGTGGTGCTTTTCTGATGTTTCAGGTTCTAAAAACTTCTATACTAGCACTTTTAGATCTAAACCAGTTTTAAGTTAAATAGTATACTTTTTTCTTTTAATTTTTTTACATTTTGTACTTTCGAATAAGCTTGTGAAAAAGATTTTAGACCATAGAAAATTTACGTACTTCGCAGTGGAAAGCTTTAATAAGTTTTCTTCTTCTCAATATGAATATTTTATATCTTTTTCCATAGAAAATGATAATCTAAGAAAAATGAAACCTTTCATATCATTTCAATAGATACATTTTCTATAGTTAAGTTCTATTCTAATATTAAAATGATAATTCAGTTACTAAATAAATTCTTTTCTTGCAACCATGATGGGACAAAAATGTATTTTAAATTCATAACTTGAATTTTAAATACATACTTAATAAAATCCCAACCACCCAACCCATAATTCTAATTCTTGAATATTAAAATCCTTTGCCATGTTTTTAACTTTTTTTCTCACTTTTCATTGATATGGTTAATCCAAACAGTATTACATATATGTATAGTATATTTACATATATGTACATATATGTATCTATTTTTTTTTTTTAAATTTTATTTTTAAATTCAATCCCATCGTATATTACCCTCATTTAATGTCAATGCCATCATTACTATATATTTCACCAATACGTTGTTTTTTTTCTTCTTCTCTCTACTCTTATCTTTCTTATTATATCAAGTATATATTTGCATATGAAATTTCCAATCACGTCTTAACCATTTAAAATTGTTAAGTGATACGATATATGTGTGATGAATACAACACGCATACACATAAACACACAACACTTCTTCATATATATGTATGTACATATTTACATATAAATATAGATACATATATATGCTAAAATAAAAAGTAGAATGGTATATTTAAGTAACTAAAATACGATCATGATGAACATTGGAAAAAAGGCATAAATTTATAGGTAATATTTTATTTATAAATATGTATCTTTTTTATTTTTTTTAATGTTTTATTTCTTTTTTTTTACATTGAGATACTGGTACTGACTGGTGGAAAGTATTATATCTTTTTTTTTTCTTTTTTTTTTCACCTCTCTATATATGTAATGTGTGTGATTAAAAACCTTGATTTTTAAAAACGTACTAAATACATAAACACGTACGAGTATATGATGAGAAAAAAATAAATATCCAAGTGAAAGATTTCATTGAAAATAGAGAAAAAATAAAAATAAATTTATTAAAATGAAAAATTACAAAATTACAAAATTTGAAATTTAAAAAAAATATATATAAATGATGATGAATCTCTCATGAAAAAAATTAAACATGTACGTTTTTTTATTTTTTTTAATACAGACATCATAATTATTTTTTTTTTTCTAATTTTAACAATTGATTAGGACACACACTCTATAACTCATGATGATTTGTGTGATGATGAACAAAACTTTACATGAAAAAAAAAAAATTACATATATAGAAATAGAAAAATGAAAGGTAAACCTACAAACAGTAGAAAAAAAAAATACATGATAGTTATGTACGAGTAATAGAAAGATAGTTTGTTACTGATGTTTTTTTTTAAAAAAAATATTATTACCATGAAAAAGGTTCATCATCATCTTCATTATTATAACCACCACCATTATTATCTTTCATATACATACTATATTATGTTCGTCATGTCCAAGATGTGATTGACCTTTTAAAGCATGCCATCATCATTATTTTACCATGCGATGCCATTTACTTTAACTTACTACTGTGCATATTATATTCAATAGTTTTGGTATGATGTGTTGCACCACACATCACCACATATCATCATTCACATCATCTATATATTATTATATATGCATAAAAATTTATTTTTTTTATGTAGGTATCTATCTACTCAACAATATATAGTATCTTTTATTTTTTCTCTACTCTAACAATAATGTGGAACAAAAGATATATAAAATGCATAATCAAAGCATGTTTTCTTTTTGGTTTTTTTATTATATATTGCATTATTATTTTTTTCATTTTTTAATAAATTATAAAAAATATTTAAAAAAAAAAAAGATGGTCAAATAATTTTTGAGAAAAAAAAATCACAATAGTAAAAATATATTTATTTTTATATTTTTTCATATAAAACAAATCATCATCATCACAAAATATCTTTGTCTTTGAATTTATAAAACATTTTAACTCTTTTTTTCTTTCTGTTTATGGTTTTCTTTTTCTTTAAATTTTTCTCATTTGGATAAAAGTTGCACTGAAAAATTGTTTTTATGTCTATCTGTTTGTCTACACCCAACAAAACTACTGTATAATTAACAAAAACATTTTTCCACAAAACTATATCTGTATCTTTAGTATAAAAAGATATTTTGATTTTTCCTCTTTTTTTTCATACCTGAAGATAAAACTTTGTAAATGAAACTACTCTGTGTTTACTATACAAAAAAGCATAAAAAGAAAAGAAAAAAATAAATAAAAGCAATATAATCGCAGAGAAAATGCACGGAAGTCATCATAAATGGTAGTTTTGGAAATCTGTTCTTCTTTTTTGGACTTTTTTTTTTAAATGTATTTTTTTTTAAATTATCACTATGATTAAGTCATGTTAACTGATGCACTAAAAAACATAAAAAAAATCTTAATTTTTTCAATGATTTTAAACATTTCATTTGTATGAATTTAAAAGTATTTGGAAAGCACCAGTGAGAGATTTTGTGTACAATGAAAATGTTCTTAAAGATATTTTATAACATTACATCACATTTTAGTCCTTTCTGGTGTCAATTTATGACCAGGAAAGTTTATTTCACTATTCCTTTACACTAGCGTTCATTCTTGTGAGTTCAGTATACAAAATCCTGGATCTGTTGTCCATTTTACTTGAAATTTATATCCATTATGCTCCTCTTATTGTCTAGAATTCTATCTTTTACACGAAAAAGATTACAGGACATAAGTTACAGAAAACAAACTTCGTGGATTATTAATAGCCGGTTTCACAGTGAGGCTTAAGCGAAGCTTAAGTCTTAAACTGAGTTTATTCACTTTTTTCAGTTCCACAGTTGAAGTTAAACTGAGTTTAGCTTGAAATCTAGTAGTCTTTATCTGAGGCTTAAGCTATCTACAAAAGCTTAGCTAAGCTTTGGCTTAAGCTTCCACTGTGAAACTGGCTATAAATGTAATAAAATAAAAATAAAACTAAACATCAGAACATGCATGAACTTGTGGAAAAGTATTCCTAAAATTAAATTTGTGACTGAAAAGATTGCAAAATTCAACCCCCAGATTTCTGGCACAAGATCTAAAATATTTCATGTTATTTCGCTTAAAATTTTTAGAAATAAACTGAAAACTAATTTTAAAAAAATTATCTTTATTTTCAGATTTTCTATTGAAAAACAATTTCAACATACATACATACATGTACATATAAGTAATTTGGTACTTATTGGATATTTCATTTTATAGGATTTAAACAACTCTAAAAAAAAATTTAATAAAAACAAAAAAGTGAAAACATATCTTTACAAAATTTTTTTTTATGGTTTTTAAAAGTTTTCTTTTTTTAATAAAAAAAAAAAAAATATTAAAAAAATGATAAAAAGTGATATGTGAATTAATTTTTGTGTGTGTTTTTTATACGTGTGAAAATTAAAATAAATTTCATATCAATATTTTTTAGTGTAAATATAATAATTCTATCATAGAAATAAAAAAAAATAAAAAAAAAAAAGGAATCAAATACATATTATAGGAGTAATCATCGACTGTTTTGTGAATGTGTTATTTTTTATGCATAAAAAAATAAAAAAAAGCTAAAAAAAATTTTAAAAAAAAATTTTCGAATTATAGAATTACTTTATAGAGCCTCTTGATGTTCGAAATTTCGACATCATTGCTCTCACAAAATTTAAAACGATCATAAAATTATTATTTTTTTTTTATTTTCCAAAAGTAAAAGAAAATCATGGATCAAAAATTTTCAATAATTCGGAATGGTATTACATTGAGAAGGACTAAAATAATAAATAATATACCCATAACAACAACAACAAAAATAACAACAATAAAAAATACAAAAAATATATTAAATAATAATTTATATAATAAAAAATATAATGGAATAATGGCATCGTATCATTTAAATAGCATTAATGCTATTTTTTATATAATCATCATTTTAAATATCGCTTTTATAAATAATTATGGATTAAATGTTGCAGCTGAAAGTCGAGGACCAGGAAGTAGCATAGCTACACCACCAACAGGTATGTTAATTTGTTTTTTTTTTTTTTATTTTATTGTTGTTATAATGAATTGATTTGGTGGTAATTTTAAGATATTGTTTTGTTTTATTTTTTTTAATTTATTTTTCATCGGTCCGGTCCCTTTTTAATTATGTTAATTTTTTTGTTGTCTTATAATAAAAATTTTTCTTTGATTGATTATAAAATTTTAATTTAAAAAAATCAAACAAGAAAAAAAAAAGACGAAGAAAACTTGTAGTAAGTATTAAATTTCCATTCAAAAATAAATTACGAAATTAATGTATATTGGCATTTTAATTTAAAAAAAAAGTAGATATTCATCGATAAGCATGAATAATTTTTTGAAATTTTGGAATTTTATTTAATAATTTTTACATTGTAGAAAGAAAAAAAACAAAAAAAACAGTGTAATTGTCTAGTATTAAAACGTATTCGAAATTAATTGACAATATTTGTATTTCCGTGTCTTTAATTAAAATAATACACGTATATTTTCGGAATATCAAAATTATTGTAACTAGCTATTCCTCGAAATTTGTTCTTAATAGAAACAAAAAAATTAATAGTCTGTATGAAAATTCAAAAAAAAAACCGTTTAATTTACAAAAACAATATACAATATAATGTAATTAAACTTTCACTTCAATAAAAAAAAATAATTACACACCCCCTATACCTCCCAAAAAGTAATTATTATATTCTGTTACTTGACCTAAAAAATAAAAAAAAATTACATTGTTCTCTGTTATTATAGAGACCTTTCGCGAAAATATGTCAATTCATTTTTCGCTATAAAGAATTTTTCTCATTTTCTTCCTCAATTTAATTTTTTTTTTGTATTCATGTCAATTACACACATATACAACTCACGTGTAATTTTTAAAGCCTTCATAATTCACGACAACTTAATAAAAAATCGTCATTTATTTATTTATTTTTTTAAATTATTATTATGTTTGTTTTATGATTTTTTTTTTCTTTGTCTTTATTTTCTAATTAAAGTTTTTTTTTTATTATTAATTTAATAGGCTTACGTCTCTAGAATCTTTATAATGATCATAATAAAAGAAGAAAAAAAAATCATATGCGATAGGTATCTAACAACAAATATCCGGATACTATCTATATTCTTATAAATTTTAGATAAATTCTCATTAAATATTCAAACGTTAGCAAAAATTTGTTGTTGTTATTTTTAATTCATATTTATTTATTTTTCAATTATTATTATTTTTTTTCAATCTTTAAATCTTAATATAAGCAAGATACAAAACATAACTGCTCATTTCATAGTCTCATACACATTAGAAGAATATTCAAATGATTTTATGATGATGTTTTTCGGATATTATCGCTTTTATTATAAGTTAATTATTTTTTTTTATCATAGTTTAAAATTGCTTACATGTTTTAAAAAAAAAAAATTAAAATAACATCCGTTCGTTTGTTATCAATTTGCGAATTTATGTAATAATTTCGTTTTATTTTTATTTTTTTTTTTTTCATATCAAATTTTCATAAACACTCAAAATTACTTGAAAATGGTCAATTAGATGGTCATACACTGAATACTATATTTATCTTTGCCATTAGAATTCTAATTATAATTGTTTCGTAATTTGTTTATAGTTTTTATTTTATTTTTTTTTTCTATACCAGTCACATCTTTTCACCTTTGAAATGACAATGATTTACATGCGAAACACAATAAACTAATTTAACATGAAAAATGAAAAGTTTTTTTTGTTTGTTTTTTTTGTTTAACTTTTTCAATTACAGATACAATATTTGCAAACAATTGTTATGTCGTCAAAAATTTGCAAATTCTTAATTAAATTTTTATTTTCCTGTTATGTATATATACATAAGTATATATATTCTTTCGTAATACTGAGAAAATAAACAAAATATCGTATTCAAAATACAAAAAATAAAAAAATAAAAAAGTATATAAAATTCACAATAACATATCACTATGTACCTGGCACAATTATAATTTTTCATATAAAATCTATGTGTGAAGAACTGAAGATACACCAACAATATTATATATATATTGTCCTATTTCACACACCTATAAACCTGAATTTTGTATAAATATGTAGATACATACATATATTATATATATGATAAATTAAAAATACTAATAAAATACAGAACGAAAATATCTCATCAGTTTATTTTAGCATCAGAAAACCGTACATATGAGAAGGAGAAGGGTCAGAGAGACATAATATTATGGCTGGTGGAATTGAAAATATGTACAAAAAAAATATAAAAAACAATGATATTTACGTAAATTGTAATGATCAGAGATCAGATAGTTTTTTTTCTTATTTTTTTTGCACCTTTTTCTGATCATGACGACCTCTTTCCGAATTATACATTAGAAAGTATCTTCAACTACACATTAAATCATCTACCAAAAAAAAAAGTAACAATCATTTTCATGATATCCAATCCAATCCAAAAAAAAAGAAGAAAAAATACTTATATTGAAGATACATTGATATGTTGTATTGATGCTGAGATCATGATGATCTATCCACACATGACGTTACAGATAAATAAATATTATAATAATTATGTTCTTCAAGTATGTATACCTATCTATGTAGCTTTTAAAGAATAACACACATATCGATATTATACCATATAATAATCATCATTGCCATAGTACATTTTATGAAAAGCAACAACAACAACAACAACAACAACAAAAAACTAAAAACGCGATAACATATAGAAATTACAAAAACCAGTCTCAAAGTCTGATATGTGTTATATGTATAATTAAGTATCTCTATATAGTATTTACTTGAATTTTTCGCTATTTCATTCAATTCACGAAACATAGTAAACCCCTTCCATTTCATGAACAATATCATCATCATCATCATCATATAATTTACCTGTTTTACCTGTATAACTTTTATTTATAGTTTTTCGTTGTTTTTTTGATATTTTTTTCATCATCATCATCATCATACTCTACTATACTACCACCACTGCAATATGATCATATATCTATATTTATATGCTTACCTTTAACGTTTACCTATGCCATCAACATACCGCTGATCTTTCTCTTTACTGCGCTTTTTCTGTATATTAATATAAAAAGACATACATATACTAAATGTATATACATACATATATTTCTGTCATGCCGTTGTTTGGATACCGCCAAGTAAAATCTATCTATATACCGGTTGATAACGAGCAAATAATTAAACCGGTCGGTGCCTGGTACCGAGATCTCCAAAGTAATATACTTCATATATTATAATTTAGCTATATGTAAAAAAAAAGATAAAACAAGGTATGTATATAATATATGTATGTACACATTTTTATTATTATTGTACCTACATAATCTAGAAATACTTGAATTTTTGTATTAGCTTAGCTTAGAGTAAAAATTATGGATGCGCAACAAAATCAACCTGGTGTGTAAAGATATATGTACAATGTACATATATTTTTTTTCTCTTCTTTTTATATACATATAGATACTATAAAAAGACTATAGATACAAGATACATATATTTATACTAACAAATCGTAATTTTTTAATACAAAACTTTGGTATGTCTTATTTTTTTTTCTATTTTTTCCATATAAAACTTTTTCATCGCTATTTTTCTAGTTGTTTTTGTTTATACTTTACATGGTACCGGAATTTACATTTTTTTTGTTTTTTTTTTTGTTTTTCTCTTTACAAGTTTTTATTTTGTTGTTGTTGTTGGTGTTTTATTTTAATTTAAATTTTGATTATCAACACTATAAAGTTTACAATTCAAATAAAATTCAAGATACTTTTTTTTACATACATATAATAAATACAAAAAAAAAAAGAAGCAATAAATAATGTATTACTACAGAATGAAAGAATAAGAAGCCGGCACGACATGGTACTTACGATGATGTTGATGATGATCATCATCATAGCGAATATAGATACTTAACACATAAATATGACGAAAAATAAAACAGGAAAAAATAAAAAAGAAATTTTTATCAAATATAGTTAGTTACACAAAACATTATTATAAAAAATATTTAATTTAATATTCAATACATAAATTGTTAAATAAGATACAAATGGGCTTTGAGGGTTGCCATCATAAATTATCATATATAATATAAGAGAAAGAGAAAGAAAAAAACAAGCTTTTACATATTTTATAGAAAATATCTATACAAAATCTATTTAAAATGTACAGTAAAATCATTATTAAGAAACATGATATTTTTTATAATGTATCTGATTTACTAGATTAGTTATCCGATACTATACAATCAAAATGTAAAAGTGCGTGGAGTGTCTAGTAGATTACAGGAAAATTGATCAAGATTTTTTAAAAAGATACTTTTTAAAATTGTCGAATGTGGTACGAAAAAAGGTGTTAAGGTGAAAAAAAGAAACCATTTTTAATGGGAGGAAAATTCTATAAGATTTGGATAATTTTTGTTCATTTCGTAGTAAAAATAGCGTGAAACCGTTACCTTTAACACTTGGTCAATCTCAAGACTATACTCAAACTTATTAAAGCAGAACTTAGATTTGTGGCACGACAACAGATTAACTTTTTCATATGAAAAAGCTGGGTAAAGCCAAGTTTGAATTTTGTCATTGGGACTGTGATATAATTTAATTTCAGAGTCTATAATGCTTATAGGCATAGTTTTCGCACCATCAATCTTTAACTCCTCGGAACCCTTCTTCATAGGCCTATACTAAAAAAAGTGAGCTTAAACACCCACAACAGGTCTTTTTAATCACGGTGATTTCTACCTTTTACCAATTAACCTATATATTTCTGGAAACTTCTAGTAAAAAGTACGGATAGTTTCTGTGGTAAAGATCAAAAGTGCAAAATAATTTGTTTAGTACATTTCTTTATGGAACACACTTTATACAAATATTCAATCGAATGAATATGTGATCTACCTTGATCATTCACTTTATTTTATAGTACAATATATTTGAAGGTTAGTCGGTTAATGCACGGTTATACATTACAATAACAAAATGTTATATTCTATTTGAAAATAGAAAAAAATAGAAAAAAAAATTAAAATGGTAAATTGTAGGTGATTTACGATATTCAATCTCGATTTGGAATTTGAACAACAAAACAACATACAACAAGCAAACTGCGGTAATAAAAACAAATAAAATTCCAATCTTTTTTGATCACAAAACACATTCGACATACTTTTTATATGATTAAAATTTTATTACAAAACGCTTAACGTTATTCTAATTTTTTTAATAAATTTAATAAGTTTTTGCTTTGATTTGTTTTGTACTTTTTTTTTTCCACTATATGGTAACAATGCATGTATGTAAGCTGATTTTTATCTTATAGATACATTTTAAGAAAAAACAAATTAATCCGTTTAATCAGAAATACCTATTCAGTACAGTAAATTGTGAGGAAGAGCTTAATATATTTTGAATTGAATGATGTTCATTTGATGTGTGTAATGACAATTAACATGATATTTTGACATTTTTTTTTTTTTTGTTCGAATAATACAATAATAATAATTAGAAAGCACAAAACCGTTCATCGTATACACAGTTAATAAATGATATTAAAAGGATTAGAAAATACAAAAAAAAATCTTTTTTTTTTTTTCTAATTTTATTTCATACTGTAAAATCCGTAAAACTTGGCAAGACATGAAAAAAAAAAATATAAATAATAACATCAGTGACTTGTCATTTTACACATTAAATAAATTTTTAATCAACACACAAGGGAATGAAAAAGAAAAAGAAAAAAAAAGAAAGAAAAACAAGGAGAAAATTACTGTGAAGGGTAAAGTTGAAATACAAAATTTTGTTGAATGTTTTTTTTTTTATTCAAGTATTTTTTTAATTTTTATTTTATAAAGACGATTAAAGTGAATCTTCACGATTGTCATGATCATCATTATAATCAACAATTACCGTATAAATATTCGTGATTACTCTACCTTAACAAATTTTATTTACAATTGTTAGCATTCAAAAAAACACCACAAAAAAAACAAAAATAAAAGAGAAAAAAAAAATTTGAAAGTTAAAAATAATGAATTTTTGTATTAACAATTTTATGATTACAAAATAATGTTCGTTTGGTTCTTTTTTACTTGTACTTATTTTGTAAATTCATTAGAAAGATGTTACAAAGTATCTATAGTAGGTTTTTGATACTTAACTACCGACAAAAAAACATGAGAAAAACAATTTTCAACTTCAATAATTGCAATTATTCTAAATTTATAAATATTTTTTTCAATGAAGATACTTTCATTTCTAATTAATAGTAAAGGTCGTGAATTATATGACATATACAAGAAATACATGTATGTATCTATAACTAAAAATGTAAAAGTAATGCTGAAAATGATTCTTCGAATATGTGCCCCATTTTTTTATTTTTTTGTTTTTTGTTTTGTTTTGGGAATAAAGTTCACATACATATTTCAATTATATGAATTACCCCCCAACATCTAAAGATTATTATTGTTGATAGAAACGTGTTAAAGAGGTCGATATACTCGAAAACAATAATAGTATCTGTACATACTAGAAATTTTTACAAACAATATTCAAATTCAAGTAACCTTGTTTTGAGTTATGTGATGGATGTTGATAAATAAGCATAAGCATCATTATTATTACAATTCGTCATTTTGTTATATTGAGACTTCCTGATTGTGTTACATGTTGACAATAGCAATTATTTATTAAGTAAATAACAAAATAAGGTCCGTATAAGCGATTTGAATAACGATGAGTTTTTTTTTAGATATTCTTTAGTATTTTTACATTAAGAAAATATAAAAAAAACGAATTGTTTGAATTTAACACAGAAATTGAATCTTCGTTATTAAGTCCATAAATAAATAAAATCTAAAAAAAACAAAAATCATGATGATATTCTGAATTTTTCGAATTTATTAAATATATTTTATGAAATCTGTAACAGTTTCCTGTTGAGTATTTGGACAGGTTTCTTGATGAAGTGATTAACATATATTCAAACGCCACTGTAAGTCTATGTATGATCTGATTTAAAGCTAGAGCATCTTATAAACTCAAACTTATAAAGTCACTTTTCTAACATCAGCCATACCAGCTGTACTTATTGAGAAAATGATGCAATAATAATTTTACATGGCACAAATTGGTACCAAACCAAGAACATTAAGATACTTCCATGGTCCAATTTGCAAATACTATATCCTACCGCCGCCGCCCAAAGTATAAACTACGAAGAAATCTAGTTTTTTAAGTTTGTAATTAATTAAAATTAAAATTATTTCTTTCTCTCTTTTTTTGTTTTTGTACTGGAGATTGTGACAAGCAGTTGAATCGTACAACGTTTGTCTTTAGACCGGAAAAGACTATTTAAATACAAGAAAAAAAAATGAAAAATCTTAGTAAAAAAGTGCATAATTTATTTTTTATTAATTTAAAATTCGTTTCAGTAAAGTATCTCATAGTTTATTTACTTATTCATTGAACATTCAACGTCGTCAACCATGCGTGTTTCCATCCATGGTCAAAATTTTGATTTCATTTCATTTATTCTCAGTTCAAGTAAAAAATTCTTTTGCTACCCACACTTAATTAATTTTTTATTTCTTAATTAAACTGTAAATCATCTGAATACAAAAATAAGAAATAAACAATCTACTCGATAATGAGCTACATAGTATACATTTCGTCTAGACTTTTCGTTAAAGAATAATCGAATTGCATGTGTTCGAATGACGAACGTATATTATTATATTCGAAAATAAGTGAAAAAAAAAGTGCATTTGGCGATAGATACGGATAATTATTATGTTAAAATAATCTGTACAAATAGATAGCGTGTGAAATTGATATTTCGATTAAAATAAATATTTTTTTTTTAAAAAAAAAAGCGTTTTATTGTAGTACAACGCCTTCAATTAAAGTTTCAAATTAATGTTGAGGAAAAACAGAAAAAAAATTACTTGAATTTGAAATTAATTAAAGTAAAAATGTTTTCAATATCAATGATTTTTTTCTTGTTTTTTTTTTTTGAATTAATTTAATTCTCTTTCATTTCATTACCAATTTTATGTTTTGTGTTGTACAATTTACGTATATACAGGTAAGAAATCTTATACGTGTATAAATTAACGGTCTACTAGTAGTCCATTTAATTTGGCATGCAAACAGCTGCTTCAACTAAATTATAAAAATTCTTTCTCTTTTTTTTTCTTTCTTTCTTGAATTGAAGTATACATTTACAAAGTAGAAAAAAAAAATAATGATGAAAAACGAAAAAGAAAAAATTAAGATACATTAACTATAAAACTATTCACGAATACATACAACAATAATAATAATAATAATGATATATAGTGCAATCGCATACCTGTGCTTAATTTTTATCAGTTATTTGTCACAGTTCAAGGTAATTGTCAAAATAAAATAGTTTTTTAGATACTATTTTTGGAAAGTATCTTTCTATTTGAAATTATAAATTGCTGAGGAAAATTATATATTTTCATTTTTATTTTCACAAAAATTATATATATGTAGTTTAATAAAATATACCTGGATGAGAGACACATACATACATAATATGTACATAATTACCTACATTTTGTTTTATTTATGATGATGACACGTTTTAATGATGATGTCTATTTGATAATGAAAAAAAATAATAATAATAATCATTAAATATACAATCAAATGTTCATTTATGAAACTATGTATGTATGTACTTGAATAACAGACTAATTTTCAAATATTAAATGCGGTTTATATTGTTTTACGAGTATTTTTTTTTTTAATTAACGTAATTTTACTAATTCTATATATTTTTTTTGTTGTGTGTGTGATGATTTTGCATTTATTATAATGGTTGACATTTGATTAACATTCAATTCAAATATAATTATCAAATAATTCATATTATATACAAAAATTCCAATTTATATCTACACGTACATATAAAATTAGATACATGCATGCATGTGACAGTGTAACAAAATAATATAATCACAGTTGCAACACATTTCTGTTTACTTTTTTTTTTTATTATTATTAGAAAGATTTTTATTGGAAAAATATGGAAAAATAAAAAATAAAAAAACAAATCTATGTCATGATCATGGTTATTCTCTCATTTTCTATTTATTTATTTATTTATTTATTTATTTATTTATTTATTCGTGTATATCGACAACGATGACATGAAAAAGATAGATAATCTCTATTTGGTTTATTTAAATAAAAATCAAATAAAATTTCAAATTATAAACACCATTATTTTTATGTATGTAGGTTTTTATAAAATATTTTGATCTACATACATAATATGTAAATAAATAGGTACATATGTGTATGTATAGTATCTCTTTCTCATTTATGGCATGTTGCTCTTAATTTGAATAGATAAAATCTTTTTAAATTTCCATTTTTTATTACCTAATTTATTTTTCATTCAATAACAGTTCCAGATGCATTCAACTCTTTTTTTCTTTCTATACATATACATATTAAAATATATATAGTAAATCATGTTTTTATCAATGCGCGATAGCATTACTACAACGGAACACATATTTTTGAAAAACAATTTTAATAAAAAAAAACACACAAAAATCATTTTTTTTTTATTGCATTCAAAAGTTAATTGAAATTTTTTCATTTTATATTATTTTTTATATGCATACAAGAAAAACAGGTGATATTCGATATACGAGTATATGTACAAAAAAAATGTATTTTTGTCTTTTGTTTATTATCTTTTTTTCAAAAAAAGAACATAAAAAATAGTAGTAAACATTAATAAAAAAAAAAAAGCTATAGCATACCAAAAAGTCAACATCATCAAAATGAAATCTTTTGTGCTGACTGACCGGAAACTTTTATTTAACTATATCCAGCAGTTGAATTATTGGACCTCTAACTAAAAAAAAAAAAATAAAAAAGAAAAAAACAGAATAAAAACAAAACATAAAAAAAAAGTAATAATAAAAAGTAAAATAAAACATAGAAAGAAAAAAATTACAAGCAAAATAACATAAAAATCACAATCAAAATCAAAATACAACAACAAAAACAACAAAACATAACATAGCCAGATAAAAAGTGGTTCTCTCTATTGTTTTTCTTGCAATATGCTTGAACGAATCTTATAAAGTATCTATTATCACGCAGTCAGGGAAACATTTTTGTGAAAATAGAAGAAAAAAAGGGAAAGGAAAGCTAAGTATATATGAAGGAAAATCTAAAAGTAAAACGAACAAACTTTTGTTTCCTTCATAATAACCAAAAATACACAAAGCACAAAAAAAAAACGAAAGAAGAAAAACCAACCAACAAAAACATTCAGTCAATCAGTTAAGTCAAGTATTTTGAAAAATGGCCAATGAATGGACCACAAAATGTTAAAATTACTGGGTTTTTGTTGTTGTTGTTGTTGTTGTTAATTCTTGTAGTTACTTTTGTAACTTTTTATTTCAGATGATGAAAGCTTCTCGTCAATACAAAGGCATCTTTTGTTTTGTTGTTTTTTTCTTTTATTTATTTTTGTAGGTATAATACTTCTGTAATTTTTTGTTTACATTCTGTTTCCATTACCATCGATAGTTTTTATTCACTCTGTTTTCATATACGTGTTTTTTTTTATTCATTTTTAAGATAGTGGGTGGAAAGTGGGTGAAAGTTATCGATATTAAACGATATACTTTTTTGTTGTTGTTGTTGTTGTTGAAAGCTATACTTGTTTACTTTGATGAATGTTATGAAACAAGAAAAGAGAAAAAAAAAATGTGAAAAAAGGGAAAAAGAAGATAAAATGCATGTCATGGTGTAATCAACACAATTCGTTAGCTTTTTTTTTTCTTCTTTCCTTTTAGTTTTTTTCCTATTATTTTCCTGTTTTCCTTTTATATTGAATTGATTGCATATACAGTTCTTCAATGTAAGGTAATAAATCAAAATGAAACTTTGTTCATCACAGCAGAAACAGCATCAGAAGAAGCACCCATGTAATAGTATAATATGTAGTCAGAAGGTATGTCACAAGTCATATTCTTATACAGAAAAATGTTTAAAATCTGATCCCACCCTAACTTCAATGGAATGTTATTGAAAAACAAAAAAACAAATCACAGTGGGTTATAAAAAGAAGAAGAAGAAGAAAAAAAACACATTAAGCTTACGTTTGTCTGAATTGTTTGCATCAGCACTGAAAAACTAAAATTAAATACAAATCAATTTTCTTTATCGAGGCAAAAAAATACAAAAAGAATAACAATAAGAAAATAAAAGAAAGAATGAAAGAAAAAAAACACAATATATATTATTAATGAGATTATCAGAAAGTACTTTCACTGTTCTACTGGGTCAAGCCCTTTTTTTTCCTTGTACACAAATTATTGTTATTATTTCTTCTTTTTCTTCTTTTTGTTTTTTTCTTTTTCTTCTTGTTTTTCACTATTTTTTTTTTTAATGTGTTTTTATGTGACTTTTTTAAGTTTAAATTAAAGGGCTTTTCTTTAACAATCTTTTATTTTATTATATATTTTTTTTATATCTTTTTTTTCTTCTTTCTTTTGGAGAAATTTCATTTTGTTTGTTTAAGTTTGCTTATTGTTTTTGTTCTTTTTTTTTAGAAAATAAAATTTAGGCCAAGAATTGGGTGGAAAATGATTACATTGAACAATAAACGTACATTCAACTTTTTTAAGTGTTGTTTTTCTTTTCTTCTAAAAAATACAAAGAAAAAAGGGTATAGAACAAAAAGAAAAAGAAAAACTTTAAAATATAAAAGTAAAGAAGAACAAGAAAAGTAGGTAAAACAAATACAAAGTTGTTTTTTTTTTATTTATTTTTTTTATGTAATGTATTCTAAACTAAAATGATTTACTTTTTATAAGAAGATTTAAAAACTGATTGGCATTAACAAAATGCATGTCATCATTTATTACACACGATTATCATTATAGTTCGAGGTTTTTTTTTTTTTATAGTTTCAACAATCATCATAATTATTCATTAAATTTTTTCTTTCTATTATGTATTACTTTTTTTCATTGAAAAATTTAATAACTCTTTTTTTTTATGTATTTCTAAGCACAAATACATTCAAAAAATCGATCATGATGATAATGTCAATTTATCATAAACTTTTATTTCATGTAAAAAAAAAAATACGTAAATAAAAAAAGCACATCATCAGAATGAATGTAATAATTTTGGTATTTAAATTTTTTATTCTCTTCCAGTTAATAGCTAACAATAAAAAAAAAATGCACAGTTTTATGCATCTATAATGCAATTCATGTATCTGATTAAAATAAAAATGATAATAATAAGGAAAAAATATACGAGGGAAAAAATAAAATAATGATAATAATTTTTATATTTGACCTCCCACATGTATAAAATATCTTCCCATTTTGTGTTTTTTTTTTCTTCTTCTATTTTTTCCTTTTTCATTTTGAATAATATATTTGTATTATTTATTTTCTTTATAAAATATCATACGGCGGATACTTAAGACATTCAACAATTGAATTTATTAAAATTGAAAAAAATAAACCAGGAAAACATGTGATAAACTGTAATTTATTTTTTATATCAATAAATCAAATTCATAAAAAAAAAACAGATTATAGAAAAAAAGAAAAGAAAAAAACAGTTTTATGTGTCTGTGTGTGTGTGTGTTGTGTGTGTTTTGAAAATAAAATAAAAAATACAATAAAACATTTGAACTTTCAATTGAAATTCAAAAATAATATTTTTTTTGTTTTCTTTTCCGGTAAAAAATTTAAAAAAAAAAGAAAAGAAAAGAAAAATAAAACACACACACACACAATTACTTCAAGGTAATCTACTTCATTAGTAATAGAGAAAAAAAAATTTTACTTTTCTTCATTTTATGTCATTTTTTCTTAGATTTTAATTATTGTGTTTTTTATGCATTTTCATGACATTTTTAATTCCAATTAAAATAAGAAAATATGTAATATTCTATGAAAATGTTTTGTTGTTTTATTTATTTTTATTAAAATTCTCGATTTTTCTACAATATTAAATAAATTTTCCAGACTTCATATTTATTTTTTTAAGGAAATCTTCTTTTATTAAAAAATCATAAAACTATAATTTTTGTTATTTCTTTTGAAATTTTGAGTTTACTATATACTTAAATTCTTTCGTAGGATTTTTTTTAATATTTTGGGTGAATAACTTTAAAAATAAGCTGTATGAGATGCAACCCTTGTGGGACTCATTAGAATCCTCCCACTTTAAGTAGACAATAGAAACACATACTTACATATGTTAAATATACTTCGATTGCTGTACTGACGTTAATCAAGCGATCGCCATAGTACTTTTCAGATATTTTCTTGAATGAAAGAACAAATTTTTCCTAAAACGTAGATTGCACAAGAACGTATTAATTAAGTTCTCATAGTGTTCGATTTCAATTCATTGTTGTAAATAACTCAAAAACTACTAAAAAACTTGAGTTTCAAATGCTTTGAACGGATCGATCTGTGTATAAACAAACTCACCGTTTTAGGGTAATCATTGGACAAAAAGAAAGCTTACACACAACATTTTCAAAATTTAATGCTTGTATCTACATATTTTTCTCGATAATTCTTTAATTACTTATAATCCATTGGTAAAGTACGTACTTGCACATACAAAATATAATCTCCTGAGAACTAATTCCTAATACACCTTCAATACATTTGTGTGTTGTTGTTTTTGTGGGTGGGAGGATGCGGATGAGGCATCCACGACTCACTCAAACAGGAGAGTCCATTGTACTCAGCACTTCATCTCTAGTAAAATCTTCTCGTTTTCCTAATAAACGAGAGGATTTTGTCTAAGGGTTGAGAACAGATGTCTTCTATTCTCATTACATCAGAGTTCCATGTACGTAACCTTTTCCTAGAGAAGGCTGGGTAACAGCAGTGATGGTGCTCTCATCCAGGCGCCTCATCCAGGCAAGTCTCACACGTTGGATCCCTGACCACTTTCATGAACGCCAGATGGTGGTTACATGTGTTATGTCCTCTGATGAGCCCAACGAGAGTCCGACAGCCCTTCCTACTAAGGTTTTCACAACCTTTACTCATCATTTAACTTGAAAATAATTTTCAAATTACTCTAAAAATGTTTATTTTCTAAAGGACTACGTACTCGTATATTCAATTTATTTTCGAATAATTTTATTCTAAATTAAACAATTTGCCATTATAATGATGACTTGAAGGATACATATATTTTCATATCCTTACGTCATCTTATTTTCAAAAAAAAACAAACAACTGCAGAAGATTTCTTAGAATTTTCTTAATATATTTTTTTTATTATGACATAAAAGCTTTCAAGTTTATTCTAGCTCATGTTATCTTATTAAAAATTAAATAACTTATCATCCAGAAAATTTCTTAGAATTTATCTTATAATCCTTCCTACAATTTGTTAGTGATATTTAAAAATCCTATATGGTCGATATCCTTATTTTTTTTTTATTCTCGGATAAGAAACTGACATGATGAGAAAAATAAAAATGATAACATCCTCAAATGTCATACTTATTGCATACATGTACGAGTATATATACACATTTTTCCTCTTTACAGTTTGAATATAGAAACAAATAACAATTTCATCGTCCGATATTGAATTTGAAAATGAGAATAATGAAAAAACTACAAAAATGCATATTTTATTTTCTATTTCATAGGAAGATTGTGTTCTATCTTATGCAAAAATAATACGTTAGATAGAATTCTCATTTTTGTACTACATTTGTTATGAAACCAATATACAATAAGGATAATTTGCCAAGAAAATTTCATTCTTTATTTTATCATTTTTATTTTATTTTATTTTTTTTTTTTGTATCCTTAAGCATTTTCATTATGATTTGAAATAGACGAATAAATTTGTATTTTTTTCTTTTCTTTTAAATTTCAACAATACTTTCTTTGGATTTGCATAAACGATTATGATTTGTTGTACTATACATATAACAAAAGGATAAGAAAAAGGATATTCATGAGAAAAAGATATTTCATTTTTTTATTCGTAGGGATTTCTATAGACAGAAATATAAATACGTTTTTAATTTATTATAATATTTCTTCATTTTTTTTTTCAACTGAAAAAATAAAAAGAGAAAATTATGAAATTAATCTAGGATATAAAAAATGAAAGAAATGAAAAAAGTATATAAGTATTTCTTTCATCTTTAAACGTAAAAAGGACTTCTTTGTAATTTACGTAATTTTCAATTAATTAGCGTTTATTTTCTTTCAAAATTAAAACCTTTCACTAATTGCATACTAATTCGATTTTTTAAAGCACAAAATCAAAAAGAAACTCCAAAGATAAAATTTTTTTTCCAACGCATCCTTCCTCTAAGAAAAAAAAAAAAAAAAAAGACGAATATGTAAAATACTTTTGTTTTTAAAGAAAAAATTCAACTACTGTTTTTTTTCTTTTTTTTTTTGTGCTTTAATCAGCAACAATAAATAAAAATAGAAATCGATCAAAATTAGCTATAAAGTTATCTATTTTATATTATTAGTACATACATACATATGTATACATATATCTCAGCATCATCATGTATTCATAGATGAATGAACAATAAAATCCTTTTATCTATTCTTTATTTAAATATACATACATAATCGTAAATGTACGTCTACTAACATACATACATTTTTTTTTTCATTTTTTGACTTGCTCAACTCTTTATAATCTGAAAGGAATTTATAAAGAAGAAGATAAATGCTTTTTTCCAAAAAAAAAGGAAAAAAACAAATTTATTTCCATACCACTGCACCACAATTCTTTGACACATTTTTATGAATGAATAAAATTGGTGTACGTTGAAAATTTCAAAGTTCTTCTTTCACTTTTGTTGTACTAAGTTTTTTTTTTTTTTGGCTTTTCATTCATTGTTTTCTTTTCTATTTATATATTTTTTTCTTCTGCTTTTATCATCATAATTTCCTTTTTATTTTTTCTCATAAAGTTTTTCCACTTTTTGTTTTTTTATTCATTATTTTGTAAATTTACAGGATATTCTTCAACTTTAAATACGAAACAAAAAGAACAAAATAAAAAACTAGAATATTTTATGATAACGATACAATTTCTATAAATTTTTCGCTATTATACCGTAAGGATCACAATTTTTTTTCTTCCTTTCTTGTATCATTATATTGTTGAAAACTCAATCAAAAGGATAGCGCGATAAAATAAAATAAACGGAAGAATAATAAGAAACGTTTTTCTTTGTGTGTATGTGTACATTATTTCTTACATTTTTCTTTTCATTTTATTCTTATATTATTGTAGACATCATAAACATCCTAGAAGAAAAAAAAAAATGAATAAAACAAAACAACAACAACATAAAAATAAAATGAACAAAAACCCCATCATCATGTAAAATATCATTTGAATTGCTCCTAGAAATTGATACAAAAACAATTTTCATTACATATAGCACGTCATCATAAAGTTGTAAATTACTCCTATACTGTTATATTATTACATATAAAACTACTTTCCGTAAGGTAAAAGAAAAAACCATCTTTTCTTTTTGCATTTCTCAAAGATGTAAGTTTACTCTAATATAAATAAAGAAAAAGGATATATATTTTTCTTGTGAAAATTGGAAAAAAAAAGAAGAAAACTTTGATATTGTACCTTAGAGAAATATTATTTTAGTCTGTCTGTTTTATATTAAAGAATTTTTCTACTATTTTTGTTTTATTTTCTTATATATTTTCTTTTGGCCTTCTTACGTATGTTTTCTTATATTTTTTTCCTATTTCCAATTGGAAATAAGAACTCATTCAATTTTGACTTTACTATTCCGCAATACTGACTTTTCTTTAAATATATATACTTTTTTATTATTATTATTACTGTTGTTGTTGTTTTCTTCCTTTTTTAGTGTTTCTTTTAATAAAGTTTTTCATCATCATCATCATCGTTTACCGTTTTCTTTTATACTTAAGTTATTTTCTTAGCTTTTTCTTTTATTCGTTTTTTTTTTATTTGCTACTCTTTTTTTTCGTCTTGACATTCAAAATGAAATGTAACTGACAGTATAATTTAAGGATACACACAAAAAAAAAACAAAAAAGGAATCAAATACAATTTTAATAGGGTTTGCGTAAACAATCAGTAACTTTCATAATTCGTTCTGAGATTTTATTTTTTTTTTTTTTTAAATTTTTAAATACTTCTGTCCTTTTGTTTCCTTTGTTGTATTAAAGGTGTTAACTAGATTTTTACTTTGTTGTTTGTTCTGTTTTGTATGAACAGGAAAAAAAGAATGTCTGTTTAAATTTGAAAAAAAAGAGATATAATTCATAAAAAAATATAAAAAAATTAATTAAAAAGTAATTAATTTTGGTTAATAAAATATTTGAAAAAAGGATTAGCATTTTTCAGTTGATTTTAATTTAATTATTTCAATTTAAATTAATTTGAATGAGATTTACAATCAAATAAATAATTATTTATTATGTCTATTATAATAGACATGTCGAAATAGAACCTTCTGGGCATTCCAAAAAAAAAAAATACAAATACATAATTTAATGTTTCGAAAAAAAAAAAGGATATACAATAGACAATTAATGTGAATGTCAAATTCAATGATAGCTTTTCTATCTATTTATCTACTGTCTGAAGAAGAATAATTAAAATAATAAAATACTTATTCAATTAATAATTCTCAAAAATAATGTCAATCAATATATTTTTCTTTTTGATTTATGAAACGTACATAAGTGCAATAATACAAAAATAATTCTTAATGTAGACGCAGGTGAACACATTTTCATTATTATTATTATCCTTTTAATACATGAACATAAAATTTATTATCTTATTATAATCTTGTCACAATATACTATATACAATTTATTTTTGATAAATTAAATTAATTTTATGTTCAAAGTTAAACCGAAAACATAAATATTTTTACAATTAAAAGTAACATGTATAATATTTAATTTTATTTTGTTCACAAAAAGATCAAATAAAACTAAATTACACTAATTAAGCAAAAACAAAAAAAAAGGACGAGATGACTAGAAGAAATAAACTTTGTAGAAAACTTAATATAGAATGCATATAATATACTTACAATATCCTTGTGTATGTGCAAAAAATACAAAAACAAAATAATAATGATAATATAACCACATATGTATGTATATGCTGTCTAATGTAACAGAATTATATATTAAGTTCATTATTGTATGTGTTTTTCTGTAATTACAAAAAAAATATGTCGTTTTCCATTAAAACAGGATTAATATGTGAATTAATTATTAGGTGTAGTGTATGTATATGTTAACGTGATATGATTTGTTATCAGACTATGAATTATAGGTATATATTATATTTTTTACATTTATATACCTAGAATATACGAGAAGCAGGAGATAAATAAGGATATAGAATCATATAGAACAGAAACAAACAAAAAATATCTTCTGAAGAGGAAAAAAATTATAATTTCCATAAAAAAAAAAAAAACTACAAAGAAAAAATATCTATTATGTGAATGTCCTTCAGAAAAATTTCCAAAAGGAAAAGTTCTATTATTATTAAGAATACTTAGAAGAAGAAAAATTATAGATACTAAAAAAAAATTAATTAATTTTCATTTTCTAAATAATTTTAATGAGTATTCATAAATTATAATTGAGTAGCTATACGATATTATTATTATTTGTTTTCTTTTCTACTTTAAGGACGACCTTTTAATGCTTTTGTTCTTCTTTCTAATTTTTTTTTTCTTTTTTTTTTGTTCTTGTTGAACTTATGCAAATTTGTCAAAATGTTGATTCATTCTATAGAACAGCTAAAAAAAAAAGTAATTTTTCACCGAATTATTATAATTTTTTTTATAAAAGATAAATTTTGATATTTAAATTGCACAGACAAAAAAGGATAAGTGACCAAAGAAAGGACGAAAGAAAAGATTTCTTTACGGATATTATAAAATATAATAATACTACAAACAAAAAGAAAAAAAACATGTTGAATAGAGAGAAGAAAAGTTTTGTTGTTGAAGAGAGGAAATGAACGAAAGGAAAATTAATGTGTTGAGGAAATATTTTTGTATTTTTTTCTCTTTTGTTTTACGGAGGATGATTTTCATTATTTACAAAATGGATTTTAAAAAAAAAAGGTATTTTGTAAAGTATCCTTGATTTATGAATATTTTTTTTCTTTGTGTTTGTATTTTAATTTTTTTTTGTTTCTCGTAGAAAAATTTAGTGAGATTTTTCTTTTGTCTTTATCTCTGATTTTTTCGTATATTTTCTAGTCAGAAATAAAATGAATCAAAGTTTTTACCTTTTCTTCTTCACATTTTTCTTGTTAACTTTAATTTTTTTTTCTTCATTTTTTGGTTTTCTGATGATTTGATTGCATGGTCAATGGTCATGTAGTATATTTTTTTTCTTTTGTTTTTAATGGGATGTTTTACAATTTTTAATAAATCAATTTAAAATTTACTTATTTCATTTTTTGTTGTTGTTGCTTGATAAATTTTTTGATAATGAATGAACACATTTATTTGATGAAATCATGTGTGAAAATATAACTGTGGTAAAATTTATAAAAAAAAAGTAAAAAAAAAAACGATGAAGAAAACTTTTGACTTCTTATTTTCATAAATTAGGCAGACCTGTGTTGACCTTAAAAATAAATTTATGAGCTTCCTTCTATACCTAATGGCGCATATTCTAGTAAATTTCTGCAAATTTTCCACGAAATCTCTTTATTTCGACATTAACGTTGACTTGAATGACGGTTTACACCTGACCTAAAAAAATAAAATAATCTGATTCTGTAAAAATGAAATCTTGATCAAAATCTTTAAAAACCAAATTATTTTGGAAGAAAAAAAAATTGTGTTTTTGTCATTTTTGACTGATTAAAAATTAAAATTCTTTAAATTCAGAGAAAAAAAAATTAAAGAAATTAAGCCTATGCCTTCTTTTATCATTATGGGTCACGACTTACGGATATTTCTTCACTGCTCTTTTCAATACACAACGCTGACACATGATAAAGGGAAAAGAATGCGGGGGTTTTGGAAGAAGAAGAACATTTGAACTTCTGAAGAGATGAAAAACACGGAACTGGAAGAGAAATTCACAATTTGACAGTTCTATTCTTAAAGATTTGAGTGATTGATCATATTTCAAAATACGTTTTGGAAGGTGAGTGCAGATGCAGACAGAAAAAAAATGTATAGGTATTTTCATAGAATACATACATATTTTGAAGGCATGGCCATGGTGAAAGAAAAAAAAAAGAAAGAATTTTTTGCCCCCTTTTGACATTTTACCTTTTTCTAAATATAAAAATCAAAACATTTTAAAATATATTCACGATTTTTTCTTGTTTATGTCTCATGTTCAATTTAATTTAATAAGCTTTATGATATTTAAGTACCTTAACAAAACATCATGAAAATAAAATCAATCTCATGCACTATAACTGTATTCATTCATTCATTTTGTATCTGATGTCGTATATTTCTCGAAGTCAAATACATTATAGCTGTGCTGTACTGCAATAAAAATGTTGATTATATTATAAGATGACGAGCATTTATTATTAAATAAGCCATTGTTCACAAAAGAGAAAATGTCATTTAATCGGTCATACACAAAATAAAAAGAAAATATTGAGAGAAAAAAAATTACAGAACAATGTTGACTGACCGACCAAAACAATTATTACAGATTTATTTACTGTGTGTAAGAAGTAAGAACTCAAAAAAAAAAACAACATAATTTTTATGTTCTCATCATATCGTAAATTATTTTGTAAATTTAACGAATGATAAATAAATAAATAAAACTTGTATTTACGTTACATATGTTTTGTTTATTTATTTATTTATTTTTTACATTTTATTTTTTCTCAGTGACGATGGCTATATGATGATAACTTAATTAAAAGATTCAAAAGAAGGGTAACACATTGAAAAATACCGCTACCATATAGGAGAAATAATAACAATTTAAAATGCATTTACTTGAAGGGTTCTTACATACAGCTACCAAATAACATCTAATTTATTAATAATAAAAATCTTACATTGCACTTCTTTTTGATTTGAAATATGGGGAGAAATACTTGTACACAAACAAAAAACAAAAAAAAGTATTGCATTGTTTACAAATAATGTACTTCGAAAGAATACAAAATATGTACATACTATATATACATAGGTTCAGCATATGTATAAATGGGGTTACAAAAAGAAATAATAAAAAAAAAAAAAATTCGCGACCTAATTGCAATTTATTTATTTTGATTTTTATGTCTTAATTAGCATAAACAGACGAAAGAAAGAAAAAAAAATTACAATAATTACACGTATGTAATTTTTAAGTGACCTATTAGTATCTTTTTTTTTTTGTTTTTTTTCTTCGTACTTTCTGTGTATGTTTTCTGTATTCGTTTGTTGTTGTTTTTTTTTTCTTCACATATTTATTCGTTAACTTTTTTTCATTTAAATTATAAAAATGCACTGCATAACACATATACGGGCGGAAATTTGGTTCTACTTTTAATTCCAATGAATTTCTACACACATGTTTTTTTTTTGTGTATGTATGTAGGTTAGAGTGTCCCTTATTTTAAAAATTTTCAAATTTTCAGGGTCCTACCCCCTAATTTTTTTCATTGTTCAATTTAAAGTAGAAATACCAAAAAAACAGGTAAATTAATTATCATTTACCCGTGCCGATTTCAATGTGAACTTTTTTTTTTTTTTTTTAAAATGACGTTTTTGTGCACTGTACCCTCTACCTTTCGCCCTAGTTAACGATTTTTTTTCATTCGTTTCGTTTGTGTGGAAGAAAACCTTTCAAGGAATATACTGTCCAAATTTCAACTTCCTACTACTCCGGGAACATATTTTTTAAGGCACGAAATGGTCTTCAAAAATTTTTCAATATATATGGGAGGTAGTAAAATTAAACATTATGTTAGTATGTTAGCACGTTTTCTTCAAAAATCAGATTTCAAATTTGAATATCTCTGGACCTCGTGATCCGAAAATCTTGAAATTTCTGCAGGGCATTCTTCTTGTCATTTCCTATAAATTTTTCTTTTGAACAAAAAAGATCCCTGCAACAGGCAGCGAGCTACAAGGCACCAAAGAACAAAACTCCTTCCATATATGTTAAGGAAATTTTTATAGACCTTTTCGTGCCCTTGAAAAAATATGTTCCCAGAGCAGTAGGAAGTTGAGTTGTGGCCAGGATATTTCTTGAAGGGTTCTCTTATAAACAAAGTTTGAACGAAAAAAATTTGTTAACTAGGGCAAAAGTTATAGGGTAAAAAGCACAAAATCGTCATTTTAAAAAAAAAAAAAAAAGTTCACATTGAAATCGGCACGGGTAAATGATAATTAATTTACCTGTTTTTTTGGTATTTCTACTTTAAATTGAACAATGAAAAAAATTAGGGGGTAGGACCCTGAAAATTTGAAAATTTTTAAAATAAGGGACACTCTAATGTAGGTATATATGTAAATCAAAAATTTTGTATGTGTTGTGTGTAATCAAAATCAATAAAGACAATACGATGACAATCGAAAAAAATAAGGAAGATAAAATAATGGGTAAATCGAAATTAATAATTGATGTTTACAACTGTAAGAAACAAAACAACAAAAAACTTAAATTAGAAAAATAACAAGAAAATAATAATGACAGAAAAATGTCGGACAGAAAAAGTATCTTTTTTACTTTTTTTGATAACTTTCTAAGAAACTTTCAAAAAACCAAAATTTCTTTTTGATAAATTGCTACAAATTGAGATTTATAATTTTTAAGTTTTTATTTTTATTATTATTATTTTTTTTTTTAAAAAAAATTTCAAAATTTCTTGTTTTTTTTTTTGTTTTTAAATTAAAAACTTACAAATAAAATCATAAACAATAGAAAAAGATTTATTTTTTTTTCTGTATATAGGTATAATTTTTTTATTTGTTAGAAAGTTATGAGAAATTTTCTCTACACAATTGATAATGTGTATTTTATTTCTTTTTTTTTTTTTTTTGATTAAAAACAAAAAAACAAAAAAAAAATGATTTTTCATGTAGAAAAAAAATTTAATGACATATTTTCAGTTGAAAAAAAAAAAAATATCAAATATCATGCTTTCAACAATAATTAAATTGTACTTTATTAAAATACAGTATATAATTATTTTTTTCCTTTTATTTATTAATTTTTTTTTTTATTTTGTTAAATAATGCAATTTAATTTTTAATTTACATAAATTGATGGAAATTTATACTTTTATTGAAATTGATAATTACAATAGTCATTTAAATACAAAGTATGTATGTGATCATCATCATCGATATATGAAATTTAAATTAATTGTTTATGCACTATAATTTACATATACGAGAGAAAAAAAAATAATTTAATTGAAGGATGATAATTTAATCTAATATGAATAAACTTTACAGGGAGTTTAAAAATATTCATAAACCATGAGCAATGTAGTGGGTGTAGAGAAATTTTTGATTTTAATTACTTGATTGTTCCTTGTCAAGTGATCTGAAAGAAAACCAAATCAAAGCATTTCAACCAAATAGTTCACGTTGATGAATTTTTGTGATACAAGTTCTTTAAAACTTGATAATAAAATTACTTGATGAAAAATTAAACTTTTGCGTTAAATTCACGTTAGAAAAGATTTCAAAGCTTCTGTCAGAAATTATTTAAAAGAAAAACAAGACTTTTGATCATTGCAGTGCAAAAAAAACCAAAATATTTAAAATCAACAGGAACTTTAATTATTATTATTTTATTAAAGACTTCCTAAAAGAATATTTTTGTCTTGTTTTTAAAACATCTTTATTTCAAAAAAATAAGTAATAATTTGTCTACAATCAAGTTTAAAATTTTATCATTGTCATACACAAATAAAACGTCTAGAGGTTATGATAAAGTTTTTTTTTTTTATCTCCAGTTTACAAAACAATAAAAAATTAAAAATAATTTTAATAAAGATTCAAGAAAAATATTTGAATAACAATGACAGAATAAAAATTGAAAAAAAAAAGCCCAAAAAAACAAGAAAATTGTACACAGTACAAACAAACGTCAAAACAAGTACAACAGTAAATTAAAATTAAATACAAAAAAAATATATACATTGTATATCTTTTTATTGTACCTTAAAATATGAAAAGATACTTACATGTAGCTAATCTGATAATAAAATTCGTGTATTTTACTTTGTTGCCAAAAAAAAAAAAAAAAAAAAGAAGAATTGAATTAAAATTAAAATTAATGTCATTGTTCAAGTTTAATGCTCTCTCTCTCTCTCTATTGAATTCTAAAAAAAAATTATTAATACTTTTTTTTTTTGTAATTTCGATTATAATCACTAACAAGCATAAAATCGAAGAAATCACCTTCAATATAAGTTTTTTCTTTTTGCTTCCTGATTTTTTATTCGATTGAATTAAAATTGAAAAAAAAAATTCTTAAAATGGAGAAGAAAAAAAAGAATTGAGTAAATATGTTTAAAAAATTAAGTAACATGAAATGTTCAAATATTGTTATCTTTATCTCTCTGTAAAGAAAAGAAACAAAAAAAATAAATTAAATAATTAAGCTTAATTACGAAAGATACTTTTTTTTTTAAATTTCTTTATTAACACGTTTCACTTGATTTTTCATTTTAGATGTTGAATTTCATTTTCCACGCAAAAGAAGTGGAAAACATCATAAATCTTCTGGTGTTTTTTTCTTTATTTTTCATTTCTCTTGTCTTTTTTAATTTCAGTATATAAATATTCCTTTTACCAGAAGACATATTTTAAACTTTATATTATTTGACTAATACTGTTGAATTTAAAAAAAAAATAATAATAAAATATTATTCATGAACTTTTGTTAAAATAAATCAACAAAATTGGATAAATAAACTTATGTATAATTTATACTCGTACGAGTATTCAATTTTTTTTTTCATGTATGTATATATCGTAACTTTTCAAAATGAGATGTAATTTTACATTTAGAAAAAACAGCATAAAAACACAAGAAAAGGCAGATGGTAAATGGTATATTATTTCATAGACATGCCATATACTTAACTTACATATATCTATGATAAATTTGTGTTTCCTACCTTTTCTCTTATTGTTCTTTTTTTTTTTTGTCTATTTACTCATATATCATTTCAAAACTTTAACTTAACATATACATACCTACCTACATACGTATAAGTAATATTTTTCTGTCTGATTATATTGTGTGACTTATTATATTACGTGTGTGTTACTCGTAATTTAATAACTCCCTCACCCCAAAAAAAAAAAAAATTAAATCCATCAACAATAACTTTATTTTATTTTATTATAATTTTCTTTTATTTTTATCATATTTTTTTTTTCTATCTAGCTATATTCAAAAAATTTGCATATCAATCTTATTTTTCTTTTTTATTCTTCGACATCTTCTTTTTCTTCTTCTTCTTCTTCTTCTTATCCAATATTCTATATCTCTATGATGAATGTGTCTTGAACTTTTCCATTATTTTTCAACACCAACCCAACCAAAAAAAAATATTGTAAAGTTTAGTATAAAACTTCTTTTTTTATTTTTCTTGTTTTTCATTTCATTTATTTTTTGTACCTGACATGAATTTCATTTACACAAGAAAATAAAAAAACACAAACCAACGCACACACACACACACACAAAATATATGAAGAAGAAAAAAATTTATCATTCCGGAAGTTTTGTCACTCTTTCAATGACTAAGCATTGCCAATAATAGATTGTCTCTTAGAAAGTGGAAGCCACGTTTTAAAAAGGAAGGAAAATGAAGACAAGAAAAAAAAGTAATTTTTTTTTTTACAATAAAGATACATTACAAATGCACATCAGTAATTGAAAAACAAACAACAAAAACAATTCAATCATCTGTGAAATGATAAAAAATAGAAAAACAAGATACTTGTCGAAGAAAAAATAATAATAAAAAAAAATTTAAATGAAAAAATGAATTTAATTTGTTGAGTTGGTGGTTCAGAAAATTTAAATACAGCTCAATTAATCATTTTAGGGTTTTGTGCATTAATTAAAAAAAAATAATAAATTCCTTAAAATTATTCATTTTTAATACCAATAGAAATTCGAAGTACATAGGAGAAAAAAAAAACCATTTTTAACCATTTTTTAGAGCTTTAAAATTGACAAGACAAGTACTTTTTTTTGTCTATGTCTTTGATAAATTTAGTGGGGTTTTTTTTTTACCTTTCTGAAGGTTTATACTGATTACCTTGGACTGAAAATATAAGTTAAACACCTTCAGAGAATTTTACGTAAATTCAGTTGAAGAAAAAACTATACAATGTAAAAGGATATGTAAGCCTAAATGTTCATAAAGTCAAAATTCATGAATAAAAACTCGATTATTTTTTTCCAAAGAATGCAAAGATATTTAAAAAAAAGTAGGACACACACTGTTTTTTGACGATCTAATTAAAAAAATTATCAAGAAATCAAACAAACACGTTAAAAAACTAATTGACGTTATTTTATACATAAAAACTCCTCCAGACTTCAATAGAAAGTATATGTATTCAATAAAAATGCATAAATTACTTTGGCACACCTGAAAAATAAAACTTCAAGAGTTTGAAAATATAGAAAACTTATATGTGGGAAAATAATGTTGTTAAATGAATAAGAAAAAAAAATACATATTTAGGTACATGCATATCGTCTTACCATAGACTTTAATTAATAATTTTCGGATATGCAAAATTATAAAGAGTTTCATTCTCTTCACATCTGCATGTTATTGATAACTTGTGTATATAGTAATAATTTGTTATTTGATCGGTTATGCTTTATTAAATTTTAATTTCAACTTTAAAATATTACAAATTTGAAAATTTTGTTATTTTCTGTATTATTTAGCTTTTATTATTACATTAATCATATGAAAACTTTTGAAATTGAAAATTAATTTGTCTCTTTGGAGAAACAATGAACCATTATGGCATCAATTTCATGTACGAGAAGAGTATCTGTGTTACGAAGAAACCTCTGCACAGTCCCTCAAAAACTCCTCATTCTTCTTCATAAAATACGTAGTTAAAGGTGCAGTTATTGCTTTAATGCTTGCAACTATTGCTACTTATCATCCAATGAGCTTCCATAGATAAGGATGAACACGACGACGATGATGATGATGATGTTGATGGTAAACTTAAATTGGAATTGTGCAATGTAAAAATGAATATTGTGACCGTGGGAATTATATGAGAAAGTTTGTGCTTTACCGAACCATCTTTTTATTGATGATTTTGTGTACCATTACGACTCGAATATATTAAAGAGTTGTATTGTGTTGTTTGTGAAGCAGCAGAAAATGAGAGATAGGAGTCTGGAGAATTGCCAAATGAAATATCTTAGCGATATTTTTGAACTCTTCTTTTCTATTAAACTCAAGGCTTGCTGTATATATATGTTTACATTATAATCTATGTATTGAATAGGGTGATTGCTTAGTTATTATTTTTAAAACAATATAAGAAATTTATTGAGAGTGGTCAGTGTCCAAAGTAGTATAATATTCGCTTTTAAAGTTAGAGATTTGGGATTCAAATCCATTTCGTATGAGTATACTAATTCATTTTGATATAGAGTATAAGCACTTAATGATTCTGCTTACTGATACCAGCCACTTTAAACTGTAGGTGGTGCATATATGAGTAAATGAAAATAATAAGTAGTCTGAAAAAACTAAAGCCACCCTGATAAAACCAAGGCTCTTAATGATCTGTATAGCGCCATGGATGAATGAAATTAATCAGAAATTCCATTGAAAAACCATTTAAAAAAAAAGAAAAAATATTTTAATTTCATACTTGAAAATTAATAAAAAATTTCTTGACTTTGAATATAATTTATGACCCTTCTGTAATCATCCTGTATATGATTTGTGAACTTTCAAGAAATAAACATTTTAATCTTCAAGAATAACAACGAAACTACTGGAAAAGTGGATACATAATGGGTTTGCTATTGCCCATTCTTTTTCTTTTCGTTTTCTTTCTTCTTACACGATACATTTGAACTCTCTATGTGCAATCATTATTATTATCATCATCAAGATTCAAGATATATATTTTCCAAAAGATTTTTTAATGTCTATGTCAGAATAAATATACAATAAAAAAAATATAAATGCAAAGAAAAAGTAAAATTTTGTAAGAGGAAAAATGAAGAAAACAAAATAAAAATGTTTTTTTCGAAAAAGAGAGGAAGTTTGTAATTTAATTTGTTGTTGATGATGACGATGATGATGATAGTTGAATTGAATTGTGTGTTGTTGCTGTTGTAGTCATGCTTATCGACATCCATTGTCGACAATAATAAAATAAAATTGTATTTATTTCTTTGCATATTATTACTATATTATTTATAAATAGCGAAAATAATTACCTGGCAAAATAATCAAAATATTAAAAACTTAGCAACAACTACTCATAGAAGAAGAAAGAAACCGAAAAACAGAAAAAATAAAATAACAATCTTATTATTTATTTTTGTTCATCCATTGTAACTTGGAAGAAAAAAGAAAAAAAAACAATCAAGAAAAGAAAAATAATAATGATTTTCCACTTTTTCATAAGAAAAAAAAAATCATTTTTTAAACAATGAATTGAAAATTTCAAAAAAAAAAATGAAAAAGGAATTAAAAAAGAAACACTTTTCAAGTCTAGACAAAAAATTACAATTTCAAAAAAAAAAAAAAAAGATCTTCTAGTTCTCATCATATATATGTATGTGATATGTGATGATGTGCAGATACATACGAGTATATTGTTTGCACTTTGCTGTTGTTGATTATGAGCTTTGTTATAATTTTCATAAGTATATGTACATATTAACTTTCACTTAATTATAATTTTTTTATTGTTTTATTTTCTTAATTGAAAATTGCATTTTCATGTAAAACATCCTAATTTCTGTATGTAAAAATAAAAATAGATTTTTTTTTTGTTCCCTTGTTAATCATGGGAATTGATAATGAGAAAGAGAACAATCAAACATTATAATAAACTTCTATATATATATTTTTTTTTTTTAAAATTATTTCAAAGAAATTCATAATTTTTGCAGCATGTAATAATAAGGAAAAACCTTTTTCATCAAAAGAAAATTCGTCATCATTCGTCTGGAAAGTTTTCTTATTGTATTCTGTTTTTTCGAAAAAAAAAAAAAAAACACGTAGTACTTTTCAATTTTCTAACAACATTATAATATGAAAATTAAATTTCACTTATATCATCTACTTGAGAAGTTTTATGTATTTCTGCAAGACAGACACAATAATTTGTTTAAAAAATTTACAAAATAAAATGAAAATTTTGTTGAAAATGTTAACGGAATTATTAAATTTCAATAAACGAAGTACACTTATAATTTTCAAGTTTATTTTTTCTTGAGGGGTTTTCAAGTGTCTGTGTTGAATTTTTGAAGATTTATGTAAATTTTCTTCATCTCATACTTTTATGATTAAATTTTGAATTAAATAAATCCTTTACAATTTTATTTTGATTCGTATTGTAGTAAGGATAATGTAAAAACTTTACAATTACATTTGGTAATCATTTTCTTCTTATAAATAAACTTTAGCTTCATTATTATTTGTCTTTCCGAACTGTTCAATGAATTTGTTTTTTTCGAAGGATAATTTTATTTTCACAAAGACGTAAATTTTATAAATTAATTTCATTATTACAAAAGAAGCAAAAAAAAAGCAAAAACTCCTTCAGAAATTAAAATTTGCATTTACGGTTAAATTTTAACACAAAAGATCATTCCTAAAGCTTTTTATCTTTTTTGTAGATTCTTCATGAACTCTTCTCACTCTGATCTATGAGTTGTTAGCACATTTTCGTTAAAAATCAGATTTCAAATTTGATTATCTCTGAACTTTGTGATCCGGAAAACTTGAAATTTCTGCAGAACATTCTTGTCGTCAATCGTCATTCTCTACAAATTTTCAAATTTACAAATTGACAGTTGACGAATTTTTATCGTTCAAAGTTTGTTTGTTCAAGGAACATCCTGGCCAAACTTCAACTTCTTAAACTCCTACGGGAACATACTTTTATAGAAGGGTTGAAAAGATCTTAACATAGATGAGAGATAGTACAATGTAACATAGAGATCGGAGTGTTAGAACCCATAAAGTTTCAAAATTCAAAAAATTCATTTTCCGAAAGAAAAAAAAATCAAGTTCTCTTCTTTTCGACTTAAAAATTGAATTTTATTTGTTTTTAAATACCGGACAAACAAAAATAAGATAAACATAAGCCAGCATCAAACAATGTAACATGTAATTTGTATATTGTTTTGGTCAATAATTTTTCGTAATTGTTTTTATTTTATTTATTTTTGTCCTCGACCAGCACATTCGTTTGACCATGAATATATGTTACAGGCAGAAGCAATAATTATGATGCAATTTGCATATTATGTACACTTCATGTACACAAGCTCCACTCCATCACCAATATCATCATCATCATTATCATCGTCATCATAATTTTTTGTAAATTCAATTTTAATCCGATATCATTCACATACAAACATACTTCAAATTCAATTCGCACAATTAATTTTTCAACATACATATACATAATATATACAACAATCAAATTAAATTCTAATTTTTCCACCCCATATCATAGCATGGTCGTCTGTTTATCCGTTTATCTAATTCCGACTCGTTTGAATTTTAATTTTATCTACTATATACCTACTTTTTTTTTTTTTTGCTTTTTTGCTTTCTATTATTTTAATCAACTTCAACAAGCAACTTGATGCCACGTCTATATGCCATCTATACCATCATACTTATAATCATTTCTATTGTCATCATCAGATCCCCATTCTATACCACCACCACCACATCATACTGTTATTATCTGTTATAAATAAAAAAAGGTGAATATTACACGTACAAAACGTGTATCTTTTTTTATTATCTGTCTAATGTCTCCCGGTTTTTCATTTAAAATACAAAAAAAAAAAAATTTAAAACAAAAAAGAAAACTTTTTTTTTTCAAAGATAACAATTTCACGCATAAAATGAAATTTTTGTTTTTTAAAAGTTTATTCAAGTATAGAGTATAAAAATTCCAATTCATTCTTCCAAAAAAGAATTTAAAAAAAGAAAAATAAGAATTTAATAAAACCAGGGCAGAAAAGAGGTGAAAAAAAGATAAAATTGATTTTTTTACAGTTAAATTGTGTTACCTTTATATGGTGAAAATTTTCCTGTAACTGAACTGAACTGGAATAAAAGACAAAAAAAAAACCTACATGTGAATAATGCATCTACATATATATCTATACATACTCGTACGTGTGAAAGGGATATTTTCTGTTAGATTTTCATTAGAGTTTCATAGAAGAAAACAAAAATTGGAAAAAGCTAATTTTTTTCACTTTTTGCAAGTAAATTTATTGGATTTTACCTGGTTAAAAAAGAAAAACCGTTTGTTTTTTGTTTTTTAATTAACAGTTTCAAAACTTTTTTCTCTACATATTGACTGAAAACCTTCATTTTACAATTATTCTTCTTCTTCTTTGTGATACGAAAATCAATTTCCTTTTAGTTCCCACGATTTTTTATCCAACTTCTAAAAATTGAAAACAAAAAATAAAAGTGAAACATACATTATAGAAATGTAACATTTACATTTTACTATAACATTACTGTACTAGAATTTAATAAAAAATAAAGTTTAAATATTGTTCAATGTAGGTACTCCAAGTTTCCTTGTAAGAAAAATTATTTGCTCGAATTTTTCATCATTATTTACCATTATTATCATCATCATCATTATCATCAACACCATTATCGTCATCTCGATTTTAATAATGCATCTTAATTTATCGTCAAGGTTTCCTTAATAAGATTGTTGTTGACCTCTGTAATAGATATAAGATACATTAAATATCACAGTATTGTTATTGTTGTTATTATTTTTTTTTTTCCTTTTAATTCTTATGCTTTTTTTTGTGTAAATGGTACAACAAACAAACATATCTCACTTATATAAATTACAAATAATTATATGTATATGTATGTACCTTACCTGTATAATTGAGTAAATACAATGTATGATGGTATATAATTAATCAAAAAAATTTATATGGCGCTCCTTAATTAGTAAATATTTCGTCAAAAAGTACCATTCCAAGAAAATAACAAACAATAACAACAACAACAACCAAATAAAACATAATAAATTATTACACAGTAAAAGGAATAAATTTGTGTATTAAAAATGGAATAAATTTTAAGAAAGAAAAAGAAAAAAAAATGTATCTTTGATTTGTTAAAATGTTGTTGTTTTTATGTTACGGTTCAACAGATAAAAATGTTGCGATATACGAGTACGTAGGTACTTACAGAAAAAATATGAAATTGTATACACACAATTGTAAATAATTTCAATGAATTTGTTTCAATGAACAGGTTTTCTCCTTGATTTTTCTGTTGTTGTTGCCTTTTTTTAATTTTAAAACTACCAAATCAAGAATTTAACAAATGTGAATAAGATGATGATGTCAAAAAAAAAAAAAAAAAAAAAATCACAAAAATAATCACGAAAAAAAAAATAGAAAACCATCATCATAATAAATCACAGCATCTTAAATGAGGCGAACTGTTTATAGCACAAGCATACAAATTCAGTATGTATATAATTTTCTTGCGCAACAATATGTGATCTTCAGGTAACATATTAGTTGCTTTTTTTTTTTTGGTTAAATCTCGGTTGGTTGGAAAAAAATAACAACAAAATTTACTCATCATCATTTCTTATTGTATTGCATTTTTGTTAAGGAAATCCTCAAACTTTTAACATTTTAGATTTTTATGTCGTGTTTTTTTTAATTTATTTATTTTTCTGTATATTAAATTCATTGCATAATCAAATTGTTCAAATTATACAAAGATACGTATACGTAATGTGATGAATGTTCATTGAATTCATTTTGTTTTCTTAAATAAATCTATCGCACAAAATGTCAAATGTTAAGAAGACTTTAAAAATTAAAAAATAAGAAAAGAAAAAAAAATTTTACACATAATCTTTCGTTTGTTTAGTATGGTAAAGAAGCTATATGTATAGAAAATTATGTATGTATATTTTAATGAACAACGAATAAGAGGTTTAGATTCAAAAATTAAAAAACAAAAAAAAAGTGCATTATTACTTTCAAATATTTTCTAAAAGTAAAAATTTCTCTGTTAAAAAATTAGAATTATTTTCAAATTCCAACGAACATCGCCTGTTTTAAACGTGACAAATTAATGAGAAATTTTTAATTAATTAAAATCTTTCAAATTTTGAATTTAGACTCTTTTAAAAATCTCAATTTTACATTATTCTCATAGAAAATAAAATTTTCAATTACATTATTATAAACGAAAAACTGTATATAAATTATTTAAAAGAAAATTCTCAGGTGTGTAACTGACAGCAACAAAACAAACAAAATATTCAAAAGTTTTGACATATTGACAAAAAACAAAAATTTCTTTCATAATTTTACTTTAACATTATTCACAACACAAAAAGCTAAAATTCTCCTACACAAATTCTATACTGCATTTCGAATACGACGAGTATTGTACCAACGTCTGTTGCATCTGCATTTTCAACAGAATAAAGTGGGAGTGGTAGGTGTCTACTACCTAAAAACTTACATACCATGACGTTATAATGGTCATTAAAACAATCTTTTAGTTCGTTGCATTATTTAAAACAAATAATGGACAAGTGAAAAGAAAGTTGAAAAACAAAAAAAAAACGAAGAAATAAGAAATTTTAAAAAGAACAAAAAAGAACAAACAATATAATACTTTTTTTTTTTAACACAGAACGAACAGTAGTTTAAGTACAAAAGAATGATCAAAAACAACTACGAAAAAAAAAACAACAACAATAAAAAAATAATGGTAAATAAAAAGATAGGTTCACTGAACCCCTTATACAATATATAATGCTAATTTGAAACCGAAGAAACTATTGTTAAAAATGGTGAATCTCCTCCGTAAACAAATCATTTGCGGGGGTGTTAAACGGGCTTTTATATGTATCTGAAAAAAGGTTCATATAACACACAATAGAAACCGGTAAATATGTATATTTAGACGGATAATTTAAAATTATATAGGTTTGTATGTATGAATATACTCAATAGTGGAGTAAATGGAGTTGGAAAATTGGAAAAGTATATACAGAATGACATAAGATACTTCTATTAAGTATACGATTTATTCGTTTGCAATGACTTAATTCAAAAAGATTTAGATAATATATGGTGAATTGAAAAGGTTAGATTTACAATTATTATTATTATTTTATTTTTCTTTTTTTTTTTTTTCCTTAATGGTATTGTTCTTTAGTCGCGTTTGGTCCACCTCCACCAGAAAATATAGAGAGAGAGAGAGAGAGAAAAAGAACTAACAATTGAACAGAAATAATAGAAATGAAAGCTTTCTATTACGTTTAACCTCTTCTTTTATTTTCTTTTTTTGGTTTTGGTTATGGACGACGATGAGGAAATTTCAAAGAAGAATAATTCCTTTTGTGTCTAAATTTATTACTTAACGTTTTTTTTTTTTTTTATGTTATTTTTCTTCAATTTTATATGGTTTTCAATTGCAGACAAATTAATTTTTTAGTTTTTTTTGCCTAATCGATAGATTTTGATCAGACAAGCATTCTTTTGTTAGATTGAATAAAAAAAAGAGAAGAGAAGAGAAAAAAAAACACACACACTCATAGAACTTTATTTGAAATTTGAATAGTTTAGATTTAAAATTTAAACTGTTTTTTTTTTTTGTTTATTTTTTATAATTTTTTTTTGTTTTTTGTTTCATATGTGTTAGTTGATTTTACCGATAAAATTAATTCTTAATAATTTTTTTTATCGTTTATTGTTTTTCAAAAAATACAGATTTTTCGTGTGACCTATTAAAAATATTTTAAATAGATTTTGTTTTTGTTTTAAATAGGTTATGTAAACGATTTTTTACGATTTTAAGACTTTTAAGATTTTTTTGTTGTTGTTCTATTTTCGTTATTTAAATAACTTTTATTTTGTTTTTAAATATTTGTGATTATTTTACATATTTTTACATAATTTAAGAATATGTTTTTATTTATTCATAAAAATGTTTTAAAACTGCGCAAATAAACACGTTTCAAAATTCATTATTTCAATATTAGATTCTCTGTCGTTGTAGCCATTAAAATTCCCATATAAGAAAAATAAATTTTTTTTTTTTAAATTTTAAATAACGTTATTGTTGAACAATCGTGACAATAATCAATTGAGTTTATCAAAATCAATTTGCAAATAAATTTTAATTATATTATATTATTTTGTTATTTATAGTGGTCTTTATGTAATTAATTTTCTACTTTAAAAATAAACAATAAAATATGAATAGAAAAATGAAATTTATGGTGACATTCAAATGATTTAAAAGAAAAGAAATATAAAACAGTAATAAATTTATTATGAAATGCCTTCCATTTGATTGATGATTTTTGTACAATTTTGGAATTTCGAATTTTTTTATTTTTATTTATTTTTACATTAAAATTGAAAATGTAATACTTTTACGATGTTAATTTTACAATGTATAGAATGACATTTTTTTTTATCAAGATATTTGAAATTTATGATAAATAAATTAAAAATAAACTTTCAAAGTATTTTGTGAAAAATTTATTGTCTGAAAAACTTCATATACTCGTAACATTCGAGTAAAAAGTTTTTATACTTTGTATCAATTTAAAGCTAAAAAAAACAATTGCATCATTAAAATTCAGACTTGAAATTGTGTTAAAATTAACCTCAATCCTGTGTTAACCTTAATATCCTAATAATTATTTTCGTATAGTTACTTGAAACACCAATTTTGTAAACTCAAATTAACTTGAAGAAGCCAACTCACACCAAATTATAGCGCCAATAAAAAGAAACAAGAAAAAATTCCATAACAACTGCTAAAAACACTATGTTTAAAGCTTCTTTTTACAGAATCTTCGGCGTTCTATAGAAAATCACTTTTTTTGAAAAATTGGAAAAACAAGGGGAGTCAAAAGGGGACAAAATGCTAATTTTTTATTTAAAAGACGTTTTTGTGTTTTTTACCCAATTCGACGGAATTCTCTTGTTTGAAATTTGATTGTAAGAAAACCCTTCAAGGAATATCCTGACCAAATTTAAACTTTCTACTTCTCTGGAAACATACTTTCTTAAAGGAACGAAAATGTCTACAAAAATGTCCTTAACATTGATACGTGTATTTAAAATTACACGTAGATTAGAATGTTAAACTGAACCTGATAATGATCACAAAATTTTATAAAACGAAATAAGAAATAAGTATTATAGTATGTAGTAGAAAAATTATGACAAAAATTTGAAGTAACGGTTCATATTTATTATTTGTACTTTGTCCCAATACTTTTTTAAGTTATACATTTAAAAGGTTATGTAATAATTTTTTTTTCTTTCTAGAAAACGGTACATAATAGAATATTTAAAATTTGTAGAGATTAAGTAAATAAGGTGATTTTATTAAAAGGAATTTTAAAAAAAAAAAACCATAAATCAGGTGTAGTCATAAATTTTTATTAGCTTTTATTTATAAAAAATATAGTTTGTTTCAATACTTTTTTGAGTCACTGTACATACGTACATATACAACATAAATTTTATTTATCTTTTTGACCATCATTTCAATCTAATTTTATTATGCATTATTGTTTTCTTGGCTTATTAAAGTTGTTTTTTTTATTTTGCTTTTTATAAAAATAATAAAATTCTTTTCGATTTAAAGAAAATTCGTACATATGTATGTTCATAAGTATCTAATAAGTATATTTTTTTTATTAACTTATACACATTTTATGATTTTGTCAACTTACGAGTATGTACATATTTCTCTTGTATAAAAAAAAATAATAAAGAAAAAGATACATTTTTCAAACATTATTTTAATATTCAAGACCAAATAAGTACAATTGTAATAGCTATACATATTGTGTGTTTTAAAAAAAAAGTTCTTAAGAATCATAATAATATACATATACGAGTATATACGAGTACGTATGTATTTCGAACAATCTAACTAAAATAAACTAAACATAATTATATAAGATTACAATCTCATCAAAACGCATAATTGTGTTCAATTTCCTTAACATTTCCTTCTATTATCATTATTTTTATGATTATTATTATTAAACAAGCAGATCTTGTTTTAACTAAATTTTTCTTACTTCACAATATACATATCATGTATGTATGTGTGTATGTATGTATGTATGTATGTAAAGTTCAAATATGTATATTATTATTGTTGTTGTTGTTTGTTTTTCACATAATATCTCCATAAATTTTTATGATTAAATAATCACAAAATAAACAAGTACATTGGATATTTTCATATATTTTTTTTTTTAAATAATATAACATTATTTTCTTAGATTTTTATTGTTGTTGTTGTTACTTAAAATGCTGATGATAAATGATAAATATAGTGACGGTGACCTGTTATGCATATAATCTATGTAACTTATTTATAAACTTAACATATTCATATTTGCACAGATAAATTGCGAAATTAGATATAGGTACTACGATATCCGATGATGTTGATGATGATGGTGATTTTTGTTATTAAAAAGTCATTCAACTGACAAGTTACCTTTTACACACACACACACACACACAAAATGAAAATATTAAAAACAGAAGAAAAAAAAACCTGGCGAAAAAAGAAGAAAAAAATAGTCAATGATTATAAAGAAAGTTGTAAGTCGACAATATAATAATAATGATACAGTAAACGATAATCAACATTGCGACTAAAAGATTTATTAATGAGTTATTGAGTATCTATTTTATCATGTTTTATATACTCTTCATTCATTGAGTACTTTTTATATGTATTTTCTGTTCAATGATTTACGTATACTATTTCTATGATTTTTTTCTCTCACTATTATTGTTGTTTTTCTTGTGAAAGTTTAATGTAACTCATTTATATGAAGAAAAAAAAAAATGAAAAAAAAAATTTAAAAAAATGGCACAACTTCCGAGAACTTTGCAGTGAAAAAAAGAGAAGAGATATTAATATTGTTTTTAGCAAAAACCAGCTATGACCTATGATCTATGATCATCTGGATTCCTATATTTTATAAGAAGGACATTAACACTTCCAATGGAATATGGAGCACTTATTAGCTGCTTTCGATTTAACATTTTCAATTACTTGCGAGTAGATAAGGTAAAAGTCTGTGCTAAATCCTCTACAATCGCAGCTATACTCATGTGAAATTTTTCAAGTAGATGCAAATCTTTACGCATAATTTTCGTGTCGTTCGTGAATTTTCCAAGTGAAAAAGAAAAATGCAGACATTCCATGTAACGTTGGTTCATTTGGCTTTTATTGAAATCAAAATCTGAACTCTTGATTTGAAGAAATTACAATGAAATATTAATTTTTTTTGCTTTCAAATAAAGTACTTGAATTTCAATTACCTGAAACAATTTAAATGCCATTCATCATAGTTTTCGGAAGTTTCATCCAATCCGACACATCTCAATAAAGTGATCGATTTTGATTTATTTTTTTTTTAATATAAAAAAAGAGCAAAATATTTACAAAATATGGTATGTATAACATACTTACATATATTATATGCGTTTATGCTAAATTATGTGTGGAAGTCATCAATTATGTTAAATAGATCTTGGAACAGGAAAAAAAAAAACATTTTTTTTTGTTGTTCATATAATAAAAAAAAATACTATGCGTAATTGTGTTTATTGAGAAAGAAAATTAGAAAAATATTTTAAAAATGGTTACCTGCGTTGAGCTTATATTAAAGTTATACATTAATCGAAAAGTCCACTAAAGAAAAAAAATGTGTATGAAAAAATTTACAAAAAAAAAACACTTTCACAATGAAAAATAGTTTTCTATAATGTTTAATTGCAATTTGAAAAATACAACAACAACATCAAAATAAAAAAAAATGACTTTCACGAAAAAAATGTTTTATTGTACTTTTATATAAATCAAAGTTGTTTTTTTTTTTCATTTAAAAATACATGACAAATAAAAAGAAACTGTCGATTAGAAAAAAATTTAAAAAAAAGAGGTAAATTTGAATTTTTTTTTTTTTACGTGGGAAATAGTTTATAAATTTTGAAAAAAATAATAAAAACTAATACGTAAGAGTACATTCAACTTACTTGTTTATTATTATTATTCATATATGTTTATGTACTCGTATGTATGTATGTATGTGTATATGATATATGATGATATCTTCTTGTGGTTTACCGATAATTTAATTTATTTAATTTGAAAAATTTATATACTATAATTATCATACATTGACATGAGTAAATTATCAGAATAAAAGTGACATAATAATCATTATGTATCTTCATCATATATGAGATTTATTAAAATGTCTTATTACATTTAGTTAGCTATACATTCACAATCATTTCACTTGAATTTGTTGTACTGATACATACGTTATGAATGACAAAAACTATCATCATTAATTTTAATTTGATTTGTTCCAATATTGTACTATATACTGAATGTAGTTGTAGCTGTAGCATTGATATGATTTATATATGTAGATGATTAATAAATTGTTAAGTTGTACATTTCAATTTAAAATTTAATTTAAATGAACTCCAATATGTCAATTTGACCACACACACACACATATAGACAAACATCATAACAAAATTATGCAACTAAACAATTAAAGTCATCATCATCATTATCAAATTATGAGCCATTATATGTAGTATCAAAATTCCGTACAGCGTACACCATTTGGTACCATTCAAGAAATTATTACATATACCTACATATTATGTACTTATTATTATTGTTATGTAAATCTTTGACATGTTGTAAACATTTTGCAATAATAAATCATTTAATGCCGTTTTACAAATGATACATCTCAATTTCAATTCATTAACAACAAATTACCATGTATGTACATATGTATCTATTTTTTCTTTTCTTCTTCTTCTTATTTTTTGTTTTATTTTGAGAATAACATTTAGGTACACATATGTTAATGATTAATGATGTAACTCTTAAATTAATTTGTTTAATGATAAAATTATCATGAAACACCTCTCTTGTACATGCTAGCTGTTTATGTAATGAACCTTTTTTGACTTTTTAACATGTGACAACAATGTCATCGGTCATTATCATTATATTTTAAATAAAATGTTAAAGATAATTTGTCAATATAATAACAACAACATACAAAAAAGGATATCCTTTTTTTTTTGTCAATTTTTTGGGGAAAAAAAAAATATTCATGTACCTGGTTTGTTTTTAACTACAATTAATCAAAATTCAAAATGAAAAAGGATTAAAAATAATTAATTAAAATTATCATCATACTTGTATGTATGTATGTCATTAATTACAGTTTTATAAATACTTTTTTTTCTCATTATTAATATGTTAGGGTGTTTGTTTTTTTTTTTTCCAATTTAGAAATCTTTATTTCGATTTTTAGAAACAAAAAAAAAAAACAAAACAGCAAAAATTCAATTTTAATATATTAAATTTTTTTTTGTATCCTTTTACGTATATGTATATAAAAAATTTTTTTTCAATTATTCGAAAATAAACATGTGGTTTTAGCACGTGTTGTTTATACCGTTCAGAAAAAAAAACTCATATTATATGTATTATATATAGATAGCTATGTACAAAAGTGTTTTGAACAACATGCTTTCAATGTTTAACTTGCCTTCATAATAATATCACAAGGAATACCACACTATTAAACTAAATACACATTTTCCCAAATTTTTCCCTGTTGTGTGTTCTTTTTTCATCTTTTTCTTCTTGTTTCTAAAATCGTATCGAGATAGATACGAATATCTAAAATATATCTAAGAAAAAATATTGTATCTATAAGCTTTCAACTATAATAGAAAAGAAAAAAAATTATATTATATATGTTTTTTTCTTCTTTTTGCATTATAATTCGTATATTATACTTCAAGGACCATTATCTAAAATTGAATTTTTGAATATACGAGAATGAAAAAAAGCAATATAAAATAAGCAAAAAATGAAAAACCGTTATTTATGAATTTAAGTTAGAGGAAAAAAAAAACATTAAAATATTAGTATGTGTGTCAAGATCTACAGTACATATGTGAATATAAGGAAACCATATAGTCATCATCATCTTATATGTATATGGACCTCTTGAGTTTTATATATGTACGAAAAATTTTCCTCTTGTAAATAATTTTTTTTTTTTCACGAATACAATCTTAAGTGTGAATATGGAAAATAAATTTTATTATGGGTTATGGCAAATTATTATTTTTTTTTTTCAGTTATGAAAAATTGTTTAAGAAAATTACAATAAGGAAAATTTTAAGTGCAAAAAAAAAAGACTAGAGAGTTATTCATGATGGAATGTAGGCCAAAAAAGGGTGTACTATAATTTTTCAAAATATGTGATGAAGATCAATTTTGCAGATCTGACAGGAAAATTTTCTAAATTCATGTCTCCATTAAACTTTCTTTTAAAAAGGATAAAGTGTGCTTGAAATGTTACACATATAACACATACATATGATACGTACTCGTGTATAGAAAAAAGGATAAATTTTTTTCCACAACTACCAATATCCAAAGTACTTGAAAATATTTTGAGAAAAAAAAACTTTAAAATTCTATGGAACTTCTTGTATATCCTGTTCAATATTTAAACTAGGATTTTACTACCTCATATTAACTTAAATTTTATGATGCAAATTTTGTATAGACACCATTATTTAAATTTTAGAATATATAAACCATGTACAATCTAGTATATACGAGACAATGTTATGTGTCCATGAAACAACATTTTATTATATTGCTTAACTTTTAGCTCTATTATATTATTTCTCTATATATTTCTTCTACATACTTACAAACACATATAAATATAATAATTAATACAAAATACCGGAATTTCAATGACCGGAAAACTATCCATTAATCAAGAGTGCAACGCCATTTCAATGTAACACGTCATACATTTTATACGTGTACTTAACTTTTTGCAATACACACAATTTGTGTCCGTCGTCGTCGTCGTAATGTGGAAAAAAGAGAGTTATATACTAATATCCAACAAAATACATACATATACAATATACATACTCGTATAGCAGTAATACAGTTTATTGTAAAAGTATCTAACAATATTATTTTTTTTTCTAACTTTTTTTTTTATCTACAAAAATGGATTTTATTAGTTTTTATCATCGTCTCCGGATATAATGTGGTTTTATATTTTAGATATCATGTACACAAATACACATATATATAAAAAAAATATACATATATTTTATTATATATATTGTCAGCTAAAATTTCCCGGTATTTTAAAATTGCCTACAATTTACCTAAAATACAATCGACATTAATGAAAAAAGGAAGTAAACTGAAAAATTTATCCTTTTATTGTCTATATACGATACATACATACATATGTACATCCATTCATACATATACACTACATACATGATATGTAAACAATTCATGTATTAATAATAATTGTATCCAATTTATAAAGGACTAAAATTTTGTATATAAATAGTGATTTATTGTTTAAGTTCAAATTTTCGAAAATAATTTACATAAATGAAAAAGATAATTGGTATATTATTTATGCATTTTTTTTCTCTTCTTCTTCTTCTCTATCTCTTTAAATTTAAATAATTATTTTGTAATTTTCTAATATCAATAAAATGCATACATTTTTCATTTTTAATGACCTTTCACATATACATACATAAATTTCCTTATTTAAATATTTGCATTTCAATAAATCGATTTTTTTTTTATCATATCAATTTCTTTCTGATTGATTTTACATATCCTTACAGGAGGAGTATTAGTACAAACCACATATATACATTTTCCATTTGTTATACACGATAATGTGACTTGCAATAATTTACTTTTATATATCTTCACCTTTTGTCATATCTATATACAATAAATTATTTATATTATTTCTTTCCATGTATCTACATTTATATGTATTTTTCCCTATATCCCTTTTTTTAAGCTTTTTAATGTCCCTTATCTTGGGTATTTAAGAAAAAAAAAAAGAAAGAAATAAAAAACTATTAGGAGGAGTTATGTTTGCTTTTATAGTCGAATAATAAAATATGATAATCGATTTGTAGAAAAAGAAATATTTTTACTTTCATACTTTCTACTTTCTTCTTCCTTATTTTTAATATCCATGTAAACACAATTTATGAGAATTTTTTGATCAATGTTAAACTTCCTCTTTTTTTTTTCTCATTCCTGTCGTCTTACAACATGAAAACATATTCATGTACCTAATATATTTATAAAGACACAGGATACACTATACGACTATACACACAAAAGTATTATCATATCATGATGCCTTTAAGTTAAGTACTGATACTACAAATTTTGTCCTTCTTCTTATTTTTTTTTGTTTTTTGTTTACGTTTTTTTATTATTTTTTTTTCCAATATCTTCTAAAAAGACTACAAATCTTCAACATATAAAACCATTTACAATTTTCAAAATCACTTACGAAAAAATATTGAGAAAAGAAAATCGAATGAAAAAAAAAAAATAATCGGTTTTTTTTTTGTATTTATTGTATTTAAAAAAAAATGAAAGGAAGAAAAAGATACTATATTCTTATTCTATCTTTAATCCTATAACAAAAATTCCATCTTGATTACGTAAGAAGAAGAAAAAGAAGAAAAAAACAAGCAATATATAATCAATATGATTCTGATTTGCTTGTACACACAAAACATTAATAGAAAAATAAAATGTAAGGAAACAAAAGAAAAAAACAAGGATTTACTGTGTTTTACTTTTTTTGTTTTGTTTTATTCTTACTTATTTGTGCAAAAAAAAAAAGAAAAAAAGTATATAATGTCGATTTGATAAATTTATTTCTTCAATGTACAAATAGAATAATACAAATCAATTTGAGTGTAAAACAATAGAATTGATATATCTTCTTTTTTTTTTCTTCTTCTTCTTCTTTTACTTGAAAGGATAATAAAAATTAAAAAGGAATTACAGGGAAAATCTAATTTTCATTAGATTTTTAGAAAATTGAAAAGCCTAGAAATAGAAAAAGTACAATAAAATACTAAGAAAAGGGGAATAACCAAAAAGTATAAAAATGAAGTAATTATCCTTTCAAAACTTTAATCTCTAAGCTTTTCAAATGCTTCCTACATAGATAGGTTGTAAGCCTCCTCAACCCCCTAAATTCCATTAGGAAATATTCAGATACAGTTCCGGCTAAATCACTAATTAAATCCTTTGATAAAATAATACTAATTTATTTTGTAAAATAATCTCTAATACTTAAGCTGAAGGCTCTGATTTTGAAGCTCTTTTCTTATTCTATATAAATACTTTTTCTGAATGCTGAGATGCTAAACAAATTGAACGCTCAGGTTCAGCCATTCAAATGTTTAAGAATAACCTTGACATTAGCTTACTCCATGCTTGAGAGCAGGGTTTTTTGACGCAGTCTGAACGATCGAATGGTCTAAATTTCAGACTTCATTTAATTATCTAATATTAAAACCATAAAAAACTAAACCACCCTGTGTTTTACTAATTATTTACTTTGTCTTACATATGTTTCTTATCTTTTTTCAATTTTTCTTCTCATTTGTATTTTTTATCTATTTTTTTATTATATATCAAACGTGGAATTAAAAATAAATTAAATTGATAACAAAATATAAATTTTGAAAATTTTTCCAATTAGCAAATTAAGAAAAACTTTCTTTTTCACTGCAAAAAAAAAAACAGACTGGTATAATTCACTTACTTTACAAATTTTAAGACATAGAAAAAGATTTTATATTTTTGTGAAATATGTAATTCTTTAAATCAATAACAATTAAAAAATAATTCTTCAAGTGAACACTTGAGATTTGTACATCAAGAAAACCAAAAAACAAAAAAACAAGGAAAAACAAGGAAAAAGTATTAAAAATTCATTTTGAACATCTGTGAATCCTTTCGTTCTGTTGGAATTAAGTTAAATAAAGTTTTTAATGAGAACATAAATTTGAATTTATGTCAGAAAATTGTTAAAATGAATGTTTTTCAGGTAGAACATAGTTACAACGACAAAATATATTTTTTAAGTTAAGGTATAATACTTAATTTGTCGGAAAAGTATCGATAACATTGTTGGAATTTTTTTTGGAAAAATGATTAAATGAAAAAGTTACAATTATAAGGAAGTAATTTTATATTACTTTTCGTTTTTAAGAAAAGTTGAAGAAAATGTGTATCTTCTGTAAATTTTTTACTTAAATACATAATTTGAATTTTTCCTGTTGAAAAAAAAAAGAATTTGAAATTTAACACGAGAATTTTTTGTGGATTTTTTATCTACTTGATTTTACAGCTGAAATAGAATCTTTATTTTTTGGAATAGAACCTACATCACTTTGTCTATTTTTTTTTTTTAAATTGCTTTAACGAGAATCAAATTAACCCAGGAGGGCAGGCTGAATTGTAGCTAGTCATAAGATGAGTAAAAGGCACCACTAAGAACTACTTTAAGTACTTTCTGCTCAAGTAGTTTAAATTGCACACAGTCAACAATTTAAGGAAGACAAATGACTATAAGAATTACGATTACTTTCTGCACTCAAAAAAAAGGGTTATTTAAATCTAAAAAAGTGAAATTTGAATTTAGAAATCATTCTAATTTTCTATTTTTCTCTAAATTTTCACTCATCTCTCAAAGAGTTATCAAGTTTTAAAAAAAAAGACAAAATTTTGTTAGAACACTTCATTAACCTTTTATCACCTGTTTTTTTAACCTTTATCACTCAATCGACCTAATAAAAAAAATATCTATTATAATTTAATGCTGAACTACAAAAATAGTTTCATAAAACCATAAAAACTTTTAACATCTTTAAAATGAAAGAAAAAAAAAACTACAACAATCAACTTAATTTTTAAACCACTTAAAAACTTAAAACTTCAAATCTTTGAAAAAAAAAAGAAAGACTGATTAAGAAAAGTTGTCCTTGGCACTTTATCTATACTTTTCCTCTTGTGTTATTACAAAAAAAAAAAAAACATTGTTCATACAGTTAAATGCTTTTTACGTGACTTAATCATATTTCTACTTTTTCCTATCATGAAAAATTTTTTAATGACTTGATTTTATGCAAAAAAAAAAAAAAAAAAAATTTCTCTCATCAACTTTAAATTCTTTTAATCTTCTCCTTCGTTTGTTTTACTAAAAGTCATTATTTCTAGATTAACTACAAAAGTACAGGACATACAAGAATTCAAAGATAAAAAAATTTAGCCAAGTAAAAAGCACTTTAAAAAAAAACATTTTAAAATTTTTTAATATTTCAATGTTGAATTATTAAAAAAAAAATGTTAAGTATGAAAAGATGACATCAAAAAAATGTATAACATTTGTAACTAACCACTTTTGTTTATAATTTTTTTTTTCAAACAAAAACCACAAAAAAGAGAAAAAAAGGATATTTCCACCTCAAAGTAACATGTTTTTTTTTTTTTAAATTCTTCTTTTATCTTAAAACTACGACTAAAAAGAGTTTGGGGTTGTTATTTATTTACTACTTTAGTACAATTTTAAAACCATTTTGTTACGACTTTTAGATACTTTTTGATGCTACAAAACCACTATCACATAAAAGTCAAACTTATATAATAACAACAACAACAGCAAAGATTTTTATTTAAAAATAGAATTAGAAGGATTTATCCTTTGCACAAGGTAAAGAATTAAATCTACTCTGCTAATTCAAATGTTTTTTTCAGCACAATAAAAATTTCTTTTGATTTAAAAAAAAATCCTAAAAAGATTTTTCATATTTTATAAAAAAAAAACTATTAAGCATTAGTATGTATGTATTATACATATTCTAAAATTTAAATAAAAGAAACGGTTCATCCTGTAACTGTAACCAGTCACCATAACCAGTCAGAGTCGCTCTCTATCTAATGTTGTTTTTTTTTGTACAAAAAACCACATATGACTTTTTATTTTCTAGTTTTTGCTCGTTTTTTATAAAATTATTATTATTTTCTGGCTTTATAAAATCTGAAAGAACTTTGTGTAAGGATAAGAATTTCGTGTACAACACAGAAAGTGTTTAATTTAACAGTTTTTTTTTTTCATCTATTCTAAGCTTTTCCTTTGTCCTTAACAAAAACATACTTTTTTAGTGTAGTGACATTTTTTATTTTCGAGTTATAATTTTTGCATTTTATAACAAAACTTTTCTTCAGGACTTCAGGAGATACATGTGAAAGTCAGAGAGATTTTCTATCCAGAATTACATATTTAATCACTATATAACGTTTATATTGTCCTTATCCGTTTAATATGTGTATTAGGTATGAAATTCAATGAGGCTGCAGTAAATAAAGTGCATAAATTTTTCATGCAACAAAAATATCACATTACACAGCAATGCAACATTTGAAAAACATTATAACGACCTTGGGCGATAGAATAATATCTTTCTTTCACATACAATGAAAAAAGTTATTTTTTTTTTAAAGTTTTTATATACTCCTTAATCCTTATGTACTTTGTATTGTTTTAACAAACACAAATCTTTTAAGGATGATGATGATGATATTGTTATAGTTAGACATTTTTTTATCTTTATATTTCCACCATGTTTCATTATGTAGATGTTCTGTTATTATTACATACTGTATATATACAGTGTTCTGTCTATGCGTTGAATCCATAATAGTTTTAAATTTTGATACTAGATCCTTACAAGAACAAAGTGACAGAAGTGAAATTCTGTTTTTGATTAAATGATGAAAATCTATCATGGTGTAGTAAGTTGAAGTTTAAGTCCTTTAAACAAGGATGAATAACCTATCACCTTATATGTATGTATATACACGTGTATATTATATATACATATATAGATATGTATATTATGATGTAAGAACTTTACACAGTTGATGAATGTGTGTTGCAGTAACACTTTTTTTTGTGCTTTTCACATTAATTCTAACTTATTGTTAAGAATGTTATACATGATACTTTAAAAATTCTATATCATCAAAAAATACCTTTCTTTATATACTATAATATTCCGGCTTGTCCTGTTTTCTATTATATGTACCTATAGTATATTATATACAACGTGGTATTAATAGTATTATTTTGGTATCTCATGATAATATTCTGAAATACAAAATCTTGTTGAAAAGATTGTTTTTTTCTCATTTTTGTTATTTTATTTTTAAAAAACTCATATAATGTGTTTTGAAGTACTTAAAATTGTTATGTCTAATATGCATTTGTATTACATATATTTTTTTTTGTGTTTATGCTGCACAGCTCAACTCTTAAAAAGATTTTCATGATAGAAAAAAAATATATCATGAATAATAGATGCAATCAATGTACGTACATATAACACATATTATATGTATATATATTAATACATAACAACATAAAGGAAAGCACATTGTAATGCGGTGTTGTAATTTTTAAGTTAACCAAATATTTTAAAAGAGATCAGGGACTTTTGATAATAAAATGGAATATTTATAGTTAATACGAAGCTTTTTTCAAGTATCTTAAATCTACAACAAGTACAACAATAAAAAGAGTTAAATAAACTGAACATCAAAACAACAACAAAAAATGAACTAAAAGTAAAACAACATAATATAAAAATTGAAATTGTATGTAGTTTCAGAGTTAGAGTTTTTTATAACATGTACTTTGTAAGTTCAGAATGAACAAAAAAAGTAGAAAATAAAAATTTTTTCAAACCATTTTTATATTTCCCTAAAGGAATTTTTAAAGTATCTATTTAAAAAGATAGATAAAGTTTATAACATGTTAATTTAATTAAAATAAATTAATTTTTAAAAGTGTATAATAAAAATGTAATTTATTATGACATTATTTGAATTTTTGATTTTCAATTTAAATTTTAAAAATAAATAAACTGTATTTTTCAAGGTGAATTTATTAAGCCTTTAGGCACTTTAGGTCATTTCAAATTCATTAATATTGAATGAAAATATTTTTAGAATTTTTTTTTCTGTTAAAGTAATTTCGATGCATTAAAAGTTTTGAATGAAAAGCAAATTAATTGAAATTGAAAGGAAGTTTCTTTTTGTTTTTAATTCGAAGTAAAACCTTCAAGAGAATTGGAGAATGTTTTTATCGTTTATTAATCATTCTTGTGGACCATAGGTTCGGTCATATCGTCGTGAAATTGAATTAATACTTTGAGAACTTGTTCAAATAGACCCTGAATTATCTAATCGACATAAGTCTACGACAATGTAAGACCCGTAATATGCCAAAAATCTCTTACAAAAGCTAAACGACCTAAGGCTTAATCCAAGAGATTCTACTGCATCCTTCAATCTCGTCTGATCTCTTACCAACGGATTACCACTTATTTTGCAGTTTTTAACACCACAAAATTACCTATATCTTCCGTAATATATGAATATGTGGCCGATAGGACATTAATTATTGGATTTGTGACCTCTTAAAAGCTCGACTTTTTCGAAAGAGGAATTTTTTTATTGGAAACGTGTTGCAAGAGACAACAAAGCAACAAAAAATTAGAATTAATAAAGAGTATATACTCGTACTTTTCAAAGACATTATTTGCTTCATTCTGAAGTACGCAGTCCGAAAGAACATTTTTAAAGGATTTTCGATTAAAATTTAATAATTCATTTATATTTTCTATCACATTCTAAAAATGCTTAAATATTTAATTTTAAATACGAAAATATCGAAGGGATTATGTAACACTCATTTGTGTGATAACTTCACATATGTATTTTATTCGGTTAAATATTTTTATTTTTTCAAATTGAAATTAAATTGCAAGTAAAGTAGCATTTACGATTTTTTAATTTCATTATTTTTTTTTTACATAAAATTCTCATAGAAAGTGAAAAATTCCACATAATTGGACTACAAATTTTCTTTTTTTACATTTTAAATTCGAGTATATTTCATTAAGCTCATAAAACTGAGTATTTTTTTTTAAAGATTAAACCATTTTTGTACTGTATAACTGCTATGTAATAAAAACAAAACAAAAATTCAATATAGTAAAAAACTACATATGTATAGGTTAGCTCATGTTAAAATATCCTCTTTAAAAAAAAAAAAAAATGAATAATAATTTATTCAGGATTGGTTTTTATTCAAAAAATACCACAAAAGTAAAACAGCTTTTTGATATGTGATTGACGGTTTTACATTACAATTTATCATTGGAATTATATTTAATTTAATTCCAGATATATTTATACCCTATTATATCATCAAAGAATAATAATATGATAAAAATATAATTAATAAAATTTTATATCAGAAAAAAAATACAGAGATAAATTGAATAAAAAAGAAAAAAAAAAAAAAAAGATAAAAATGGTTAAATAAAAACAATACAGTAGATATACATATATTGTAGTTATGTGTATTTTTTTTTAAACATTTATACTCGTATGTATCAGGTGTCACATTATCATCTCATAAAAAATGTAACGATATCCCAAATGCATAAATTACAACATGACAAACAAACAATACATAATCATTATGGATTTCGATATCAATCATTTCGAAAAAAAAAACGTACTAAGATAGACGCATACAATATGTATGTGACATTTAAAGAATTTTTTTATTATTATTGTTATTTTAACAAACGTAATGTATTCTCATACATGTTTAATAAAGTACAAAAAAAAAAATATATATAATAATAAAAATAGAATATCTATCATGTTAAACATTTTTTTGTACTCATGTGTTCAATGTCACATCTATTAAAAAAATTTCTATACACAAATACCAAAAACAAAAATACATACTTACTCGTAGGTATATATACTTTTGAATCCTTTTTATAGACTACATTAAATATTTAACAAAAATCAATTACATGTTACTAAATATCAAAATACATAGGTATATGTACCTACTCCACAATTACCTGTTTCAACATTTGTACATTTTCTCACAACACAACACAAAAAGGATAAAATATTAAATAATGATCCAAAAATATAAAAACAAAAAAATACCAAAATTATAATTTGAAAATATATTTTTTTTTCCAAGGACAAAAAAAAAATTAAAAAAAGACTAAAATCAAATTTAAAAAAATACTTTCAAACTTTTTGACATTTATTTTTTTTCTTACGTATTTCGGAAACTTTTCTACTTTTTTTTTTTTCAATTTTCTCATTGAAAATTGATTGACAATTTTCCATTAAAATTTTTTTTTTAAATAAATTTTCAATTAAAACTTTTTTTTTTATTTCAAATTAAATTAATTTGTTTTTATTTTAAATAAATTATATTAATTACTAAAATTATATTTGTTTTTTGTTTATTTTCAGGTATGTGACTCGTATATGACATAAACAGGATAAACTATTTTCCTATATGGTGTTATTGGTAAAATGATAAATAAAATAAAAAAATTTTAAAATAAATATTTGAAAATTGAAATTAATGGTTTAATATAGTTTTTCAATTAATATTTTTCATAAAATTTTATGTCCATTGATATTGCTTACATAATTACCTTAGTTGAAATTGATTTTGTTTTTCTTTTTTTCGAATTATTGATAATAGTAATTAAATTTTATATAACTCAGGACGAATGGCACCTGAATTTTCCAATGGGTACAGAAAGAATGAGTGAACCCTCTTATAACACGACTAACTCGTACCGCGTTATATTGTATGGAACCTTGCAGCGTGCTATAAGAAACTTGGAATTAATACAAATCAAACGCGTTATATAGAAACCATTAACGCGTTATACAAGATGTTTCACAGTCGTGTGACAAACTGAACAGGGTGTGGTAGATTTTGGTGAGAAATGAAAAAAAATGATATGGAGGGAGGGGGGGGGGGGGGTCTATTCTTAATAGTTATTGAGATATTCAAGGTCGAAGAACATTTTTTTCGAAGAGTATCGTCTTGTACGTAAAACGCGTTATAAGAGAATCGCGTTATAGGAGGGTTTTCGTAATTTTCGCTTCGCGTTATATCTAAACCGCGTTATATGAGTGTTGACAGTAGTTAGTTTAGGAAAATTTAGCCGAGGTTTTCTAAAGGTTAGACCTAGATATGCAATTTAAATTTAAATCGAAAAAAATACTAAAAAAAAATTGTATTTGCCCTATAATGAACCTTTAAAAATTACATTTTAAGACAAAAAAATAAAATTTCCCGTTACACAAAGTAGAAAATGTACATATTTTTTTTTTGGACTAAAAAGTTTATAATTCACCCTCAATTGTAGTTCAGAAGACTTTTTAATGTTTATTCAATTTAGTAAGTGTTTTAATTAAAAATATCGTATCATATTCGTACAGCTGAGCAGAAGTCCTTCAAATTAAAGAACTTTTTGTTATTCAATTTTTTAAGTAATTAAAAGCATTAAAGCGAAAAAATATATGTATTTCAAGGATTCACAAAAAAAAAAAGAATATATTTTTGACTAAGAACACGAACGAACTTTTCTTCTTTCTCTTTTATTTTTATCATTTTTTGCTTTTTTCAATTTAATTAAAATCAATCCCCAATTAAATTAATCAAATTCAAATTTACCCCTGATGGAAAAAAAGTTTAAATTCATTTAAAATTAATTTTATTCTTAGAATTAATTTTTTTTTTTTTTTTTTAATTAAGATAATTATGTATCACTGTCAAGGAAATTCAATTTTATTATTTACCGTGTTTCTAAATTATAAAAATAATTTCAAGGATATAAGCATACATAAAAAAATAAGATTATATTCTCCTTCTTGAATTTATTCTCTTTATTTTTTTCTGTGTATGTGTGTGTTATTCCTTTTAATTTCCTATTTTACACTAATTATTTCCTTGTTATTTTCATTTACGAAAAAATATAAATATTAATCAAGTTTTTTTAAAACGAAAATTAAATAATTGATTAAAAAAAAAAATAATAAATAAACGGAATTAAGTGTATATACATATACATAATTTTCCATCAAATTGAAAATTTATAATTTAACTGAATTTTCTTTTTTTTTTTTTTTGTTCGAATTGAAAAATTGTAAGAAACAGGAGAGAAAGAAAAAAGAAGAAGAAGAAAACAAATTTCTAACACAAACAAAACAAAGTGAAATTTTTTGACTTCTTTTAAATATTCCACGGAAGAAAAACTTTTTTGTTTTATAATACAAAATTCTTTCCGCTTTTTTTTTGTTGCACTAGAAGAAATTTTATAAAAAAACTTTAAGAATCCCTTTTCTTTTTTTTCTTTTTTTCATAAGAAAATAATTTTGAAAAAAGTAAAAAAGAAAAATTTTGTTGATGCAACAAAAATATTCTTGATCTAGTTTTCTTATTTTCTTTTGTTCTTTTTTTTCTTTTCTTATTTATTTAAAAACCGAAAAGAGTTCAATAATTTAACATTTGTTCGAAGAATTGTTCTATACTTTTATGAACACAAAAAAAGTTTTCGTGTGTGTATAATTTTCAAATATCTTTTATTGAATATTTTATATAATGGAAAAGATAAAATTCTATTAGGAAAAAATTTCCACTTTTTACTTTCTTATTTCTTTTTTTTTTTTGTTCTTGGGAGAAAGCTAACATTTTATTTATTCACAATGACGTATACATACTACATTTTAATTTTTAATGCTCTCTCACGAATTTTTTTTTTTCAAATCTAATCTGCTTTTACAGCATTATATAATTAGAACATAGACGAAAAAACAAAAAAGAAAAGGGAATTATTTTACAATGATTGCCCATTATCAAAATTTCAGTTAATGATATAATAGAATTTGAGAGCAAAATGGTGGTGAATCTTACTCTTTTTTCGCCAACTGTGCACTGAAAGTCAATTTCTAAAAATTTATTAAAATTTATTTAAAATTATTTAAAATATGGTAAAGTAAATCTACTACTACCCTTTGAAGGATGATGAGTACAATGGTCTATATTGTATAATATATGCTTCAAAATTTGGTTCTTTAACTAGTGCTCTCTTTCATTGGTTACTGTGTACTGTATACACTGGAGTATATATACTATACTATAAAGTGTGGACACTTCCCCCTTTTTTATATGCGACCTGAAACATATACCAACAATATGTACATGCTGGGTCGCAAATCTAAATGCAAAATTTTTAAGGGGAAATGAAATATACTTTGGCTCCACTCAACGTGCTCTTCAATTTTAACTGCTAATATTTCAGTTGACTGGACAATAATTTAGTAACTAAACGTGTATAACCAGGCCAATTAAATCGAGTACTGTATTGAAGTGATTTAGTAGAATGAATTTAATTTGTTATAGAACCTGTCGTTTCATACGAATCTACCGTATTCTGACACTTTTCAACTACTAAAATGTTTAGTTCTGGGAGACTCACACGTCATTTCACTCCAGTACTAAGTTAGAAAAGGCTAAACCAGTCTTAACTCCGGTAATTTTGGCAATAAAAGTTGCACACAGAAGAAAAAATAGAACAGACACAGTTTTATAATCCTTTAATTACACTCTATGTAATCATAGAATCTGGAAAGCTTCTATAATCTCAAAATTATCATACACTTTTGAACGCAACCTATAATACAATATATGTATTTTGGTTTTTTTGATTAAATACGATATTGTTGCGTACATAAAATAAAAATATAAAACTATCTGAATATAATATAAATTTTATAATTAAATCAGAAAATAATATACAGTTTGCGTGTGTTTTTTATGTCTTTCCTTTTATTTTTTTCTTGTTCATTCGATACCTGTAAAACGAGAACAACTTCTTAAATATATACAATACAATATTTTTATCATATCATAGAATTTAAACAATCCAGTTTTAATTTAACGAATAAAATCAATTTATTATTTTTTTTTCTATTCTCATTTTAATTTTATATTTTTCATTTAAGAATATTGTAATTTAAAACCTCCGTTTTTAAAATTATCTTTCAACACAATAATGAAGAATAGAAAGAAAGAAAGAAAAAAAACGTAGAGAAAAATGAAATTTAAATGAAGAATAAAATTACCATTATAAATCGACTTTATCACTGCTTGTTCAGACTAAAACATATTATATTATATACATTAAAATACACACATACAGGTACATATTTTTACATCAGCATATACAATATATGTATACTTGAATATATAAAATAAACTTATGTATCTAATAGACCATGAGTGACTGCACAACATAATATGGCAGTAGATATTATTACTTATAATAATAATTAAATTTATGTGAATGGAAGGCGTTAAAAATTACCGTTAAAAACCTATAACCATTTAGAATAAGTACAACAAGAAAAAAATAATCTTTTTTTTCAATTTTTTTTTTCTTTTTCAAAACTTAATTCATTCGGAAGAAGAAAAAAAAATAAATAGATTTGATTTAAAAACTTACTCTTTATAGATATGTAGATACATACATACATACAATATATATACTCGTACATAGAAGATACGAATTTGTAATTTTATATTTTTCTCTATTAGATTTTTTTCAAAAGTTTTCATTATTTTTTATGCTTGTAAAGATATTTTTTTTATATAGGTAGTTGTTGTTGAGATGATGAAGTATCTACTAATACAAAGAATTCATGAATGATAGACAGATTAAATAAAATCGTACCATTTGCTCCGTACCACACTGTACAATATACGAAACGACAAGTACTTGCAAAAGAATTTAGTACAACAATTCATTGTTCATTACTGGGTACTTAGATATATTTAACAAAAAAAAAAAAATATGTGTATCTCAGTATATATACTCGTGTATATTGTATCTATAAAAATGAGTTTATAAGACAATATTTTCAAATGAATCTCATATCTTAAATGTAGTACAACAATAGATTTACCTTTCCCTTTAATATTTAATTTTTACGCTTGCTCTAGCATCTAATTAATGTCTTTTCATGTTACTATCATCAACATTTTCATCGTCATCATCATCATCATCGTATATAAGATAACTTGCTAATAATAGTAAATGACCTACAATACTGTAAATTACACTAAGATACTTTTTTTTTCTTAAAATATAAAAAAAGATACTTTTTTCAACTATTACCAGATATTTTTGTTATTGTAATGAATTTGTGTTATTACACATGTAGAAATCGAGTTTAATGTAGTTCATAAAATATGGTATGTATTTTAATTTTATGTTAATAATTCAGGTAAAAACAGAGAAAAAAAAATTGTTAGTTTCTTTGTTTTCATTTTTTATAATTAATTATCTGTGTTTTTATGCTAATTTTTTTATTTTCAATTTTTAATCATTTAAATAATATTCAAATTTATATTATTTTGATAAAAAAAAAAAACGTGTAAGATTATTAGAAGAGAAAAAAAATTATTTGAATAGAGAAAAAAAATAAATAAATAAATATGAAATCTAGTTTTTTTTTTCTTCTTCTTAATTTCGGTATGTTGAATATCTTATCTTATGAATGAATAATTCGATTATATTATAATTTAAAAGAAGAAAAAAACAAGATTAATAATTAATTTATGATAAATTTTTAAGACTTAAAAAAAAGGATGAAAAAATACTTAAATATATGTATATACACACATACACACATGCACATATCTATTGAGAACGCCTTTTTATTTTGTTTACAAAACAGATAAAAAATGTTATGTAACAAAAATAAACAAACTATTACAAAAAATTAATTATTTTATGATGCAATGCTTTCTTCTCCACCCACTTTTTGACATTTATATTTACCTCATGATTTCGATCTTTATTTATTTATGTTTGTTGAATTTTTCAAAATAAAAAATAAATTTTAATAATAATCGTTCATGTTTTTTACTTAACATAAAAATTAAAATTTTAAATATCTTTATTTTTTATTTTTTAAGTATACGAGTATCTTTTGTATTGGACTAAGAACAGAAAAAAATGACATTCGACTCGGCTGGGAATCAAACCACAGACCTCTGTCTTTCCGGGTTATTGCTCTTACCATTGAGCTACCGAATGCCAAATCGCTTGCTATTCTTTATATGTAGTTACCACGTAAGGGCCAAAATACACTGGGTATGATTAAAACCGTCGGATCCAATTAAAAACCGGTTATTACAACTGATTTACCTATAATAACCGGTGTAGTTTCACTCTAAAGATTGATAATGCTCAAATACCCTACACTTTATTTAACTTTATACCTATAATAAATTTTCAGACGTTATTTTAAAAAAAGCTTGTTTCTCTCTAACTTCAAACGTAAAACGTATCGAAAGTAAAAATTTCAAAGTAATCGAAATTCGTCCACGAGAAAATTTTGTATGCATAAATTATGCACATTTGCTTATTCAGTTCTTTATAAGGTTTTGCAATACATATATGAAATTCCTTTTTTTTTTCATATTTTAAAGCAAAAAAAAAAAAATACATACAAAAGCTGAGAATACTTTCATATACAAGGTTAATGTATGCTCTAACAACAATAAATAATTATAACGATCATTCTAATATATTATTAATTAATTCCATATTGTCTAGAGTACAATTTTATGAACACTTTCAAAAATTCCACCTGATTTCCCTAACTAAAATATGTTATTTTTTTTCCCCTTTTATGTATGTACTTTTTCATTTTTATTCTCTTGAATAATTTTAATTTTCTCATGAATTAATTATATTTATTCAATGATTTATATTTTATCTTTTGTAGTATATACTCTTTGGTACATAAAATAAATATGTATGATAAAAAATTCATATAGACTGTATCAACCTATCAACCACTTTCATTTCTCATCAAAACTTTATTAACAGACACAAACACACCACACACACACATTACCAACGCAACTATGTACCATCATCATCACCATCATAATCATTATCATCATTATTTTGTCGTTGGTAAACTTCATTAATTTATCTTAACATAAAGGTGGAGAATCACCTATCTATCACATACGAAAAAAAAAATGTCTAGAAATAACGTGTGCTTTTTTATTTTCTTTTCATTTTCTTTTTCTTCTTTACCTAATCTCGAAATCCTGATATGTGATTGTATGTCTTCGAATTTAATGAAATGCCTTTCAGCATCCTTTTTCTAAATAAAAAAAAAATTTGTATCCTTGATATTGAACATAATTGTGAACATAATTCTGTGTTTACGTTCTTTTTTTTTTATATACTAAAAATGTATTTCACACCACACAAAATACTACATTGTTCACATATATCCTAAGAAAAGTGTATCCTTTGACTCGGTATTTAAAAAACAATTTCTTTCCTTTTTGAAGAGTATTTTACATACTTTTGAGAAAAATTGTTTCATTAACAAAATAATAAATAAACGTTCGCGACATGCATCCGCATAATAGAAAAGAAAAAAAAAAACGGGTATTTTAGCAAGGAAAAAATTATGATAATAGAAAAAAAAAAAAAAAAGGATATAATAATGAAGCTACTTTGACATCTACTTTTTTTTTCTTTTTTTGTTATGAATTTTTTATGTCTCATTTTATTATTATCATTTTTTTTTTATATATTTAAACATGAATATTATTTGCTTGAAGGCAATTTCATTTATCATCTGTCAATTTGCTTTAAAGAAAAGCTAACGGATAACAAAGGCAAAAAGAAAATAAGGAAAAATGATGACATTTTACGTGACTTATCTTATTATGAATTTTAAACGTCTCCATTGTCATTTTCACTTTAAATGAAAAGGGATGAAAAAATAATTTGTGTTCGTTTAAATTAAAAATTTTCAAGACATTTTTGGATAATTTTTGATCCTGCAGCTATTTAAAAATAAAAAAAAAATAAAACAAAACTGACACAGGACAGGAAAAACTGAAATAGAAAAAATTTTACTTTTCGTGGTGGTAATAATGTACATGCTTTTTTTTTTAAAGATTTTAATTGAATTTTTCACTATTTAATTATTTGTTTAGATATTTTGTTATTATGTCAGTGAAAAGTGTTTTTTTAAATAAAATTTACACGTGTATTTTCGACCATAATTTTTAATTGAATTACCAAATCAATAACAGTAAATTAACGAAAAAGATATTGAACCCTTTTTCCAAACATTTTCTATTCAATATCATGGTAAATTTACTTCATATTGAAAAAAAAAAAATATGTATAATATAAAAAAATCCAAAAAAATTGTGAATTCATATACTTGTATCTTTTTTATCTCTATTTTTTTGTTTTTATTGATACTTAATTCTATAATTCAATTGTTATTAGTCTTCAATCCCATCAAATGAAAGATAAATGCTAAATAAATTCTATATGACAAAGGCACACTTAAAAAAACATTTTTTTTTTTGAATGACAAAATTAAAAGGTAAAAAAAAGGATAATAATAAACGTAAGAATGAATTCCATTCAATTTTCATAGTCTATCAGTGTTTTTTTTTTGATTTTACTTTTTTTCAAGCAATCTCTAAAAATATTTTGTAAAATAAAAAACAATAAAAGTCTTAAATTCATTGCTGTTGTATTGATGCGATCCCTTTTTTTTCAATTATCTCACTTTATTGACTTAAAATTTTTAATTTCCGGTTTTTTATAGCTTTTTTTTCTGTTTTTTCGTTGTTGTTCAAGATAACACAAGGATTGTGTTTTTTTTTTCTTCTTTTTTTATCACATTAAAACATCAATTTTTTTAAAGAGACAAAAAAATTAGGGTCCTTTTAAAGCTTTCAAGGAAAATCAATATAAAAATTAAGTGCAAAAAATTATCAAGGAAGAAAAAAAAAAGGTTTCTTGATTTTAAAAATTGAGAAGTAGTTTCGTGAATATTTGTGTAAGAGATTTTTCTTCGAATTGTGGACCTCTCCCCTCTTATAATCTACAGAAATTCAAGTGACCATTCCATCAACAATTTCTTTCTTCACCCCTATATTTTCCCCCAAAATCTTATTCAATGTACCTGTGCCAACGCTGTGCTAAAAAGTGTAGTAAAAGGATAATCCTTATATCGTTGTATATTTAATAAATAAAAAATAAAACAAAAAAACAAAAATTTTAGAAAATTTAATTAAAAATCACAAAAAATGCATAATAATTTTTATTTGCTAGAATTTTAAACTTTAAAAAAAAAAAAATTTAATCTCTCTCAATTAATAAAGTCGCACATACTAAAACAAATTTTTTTCTCCGCATGATCACTTCACAATTTTTCAATTTCATCTCTTTTAAAAACACAAGGACGACAAAATAAAACAACAAAAAAAAACGGAAAATCTCATTAAAAATCCAATTTTATGTGTGTTCTATTATGAAGCATAAAGAAAGCATAAAAAAAAAATATAATTAAAATAAAACAACAACAACAATATAAAAAAACAAGCGTGAAGAGAAAAAAACGAAATTATCTTTTATACATACATATTCATGCAATATGCAATTATGTAGGTTGTATGATATTCTGAATTTCTGTTTCTGAACAACGATAATATGAAGAGAGAAAAAGGATTCATATTATTCAACAATATAATTTACCACTCTAATTTATTGAATAGCTTTTTTATTCGAGTACACTGCACACATACATACATACATGTACATACATATATGTATGTATGATATACTCGTAATATGAAAATCTCATTATCCTTAATTTAAAACAATAATAAGACAGAAAAAAAAAATAAGAAGAAAAAAAATAAAAAACCAAAAAAAAATGTATAGGATCAAGAAAATGAGAATTAAAATAAAAATACATGAGTATACTCTAATTTAACATTTATATATTTGATCGTCACACTAGGTAATTAATGAGCATTTAGATAGATATTTAATTCCCTTAGGGACTGTACATATGTACATACAGTCATACATGTATACATGAATACTGGATGGCAATCATCTACTATTTTAATTTTTTTTTTAATCTGTAGAACATTTTGTATATATATATATTTTCTACATACATATATTTATATCAGACCACAATAATTATAATGAATACATATTTTTCGATAGAAAAGGATACAAAATTTGTTACATTTTATATGTTATACATATGTATATACAAAAAAAAAAAGAATAAGATACACATATATATAAATGAAAATTTCATTTACAACCTGTCTGACTTTATATTTTGTCGAATTTTGTATTATTTAGAGAAAATATTAGATTACATACCAGTATATCTAAGTACATATGTTATGTTTACTGTGGTATGTACGTATATACAATATACATACATATGTACAACAATTATATGTAAATTCTATATAAAGTATATTTCATTAAATATTAGAGAATATATATAGTATTTAATTGACAAAAGATACATACATACATATATTGAAATTGACGACATTTGGTTTTTGTTCAAAAATTACATTTTAGATAAATTTTGCACAACTAAAATTAAGATACAAAATATGTGATAGATATTAAAATAAAAGAAAATGTAAATGTACATTACTAAACATAAACATATACATACATACGAGTATATACAAATGTATCTATGATTTCTATTTTTTTATTATATCTATATTTTTAGATATTGATTAAGATTTTATGTTTCTTCATTTTCAAATCAGATAATATAGTATGTATGTACATATAAAACATATAGTGAATATCACTTATTTTACTTTTGTCTTCTCATATACAGAAAGATTTTTATTTTCTTTTTTATTATATACTTTCTATAGTTAATAAGAATTGAAATCGATAAGAAATCTCATTATGTACGTATATTACTGATACATACATACATATACATATTTAAAATTAGAATATATTGAGAATAATATAAGAGAAATATTTAATGAAGAAACTAATTAATGAGAATAGATATTGAATATTGGGGTATCATTTTATCAAGATAAAAGGTAAATGATATCTATTTTAATGAGAAAACATAATTTGTTTGTTGTTTTCTTTCTTTTTTTATATTTTTATGATTATACATATTTATAAATCGGCTATGTAAAAGAGATATCAGAGATCAATTTAAAGATTATACATAAAAATTGTGGTGCGGTAACATAGTAAAATATTCTATCTAGTATCTAGATTCTAGAAAATATTAATAAAAGAACAATGAACTTTATACAAAGATATTATTTTAATTAAAAAAGAAACACAATTACAATCACTTTTTATCATTTGTTTTGTACATAAATAAGTTTAAAGTGATTTGCTTTTTAATCCTTTAATTTAGTATACAGAATTTTTATTAATAAATGTCTTATAACGATTATAGCTTCACTTTTTTGTTGTTGTTGTTAGTATACCCTGAGAACGATGACGGTGTTTGCACAAGATTCAAGATTCTTAATGATAACTTTTCAAGAATTATCACAGCATCGTAAAAAGTTAAATATCTTTAATGTACCTACCATTAAACAAAATAACGGTTTGCATCCGCTGCAAATTTTTTACACCTTCTGTATTTAAAAAGTCCTTTGAACAAATTGAAAACTATTAGGGAATTTCTTCAAAGGATATAATTTTAAGATAAAAATTCATTTTAACCTTCTACATACCTTTTTTTTTTTTTTGAAAATTTAATCCAATCATAACTCACTTCACTCACAGCTTATTTTTCGCACGTGAAATTTTTCAATTATCCTCACAATCCTGTAAAGGTTTTAACTACATATTTTTATCAACTTTACTTTTCTCTTTTTCTCATTTCCCAGAGAACAACGAGAATTTTAAATTGAATCCTTTTCATTTTTTTTTAGAAACATTAAAATGTAAACCATTAATTACAAGATAAATGCTTGATATTTACTAACACATTTTTGTATTCTTTTCTTCTGTATCTAACAAAATTTGCATAAAATTTTAACTTAACCAACACAAAATAACGGAAATAAAAATAGTAAAAAATAATAACACAATAAAACTATAATCTATGTATTAGTACAAAATAAAAGATGTAAATTTTATTACACGCTTTTTTTTATGTACTATACATAGTTTTAAAATTTGAAAAGTTTAAGAGTTTACCTTCATTTTACAATTTATGCATTTTATATACTTTTAAAAAAAAAAAAGATACATACTTTCCAATATTGAAAAAATTTCTAATAGAGAAGGAAAAATGTTAGTATGGAGAAAATTTATTCAAAATATATACTTATATCTATAAAAATTTGCAGATTACACTCTGTTCTTTAAAAAAAAAAGAAAATAATAAAAAACAGTTACGAGTATTTGAAAATAACTTTAAAATCAACTTAGTAAATCGATCATACACTATACTCACAAAATTTATCGAAAAATTTCTGCAACACATAAAATAACTTTTCAATAGATTATTATGTATGCATTTTTGTAAAAACTTTATGTGGTGAATGAAAAATGTATCTATTATTTCAACAAAATCATAATTTCATCATATAAAAAGTCAAGTACGAAATTTTTGTCTTATTTTTAAAAAAAAATTGTATCTATTCTTTTCTGTTAAACTAATTTGTCAAATTGTAAGGAATGAAAAACAAAAAAAATGGAAATAATAACTTTTTTCATATTTTTATTATAAATTTCATCATACAAAATGTATAGTATACCTAAAATTCATCTGTATCTGCAAATTTTTTTTTCCTTTATATTTGAAATAAAAGATACATTTGGAAAAACAAAAAATGAAAGGAAAATAAAAATAAATAAAAGAAAATTCTTTATAGCTGCATTGTATGTATATAGTACATTTAACCAAACACATTCATATACATATACCTATACATACATATGTACATATTTCTATCATAATTCAGATGATATTTCAACAGAATATATTTCAAATTCTCACTTCATATTATTCAACTCATATTTCTTTTATTTTATTTTTTTATTTTATACACTTTCTTTCCATATCTTTATATAATACAATTTTATATTGTTTTTTTCATCGGTTTTTTTTTTATTTTATTTTACAGATGGAATTTTAGAATCTGGAGGGAGTGCAGGATCATATGATGTGCCATGCCCCCCAGGGATGTTTAGATGTGCAAACGGTAAATGCATTACATCCCTGTGGGTGTGCAACTACCAAAAAGACTGTGAAGGTGGAGAAGATGAAGCTCAGTCATGTCGTAAGTATATAACAATAAAAATTTATATATACAATACATACGTATATATATATGTATTCTATTTTAAGATAGTATTTCTAGTAGATAGAACACAAATAAAACATGTGTCAATTTATCACAAAAGTGATAACGTTAAAGTAAAGTAATTTTAAAAATAAAAATAATAAAAAGAATAAGAGAAAAAAAACTAAACAATGACATCAAATAATTTCTTTTTAATTTTTTTTTCAAATTATCGTTTTTCTTCTAAAAAAAAAAAAAATAAATAAAAGAACGAAACAAAATTATATTAAATTTAATAATACATATATATATTTTCTATTTATTTATTTTTTTTTTTTAATAAAAAATTTCAGCTCCTCCTGAATGTGAAGCTGGTCAAATCAGCTGCGGACAATATGTTTTCAATAAAACATATTGTATACCACCGCATTATAGATGTGATATGACACCTGATTGTGAAGATGAATCCGATGAATTTCAGTGCAGTAAGTAAATTTGTTCTTTCGTTATTATTTTTTTTTTTCTTCAAATATGAAATATTTTATAATGTCCTTATATTTACCTTATCAAAAATATACATACGAGAACAATCAGAAATTCCTTTTATCTTGTACAAAAAGTCCAGAACAATAAACATTCATTTATAATATATGTATATATGATGGTCCCTGGAGTATCTTAGATAACAACATTATGCCATAAATATTACATTACATATACATAGTCACAGTTGGTTGATTTTTCATTTTTTTGTAACTTTTTCAAAGCCCTTATAGAGTAATAAAATAACTCAAAGCTTATCAGAAGACAAAAACCACAAAAAAAAGGATATTGGTATAGGAATCGTATATGAATTTCTCTAAAGTGCCACCAAAATGAATACCACAAAATCTTAATATAGAGAATGATAGAAATTTGTATTATACATATACATGGGATTTATTCATATACATACATAGACACAAAGCTACCACAAATATATTAATGAATAATACATAGATACATATGTATACATATAAGTCAAACATTATAACACCCACATTATAATGGTTTGAACCTTTCTTCTTTTTGCCTCTATATTTATTTTCATAAGAATTGTAATTGTATATTAAAATTTTGATTGCACACTTAGAACGTAAGGTTATTAAAAAATAATGTATCTTACACCATATACGAGTATGTATACATATACGCCAGTCTAAACTCATATAATACTTATTCAACAACTGTTTAATTCATAAATTTTCTTTTATGGTCAAGTATTAAGGATTACAAATCATCTAATTAAAAATAAAATAAAATTATCCTGTTTTTTTTTTTTTTAATGTAATACAGAAAATATATCCTGACCATCATCATGTAAATTAAATTTTCCAAAAACAAAAAAAAAAACTTAAAAAGAAGATTAAAAACATAAACCAGATGTTTATTATGTGATAGAAAACGATTTTAATGGTGAAAATTAATAAAATTTTATGGCAAAAATGTATCATTTACAAGCAAAATTTATTTAAAGTACTTTGAGAAAATTTTTAATGTTGTAACATCAATGACCTTTTTAAGCAATATTGTCCAAGAATTTTTTTTTTATATCTAGAAGAAAAATTTTACTAACATTTTTTTTTTCAAATTATTTTACTAGAAGGTGATCACGTTTTTTTTTCTCAAAACAATTATCATTGATATATTATTTTATCCGCATTCCCTTTTAAATAAAGTTTTTTTTTTTAGTATTTATTTTTATTCAAGAATCTGAACAATGTTTCATCAGATTCAATATCTATCATACCAATTAATTCCTCATAACTTCATACAAGCCAGATAACAATTTATTTTATGTTTTTTTTTTCTTCTTCTTGTTATGTTAAATGCTCATAAATCAAAGTTATTATTAAATTCCACAAACACTTTTTTTCCTCTCTCTGTTTTGGTTTTTTTTTTTTTAATTTCATATAAAAAAAAAAAAACTTCCATGAATGAAATATTGTCGAACTCTGGGTGCTTTTTGTTTTGAATTTAAAAAGTTTGCTGTTTTTTATTTTCCTCAGCATAAAATTCTAAAAAAGAAGCACTATGGGTAGATTCAGAAATATGTACAGATTTTAGAGGGAGTGGGATAATTGTTGAATAAAATGAATAAAATAAATGAACTTAGAAAAATTACACAGAAAATTTAAATAATGAAAATAAAAATATAAGTAATTAATTAAAGGGTTTTTCCATATAATTATTTTTTTTTTATGAACAGAAATAAAAATATATAATAGAGGTTAAAAAAATTTACTTTTCATTTAATTTCTTCTCTTTCTTAGAAATTTTCTTTTTAAATTGAACATTTAAAGCAATAATTAACTTTAAAGTAATTTTACACGAATTATTAATATTTTTCCATGAAAAAAGTAACTCTTATACTCTTTAATTTTTAATCAAGGTTTTATTTTCGTGAGAAAATTGTAATTTTAAACAACGTGTAATTAATTTCAATTGTATGTCAAGTACCTGTCTTGAAACGAAAAAGTTTTATTAAGAAAACGAACATTATTTTATATAACAATATTGAAAATTTTAGATACTTTTAATATACGAGTATCTATTAAATAAACCACATAAAATATTGAACACCTAACTACATATGTATCTATGTGTTGTTAAATTAGAAACAAAATAAATTTTGTATTGTCACGCAATATATGAAAATTTACTTTTTTTTTTATTCTGAACTAATAAAAAAGTAATATTAATTTAATATCGGAAAAAAAAAGTCGAGATATGTATATCTATATAATCAATAGAAGAGGTGTACATGTAGTTTAATCCTTTACTTCATTATTCGCCCGTATAATATTATAACATACATATACATATGTACATATGTATAGAAACATACTTCCTCCCTCTACAATACATAATACTTCTATCTAGAGTCCAAAAAACAAAACAAAAAAACGTTGTATATTCAACTAAATTCTCATAAATCTATGTTATTGAACAATTTAATCCCAAATATTACTTGTTGTTGACCTTTTCTCAACATTTATTTGTGCGTTTTTTTAAATATACATATGTACAATGTACATACATATTATACAAAATGAACGAAGACACAAAAAGTTCACATGAAAAAGGGTCTTCTAAACTTAATAATAAAATAAATGCTTAAACATCAAGTTACCTGTCAATTTCAAAATAAACGAATATAGAAAAATAAAAATACAAGACCAAAACCATCAACAAAAGCATAACGTATACAAAATTACTATGAAAAAAAAAGATCTAAATTTGATACATAAATTATGCTAACAACATACAACCAGAAAATCTTCTTTTATAATAGATATTGAGAATTCATGCATGTTCGTTTAAATGTTTATATGTTTTTTTTTCTTCTTTTTTGTATCTTCCCCACTACACATATATATTAAATCTCATACATATAAATATATCATTTTGCCATTCTACTACTCTCTATTCCATTTTCCATTTTCTACTTCTTCTTTATTATTTATTATTTATTTTCTATGTATGTAGGTATTTCCAATAAAATTTTATTTTCAAACAATTTAACAAATTTCATCAATAATTCATGATTTCAAAACTTTCTTTTGACACAAAATAAAATAAGTACAACAAAAAAATAAAAAAATAAAACATAAACATATATAATACTTTCCGTGTGTGTATATATAGATACAAAATAAAGCTATAGAAAAGAAAAAAAAAGGCAAAACCTATGAAAAATAGATATGTACATATTCGTATAGTACGAAATAAAAAAAATTTGTAACAAAATAATTTAAAAAATATATAAAAGAAATATTAATAATAATAATCAACAATGAGATACAATAAAATATTTAAACCAAAACAACAAGAAAATATATTTTATGTTTTCTCCTAATTTGTACAATTTTATAGTTTTAAAAGTACATTTTTAAAGTTTTAAGTACATACTACATAAGATTTTGTAATTGTTTAAAAACTTTTCATATACCTACATAGTTTCTTTTTCACTGAAAATAACAACAACAATCTTTTAAAATGCAACAATTGCAAATTCATAAAATAAATTTATGACTTAACATAAAATTCTTAAGAGTACATTGTGTAAACTTTTTTTTTTTTGTTTTCTTGTCTTTTCAAACTTTTCTAATTCGGCTAAGTATTGTATTAAAAAATTAAAATTTAATGCAAGTTGAAACTTTTTTCATGTTTTATTGTGAATAAAAAAAAAATGTTTTCCCACGAAAAAAAAATGAAAATCATTTGAAAATTGACGGGGTAATCCAATGAGAATTAGTTAATTTAAGGTTTGGTTTTTTTTAAAAAAAGCATAATTTTTGACCAAAATACTTAATTTTTTTAGCGAACCATTTGTTTAGTGTAGTATACCAAATTTATGCATGTAAGATGAAGAAAAAATTTTGACATATGCATGTCAAAGGAAAACTTTTTAACCTGGAAAACAAACAACAACAAAATGTTACAATTACTCACTAAAAGTTTTTTAAAATTTTCCTTTAAAAACTTCCTGTTTTTCTCCGAATCTAAAAATTATTCTAAATATGAAAATTTCAAATCATTTCCTAAAAGTAGCTTTACACTACTTGATTTCTCATATCATATGTCACTGGTAAAAGTTTGACAGCGTTTAAGACGTGTTGGAAATATTGTAAAAGATTTCCACAAAAACTTCCTTCTTTCGATTCTATTTCCAAACTTTCGACTAGAAAATTTTTAAAAGGTGGTCAACTGACTTTGAATTTAAACCCAGTTTAATACATCTTTACTAACGTAATGAACTCATATCCAATTTTCAAACGCGAAAAACAGCAAAAATAAATTTACATTTATGCAAATGCTTTTATTGTTCACCCTCTACTATACAAACACAATGCAATAAATCAGTTTTCAAATTTATAAAATTTAATTTTTATTCATAATAGGAAAAGTTTTTTTTTTTTTAAATAAAAAAAGTATAATTGATTTTCATGTTGAACAATCTCTTTATTCCTTTTTTTTTTACCTCATAATAGAAATTACTTCTGTTGATTATTATTTAATATTTCATTCATAACATTAAGCTTATTAAATTAAATTACAAAAGCAATTTTTTATTGAAAATATAAAAAAAATTTATAGAAAAAGGAAAGAAGAAAAGAAAAAGAGAAAATGAAATGTCCCATAAGGCATGCATATAGCCAACATATTTTTCATTTAATAAGATTTTCGACTACCTACTTTAAAAGTCCTTAAAGTTTTAACTTATACAACTTGCAATACAAAATATTTTAGGAAAATAATCCTTTTATTTCACCCCTTTTTTTCTTCTTCTCTTCCTCCATCTTTTTCCTTTTCTCTTTTTCTAAAAACCTTTTAAGCTCTCAACTATTTTCATTTTTCTCAAATTTATTTTCTTGATTTTTTTTTGTTTTTTTGTAATGTCTTTTTTTTTCTTAAGTACTTCATTTTTTACTCTACAAAAAAAAAATGAGCTTCTGTTGAAAGTCATTCACCACATAATTGGTGATGCTTCCTTGTAAAATTCATATACAAGGAAGAAAAAAAGGACATCACATCATATGATGTATTTCTTTTTCCTATACCAATTTTTTTTTTTTATTCTATTTTTCGTTTTTTATTTTCCTTCAAGTTTGGTCACATAGAATACTAACGACCCGATAGACAAATACATTTCTTGAAAATACATCCTAACATAAACCATAATCATATTTATATAATACTACGTACGTGTTTGTTCATATGAGAGAGTTCATCCTTCATATATAGTTATCAAAAATATATTAGATATTTACGAGTACATACATACTATATATATGCAATTATTGTACATATGTAGTGTATGTTTATATAGTATAATATGTTATATTTCTTAATATCTTTCTTTTTGTAATTTTCACAAAATATAGCTTATAGAAAATGTCAATCGACCGATGTATTTTGTAATGCTTCTGAGGGTGCTGGAACACCACATGGAGGACGTCTATCTGGACCATGTGTACCAAAAGAGAAACGTTGTGATGGTTATTTTGATTGTCGTAGTGGTAAAGATGAACAAAATTGTCCAGGAGTATCATGTCGATTAGATCAATTTCGCTGTGCGAATGGTCAAAAATGTATTGATGCAACATTAAAATGCAATCATAAAGATGATTGTGGTGATAAATCTGATGAAGAAGGATGCAGTACGTATTTTATTTTATTATTATATTATTACAATAATAATGATGATGATGATGATGATGATGACAATAATAATAATAATGATAATAAAATTCTTTTTATAATTTTATTTCATTTTTTATTTTTTTATATAGATTTTCCACCATGTCATAATGGACAATTTAGATGTGCAAATGCATTATGTATACCAGCAAATTTCTATTGTGATGGATATCATGATTGTGCAGATGAAAGTGATGAAGCAAATTGTACAGCTATAGCATGTCCTGATAATAAATTTTTATGTCCACGTGGTGGTGAAAAAGGTCAACCAAAATGTATACCGAAAACACAATTATGTGATGGAAAACAAGATTGTATCGATGGCAGTGATGAAAAAACTGCTTGTTGTAAGTATATTATTGTAACTGTATTGTATGTATGTACATACATACATAGTACATATTTACATATTTAACGATTATAATATTTCATTAACCTGCTTTTGTTTTTTAATATTTTTATTTTAATTTTGTGATGATGCAATTTTTATGTTTTTTTTTTTTTAATGTTTACAGCTACAGCATCTTGTCCAATATTAAACTGTGATCACAACTGTGGACCATCATTAACCGGTGGAGTGTGTTTTTGCCCAAATGGACAAGCTCTAGCAAATGACAATCGAACATGTATTGATTTGGATGAATGTGCAGAATGGGGTCACTGTGATCAACTATGTACAAATACCGAAGGTTCATTTACTTGTGCATGTGCAACAGGTTACACTTTAAGTGGGCAATCAAAATGCATTGCATCAAATTCTGATAGCCTTGAATTAATATTCGCACACGATAGAGCGATTGTTCGTATGTCGACACATCATGATAATGCTAGAAATATTGCGAATGCAACTGGAGCAAGCGGAATTGCATTTCATTATGCAAGAAATTTACTTTTCTGGTCTGATATAAAAACACGAAAAGTTCAATCACAATCGTTAGATGAGTATGGTAGTACAATTAATGGAGCTGATTTAACATTACCTGGTACATGGGCACCCGTAGCCTTGGCAGTTGATTGGATTGGAGATAAAATTTATGTTGCTGATTTTGTTGGTCAAAAAATTGATGTTTTTGAATTGAATGGAAGATGGCATGCTGTTGTATTAGGGTCAAATTTAACAAGCCCCGCTGATTTAGCATTAGATCCAACATCTGGATTAATGTTTGTCGCTGATGGAGGTCAAGTATTAAGGGCTCATATGGATGGTACTCATGCAAGATCTATTGTTTCTGAGGCAGCATACAAAGCATCTGGTGTTGCAGTTGATGTGATTGCAAAACGTGTGTATTGGTGTGATTCACTTCTTGATTACATTGAAACCGTTGATTATGATGGTGGTCATCGAATAATGGTTCTTCGTGGCACAGTTATACCTAGCCCATCAAGATTAGCGTTGTTTGAAAATAGAATATTTTGGACTGATGGTACAAAACAAGGTATAATGTCAGTTGATAAATTTGAAGGTCCGACATCTATTCAAACTGTTTATAAAGCAAAAGATATACGAGAACCAAAAGCAATTGTTGCTGTTCATTCTTTAAGTCAACCTAAAGTTTCAAGTCCATGCGGAAGTAACAATGGAGGCTGTAATCAATTATGTATTGTTACAGCAGTTAAAGGTGCACCAACTGGACTTGGATTCAGATGTGCTTGTCATACTGGTTGGCAATTAGGACCAGATTTAAGGAGTTGTTTCCTTGTTGAACAATTCTTAATGTATTCACAACAAAGATTTATTAAAGGCAAAGTTCTAGATCCGGTTATAGAAGGTTTTAGTGACGCCATTCTTCCCGTTGTATCCAGAAGAGCACGTTTTGTTGGTCTAGATTTTGATTCACGAGATGAACATATTTACTATTCAGATGTTCTTCAAGATGTTATTTATCGAGTACATAGAAATGGAACAGGTCGAGAAATTGTATTGGCATCACAAAATGAAGGAGTTGAAGGTTTAGCAGTAGATTGGGCATCTAAAAATTTGTATTACATTGATAGTCGTAAAGGAACTTTAAATGTACTTTCAACAAGAAATGTTACATACCGCAGAACACTATTAAAAAATCTAAAAAGACCGCGTGCTATTGTTGTACATCCAAATCGAGGTTATATATATTTCTCTGAATGGGATAGACCTGCAAATATAACACGAGCAAATACAGATGGAACAAGTCTTCTGGTATTCAAAAATGTAACTCTTGGTTGGCCTAATGGTCTTTCAATTGATTTCAAGGCTGATCGTGTTTACTGGTGCGATGCATTACTTGATCATGTTCAACATGCTAATTTAGATGGAAGTGATATTAAGACAGTTAATTCAAGACTTGTACGGCATCCATTTTCAATTGTTATTCATGAAGATTGGATGTACATAACAGATTGGAGGCTAGATGCAATCATACGTTTACATAAATTGACTGGTGAACAAGAAGAAATGATGGTAAGAGAACCACAAACAAATCGTTTGTACGGTGTAAAAGTATATAGTCGTAGTGTACAAGAAATCGATGGATCCCAACCTTGTTCAATAAATAATGGAGGTTGTGAAAAAATGTGTTTCGCTGTACCTCGAAATGATTCAAGTGGAATTTTACATGTAAAATGCTCCTGTCCGTATGGTGAACGATTAGCAGATGATGAAAGAACTTGCGTATCTGATCCAAGTGCTGAACCACCAGTACAACCGTGTCCCAATTCATGGGATTTCACTTGCAATAATCAACGTTGTATTCCGAAATCATGGCTTTGTGATGGTGATGATGATTGTTTAGATAACAGTGATGAAGAACAAAATTGTACAAGTGAGTCAAACTTAAAGATTTATATAAATTAAATTATTTAAATTATTTTATAATCTTGTATTTTTCAATTTTAAAATTAATTTTATTTTCTATTTTATTTTTTTCAGAACCAACTTGTGGTTCAAATGAGTTCCAATGTAAATCAGGTCGTTGCATTCCATTGAATTTCCGTTGTGATCAAGAAAATGATTGTGGTGATAACTCAGATGAGGTTGAATGTGGTAACGTAACATGTGGTTCAGCACAATTCGCTTGTGCCAACGGCAGATGTATACCAAATATGTGGAAATGCGATAGTGAAAATGATTGTGGTGATAGTTCAGATGAAGGAGATTTTTGTGCTGAAAAAACATGTGCTTACTTCCAATTCACATGTCCCCGAACAGGTCATTGCATTCCACAAAGTTGGGTTTGCGATGGTGATGATGATTGCTTTGATAAACAAGATGAAAAAGATTGCCCACCGATAACATGCTTAGCGAATCAATTTAAATGTGCAGATTTGAGACAATGTGTTGAAGAATCTTACAAGTGTGATGGTATACCAGATTGTAACGATGGTAGTGACGAATTGGGATGTCCTGTTATGGAACCAAATCAATGCAATGCTGAAAAACATTTCAGATGTAAGTCATCAGGTTTTTGTATTCCAATTGCATGGCATTGTGATGGTTCTAATGATTGTGGAGATCATTCTGATGAAGAGGATTGCGGTCGAATTTCATGTGCTACTAACTTCTTCAAATGTAACAATTCAAATTGCGTTTTCAAAGCTTACATTTGTGATGGAAAGGATGATTGTGGAGATGGTTCTGATGAAAGCTCTGAACATGCTTGTGTACCACCACCATTCAGATGTCCTCATGGTCAATGGTTATGTCCTGGAGTTTCTGAACGCTGTGTCAATTTAACTTCCGTTTGTGATGGAACACCTGATTGTCCGAATGGAGCAGATGAAGGTGAAGGCTGTGATCTGGAAGAGTGTCAACATCAACAAGGATTGTGTTCAAAAGGTTGTCAAAAAACTCCTTTGGGAGCGATGTGTATTTGTCCACCTGGTTCTGAACTCGCTATTGACGGTTATACATGTCAAGATATTGATGAATGTAATCCTCCAGGATTGTGTTCACAAACATGTACGAACACAAAAGGTTCTTATTTCTGTTCATGTACTGATGGATACATTCTCGAGCCAAATAAGCACAACTGTAAAGCAGTCAACCATTCATCGGCTTTCTTGATTATTTCTAATCGTCATTCAATTCTTGTTGCTGATCTGAAAGAACAAGGCTTAGAAAGAGTTCCAATTATTGTAGAAAATGTTGTCGCAACAACATCAAACATGCATACAGGAACAATATTCTGGAGCGACATGAAATTGAAGAAAATTTCTCGATTAGATCGTGGTATGGAGCCTCAAGAAGTTGTAACAACAGGTCTTGATCTTGTTGAAGGTTTAGCGTACGATTGGATTGCGAAAAATTTATATTGGTTAGACAGCAAATTAAACACCATTGAAGTTTGCAATGAAAATGGTAGCAATCGTTTGGTACTTGTTAGAGAAAATATAAATCAACCACGTGGAATGTGTTTAGATCCTAGTCCTGATGCAAAATGGATATTTTGGACAGATTGGGGTGAAAATCCTCGAGTTGAAAGAATCGGTATGGATGGAACAATGCGAGAAACAATCATTAATACGAAAATTTACTGGCCTAATGGATTAACCTTAGACATTGCTACAAAACGAATTTATTTTGCTGATTCTAAACTTGATTTTATAGATTTTTGCTACTATAATGGTAGTGGAAGACAACAGGTGCTCGCATCGAGCCATTATTTATTACATCCTCATTCTCTTTCCTTGTTTGAAGATACACTTTACTGGACAGATAGACAATTAAACAGAGTTTTATCAGCCAATAAATTCCGTGGTGCTAATCAAACTGTTGTTTCACATTTAATTAGCCAACCTCTTTCAATTCATGTTCACCATCCGTCTTTACAACCGATGTATGAAAATCCATGCACAAAAGCAACATGTCAACATCTTTGTTTACTAAGTCCAAGTGCAAAAGAAGGCTACTCTTGTAAATGTAAACCAGGTTATCGACTTCAATCTGAAGGACGTTGTCTTGAAGAAGAAAATCCTTACTTAATGGTTGTTAAAGGAACACAAATTGTTGATGTACCTCTAAGTGGAGGAGATGCTAGAGCTGGAGCCTTAACTCCTGTAATTGGTATTGATAGTAGCAATGGTTTAGATTTTGATCGCAAAGGTGAAACACTTTATTGGGTACAAGGTCGCGAAGATGATGATGAAAACTGCACCATATTTTCAACACCTTATGGAGGAGGCAATAAGACTCAATTCTTTGGTCCAACTTCTGGTATTGTTGGAGCAGCATACACCATTGCTTTTGACTGGTTAGGACGTAATCTTTACATTGGCAACCGAATTGCTAGTAACATCGAAGCTGTACGAGTTGATGGAAAAATTAAATACAGAACAATTATTTTAGCAAATGATGGCAATAAAACATCTGTATCGAAACCAAAAGCACTAGCATTAGATCCTAATGAAGGTAAACTTTTCTGGATTGATGAAGGTGGTTTCGGTGTAGCGTCGAAAATTGGCCGTTGTGATATGTCCGGTAGTAATTCGATTAATCTTAGAGAAGATATTGAAAGACCAGAAAGTATCGCAATTGATATTGACCGCAAACAAGTCTACTACAGCACACAATTTCCTGCAACGATATGTGTCGTTGGATATAATGGTGAAGATTTCAAAACACTTCTAAGCGAGAATAATGATATTTCAAAACCAAGAAGCTTGGGAATTTTAGACTCAAGACTTTACTATCTTGATCCAGTATACGAAAAAATTGTTAGGGTAGATCTTCCTAAGGGAGATAATCCAAAAATAATTTTAGATAACGAACCAGATTTGAAAAGTATGACAATTTTCAAGAAACGACCATCTATTCAACATCCTTGCTCAATAAATAATGGTGGTTGTGAACATTTGTGTTTACCAAATGAAGGACAATCAAGGATTTGCGCTTGCAGTATCGGCTATCGAAAAGAAAATGATATAAGTTGTGTGCCATACAAAACGTTCGCTGTTGTATCTCAACTTGATGTTACCAGAGGTTACAGTTTATCAGATAGTTCAGAAGCAATGGTTCCAATTGCAGGACCTGGTCACCATATCTTACATGTTGATGTAGTGTTTAGAGAACAATGGATTTACTGGGCCGAATATAATCGTGGTCAATGGAATGGTATTTTCAGAATTCGACCGAATGGAACACAAATTCAACATATCATCAAGGATGGTATTGGTAGTAATGGAATTCGTGGATTAACAATTGATTGGGTAGCAGGAAATCTTTATTTCACAAATGTTTTCCCTCATGAAAATTACGTAGAAGTTTGTTGGTTAGATGGAAGTAACAGAAAAGTCTTAGTGAAAACAACGAGTGATGCACCAAGGGAACTCGCAGTAAATCCAATTAAACGACTTTTATATTGGATTGATTATGGACAATATCCAAGAATTGGAAAAGCATACCTTGATGGATCAAATTGGACACCTATTGTAACATCACGAATTTCAAATCCACGAGATTTGACTGTTGACATGCTAACACACGACCTTTATTGGGTAGATTCCAAATTTGATACAATTCAGAAAGTTTCGTACACAGGTGGTAACCGACAAATTATTCGAAGAAATCTACCGAATCCTATGGGTATTGCTGTTTATTTGGGTGATGTTTACTGGGTTGATCGTAACCTTATGACAGTTTTCAAAGCTTCAAAACTACCAGGAAATATTACAATGCCAGAAAAAGTTAGAACCAATTTACAGAAATTACGTGATATTGCAATTTATGATATAAATAATCAACCTCCAGATGATGGTAATCCTTGTGCAAGGCTTGGAAATGGCGGATGTGATCAACTTTGTTTCAGTTTCCCACCAGATGCTACCGTAAGTCCGTCCAGATTGAATTACAAATGTGATTGTTCTACAGGGAAATTAGCTTCTGATGGTAGAAAATGTGAAACTGTGCACGAATACCTTGTATTTGCGACAAGAACTGAAATAAGAGCAATCAATTTAGATCCACAATCAACACAAGTTCCTTTCAGTCCTGTTGTAAATTTAACGAACGTCGTCGGACTTGATTTTGATTATAGTGACAATAGACTTTTATTCACGCAAATCCGTCCATGGGCAAAAATTGCTTGGACAAAAGCTGATACACCATCAGCATCTGATGTCAATGTCGTCCTAAATAGAGGAATTAATCCTGAAGGAATAGCATATGATTGGACACAAAATAAAATCTATTGGACTGATAGTTCGAATAATTCAATTTATGCTATGAATCTTGATGGAACTGAACTCGTCATGATTGCTAGAGTAGAAAGACCAAGAGCAATTGTCCTGGATCCTTGCAATGGAACTCTATTTTTCACTGATTGGGGACGTTTTGGAACATCTGGAAAAATATTTAGAACAACAATGGCTGGGTCATTGAAAAAGGCAATAATTGACAAAGAGCTTTCACAACCAAGTGGCTTAGCAATTGATTACGATGACCGAATGTTGTATTGGACAGACGCTGTTCGTGAAAAAATAGAAAGATCTCAATTAGATGGTAAAGGTAGAGAAGTTTTAATTGCTGCCACAATTTATCCTTTCGCTATATCTGTTTTCCGAAACTACATTTATTGGACTGATCTTCAGTTAAGAGGTGTTTATCGTGCAGAAAAACACACTGGGGCAAATATGATTGAAATGGTGAAACGTCTTGAAGATTCACCAAGAGATATTCGAGTTTACAGCATCGAAAGACAAAAATGTCAAGCGAATCCTTGTCTGCAAAATAATGGAGGATGTGCTCAAAGTTGTCATCCTGCACCAAATGGAAAAGCTGAATGTAAATGTGATGATAATTCGAAAATTGTTAATGAAGGACGAATGTGTGTACCACGAAATCATACATGCGAATCAAGTAAATTCTACTGTCAAAATGGAAAATGCATATCAAGAATGTGGTCTTGTGATGGTGATGATGATTGCGGTGATGGGTCTGATGAAGATGTTAATTATTGTGCCTTTCATTCGTGTTCACCAAATGAATTCCGTTGCAATAATGGACGTTGCATATTCAAATCATGGAAATGTGATCATGAAAACGATTGTAAAGATGGATCTGATGAAATTGGTTGCGTATATCCACCGTGCGTTGAAGGAGAATTCACTTGCAATAATGGCCGTTGCATTCCAATGTCACAAGTTTGTAATGGCGTAAATGACTGTAAGGATAATGCAACATCAGATGAAACACATGAACGTTGCCCTATGAATACCACATGTCCTCCTAATCATTTGAAATGTGAAAAAACAAATATTTGTGTTGAACCATATTGGTTATGTGATGGCGACAATGACTGTGGTGATAATTCTGACGAAGATCCACTACATTGCGGTCAAAGAACATGCCCACAAAACAGTTTTAGATGTCCAAATCATCGTTGTATTCCTGCGACATGGTATTGTGATGGAGATGACGATTGTGGTGATGGTGACGATGAACCAGCAGAATATTGTAAATCGGAAGGACGAACATGTTTCGGTGATTTATTCACATGTGATAATGGAAATTGTATTCCCAGAATTTATATTTGTGATGGAGACAACGATTGTTATGACAATAGTGATGAAGATAGCAGACATCAATGCAGTAAGTATATATTTCACTCAATTACCATTTTTTTGAATACATTTTGTGTATTCAAATTTTTTAGTCCATTGTAATCTAAAAATGTTAATTCCCTTAATCCAGTTTCCTACATTTTTGTTTTCCTTTTTTTTTTTAATTTTTTTTAATGTATTCACATACTTGAAAACCACATGAACACCTCTCTACAAAATATTTTACATACATAGTACAGATATGTATATATGTATGTATGACATTTCTCTTTAGAATTGCAAATAATGGAAAAAAAAATATTTACATATGTACAAGAACAATTGAAAAACAAAAAACAAATTTTTTCCTACAGACGACAGAAAATGTGATGAAGAAACTGAATTCACATGTGAAGAGAACAAATCATGGGGTAGAGCACAATGTATACCGAAAAAATGGATTTGTGACGGTGATCCAGATTGTGTTGATGGTGCTGATGAAAATGTAACATTACATAATTGCCCAACCCCACAACCATGTGGTGAAGATATGTTTACCTGTGACAATGGACGATGCATTAGCAAGGTAAGAAATTCAAAAAAGAAAATACATAATAAAAATCAACTAAAATTTCGTACAAATTGCTTGTGTACAACAGAAAGTCTTTTAAAAAAAAAATGTAAATTTAGTACTAGATATAAATGATTCAAAAAATATTTACATAAAATATAAATTATTCAATTTTCTTCATTTTTTATTTACTTTAATAGGGCTGGTTATGTGATCATGATAATGATTGTGGTGATGGTACAGATGAAGGAAAATTCTGTAATTCACAATATAAAACATGTTCACCTCAAGAATTTACATGTCAGAATTTCAAATGTATTCGTAAACAATATCGTTGTGATGGAGAAGATGATTGTGGTGATCATTCTGATGAAGTAGGTTGTAAAAAAGATAATTCAACATGTCCAACAGGTCAATTTCAATGTACAAATGGACAATGTATTGATTATCAACTTGTTTGTAATAAAGTATCAGATTGTTCAGATGATTCTGATGAACCATTACATTGTAATGTTGATGAATGTGCTAAAGTTGAAATTAATCAATGTGGACATAAATGTGTTGATACATTAACAAGTTATTACTGTGATTGTAATCAAGGTTACAAGTGAGTACCTATATTAAAAAAACAAAAAATATACTATTTACAATATTATTAAATTAAATTCGAAAGAAAATAACTTAAGTCTTTTCTTGGGTTTCTTTCAATTTAACTTTTCTCTTAATTTAATTATTTTTACATTATTTATGAGACAAGAGTTAAAATGAAGAAAACAAGTTTTAGTGGAATGTTCGTTAATTTGAAAATTTTATGGTCATTTGAACATTATTACTTTAAAAATAAAAAATAAAAGAAGAAGATGAAGAAGATTAATTGCTTTTTAAATTTTTCATTTCAATAAATCCAGTCATAATTTACAGTATAAATTTTTCCACTTTCTACATTCTTCTAGAAAACAGTAGTTTGAGTTTTTCATATACATAAATTGTTATTTATTGTACATTATGAGTCATTTTGTTGAATAATTACTAAGAGCATATATTAATCAATATCACCCTGTATTTGAAAACAAATCAAAATTTTAAAAGCTTCTACATATATGTACATATATCCTCTTTTCATACTTCAGTATTTTCTTAATTATTCAACATGATATCCTATAGAGAACTCTTAATTATTTTCTATTGATTCTATTTTGATGATGTTACACTAATTACCAATATTTTTTACTTATTTTTTATTTTTCTTTCTCATTTCATTTAATTTAATTTTGCAATAAACGTTAGATTACTATCTGATGGTAAAGCATGTGCAGATATTGATGAATGTTTAGAAACTCCAGGTGTATGTTCACAACATTGTTCAAATACACCAGGTAGCTATTATTGTAAATGTGATGAAAGATATTATGAAAGGCAAATTGATGAACATACATGTAAACGTAAAGATAATATAACTGCATGGTTAATATTTACAAATAAATATTATGTACGAAATATGTCAATTGATGGTCATCAATATAATTTAATGCATCAAGATTTAATGAATGTTGTTGCATTAGATTTTGATATAAAAGAACAGTATTTATATTTTTGTGATGTAACTGCAAAAGCAATATATCGTGCACATTATAATACAACTGATGATAATGTTGAAAGACAACCAGTCATTCGTCATGATTCGCATGGTTTAGAAGGTATTGCTATTGATTGGGTTGGACGTAAATTATATTGGTTAGATCGTCATTCAAAGAATTTAGAAGTATCTGAATTAGATGGTACAAATCGTCGTACATTAAGAAGTGGTGTTGTTGATCCACGTGCAATTGTTGTACATCCTGGTATCGGTTATTTATATTTTACATCATGGCATCTTCAAGCTTATATTGCAAAAATGGGAATGGATGGTTCAAATTTCAGTAGAATATTAACATGGGAAGATGATATTGCATGGCCAAATGCATTAACAATTGATTACTTTACTGATCGTATTTATTGGGCTGATGCACATTTAGATTATATTGCATTCGCTGATTTAGAAGGACGACACCGTCATATTGTATTATCTGGAACAAAAGTGCCACATGTATTTGCATTATCATTATTTGATGATTATCTATATTGGACTGATTGGAATATGAAAGGAATTATGCGTGCAAATAAATTTACTGGTAAAGATTTTAAAGTTTTACGTAATACAACACATCGTCCATATGATATTCATATAAATCATCCCTTAAGACAATTACCATATAATAATCCATGTGGTGAAAGTAATGGTGGTTGTTCACATTTATGTTTAATATCACCACCACCAGAATCAACATATTTAAATATTGAAGGTTATATTGAAGAGGGTGCACCAAGTTATAAATGTGCATGCCCAAATCAATTTTATTTGGCAAGAGATACAAAAACATGTATTGCCAACTGTACAGCTGGACAACATCGTTGTGGAGGTCAAGATGAAAAATGTATACCAATAAATTGGAAATGTGACGGTGAAAAAGATTGTGGAGATGGTTCAGATGAACCAACAACATGTCCAGCTAGACATTGTCGTGCTGGTACATTCCAATGCGGTAATACAAATTGTACACCATCAACAACAATATGTGATGGAACGAATGATTGTGGTGATGGTAGCGATGAACAAAATTGTGATTTACCATGTCCAGAATCTGATTTTAAATGTAAATCAAGTGGGCGTTGTATATTAGCAAGTTGGAGATGCGATGGTGATGCTGATTGTAAGGATGGCAGTGATGAGGATCCAGCAGTATGTCGTAAGTACTTTTTTGAAAACTTACTCACTTTTAAAGATATTTGTTTACTTGTTTTTGTTTTCTCCCTTGTCTGCAAAAACTTTAAATACAGTAAAGTAAAATGGTAAAAAGTTAAAAGTTGATGGAGTGCTTAAAAGTGCAGAAGATTATTCAAATGAACTCTGAAATGAGAGTTAAAAAGTATGGGAGATATTTTTAATGAATGGTTGTAACTTGTAAGGATAAAAAAATATTCATAATATTCTCAAAATACTTTAAATCTACTTTCATGAAAGTTCTCGTATAAAATTAATTCAGGACATTTGAAAAATAATAAAAAGTTAACACAATTTTGCTTCATATGATACGTTTGTATAACAAGTTCGTTAGAAAAAAAAAAGAAAACTTGCTTGATTATTCAATGACTTTTCTGAGCTTTGAAAAGTTTCTTATTTAAAAAATGAAGGCTAATTTTTTATTTTAAAAATTACGTACATTTTCTTTAAACTTTTGTACGCACTCTACATTTCTAAAAACTTTAAATAATGAATAAAATGCTCAATTATTTTTCAAATAAAAATTAAACAGTATCTCAATTTTTTTTTCAACTCACAAAATGTCCTATGAAATGAATTGAATTTGTTGTAAAAGATATTTTGTCTTAATTTTATTTTAAAAAAAAAATATGCTCCATACAAACAGATAATTGAATAAATCACATGAAGCTATTTTCCCTGTAAAGAGAATTATTTTTTTTTTAAATTCTTATTTGTTCTTTTTTTGAATTTTTATTCACTTCAAATTTTAAACAAAATAATTTTCAAATATTTATACAAAGTTAAAAAAGATATAACACGCTTCCTTTTTCCTTTTCCGTTTTTTATTCGTTTTGTTTTTTTCCGACGAAAAAGATAAAACTTTGGAAAAATAAAAATAAATTTTCCTCTTGTTTTTTCTCTTTTGCATTTTTTTCTTTTTGAATGAATGAAAAAAAAAACATAATTCAATGACACTTTAACTACATTTTCTCAATATTCATGCATCCATTCATGTATGTAAATAAATTTTACAGATAAACGAGTTTGTGATCCTGAAACGGAATTTAGTTGCAAGAATGGTCGTTGTATACCAAAATTATGGATGTGTGATTTTGATAATGATTGTGGTGATGATTCTGATGAACCAGCATATATGTGCCGTCAACGTAATTGTACAACTGGATGGCAACGTTGTCCAGGACAATCAAATTATCGTTGTATACCAAAATGGTTATTCTGTGATGGTAAAGATGATTGTCGTGATAATAGTGATGAATTACCAGAAAATTGTCCACAATGTTCAACTGAAACAGACTTTAAATGTGCAAATAATCGTTGTATACCAAAGTAAGAATTTTTTACATTGAACTAATCAAATTACTATTATTCACAATATATGTATTTTTATTTTTTATTCTAATTTTACAGACAATGGATGTGCGATTTTGCTGATGATTGTGGTGATGGAAGTGATGAAACAGAATCACATTGTAAGGGTAAATATCGTGAATGTTCCGAATCAGAATTCCGTTGTGGAAATGGTAAATGTATATCATCACGTTGGCGTTGTGACCATGAAGATGATTGTGGTGATAATACAGATGAACAAAGTTGTGAAGGATATCAATGTAAAAATGGAACATTCCAATGTGCATCAGGACATTGTATTGCAGCTTACTTCCGTTGCGATGGAGATAGAGATTGTCGAGATATGTCTGATGAAATTGATTGTCCACCACGATTCCCAGGCGGTCGTTACTGTCCCGAATCAAGATTCCAATGTGCAAACAATTTGTGTGTATCACCTTCAGATCTTTGTGATGGTACTGATGATTGCGGAGATGGTTCAGATGAAGATCCATCAGTATGCTCGAACTTTAACTGTGATACTTTAAGACGATTCCAATGTGCCAATCATCGTTGTGTGGCAAGATATCAAATCTGTGATGGTGTAGATAATTGTGGAGATGGATCTGATGAAAATAATATGACACTATGTTCTACAAAACAGAAATCATGTGATGCAATGACTCAGTACAAATGTGCAAATAAGAATTGCGTAGATCGAACTCAAGTTTGTGATTTCGCAGATGATTGTGGAGACGGATCTGATGAATTGGGATGTCATCGTACAAGTACTTGTTCTGATTTAACACGAGGTGGTTGTGAACACCATTGTATGAATTTAACGGATGGTGGATACATTTGTGCTTGTTATTCTGGTTTCATAATTTCACCAGAGAATAGGAAACGTTGTCAGGATATCGATGAATGTGCAACAGGAACACATACTTGCAGTCATAATTGTACAAATTTGAATGGAACTTACGCATGCTCTTGCAGAACAGGTTTTAGATTAGCCGATGATATGTCAGGAGTTTGTAAGGCTGAAAATGGAGATGTGGTAGTTGTTTTTGCAAATGGTCCTGAAATTAGAGGCTTGAATCTACAAAAAGATGAAGAATTTGATGTTGTTGCAGCAGAAAAACGAATTGAAGCAATTGATTATGAACCAAAATCACAAATCATATTCTGGGCTGATAGTTTCGACAAGACCATAAAAAGATCATATATGGTGAACGCTCAGAATGGTCAAGCTAAAATCGGTTTTGCACAAGATTTGAACATGAAAGGAAATTCAAAACCAACAGCTGTTGCAGTTGACTGGGTTGCAGATAATCTTTACTGGACAGAAGTCGATAGAACAGGATCAAAACCAAGAGGACGAGTTATGGTAGCTAAAACTGATGGAAGATATCGAATGCCAATAGTTAGTGCTGGTTTAGAAATTCCAACATCAATCGTTGTTGATCCAAGTAAAGGCAAAATGTTTTGGTCAGATGCTGGTTCGGCACCAAAAATAGAAGTTGCTTGGATGGATGGCTTAAAACGAAGACCCTTGATAACAGAACAAATTCGTCATCCAGCAGGTTTAACAATCGATTATCCACAAGATGGAAAGATTTATTGGGTCGATACAAAATTGAATACAATTGAATCAATGAAACAAGACGGATCACAGCGTAAAGTTATAATCAGAGGAGAACAACTTCGACATCCAGTTTCATTAGATGTTTTCGAATCAAATCTCTTCTGGGTGACTAGAGATACTGGAGAATTAGTGCGACAAGATAAGTTTGGAAGAGGAGTTCAAGTTGTTATTCAAAGAAATCTCCTTAATCCTTCAGATATCAAGATTTATCATGAAGAACGTTACAATACATCATTACCGAATGCCTGCTATAACAGTCCATGTTCACATCTTTGTCTTTTACGACCACAAAATAGTCGTCGTTGTGGCTGTCCAGACAATACTGGTCCACCACCATCACATCGAACAACTGTTGAAATAACAGTATGTGGTGCCGCTGCTGAAAGTCCACGACCTTCACCAAGAATTTGCCCTTGCGAGAATGGTGGTCTCTGTAGAGAAAATGATCAAGGTAATTTGGAATGTGAATGTTTACCAGATTTTAGTGGCGAAACTTGTGAAAAATCACTAACACATTCATATGGACCAAGCGAAGAAACAGTTACAGCAATTGTTGTTCCTATTATGGTTATGCTATTAGTTTTATTAGCCGCTGCCGGTGTGTGGTATGTCATCAGGAAAAGGCCATTGTAAGTACTTTGTCTTTTATAAACTTTTTTATTTTTACATATAAACGGAACTGATTTATTTCTTTTTTGCTTTTTTATATAGTGGCAAAATGGCTCGTCTTAGCTCATTAACATCATCTCAAAGTGTTACATTCCGTCATGGAACTAATGTTGAATTCAACAATGTTGGATTCCCTAATTCTGGACCAAATCCTCCAAATGATATTGCACCTTTAGAAGGTTATAATCTACAAACTGTAAATAGTCATAAACAACGTGATTTTGCAAATCCAATGTATGATGCTGTACAATCAGGAACAACAACTGATCCAAGTCTAGGAAATGGATCAGGTAAATACTAATTATTATTAAAATTTTCATTTGTACAAGAAAAAAAATTAACCATTTTATTTTTTTTTTTTGTTCTAAATTTATTCACAGGTGTTTATGAAGTGCCAATGGATGTATCTAAAATAAAACCAGTTCAATCAGTTGGTCCGTTTACAGAACCAGTGTCAGCGATATTGGCTCCAAGTAGTATAACGCACAAATCATCACCACAATTACAATTACGTACAAGGGAATTAGATCCATCAGCAGATACAGGAAAGGATACACAATATCTTGTTGAGGAAGATAAGTCTGAATGCTGATATTAAAGGAATTTTTCAGTTCTATTTTTTAACAATTTTTTTTTCTTTGTTTTTTTTAAATCTTTTCTGTTTTGTTCGTTCGTTTTTAATATTTTATTTTTTTTATTTTTTTTTTTGTTTTAATGTTTTAACACATACCTGTAGGGAAAAGAATTTAAATATGTACTAAATAGGAAAACAAATCATCACGAACAAAAAAGTGCAAAACTTAATTATTTTTTTCTTTTTTTAAATTTGAATAATGATGATTTTCACACACAAATTATTTCAAACAACATTCCATGAATTTTCCACATGTAATTGTTTTATGTTTATTTTTATTTTTTTTTTTCTTAGTTTAAATGAACATTCCTTTTAGGATATGTGTTTTGTTTGTTATGAAAACGTAAACATGATAAATATAGCAACAAATTCGTCCGTTTTTTCAATAATAATATTTAATAATTTCTTCTTTATAAAAAAAAAAAAACAACTAAAACTAAAGCAATAAGTAATAATTAATTTTTATTATCAGTTATATAAAAAATAATACATATAATTCATATTGTATTCTATTTTATTTTAAAGGAATTATTAAAAATAATTAAGACAAATCAAAAACGACAACAACAACAAACAAACAAAAAAAACCTAGAATAAAAAATATGTATTTAAAAAAAATAAATAAATAAATAAAAAGACCTACTAAAAGCAAAGCTAACGGTAGAATATATTTAAAGAAAATTAAGTTATATTATATAAAAAAAAAAACAAAAAGAAAAACAAAAAACTTACATTCCTATATTTTAAAAATCAAAAAAAAATAAAAGACAGTTTAAAAATCACAAATAAAACAAAACAAAAAAAAAAAACGTGAACATAAAGATGAACAAATTTATATAAATAATAATTTTTAAATAAATTTAATTATACTGTATGATGTAACTAAAAAAATAAAAAATAAATAAATTTAAAAAAAAAAAACAGAACAACAACAACAGGAATAATATTATATCAGCGCTCTATATTGAACGTGTTTTTTCATTATTATTATTATTTTTTTTTTTTTTGTTAAATTTTAAGTAATATTTAAGTTTTAAATGAAAATAAATAAAAAAATATTAAAAACTAATTTTAAAAATAAGTAAAAATAAAAACAAAACAAGATTTTTTTATAAAAAAAAAAAAAAACAAATAAAAAATTTTAAAAAAAAACACTATAAACAAAAATATTAATTAATGCATAGGAATTTATATTTTAAAAACGAAAAAGTGTAAGAAAGAAGAAAAACTAACATAAAAAAATGAAGAAAAAAAATTTATATTTTTATATAAACAAAAAAAAAAAAGCCATTTTGAAAATTTTAATGAGAAAAAAAAAATAATTAATATAATAACGAAAAGAAAATAAACAAAATTTAGAAAATTGTAAAAATTGTAAAAAAAAAAAAATTATATATGAAAAAAAAAATAAAAGAACTAAAAAAAAACAAATATATAGATTTAAAAAAAAAAATTATTAATACGTTATATAAATTTAAAAAAAAAAACAAAAAACAAAAAAAAGAACATATTAAATTAAAAATAAAAACCTGTTAAATATTTGCAATTTTTTTTTAATTATTAAGTTGAAAAAAAAAATGATAAAAATGAATTTTTTTTTAACGTGAAAAATAAGAAGAACAAACAATAAAAAAAAAATGGTTTTTATACATTAAAATGAGAGTATTTTTTTTTTTATTTTTATTAATTAATTAATTATTTTATTATTTGTGTAAAGTTATTATGAAAATTTTTTCTTTTTTTTTTGTGTATTGTATTATTTAAAATGAGAACAAACAAAAAAAGTATATTATAATGATGAGAATTAATGAAATTTTTTTTTTTTTTTTCAAAAACAAAAAAAAAAAGATAGTTTATTATTATTTTTTTGTTTTGGATTAATATAATGTCCAAACATATTATAAATTTATTGAAAAATTTAAAAGAAAAAACGAAAAACAAAAAAAAAAAGAATAATAATAAAAAGGATGGTTGTTAGGAATTTATAAAATAATGTTTTTATTTTTAATTATTTCATTTAAAGTTATTTCTTATGTGCAAATAAAACAAAAATTATAATGAAAAAAATATATATATACATATATATGAAAAATTGTGTATGTTTTTTTTTAAAATTATTAAAGAATATTACCTTTTTTTTAAATGTAATACAGCCAAAATACACCGGGTAGTAATGCGCTAGTTGTAACAATTTTTTTCCAATTTGGTATAATAAGAATAGTCTAAAATAATTTTAACTGACGGTTGTAATACACTCACACTCGTTACAAATTGGTCGTGCCACCATAAGGTGTATTTTGAGCAGTTGTAAAAACCGGTTTAAAACTAGTTTGCGACGGTTGTAATGCTATTCGGTGTGTAGTTGGTGATAGAAATTTCAGGAGTCAGGAGATGATTATTAAAAATGAAAATATGTATGTTTTTCGACTTAAATTTAAACCAACTTGATAAAATTTTTGAAAATATGTAATTTCTTTTAGTTGTTTTTATAGTTTTTGAAGTAAAAGCAGGGAATGTAACTCCTTACTCGTGTGGTCCTCATATTCGACACGTGAGGATTTCATAAACTCATTAAAATATGCGTCGTAAAATTGATGCGCGTATTTGAAAACGAAGTTTTATTTTTTAATGAAATGAAACAAACAACATCTAATCATGAGTGAGGAATTACGTTTCCTGAGTAAAAGTAATTTCCTTCGAGTATCAATTTCAATTGAAAATGGAAGATTTTTAAATAAACTGATGTTCTTTCAAACACCTGTCCCAGTTTACAAAAAAAAAATCCAAAATTTACTATTAAATACCACACAAATTTCAAATTGAATAATTTCAAAAAAATACTTGTTACAAATATTCAAAATTAAAAAATGTAACCGTCCCTGAAAATCACCAAAATTAGTAAATTTCAAAACCACAGGTGTGGTGTGTTTGATTTGATTTCTATTTTTTGACATTTCATTTTCACTATACATTTTTTGTTTTTCTTTAGAATTTTGTTTTACGGTTGTCATTTATCAATTTTCTATTTCTTTTTCAGTCTTTCGTCTTTCACTTCACACTTTACATACAGTTTACTTTACAAATCGACTGGGTCTCTTGTTGGATTTATAACGTTTATTTGGAGTGAAAAAAAGTTTTATTATTAGAAAAAAAAAAAACAGTGAATTATCTTGTGATAGTGTTTAAAGTTTACCTTAATAAATTCCCTTTTCCTTTTTAGTATCGGTAAGTGAATATTCATTTAAAAAAATCAATTTTTCATCTATTAAAGTTTTTCAATTAAACTGTTAGAACAATTCAATTACAATATTCAACTACCTCCTCATTATTGACCTTACAAGATTATTTGAATCTTTATTAGATTTCAGGTTATCAGTAAGGTTATTATATCATTTAAATCAAAACAAAATCACTGGACTTTTGGAATGGAATTTAATTTGATAATTTAAAAAAAAAATAACAAAAATTTTCTATGTGTACAACTTAAATGATGACATAACATTGTGTCCTATATAAAGAAAATTTTTCATAACATGATGTACAGAAAAATAAAATCATTATACCTACCTACATATTCTCTAACATAGAACAAGGAAACATGACTTCTCATCTATTTTCATTTTTTTTTTATTTTTTTTTAAAAAAATTTTCTTTTTGTAAAAATAAAAAAATGGATCATATGAGCTGAATGATATTTTATCATTGCCAAAGTCTTTTTGAAATAAGTAATTGGATTTTTATGTTATTTTTTTTTCTTCTTCTTTTTTTCTAAATACTTTTCACCTGATCAAATAGATTGTTTGAGAATTATTTAGCATATTTATTATCCATAATATTATGGCAGCTTTTATTTTTATTTTCAGAAATGCTTTTAACATACTTTAATCTCTGCCTATTACATACATTACTCGGTCATGAAAACACTTCTTATCATTAGAAAATATTCATATAGTA